>CM076572.1:606184725-606864725 GCA_034641835.2 Pinus albicaulis
AACACCCGGCAAGGGTTTCCAGCAAAATGCATAAATAACAAGCAGCATTGCAGAAATAACGTAGTTACTGCATATCTGTATTATACATGGCTGAATATGACATGAAATAGCTGAAAAATACAGAAATATGGACCTCGGCCTCCTTCTTAGAACTCCCGGAGGGAAAAGAGCACCTCCTCCTCAAATACAAGCATAAAATCAAAGGATGCAGCGGTGCTGCTGTTGTTGCTGCATCAAGGACACAGTTTTCTGAAGATGACTGCGTTGTAACTGAATGTATATGAATGGATTGAAGCCAAATATAGAAATTAAGCTCTAATCCTTCCCTCTTGATCCCTTAAGCAAGCTGATCTAAAGAGAGGATGGCATTCCCACACGGGAATTCTTTGCACTAAGTAGTGTAGCAACTCCGGCTAAACAACTGAAGCATGCAAATGGTCTCTAGACCAAAATATCTGAATACATGAATGAATCTCCTTTGATGCTATGATCTCCTTTTATCTTTGGTGAGCCTCCTCACCCTGGACCCCACACAATGTTGAGGTGACTTCTTCATGAAGCTTCCTCTTTCAAAACTGCGGTGCCCTAGCTAGCTTCCCTCCTCTTGTGGTTGCATTGTTGACTTTGGTCAAGTAAAACTAATCCACCTTCAATGCCTCTTTTCACACTATGGATCTTCAGTATAGTTTACATATGTGTGTCTTAGGCTGATCCTTGTTCACATTGAACTTGTTTACTTAGGTGATCTCTTCCTCCACAAGAATGCATTTTGACTTAGTCAAACTTGACTATGTCCTCATCTCTTTTGCCTATGTTCACACTTGTAAGTGTGAATTTTAGCTCCTGAAGTGATCCCATTCCTTATTAAGGTGGAAATTATTCATATTTTTATTATTCATGGTCTCCCTTACTCATTTATTCCTTTCCTAGGTGAAAGTAGCAAAATCTAATGTTCCAAATTGCTTGTTGAAAAATTGGGAACATTACATTTCACCACCTTGCATTTAGAATAGGATTGTTCCTATCCTAGGAAATAGTGCATATTTTTACCGACACTCATTATATCCATTGTAATATAGGAATTCTTTTTATTTTTTTTCAGTTTTTGAAATATGAAAAAGAAAAAAAAGTTAAATATTCCAAAAAGAGCGGGAACGAGATATTACTTCCATGTTTTATGGAAACTAAAGAGTCAGTTGTGTCGCCCTTGAAAAAATCACAAAAAATCTAAGTCTTTTCTCCATTTAGGATGGTTTTAATTTTTGACTTAGGAGAAGTCGTAACCTTATTATCGAGTCTGTACTCCGTCGGTTGGTTATCTCTTCCAATCATATGGAGGGTTTGTTTATGCCTCCTACATGACAAAATTATACAAAGTTATCACTTGCTGCCATAGTCAAAATGAGTCGTGATTTTGTTCAAGGGAAGTTCACCTGAGTTGGCATTTTTGCGGTGTCTCTTGACTCATTTTTCAGTCGGCCATCCCGGTCTATCAGAATCTTGTTCTATCACATTTGGTCCTTTGCTTGTGCTGGTTTGAGAAGTTCTCCATTGACTTCTTGCCGGCGGGTTTGTCTCTTATCGACTTCGATAAATTTCTCTGAGAGAAAACCTAGAGCCGCACCCTGGCATTATTTACATCATTGATAGATGACCTTGTGCTCAACATTTGATCAACATCATGGGTCTTTGACTGAGTGGTTTCCCTTGCGTTTGAATTTAGCTTACATTATCACACCTGGGATTTGTGTAGTGCCTTGGTTTCCATTTGACCCTATCGGTGGTTTCCTCGCCTCTTTGTCAACTTTCATTATTGGTAGGTTCAGAGGGTTTCTGCCGTGCGCTAGCTACATTTTGTGCATTCTAGAAACATATTTCGGGTTGGTTACTTCACTTTGCTTCATCTGATTCCTTCTAAATTTTGGCCTGTAGGTTACACTCAAGCTGGATTGATGTGGGATGCCTTAATGCCTTCCTTCCAACAGATCTTTTCCCATCAAATCCGACTCATTGCTCTGGGAATAAGGTCTAGAGTCCTTTTGTAAGTACCTTAGGGTTTGCAGTCATCAGTGGTAGATGCCTTCGTTATCGACAATGAGAATACATCAATGTCTCCTGATTGGTAGATTCTCTCAAGTGCTCAACTTCAACTCATTTATTCACACTTGTTAGGTTGTATTAGGACACCTTGACTCTCATAATCATTAACGGTGAGTTGTCTCGCATTTGTTAAGGGTATACATCAATGAACAGTAATAAAATGATTTCTCACATGGTCAAACTCAGCTCATTTATTCCCATTGTGTAGAATTGTGCCATGGTCATCGGTGAAGACCTAGGGTTTGCATCAGCATGTTTTGGTTCACTTTGACAAATCCTTCATTTTTCTGCCAATGAAACCATCCACCCTTATATGTTTCAATTCATTACAACAACATCTTATATGTTGGCACCCGAGTTGCTTGCAGTACCATTTGTTTCACCACTTATGATTTGGTACTTGGATATTCAGTTGTGACGTCAGTGATCAGATATCTTTGCAGCATCATTGATCAGTCTTTTATATGTGATACTTGGATATCATTTTGACTTGTACTTCCGGGCAGTGATAAGATGATTCACTATGTACTTTACAGTTCAGCTATACTTGTATACATATTGGATCTGCTCCACACTTGGTATGCGAACATGATTTTCTGTCACTAAGCATGGGTATGCCCGCCTCAGACATGAGCTATCTTTCTAATTTCTATCACTGGTTTTTGGAAGACTGAAATCTGGTGAAGTCCTCTCTAGTCCTCACAAGATTATTTCTGATGCACATAATACATTTCTGTCACCATGTACCCCTTCTGACCTCTTATATTAGGGGGCATCTCTTATAGCATCATTTATCAGATCTATATACTTGATGACTTATGCATTGGCCTTGGGCATCCCTTCCATTCAGAATTGATCACACTTCTTAAAAAACAGTATTTTAAAATCCAAATATGACTCTGCCCAATTTTTTCCGTGTACAGACGCGGGTCCATCCATAACTAACCCGCATATGCTATTTAAAATATTAAAAAATATATAAGTTACCTATTAATGAGGTGGGGTTTACATTTTTTTCCTGTAACTTAACTACCCCAGCCCGTGGCCTAACTATTCCCCAACTAAAAAAAATGATTTGAGGAAGTATAAATACACCTCAAGGTAATGGCCTAAGGGAGGAGAGAGAGAATTCTATTGACATTATAGCCTGTTATAGCCCTGATCAATTCTGATATTTCCCTGTGTCTCCTACACTTCCCAGGTTTAGGAAACCCTTGTTTCCTTGTGATTTTCACCCCCCACTGTATGTGACATCCTTTGTGCACCCTTTATGGAAGAAGCTTTGTGAGGCTAGGGCTGGACGGATCCAGAGGATGGTTTCGCTTGGAGCCGTCGCAGATCTCAGGTGATCTCTCCACTTTCTCTTTACATATTATCAATAAAAGAAGCTCTGTCCCGTTCTTGATGTCTTTGTGTTATATGTCTCCTATACATGTGAATGATTTTGAATGGTTTATTTCATGTTATTTTTATGATATTTGTTTGGTCAATTTAGTGTGTCCTAAATTGCTAACATAAATTATCAACCAGGGATTCGTAAGCTGACGAAGTGTGGTGCACTATATGTGCAAGATAACCTATCTCTTACTTTTTGGTCGTTTTTGGATTTTTTATGAAATTCTGAAAAACAAGTATGGAGACAAATATTCAAGACAACAATGTCTTTCTAATGATTTTCCAAACTTCAAAAGAATTTTAAAACACACAATGAAAAAATTAATTCTTCAAAGAAAATGAAATTGCATCACTATTCTAGTCAAACAAACAATGAACTACTGATCATGAAACTCATTATTCTTGCTGCTGTTCAAACACAAAAGAAACTATGCTTAAAGAAATCCAAAAATTGCAACAAAGTAAATCTAAATCAAATTACATCAAATTATCTTCTGATCCCTCACCATTAGTCCAGCTATGGTTTTCGGAGGTAACCATAAACAACTAGAGTAACCTGATATCTAACTTGCAGAAAGTAAACTAATATCAAACTACACATTCATAATTCAATCCCTCGCCATTAGTCCAGCTATGGCTTTCGGAGGTAACTGAAGATGTCATGAGCAATTTAATATTTGTAACTTGCAGAAAGTAAACTAATATCAAACTACACATTCATAATTCAATCCCTCGCCATTAGTCCAGCTATGGCTTTCGGAGGTAACTGAAAATGTCATGAGCAATTTAATATATCTAAATCTAACTACTGAAGCAAATGAGCAAGACTGAAATAAACAAAGCCGTACTGAAATTAAACAGAAACTAAGAAAAGTAAATTAGCAGCAGAACAATATTAATTCCATGTCATTAGTCAAAAAGGTTATGCAAATGCCCGGGCTGCCTATTTGTAATCTGAAACAGGAACACTGATCAGTTAACAACAACATAAAACATGAAAGATTATGGACAGAAGTAAGATGTAAAGCATGAAAGATTATAAACAGAGATGAAGCATAAATACCATGAAAGATGTAATATATAAACACATGAATGACTTATGGCACAATGAGCTTAAAGAAATAAAACAAGAACTATACAATAATGCACAAAACCTCAGCATGTGCAGGGGCCCTCTACACCAGCCTTGGCAATAGCCTTCAAGTACGAATTACGCTTGGAAACAGAGTCTTCTTATATATTAAAATGCAGTCATAACAGAAAGGTGATATTACGGCACAGTGGCAACGTAATTACATTACAGAACTATCTGGAGGCTAATCTAATGTGCGTATGCAAACACGTTATTTATAACAAAGGTAATATAACTAATTCCCTAAAGTTTGTGCTGATAAAGAACATGTAAACCATTACGTCCAGAGATCTAGGATCATGGCCGCATTGAGGATTAAATCTATGAAAAGTGGATGTTGAATTCGGCTTATGGAGCCATGTACAGGTGTTGATTTGTCTCCCGCAATTCAGAAACGGCCATATAAATCTTCACGTGACAAGAAACAGAGTCCTGTCACCGTGGGACTCTACGGTTGACTTCCACTTGGCCACCTTTGACCGCAGCCTCCTTAGGTGAATTTGCCCGAGCCAATAGGACACGATCCATGTCCACATCATTTCTGACTTGCCCATGTGGCTCGTTTTTCTTGAAGACACCTGTAACATAGACTTTCACAAAATGGCTGCGGAAAGTTGCAGCAGCTGCGGAAAGTGGCAAGATTCCGCAGCTAAATGAGAAAAAATATAAATCAAACAACAGACACAAAATATAGTTAAAAACCATTTTAGATGCTCTTTTGCAATTAATATACAATGATATTGACAACTTGGAAGGTTCAGGTGAATGAAAAAGGTCTAGGAAGATGTATAAGAACAATGCAGATTTGAGACTCAACATACCCCCACTGTGAAGGTGTTGCATGTCCTCATGCAACCAAAATTTTGATAATCCTTCTTCAGTTCATATGCCTTGACACTTCAGCCAATACATCCAATCCTCTCCTCTTCTTCCTTGGTGCTGCTAACATCCCGGGCTTCTTCATTAAGCATCTAAATTTGATATTAACCAGTGCTCTGCTTAACTTCTGGCATTTCTTTTTCAATTTCTTGTTCTTCTTCTGCCATATTCCCAGATGTAGCATGGTATTATCATGAATGATTTTGTCCAATTTGCTTTTTTCCTTCAATGTCTCATTTTCATTTTTAATGTGTCTATTTAAAAGCTCTAGCTCAAAGACTTCCTGTTTCAGTGATTGGAATAGATCATTTTGTGATATGTGAGGCTGAATGGACGAAGTACTGGGACCTGTAGCTGTTTTTTCTAAAGATTCTATATAATCATATACTTCTTGCTGCTTGGGGTCTATATCAGGTGTCATTTTTATTTGGCTGTCCCAAAAATGCCGCGAAGGAGAGTTGTCTTCAAAATCTGGCTGAGAAGGGCTCACATCAACATTTGGCTGAGAATGGGATGGACTATGTTCAATGTCTGACTGAGAATGAAATGAACCAGGTTCACTAACTGACTGAGAGTGAGATGGACTATGGTCAGCTGGGGACTGTTCAGATGTTTCTTCTCCCAAATCGATGAAATGGGGTCCTTTCATTTGTGTTTTCCTCAATTTCCCCTTAAGTCTGGAACTTCTTCTCACACGCTGTGGACCACTATCTTTTTGCTTTTGTTTCCCTTTCTCTTTCTTCTTGGCTATAGATAACTGTTCTTGAAGATGAACCAATCTCTCAGATAACACTTGATGATCTTCTTCGGAAGAAGGGGTTTGATGCATAGCCTCAATACTTTTTCTCTCTTTTGATGTTATTGGCTTTTTACCCTTGGTTTCTCTCTTCTTCCTTTTTGACAGTCTCTCTTCCCTACTAGTTCTTTCAATTGTAGTAGTAAGAGTACCTTGAGTTTCATCATTTGTTCTTTTTCTCCTACTCCTTCTTGATGTGCTACCTTCAGGAATTTCTTGAGGTTCCTCAAAGAAATTTCTAATCAAAAAATGTTCCCATGTGTCCTTCTTCTCCTTTAACTGTTTTTCAATCAAAATTTTCACAAGACCATGGTGATATAGATGTGGTTCTACATCCCCTAAATGTTTCTGAACAGTCACAGACATCTTCTTCAAACTATTTAATAGAAAATATGGCAGATTGAGGGTCTGGTTATCTAGAAATTTCATCAGCAATCTGGTATGGTACATATACATTGACCCAAAACGGCCCTCACAGGTGATAAATTTTTGAACAACTAGCAGCAAAGTAGCCCATTCCTCTTTCAAAGCATGAACATGAATTCCTCTTTTAAAAATAGTTATGTCCATACCTTGGTTTCGTAAGATTATTCTCTAGGCTTCATCACTAATGCTTTTGTTCTTAAACCATCGTTCACCCTCTTGAAGAAGTTCTGTGGCAGATGCTATAGATGCCTCATTCACCGTGAACTTAAGGTCTCCAATCTCTACTTCCAGGGCATTGAACGACCTTGCAAATGCTTTTGTCACTTCTTTATGGTAGCCTCTGAACTTTTGGATAAACCGCAGCCACTTTGCCTTCTTCAATATATCCCTGACTTGCGGATATCCTTCCATGAACTTAGGTCCTTCTGGTTCTGCTCTTAGCAATTTACCCATTCTTCTTTCTGCTCTTCAAAAACTTGCCTGCGTGAGGAGGGTTCAATGGAAGTAGAACGGCTGAATGCACGGAAATGAGCACAATGACTGTAGGTAGATATCAGAGAGTGGGTATACAGACTGTAGCGTAACAGAAAATGAAATGGAGTGAAGCAGAACAGAGAAGGGTTACATGAGCATGACAGAAATGCGGCTGTGAGATTAGTAGAACAATAGGAAGAGTATAACACATCCGGCAGTGTTTGAAATTTGGTGGCTGCAAAATAAATGTAAGCACGTTTAAACAACGGCTATGGATTTTATGCGGCTGAAAGAAGCCGTAGTCAAATCAACTACGTCTCATTGTCACAGGTGGAGTATCAGAGTTTGAGTGAAGATCGGAGGTTTAATTATGGGACCGTTTGAAAATGAATGTGGGAGGATCATATGGAGATCGTGAAAGGGTTACGGATTTTGTCAATATAATCATTGCACATAATGGAGCTTATGGTTCATAACTATATAAAAATGTGTTTTCAATGCTATTTGAAATAAATTTTACTCATACCTTGGAATCTTTGCCTTTTTCCTTGGTCTTCAATTAGTTGCTCCTCATTGATATCTTGAATGCCCCATGTCTTCATAATTGGTCCTCTCACCTGCATTTGATTTCATGGTTATGGAAATAACATCTGGCTGTACATTCTTTTGAAAACAGAGTGGTAGATGCGAAATCTGCTTCTGGATGCGGAAACTAGAGTCAGCTTCGGAAACAGATGTCAGCTGCGGAAACTGACACAGTTATTATTTGGGTGAATGAAAATGATCGGATGACAAATGACTAGATGGAAATGGTCATGAAAAAGAATTTTATTGGTGAAATGGAATGAAATAGATAAAATGAAGTGGAATGGAGTGAAATGAAGTGAAATGAAGTGGAATGGAATGGAGTGGGTGGTCACAAAACTTGTGAAATGAAAGAGAGATTTTTTTTTTGGAAAATATAGAGTGTCAGGTGTTCCTGATTTTCACCCTATATTTTCTGTATAAGACTGCCAATCAGTGATTGGTTTTCAGGCTTATACAATTTTTTTTTTTTTTTAATTTTTTAATTTTTTTTTTTAACTGAAAAGGACAAAAGCTAGGTTGGTGGAGAAGAAGAATTCTTCTGTACCAGCCTGATTGCAGAACTTTCTTGAAACATTTTGACAAAATCCTCTTTTGAGAGTGGCTTATGATAAATTTTCAATCTATGGCCATTCACAATAAGAGGAGTTTGAAACTCATCAATGGTCTTGATTCTTACCGCTCCATTGCTAAAGATCTTGTCAATCTCATATGGCTCAAGCCAATGAGTCTGAAATTTTCCTTGAAAATCTTTAAACTTGGAATCAAATAACAATGCCCAATCTCCTTCTTGAAACTTCTTCTCTTTGATGTACTTGTCATGCCATTTAGCTCTTTGATATTGAACTAGATCAGTTCTTAGAATTTCCTCTTGTATGATCTCATCTAGCTCATTTAATTGCTCCATTCTATGCTTTTGGGCTTCTGATAAATTCATCCCCAATTGAACTGCTATCTTGAAGGTCTTGACTTGGAACTCAATGGGGAGCAAGACTTCTTTCCCATAAACAAGTTCATAGGGAGAATGTCCTGCTGTATTCCTCCATGTAGTTCTGTAGGCCCACAAGGCTTCTGGAAGCCTTTCTGCCCAATCTCTTCTATGTAGATGAACAGTTTTGGTGATGATACTTTCAAGAACTTTGTTTGTGGACTCCACTTGACCATTTGCTTGTGGATGGTAAGGAGTAGATCTTCTGTGCTTGATTTTGCATTCTTCCATCAACTTCTCCACCAAATTGGATGTGAATTGGCTCCCCTGATCTGTCACAATTTCTCTTGGAACACCAAAGCGAGTAAAAATATCCTCATAAAGAAAATGAACAACTGAATTTTCAGTAGCAGATACTAATGCTTTGGCTTCTACCTATTTAGTAACATAATCAGTACAAACCAATATATACTTCTTTTTCTTAGATGGTGGATTAATAGGTCCAATGAAATCTAAAGCCCATTTTTCAAAGGGTTCAATGAGTACCTGTGTTTGCAATGGTATTTCATTTGAAAGGGTAGGTTTCCCTACTCTTTGGCAGCTATCACACCTTTTGACATATTTTTTTGCATCTTTGAAGAGAGAAGGCCAATAATATCCCAAGGAAAGGATTTTATAGGCCGTCCTTTTGTCCGCAAAGTGTCCGCCGCGTGGTTCATCATGACATGCCTTAAGAATATCAGGCATTTCATCTTCCCTGACACATCTTCTGATCACAAGATCTGGCCCTGTTTTAAACAATTCGTTAGAAATCCATGAATATTTTGAACTCTCCTGAATAATTTTTCGTTTTTCATTTGGAAATAAATGTGGAGGCAGTTTCCCTGTAACCAAATAGTTAGCAATATCTGCATACCAAGGAGTTTTAGTAGTTATTGCAAACAAGTATTCATTAGGAAACTTATCCTCTACAAGAGAATCTTCTTTAGTATTCTGAATCCTATACAAGAAATCAGCTACTGTATTTTGTTTTCTTGGTCTATCCAACACAGTAATAT
Source organism: Pinus albicaulis (assembly GCA_034641835.2). NCBI lineage: Eukaryota > Viridiplantae > Streptophyta > Pinopsida > Pinales > Pinaceae > Pinus > Pinus albicaulis. The sequence continues at coordinate 606,194,499 of CM076572.1, forward strand.
TGAATTCCTGCAAAAGAAGAAGCCATCTTGTCACTCTACCATTAGTAACATGTTTGTTCATTAGATATCTAATCGCAGAATTATCAGTATGAATAAAAGTTTCATAGCCTGTTATATAATGTCTAAACTTATTGATTGCATGAACAACAGCTAAAAACTCTTTTTCAGTTACAGTATATTTCAACTCTGTGGGAGTCAAATTTTTACTGGTATAGTAAATGGCATAAGGGACTAAATATTTTTGACCCAACACAGCTCCTAGAGCTGTATCTAAAGCATCTATAGAAATATGGAAAGGGAGTTTCCAATTTGGTCCTCTCAAGATAGGTGCTTCAGATATTTTTGTTTTCAAAGTTTCAAAGGCTGATTGACAATAAGGATCCCATTTGAATTCACAGTCTTTTGTAAGAAGTTTGAAGAGTGGAGATGCTATTTTAGTGAAGTTTTATATAAATCTTCTATAGTATCCAGTAAATCCTAGAAAACTTCTAACATCTCTTTGACAATTTGGAATAGGCAACTTGGAGATGACTTCAACTTTTGATCTATCAACCTTAATCCCATCTCCTGAAATATGATGCCCCAAAACAATACCTTCAATAAACATCATAAAACATTTTTCATGGCTTAATGAAAGGTTTGTTTCTTTACATCTTATAAGGACTTTTTCCAAATTTTCTAATGCCTCTTCAAAAGAATTACCATAAACTGTAAAATCATCCATATAAACCTCTACACAATCATGGATTAGATCAGAAAAAATTCCTAGTACTGCTCTTTGGAATGTCGCGGGCGCATTACATAACCCAAAAGGAAGCACTCGATAGGCAAAAGTTCCCCATGGACAGGTAAATGTGGTCTTATCTTGATCTTCAGGTGCTACCTGAATTTGATTATAGCCACTAAAACCATCCAAGAATGAAAAGTATTTTTTTCCTGCTAATGTATCTAATACCTGATCAATAAAGGGCAAAGGAAAGTGATCCTTCAAAGTTGCTTTATTCGATTCCCTGTAATCAATGCATACCCTCCATTTACCATTCTTTTTAGGTACTATAACCAAAGGAGAAACCCATCGGCTATCTGAAATTGGATAAATGAAGTTTACATTGAGTAGTTTTTGGAGCTCTTCTTTCACTATCTCCCTAAGATTTGGATTCATCCTTCTCTGAGGTTGTCTAATTGGTCTACTGTTTTCCTCAATATAGATATGATGGATGCAAGTCTTAGGATCAATACCTTTCATGTCAGTATACTCCCATGCAAATGCAGTAGAATGTTTTTGCAAGATTTTGGTTAGTTCTTCTTGTTGTGACTTTTCTAAATTTTTGTTGATATTCAATGTTTTTCCTGGAAATATCTCAATGGTAGAACTACCAAACTCTTCCATAGAGTAAAGAGACATTTTTCTTGATGATAAATATTCTATGTCAGATTCCAACTGAAATTGTGTGGGGTCATATTCTGAAGATGTCTCAAAATTTTCTAATGTGTTCAGAATTTGACTATCCTCACTGATTTCAGAAATGGTAAAGACGGGTTGTATAGTGTCCTCATCATCAACCCATTCATTGTCTCCTACTTCTGTGATTTCTCTTGCTGGAGGATACAAATTTAATTTCTTTGTCGAATTACCATTAGAAATGTACATGTCCCCAGATCTACAACTAATAAAAGCATCAGCTGTGGCTAGCCAAGGTCTTCCTAAGATAAGTGGGTGCCCTCCTAGATTACTTTTGGGAGTCAAAATCATAAAATCTACTGGATATTCCCAAGAATCTAAGGAGACCGAAATATCTTCTAATACACCATCTGGTTTAATAATGGATCGATCTGCAAGTTGCAGTAAAGTAGGTGTAAAAAGAAGGTTAGGAAGTTTTAGCTGGTCCATAGTCTGTCTACTCATAATGTTGATAGCAGCCCCTAGGTCAATCAATGTGTTTGGAATTTCTATCCCATTTATATGTGTCTTGACAATTGGACTTCCTGGATCTACATACTTCTGCATGGTAATTTTTCCCATCATAATATCTGCAATTTTTCCTACCAGGTGGATTCTTCTTGTGTCTTTTAGTTTTCTTCCTGGTCTTTTGAAACTCAACTCCTTTATTGTTTTTGCTAGAATAGGAATCTCTCGAATGGCTTGTAGCAAGGGAATATTGATACAAACATTCTTTAATTCATCTAGAAAATCATAGTTAGGCAACAAGATTTGTTTTTCCACCCCTCTATCAATTTGTAATCTTTCAGGGAAAGGAGGTGTGGATGAAGATGCAGGTTGCTCAACTATAGGAGTTATGGGTGTTAACTTTTCTTTCTCTTTTTGAATGTTTGAGTTTTGAAGAGATGCTTCCTCAGAACCCTTATTGACTTTAAGAGAGTCCTCCTCAGAGGTATCTTGCTCTTCGACATCTATAGAAGGTTTTTCTAAAACTCTACCAGACCTGAGTTGTACATCATTGAGAGGAACAATCATATAGGTAGGAAATTGTTGTCCTTCTATCATGTAAGTATTCTGAGGATTTTTATTGTTAGGATTTGGCAATGGCTGAGCTGGAAGTTGATTTGTCTTTTGTTGGAATGGAATCATGAGTTGAGGATTTGGATTTTGCTGAGAAGGTTTTTGTTGTGGAAATGGCAATGAAAGTTGTGGATTTGGGTTTGGAAGTTGTGGAGCTTGTTGATTTTGAAAAGATGGAGGATATTGATAAAATTGAGCAAATCTCCCATAAGGATTTTGCATCCCTTGTACCCATGATTGATATGAATTTTGTGGTTGGGGCCAAGGTTTTTGCCAAGGATTCCAATTTGGTAGGGGTTGAGAATTCATAGGGTTGTGAAACCCTTGAGTTTGTTGCCCCTACCAAGGTCTTCTTGCAACAAAACAGAGAGATTCTACTGAACTTGGATCTTCTTGAAAGACAACTTTGAGTCCAGGAATTGAAGGAAAATCCTTGGTCCCATGATTTTCTGAGCAAATCATACATGTTTCTACAACTTTTGTATCCAAGGGACATTCCCTTAAAGCATGTTTCTTCCTACATTTCGGACAAAAGATGGCTAGAGCATCAGTTTCTGCTTTCTGCTTGTTTTGAATTTTAAGGGTGTCTAGTTTTTCACTAAGGCTCCCTAAGATATCAGTTTTGAATTCATCAAGCATATTGCCAATCTCTGCCCTACTTACAGATCCAGTTGCAGATTTGTTTTCCCTGATAAGAGAAGGATCTCTAGGCCCTTTTCCCGTTTTAGATATTCCCCTTGAGAGATGGACACATAGTTCTGTTATGTCACGAAGTGGAAGTTGAGAAATGTCTCCTTTCCCCATCATGTTTAAAATATCTATCCAGTCATCTCTGATGGCTTTTAATGTAAGGGATTTCAATTTTTCATCATCTAAGTTGCTCATTTTTTCTCTTTTTAAGTTGTATTGAAATCTTTCAAGTAAATCCTCCAAATTTTCATCTTCTTTTTGCACCATTTTGAATACCTCATCCTTGTGATTGGTGGGCATGCAATAGTCCAGGTATCTATCCAAATTTTTTTTTTCATACCATTCCAAGTCCTAATAGATTGGGTGGCTAATCCCATGAACCATTTCAAAGTGGTTCCCTTCAATGTTGAAGGAAACAGTTTGAGTTTTTGAGAGTCTTCAATATAGTCATAGGTTCGGCACACGACTTCAAATTCAAAGAGAAATGTTTCAGGATCCTCACTTCGCAATCCATAAAAGTTGGGGAGGACAGATGGTGAAATGTTTTTCATCGTTGTATGAGTTTCCTCATCAACTATAGGGAATCCAAACAAGTTGTCTCCTTCCCTATTTCTTCCATTATTACCTTCACCTCCACCATTGTTGTCTCCATTGTTTCCTCCTCCTCTACCTCTACCTCTACCTCCAAATCCATCTATTATTTCCTCTGCCATGATAGTTTCTTTAGAGTCCTCAAAGTCCTCTGGTTCTTCTATCAAGGGAGGATGAGAGGGAGTTTCTTCCTTTTCTTCTTCAGGTGATTCTACTTCTTTAATTACAATATATTCTCCTGTAGAAGTAAAGAAAGGGTCCTCTTCTAAATGAGATTTGGTAGATGGTGTAGGAGAATCCTCTAATTCAGCTGCTCCTTGAATTCCAAGAATCTTAAGGCTAGGGGTAGATGGTGGTGAATCTTGTCTATGCCTTGAAGAAGATGGAGTTGTGAAAATCGAAGTCTTGGCTCTAGCTATAAACCTTCCCCTAGAATCTCTTGCTCTATGCATGTCATTTTTTTTATTTTTAAGTTGGGCTAATAATTCTCTTTCTGATCTTCCAGGTCACACTAAGTGCAAGAAGAGAGCATAATTAAGAAATTATTGAACCAATAACTCTCTTTTCTGATCCTCCAGATCACACTAGGTGCAAGAGGAGAGCATACTTCAAGAAGTTATCAATTTTTCCCTTCTTTTTATTGTTTTTTTTTTTTTTAAGAAATTGGCTACCTAGTTACACTTCCCCGCCAATGGCGCCAAAATGTTTGGTCAATTTAGTGTGTCCTAAATTGCTACATTAATTTTTCAATCCGGGATTCGTAAGCTGACGAAGTGTGGCACACTATATGTGCAAGATAACCTATCTCTTACTTTTTGTCGTTTTTGGGTTTTTATTTATCTTGGTTGGTCTCCTAATGTGAGATGGAAATTCTAAAAGACAAGTATGGTTATGAATGTTCAAGGCAATGATGTCCTTTATAATTATTTCCCAAACTTCAAACTTCAAAAGGATTTTGAAACATACAATGACAAAATTAATTCCTAAAAGAAAATGAAAATGTGCCACTATACTAGTTAAACAAACAATGAACTATTGATCATGAAACTCATTACCCTTGTTGCTGTCTAAATACAAAAGAAACTGTACTCAAAGAAATCCAAGAATTGCAAGCAAAGTAAAGCTAAAACCAAATTACATCAACTCATATTCTGACCCCTCGCCATTAGTCTCACTATGGCTTTCGGAGGTAATCATAAACAACTTGAGCAATCTGATATCTAATTTGCAGAAAAATAAACTAATATCAAATTACACACTCATACTTCAATCCCTCACCATTAGTCTCGCTATGGCTTTCGGAGGTAACCGATAATGACATGAGCAATTTAATATCTAACTTGCAGAAAAATAAACTAATATCAAACTACACACTCATACTTCAATCCCTCACCATTAGTCTCGCTATGGCTTTCGGAGGTAACTGATAATGACATGAGAAATTTAATATCTAACTTGCATAAAAATAAACTAATATCAAACTACACACTCATACTTCAATCCCTCACCATTAGTCTCGCTATGGCTTTCGGAGGTAACTGATAATGACATGAGCAGTTTAATATCTAACTAACTAGTAAAGCAAATGTACAAAACTGAAATGAATAAAACAGTGCTGGAATTAAAAAAAAAACTAAGAAAAAGAAATCAGCAGAAGGACAAGATTGATTCCATGTCATTAGTCATTGTAAACTATGTGCAAATGCCCGGGCTGCCTACTATAATCTGGAACAAAACACTGATCAGTTAACAGCAGTATAAAGTATGAAAAATTATGAACATAAACAAAACGTTAATACCATAAGAAATGTAATATATACACATGAATGACTATGGCACAATGAACGTAAGGAAATGAAGCATGAAACTATACAATAATACACAAAACCTCGGCGTGTGCAGGGGCCCTCTGCACAATCCTCGGGAAGCAGCTATCAAACACAAATTATGCTTATGAACAGAGTCTTCTCATATATTTAAAATGCAGTCATAACAAAGAAATAATGTCACGGCACAGTGGGATTTCTATCCAGCAAATTACATTACAGCAACTAGCTCCTATGCGTATGAGAACGCATTATTTATAAAAGAGAATGTCATAACTAATTTCCTACATTCTGCGCTGATACAAGACACATGAACCACCACGTCCAGAAATCTAGCATCATGGCTGCCGTGAAGATTAAATCTATGGAGAGTGGTCATTGGATTCGGCTTATGGAGCCGTTTACAGGTGTTGATATGTCTCCCGTGATTTAGAAACGGCCACGCAAATCTTCACGTGGTGAAAAACAGAGTTCTGTCACCGTGGGACTCTTCGGTTGACCACCGCTTGACCACCTTTGACCACAGCCTTCTTAGGTGAATTCGACTGAGCCAATAGGACTCGATCCATGTCCATGTCATTTCCAACTTGCCCATGTGGCTCGATTTGCCTGAAGACACCTGCAATATAGACTTTAACAAAATGGTTGCGGAAAGTTGCAGCAGCTGCGGAAAGTGACAAGATTCCGCAGCTCAATGAGAAAAAATCTAATTCAAACAGCAGACACAAAACATAGTTAAAAACCACTTTAAATGCTCTTTTATGATTAATATGCAATGATATTGATGGCTTAGGAGGTCCAGGTAAATGGAAAAAGTCTAGAAAGGTGTATAGGAAAGATGCAAGTTTGGGACTCAACACTGAGATTGTTACATGTTCTCTTCTATTATAATATACAAAATATCTGGGGGTTTTCAGCTATAAGCTTTCCCCATTACATATTGTGTTTATGTGCGCATGCTACTGTTTCTATTTCCACAAATTGATGATCAATTGTAGAAGAGGTTATGTGTTATGCATGAATTCGAATTAGTGTGTGACCAGGATAATCTCAGTGGATAAATCTTCATTATTCAGAAAATTTCTACATGGTATCAGAGCGAATTGATCATCGGGATCTATTACAGTGATTACAATTTTATTTCGGTAGACAGAGTCTGTAACGGGCCAGGTAGCCTCTGGATCCATCCTTTCTCTGAAAGGCGATATATCCAGTAAATGCCCTTACAGTCGATCTCTGTGCTAGAAATAATTTGTTCTCACAGATCCAGAAGCAGTTGAGTTTTTGAGTTTGGAATTCCAATTTTGCAGCAGTTTGTTTTCTTGGTGCCGGAGTTGAAATGTCTTTCAACAGTTTGCGACTCGAATATGCTCTTGAAGGTAGTTCGAATTATGTTGCATGGAAAGATTGGATGGAGGAAGTATTAGAAGATAATGGGCTGAAGGAGTTCGTAGATATGGATGTCCAAAAGCCTACTAATCCTGCTGAAGTTGAGGCTTGGCAAAAGAAGATGGCGAAATGTCGAAGGATTCTGTTGGAGGGCGTGAAGGATCACATTGTATCCAGCCTGCATGGAAAAGCTTCTCCATATTTGATGTGGAAAGCGTTGACAGATCTATTTCAGAGCAAGAGCGACCAAAGTAAGCTGGCGCTCAAGGATAAACTCAGAAAGATTAAGACGGAGAAAGGCGACAGTATCGCCAAGTACCTCACGAAGTTCACTCAATGCAGAGATGAGCTGGGAAGTGTGGGGGTGACTGTCGATGAAGAGGACTTGGTGGACCTGGCTCTCCTTGGTCTTCCGAAGAGTTGGCACTCCTATCAGGATTCTGTCAATGGTCGGGAGAAGTTGTCGGGATGGGAGAAACTTTGGGCGGATCTCATGCAAGAGGAGATAAGGAGGACTACCAGGGACGAATCTTCATCAAAGGTGTCTGATGAAGAAAATTGCGCTTTGGCTGCCAAAGCAAAGAAGGGGAAGAGCAAGAAAGCTTCTCAGTCTGGTGCGAAAGGCAAGAAGCAAGACATGTCGAAGGTGAAGTGTTTTCACTGTCACCAGCACGGACACTATGCCACAAATTGTCCGCAGAAGAAGAAAAATAAGAAGGCTGCTGGATCTGCAGCGGGAGAGGCATTGGCCTCCCAGTTCGAACTGGATTTTTCACTGATCACATGCTTGGTCTCAAGTGTGATGGGATCAGTATGGTTCTTGGACAGTGGTGCATCATTTCACATGACAGGAGATCGAGATCTGTTTTCAGATCTGGAGGAAAAAGATCTTGGAGTGCACATCGAGATGGGCGATGATGGTAGATACAGTGCGACTGGTATCGGTACCATTTCCTTTGAGAGGGAGTCTGGTAAACCCTTTGTATTGAAGGAAGTATTGCATGTTCCAGGATTGATGAAGAATCTGATCTCTGTGGCGATGTTGGAAGACAAAGGGTATGATGTGGTCTTCAGCGAAGGAAAAGCCTTCCTGCGCAGTAAGACAACTGGAGAGACCCGGAAGATAGGGGTTCGAGTCAAGAACCTTTATCAGTTGCAAGTAGATGGCTGTGCAGCAATGGCATGCAAGGCGGGAGAAGTGGTGAGCCGGGATGATGATGGCGAGCTGTGGCACAGGAGATTGGGCCACCTTCACCATGGAGCTTTGAAGATACTGCAGCAGATTTCTACTGGGCTTCCTAAGGGCACTCTTGCGCAGTCATATCAGTGCAAGGGGTGTACCTTGGGAAAATATGTGAAAGCCACCTTTCACGAGAAGGATAGTCACGTCACGACGATCCTTGAGAGAGTTCACACAGACGTGTGTGGTCCTTTCTCAGTAGCTTTGACAGCAAAGCACAAGTACTATGTGATCTTTGTTGATGATTTCTCTCGGAAGTGCTGGATCTTCTTCATGCAGAAGAAGAGAGAGACATATTCAAAGTTCTGTGAATTCAAGGCGCTGGTTGAGAAGGAATCGGGAAAGCATGTGAAGGCTCTTAGGAGCGACAATGGTGGTGAATTCATCTCTACTGAATTCAAGGAATTTTGCAGCGCAGAAGGGATTCGGAGAGAGCTCATCGCACCCCATAACCCACAGCAGAACGGGGTTGCTGAGCGGAAGAACAGAACGATCGTGGGTGCTGCACGGGCGATGTTGCAGGATCAGGGCCTACCCCTTCACTTGTGGGCTGAGGCATGCAATACTGCAGTGTATGTGCAGAACCGTTGTCCTCATAAGATACTTGGCATGAGTACACCAGAGTAGGCGTTTTCTGGCAAGAGGCCTGACATTTCTCATTTGAGGATTTTTGGCTCACCTATCTACATGCATGTGACGAAGGATGCCAGAAAGAAGCTGGATCCGACCGCAGAGGTTGGGATATTTGTGGGGTACACTGATACGCCCCACAAATATCGTGTGTATTTGCCAGACAGTCGCAAGACTGTTGTGCGACGGGATATCAAATTTCAGGAGGAGAAAGCCTTGCAGTGTTCGCTTGAGAGGGAGCCACACTTCCATGCAGATGAGGAGCTATTACTTCATAAGGAGGAGCTTCTAGATGTGGATCAGCCACAAGAGGAAGTTCATGCAGTGGAAGAAACCACTCATGCAGCGCCAACCATCAGAGGGCGCAAGTGCACTACAGAAGCTGAGCGACTGGCTCAAGATGCAGAGCGGGTTGTAGGACCACCTACAGCACAGCGCAGATAGAGACAGTCACCGGACCGGTACACTGGATACATGGCTCTTATGAGCAAATGTGTCATGACAGAACCATCCTCTTTCGAGGAAGCTGTGGAGGAACCCGCATGGGTAGATGCCATGGTGGAAGAGTATGATTCTATTGTCAGAAACAATGCATGGGAGATTGTCCCGTGACCGGAGGGGAAATCAGTGGTGGGTTCGCGATGGATCTACAAAGTGAAGCAGGCGGCTAACGGGAGTGTGGAGAAGTACAAGGCAAGATTTTTTTCCCGTGGCTTCTCACAGATCGAGGGGATCGATTATGAGGAGACCTTTGCACCTGTCGTAAGGTACTCTTCCATACGGATTATCCTAGCTCTCTCAGCGCAAATGGGATGGCACATCCATCAGATGGATGTGAAGACTGCGTTCCTCAACGGAGTCATTACGGAGGAGGTGCACATAGAGCAGCCCGAAGGTTTCGAGATCTTCAGCAGTGAGTCGCATGTTTGTCGACTCAAGAGAGCATTGTACGAGTTGAAGCAAGCACCTCGTGCTTGGTACACACGGATAGACATTTATTTCACCGGACTTGGATTCTCCAAGAGTGAGGCGGATCCTAACCTGTACCAGATTGTGGTGGAGGGGAAGTTGCTGATCATTGTACTGTATGTAGATGATCTAATTTTGACGGGTGATGAGTTGTTGATACTTTCATGCAAGGAGGATCTTGCTAGAGAGTTTGAGATGAAGGACTTGGGCCTCCTTCATTATTTCCTGGGATTGGAAATTTGGCAGCGCAGTGATGGACTGTTTGTTTCTCAGGGTAAGTATGCCCTGGAGATACTGGAGAAGTTCAACATGCATGGCTGCAAGCCTGTTGATACTCCTCTTCCTGGAGGTTGGAGGAAGGAGGATGCTACTTCAGCGGAGGTAGTGGATGCCACTGTCTATCGACAGTTGGTGGGGTCGCTTATGTATCTGGTCAATACACAACCCGATATATGCTATGCTATTAACCAGATTTCGCAAGCTATGGTTAAGCCTACCAAGCTCTTCTGGAAGGCAGGCAAGCATGTATTGTGTTATCTTAGTGGCACATCGGGATATGGTCTATGGTACAGACAGGAGGTTGAGCGAAGCTTAGCGGCTTCACTGATGCAGATTGGGCAGGGAGCCCAACGGACCGAAAGAGCACTTCTGGAGGAGTCTTCAGTATCGGGTCGACAGCAATTTCCTGGTACAGCAGGAAGCAGAGATCCGTGGCACTCAGTTCAGCAGAAGCCGAGTACATGGCAGTAAGCTTGGCTGCATGCGAGGCTATTTGGATGAGGAAGATCCTCATCGGATTGTTCGGGTCGCACTTGGAGCCTACTGTGATTTATTGTGATAACCATAGTTGCATTAAACTCTCAGCTAATCCAGTATTTCATGATAGATCCAAACACATCGACATCAGGTACCATCATATCAGAGATTGCGTGCAGCGGAGAATCATGTTACTTTCATATGTTCCCACGGAGGATCAGGATGCTGACATCTTGACGAAGGCGCTCACCAGGAGCAAATTAGAATTCCACAGAGGCAGGATAGGGGTTGCAGATAATCCATATCTTGTTGAGAGGGAGTGTTGAAAATGAAACAAGATGATGGAGCTTAGTGAAATGAAGTCGCCTTCACTAAGTGGGCCCGCAAGCTATTTTTGGTGCAAAGTCTATTTTTAGACTATGTCTATTTTTAGACATATGGAGCATGGTCTAGGAGTTGTAGTATGTTATTCTTGGATGATTGGTCAAGTTGGTAAAAATAGATGGACCTATATTTTTAGACATACAGGTCGAAGTCTATTTTTAGACTGCCTGTCTAAAAATAGGTCAGTCAAATATTATTAGCCCTTAATAATATTTGGACTATAAACTTTAGTTTATCCTCTTGCAGCACTTCAGTTGGAGCTACGAATGTGGCCCATGCACCTGACAGAAGGAATTACGCTATTCCTAGGGGTTTGGTGAGCTCATGCATGGTTGACTTCAGTTAGAACTCAAGTGGCGGAGTTTGGTGGAGTTGATGAGACAGTTGGTGGAGTTGTGTTCCGTTTAACTTAGTTGAACTAGTTGTGTTTAGTTTAACTGGCTAATACACTAGTGATGAGTGGAGTGAATTAAATATTATTTAATTCACTAATTATTAACTCATTATTCAACTCAATAACACATCAGTTTACTACAGTGCATGGACAGTTCAGTGAAGACCAGTGGAAGAGGTAGATGAAAGGGTGAGTTTGCTATTAGTTGCGACATGAGTTGTGCATGAGTTTTGCACAAGCATTGGAGGAGATTTCCCATGAGGATTGCGCAGTTGAAGCCAAGGAGATTCGAACTTGGATCTCTCATTGAACCAACTTGGATTGCGCAGTAGAGGCAGGCAATTAGTGGATGAGTTTTGAACTTGTGACTTGTTCAAAACTGAGCTAGTTTGTGTGTAACTTTTGGAGACAGTACTGAGTACTTGTGAGGAGTATTGTACTGAGATTGTTACATGTTCTCTTCTATTATAATATACAAAATATATGGGGGTTTTCAGCTATAAGCTTTCCCCATTACATATTGTGTTTATGTGCGCATGCTACTGTTTCTATTTCCGCAAATTGATGATCAATTGTAGAAGAGGTTATGTGTTATGCATGAATTCGAATTAGTGTGTGACCAGGATAATCTCAGTGAATAAATCTTCATTATTCAGCAAATTTCTACAAATGCAGAGAAGTTGGACAAATGGATTCATCAATTGGTAGTTTATTGTAAAATTAAGAACCTTCAAGAAGATGACATAAAGATCCAGTTGGCTTTATTGAGGCAAGAAGGAGCAGCACTAGTCTGGTGGGAAGAAAAAACTCAAGAGGAAATGTGAATCCATGGTAAGATAACCATTTCTTTGGTTGACTTTATTTCTTCAATTAAGAGACAGGTTTATCCTTTAGATTACAAGCAAAAATCCGTTATGAGTTGGAAAAATTTAGGCAACTCAAGGGTCAAACAGTTCAAGATTATACCCAGGAGTTTAGGAAAAGGGCTTTGTTGTTGGGTGTAAACTTGAATTCCCAAGACACTCTATTGAAATACATTGGGGGTTTACATTCCTATTTAAAACACACTATCCTTATGTTCAATCCAAGAAACTTAGATGAGGTTTGTGTGCAAGCCATGCTCCTTGAAGCAAGGGGAAAGAACACTCAAGAAAAGGGTAGTAAGAAGAATCCAATCAAGGGTAAGGAGAAAGAGAAGGGAGGAAAATGGAAGGGAAAGAAGAATGCAAGTGTTAATAAAGAAGGGGAGAAAACTACATGCAAACATTGTTCCAAAGAGGAGCATGATGAAGCCCGCTGTTGGAAACTACATCACGAACTAAGGCCTAAGAAACTAAACAATAAGGGGAAACAAAAGACGACCGCTACCACACAACATGATCTTAGATCCAATTCTGGTGATGAGACCAAGATTACAACCATGGTCACAAAGGGAAAATAAGCCATAGAAATTACTATTTCATCAAATTGTCACAACAACACTCCAAATGAAGAAACAAGGATAGAGTTGTTCCATGTAAGGGTGATCTCAAACCATACAAAGATTGACGCATTATTTGATAGTGTGTCACAAGCGAACTTAATCTCAGAAGACTTGGTCAAAAAGCTTAACCTTGAAACTGTATCTCATCATAAGCCATATCCTTTGGATTGGATTGTCAAGAATGAAAACTTACAGGTTACAAGGAAATGTATATTCAGGTTTTCCATTACTACAATTTTTATTGATGAAGTTGATTTAGATGTGGTTCCGCTTGACATTTAAGGAATTATCTTGGGAATCCCATATTTGTATAACAGGAAAGCAATACTACTTCACCATGAGAAAAAACATCATTTTCTCAAGGATGGGGTGGAGTATATCGTGAGAGTTCATCGCAAAAAGCTGAACATTTCTTTAGTTAATGCAGGGCAGATGAAGAGACTAGTAAATGGAAGTAAAACTTTTTTGCTTCTCATGATCAAGAAAAAGAATGATATGGATTTTGAATATTTTGAAGGTTGTGATGACAAATTAAAATATGATTTATTTGATGTGGTAAGTCAGCATGGCGAGATGTTTCAGGAGCCAAATGGGTTACCTCCCAAGAGGGGAATTCAACATGAGATACAGCTGCAGTAAGATGTTCCACTTCCATACATAGGCATGTATCACATGTCGATAATGGAGAGCATGGAAATCGAGAAGAAAAATCAAGAATTGTTGAACAAATTTATCATATGCCCATCTACTTCGCCATGTGGTTCACCGATTGTCTTGGTGCCAAAAAAGGACGGGACTTGGCGCATGTGTGTGGATTTTTGTGCACTGAAAAAAATCATGGTAAGGAATTTTTATCCACTCCCAAGAATTGATTATTTTCTTGATCAATTGAGGTATGCAAATTATTTCACTAATTCAGACTTGCGAAGTGGTTATCATCAAGTTAGAATAGATGAAGAGGACATTTTGAAAACTACATTTAAAACTAAACAAGGATAGTTTTAATGGCTTGTTATTCCTTTCGTTATTACTAGGATCATGGGTGCCAAATATTTCTTGTTGAATCTCAAAGCTCCCTCTCAGCAAGAAATGGATTATCCTTCACCCTGATCCTGTCTCTATGGTATTCGAATTTTCTCCTGGTGAGCACCTTCGTCAAAATATCTACATCCTGATCTTCTGTGGGAATGTACTAAAGCATCATGATTCTCCTCTGCACATAATCTCTGAGATGATGGTACTGAATATCCATATGCTTGGACCTATCATGAAACACAGGATTAATCGAGAGTTTAATGTAACTCTGATTATCACAATGAATCATTGTCGAATCCATCTGATAACCAAACAAACCAACCAAGATATTTCTCATCTGGATAGCCTCAAAACAACTATAAATCCAATGCTAAAGATCCCCTCTGGTGTGCTCTTTCTATTTGATGGACTGGCAGCCCAATATACATCCGTGAAGCCATGCAACTTCACTCCATCCATCTGTCTGACCATAGACCATACTCTGAAGTGCCCCTCAGGTATCTCAATACATGCTTCCCCACCTTCCAAAAGATCTTGGTAGGCTTAAAAATAGCTTGACTCAGTTGGTTAACCGAATAGCAAATGTTCGGTCTCGTGTTCACTAGATACCTTAACGAACCCATTAACTGTCGATAGACGGTAGCATCCACTACCTCTCCAGAAGTAGCATCCTCTTTCCTCCAAATTCCTAGAAGAGGAGTATTCATGGGTTTGTAGCTCTCCATGTTAAACTTACCCAATATCTCCTTTGCATACTTTCCTTGAGACACAAAAAGTTCACAATATCGTTGCCATATTTCCAATCCAAGGAAAATAATGAAGGAGGCTCGTATCCTTTATTTCGAACTCCCTTGCAAGATCCTCCTTGCATGAGTGTATCAGCTGCTCATCTCCAGCCAAAATTAAATCATCAACATAAAGAAAAATGATCAATAACTTACCCTCAACCAAAATCTAGTACAGGTTTGCATCTGCTTCATTTTTGGTGAAGCCCAGTCCGATGAAATAGTTGTCTATCCGAGTGTACCAAGCATAGGGTGCTTGCTTCAGCCCATACAGCGCTCTTTTGAGCCTAAACACATGCAAATCGATGTTAAATATCTTGAAACCCTCAGGCTACTCTTGTACACCTCTTCCTCAATGATCCCATTGAGAAATGCAGTTTTCACATCCATATGATGAATGTGCCATCCCATCTGTGCTGAGAGTGCAAGGATGGTCCTTATGGAAAATTACCTTGCAACAGGTGCAAAGGTCTCATCATAATATATCCCCTTGATCTGTGAGAAGCCTCGGGCCACAAATCTAGCCTTGTATTTCTCCACAATTCCATCAGCAGCTTGCTTTACCTTGTAGATCCATCTCCAACCTACCACTGATTTATCAACCAGTCTTGGGACAATTTCCCATGCATTGTTTTTTACAATGGAGTCATACTCCTCCACCATTCCATCAACCCAAGTAGGTTGCTGCACTACTTCCTGAAAGGAAGATGGTTCAGTCACAATACATTTTCTCATGAGAGCCATGTATCCAGTAAATCGGTCAGGAGACTGTCTCTATCTGCACTGTGAAGTAGGGGCTCCTACATTCTGTTCAACATAAAGTCTCAGCCTATCAGCTTCCGTGGTGTGCCTTCTGCCATTTCTGATGGATGGATCTGCATGAGTGATTTCCTCCACTCCATGAATCTTGGTTGATCCACTTCTTGAGACTTATCCTTTGGAACCAACAGCTCCTCCCCTGCATGCAATTCCAACTCCCTCTCAAGGGACAACCGCATGGCTTTCCCTTCATCAAATTTTATATCCCATCACACAACAGTCATTATGTTGTTTGGAAAAAACACATGATAATTATGGGGTGTTTCTGTGTACCCCACAAAAATGCCAACTTCAGCAATCGGTTCCAGCTTCTTCCTGACGTCCTTGGTCACATGCACATTAACAGATGAGCCAAAAATCTTAAAGTATGAAACATAAGGTTTCATACCAGTGAAATCCTCTTCAGGTGTACTCATGCCAAGTACTCTATGAGGAAAAGGGTTTTCCACATAAACCATAGTGTTGCATGCTTCCGCCCACAAATGCATTGGTAGGCCCTGATCATGCAACATCGCTCGTGTTGCACCCATGATCATTACGTTCTTCCTCTCCGCGACCCCATTCTACTATGGGTTATGAGAGGCACTATGAGTTCTCTTCGAATTCCTTCTTTGTTGCAGAAGTTCTTTAATTCATTAGAGATGTATTCTCCACCGTTATCGCTCCTAAGAGCCTTCACTTGCTTCCCTGACTTTTTCTCCACCAATGCCTTAAACTCACAGAACTTAGAGAATGTTTGATCTTTATTCTGCATGAAGAAGATCTAGCATTTACGATAAAATTCATCAACAAATATTACATAGTAATTATGTTTTACTGTTGAAGCAACTGAGAATGGTCCACACACGTCCGTGTGAACTCTCTCATGGATCCCTGAAGCATAGTTCTCCTTCTCATGAAAGATGGACTTTACATACTTCCCCATGGTGCAACCCTTGCAATGATCTAAATGAGCAAGTGTTCCCATTGGAAGTCCACTAGATATTCGTTGCATGACTTTCAAGGCTCCATGATGAAGATGGTCCAATCACTTGTGCCATAATTCGCCCTCATCCCGGCTCACCACTTTTTCTGCCTTGCCCATCATGGAAATGCAGCCATATACCTCTAGATTTTAGTGATTCTTAACTCGAATGCCTATCCTCTTGGATTGACATGTTGTATTATGTCGCAGGAAATATTTTCCATCACTAAAAACAATGTCATAGCCTTTGTTCTCCAACATTGCGGCTAAGACCAAATTTTTCTTCAGACCTAGTACATGCATTACATATTTTAATTGAAATGTTTTACCTAAATCCCTTTGAAAGGTAATGGTACCAATCCCAGTAGCATTGTACCATCTATCATCACCCATCTCAATATACCTCTGGAGATCTTTCTCCTCCAAGTCACTAAAAAGTTCCTTATCTCTCGTCATGTGAAAGGAAGCGCCACTATCCAAATACCACACCGATCCCAATGCACTTGACACCGTGAATGAAATCAAGGAGAAGCTCAAATTTCGAGGCAAAGGCCTCTCCAGTTGCAGATCCAGCAGCCTTATTGTTCTTCTTCTTTTGTGGACAGTTAGTATAAAAATGCCCATGTTCGTGACAGTGAAAACACTTCATCTTGGACATGTCATGCTTCTTGCCTTTAGACTCGGATTTAAAATGGAATTTCTTCCCCTTCCCCTTCTTCGCCTTGGCAGTCAAAGCATAATCCTCTTCATCATCATGCTTTGATGAAGAGCCATCTCTGGTGTTCCGTCTGAACTCATCCTACACTAAATCTGACCACAGTCGTTCCTAATCTGGAAATGTTTCCCCTCCCGTTGACAGAGTATTCATAGCTGTGCCAACTCCTAGGAAGTCCTAGGAGAGAAAAACTCACCAAATCATCATCAATGATTGTTATTCCCACACTCCCTAGTTCATCCCGGCAATGGACAAACTTTGTGAGGTACTTTGGAATGGTGTCACCCTTTTCCATCTTGATCTTCCTGAGTTTATCTTTGAGCACCAATTTCCTATGGTCGTTGCTTCTTTGGAATAGATCTATCAAAGACTTCCACATAGCATATGGTGTGTCTTTCCCATGGATGCTTGAGACAATATGGTCTCGCACTCCCTCCAATAGGATCCTCCTTGCCTTTTCTACTTTCTTTTTCCATGCATCAAGATTGGCAGCATCTAGCTTAGGAACATCTTTTTCAATGAATTCCTTCAAGTCATTGTCTTTAGGTACTACCTCCATCCTGTCCTTCCAAGCAATGTAGTTCAAGTTTCCCTCGAGTGCATACTCTAACCTCAAGCTATTGAAAGCCATTTCGACCTTGAATCAATAGTAGCACCAAGAAAGTATTTCTCTAAATTCGAATTCTATCCAGTCACAAACTCAGCTCCTGCTTCACTTCTGCAATTTTTTGTGCTTTGCTACCATGTAGAAAATATACAATGTGCATGTATATCTTGGATTCACCTGATCTAACAATATTCTAAAGTTAAATACTAAATTGCTTCTACAAATCTTTGCGAATTAAAAAACACAATCGCCAATCACATGAACATGAAGAAAGATCAATCACACACAACACAGATAATTTCCCGGGAAAGCTTAGAGCTAAAAACCCCACTATATTCTATTATATATTATATCATGGATCATGAAACAATTACATACAAAACTCTTCTCACAAGAGCCCTCATTACATCAGCTAATTGTCTCACATTGTGATACAAAAATTGGCAAATTTCTTAGCCAATTTACTGTCTCTAGATAGGTTGCCTTCACTTTGCAATCCCTGTTGAATGCAATCCTACCTACCTTGACTATGCAAGTATCATGGGCACGTCTAATGTGTGTTTTCTTGCATGTGTGCAAGGGGATAATATCACAACTGATAGTCAACTTCCCTTTCACCTAGAACTCAACCGGGTCTCCACTGGATCTGACATGCATGCAGCTAATAATAGTAAATCCTCATATGCATGTGAGATCACTGCATGTGAATTAATTAATATTTAATTCACTTGATCTCTCTCTACTTGAATCTGCAATTACAACTAGCAAAACTGAGTTTAACTCACTTAACTAAGTTAAACTATTTACAACTTGCACAAACTCATGCACCACTACACTTCGAACTCTGTTATAACTAGAATCACTCTGTTACAACTAGAATTACTCTGCATGTCCCACCAACCAACATCTAACTCTAAATTCACTTAGCTAGCTGATTTTTCCACTTCAGTTAACTAATTCAAGTCCACATTGAGAATAGATTACAGTTTAATGTCCATCTAAATTAAGGGATAATAAAAATAGACGTGCACCTAAAAATAGCCTGTGGGCCCCACCTTAGTGTAGGTGCTTAATTTTCATTAGGATCATCGGTGCCAAAAAATTCTTGCTGAATCTCAACACTCCCTCTCAACAAAAAAGGGATTATTCTTCACCCCGATCCTATCTCTATGGTATTCGAATTTTCTCCTGATGAGTGCCTTCGTCAGAATATCTGCGTCCTGATCTTCCGTGGGAATGTACTATAGAAACATGATTATCTCTGCACACAATCTCTGAGATGATGGTACTGGATATATATATATATATATATACTTGGACCTATCATGAAACACGGGATTAATCGAGAGTTTAATGCAACTCTGATTATCACAATGAATCATTGTCACATCCATCTGAGAACCAAACAAACCAACCAAGATCTTTCTCATCTAGATAGCCTCACATGCAGCTTGACTTGCTGCCATGTATTTCGTTTCTGCTGAATTGAGTGCCATGTATATTTGCTTCCTGTTGTACCAAGAAACAGATGTAGATCCAATGCTTAAGATCTCCCCTGATATGTTATTTCTATCTGATGGACTGGTAGCCCAATCTGCATCCATGAAGCCATGCAACTTCACTCCATCCATCTATCTGTACCATAGACCATACTCTAATGTGACCCTCATGTATCTCAGGACATGTTTCCCTACCTTCCAAAAGAGCTTGGTAGGAATAACAATAGCTTGAATCAGCTAGTTAACCGCATAAAAAAATGTTGGTCTCGTGTTCACTAGATACATTAGCGAACCCACTAACTGTCGATAGACAGTAGCATCTACTACCTCTCCAGAAGTAGCATCCTCTTTCCTCCAGTTTCCTGGAAGAGGAATATTCATGGGTTTGCAGCTCTCCATGTTAAACTTACCCAGTATCTCCTTTGCATACTTGGCTTGAGACACAAAAATTTCACCATCTCGTTTCCATATTTCCAATCCAAGGAAATAATGAAGGAGGCCCATATCCTTCATTTTGAACTCCCTTGCAAGATCCTCCTTGCATGAGTGCATCGGCAGTGTATCACCAGTCAAAAATAAATCATCAACATAAAGAACAATGATAAATATCCTACCCTAAACCACAATCTGGTACAGGTTTGCATCTGCTTCACTTTTGGTGAAGCCTAGTCCGGTGAAATAGTTGTCTATCCGAGTGTACCAAGCAGGGGGTGCTTGCTTCAGCCCATACAACGTTATTTTGAGACTGCACACATGTGACTCATTGTTTAAGATCTCGAAACCTTCCAGTTGCTCTATGTACACCTCTTCCTCAATGATCCCATTGAGAAATGCAGTTTTCAAATCCATCTAATGAATGCGCCATCCCATCTGCACTTAGAGTGCAAGGATAGTCCTTGTGGAAGAGTACCTTGCAACAGGTGCAAAGGTCCCATCATAATCTATCCCCTGGTTCTGTGAGAAGCTCCAGGCCACAAATCTGGCCTTATGTTTCTCCACACTCCCATCAACAACTTGCTTTACCTTGTAGATCCATCTCAAACCTACCATTGATTTATCAACTAGTCTTGGGACAATTTCCCATGCACTGTTTATTACAATGGATTCATACTCCACCATTGCATTAACCCAAGAAGCACTATAAGGAAAATACCCTCTAGCGATTTTTTTTTAGGAACCCCTTATAAAAATACCCCAAACATCCATTTCTAGCGGAGGTTACAAGAGGAGGTTGACGGGAGGAGGTTTTTGCGGATGTTTTTCGTCCGGTGCACTTAGTATCCTAAACCGCACTAGTGCATTCAACAAGAGAAAGCACTGGTGTGCACAAAACATTGGCACACCAGACACCATGTGCTCTGTACACACCCGCCTACTGCGTCTTATTACTGTAGTGCACCGGTGCATCATAAAACCCTGCGCCAAAACAGAAACTGCCTGGTGCGGTCATAAGTAACCGCACTAGTGCGCCAATAAAACCCCGCGCACCAGAATAGGGTTAAAAAAAAAAAAATACGGCCAAAAAACCACATTTTTCACTTTTCTCAGTGCTCCAGAGCTCTCAAGCACTGGTGCAATTTATCTTTGTCTGAGCCTCCCTAACATCGGTGCTCCCATTGCACCCATTACACACACTGCTGTTGGGCATTACCCACCAATATCCAGCTTGAATTTTGCAAAACGGTGGGAAAATTTTCTTTTGCAAATTCTACAGCCAATATGCCTCCTCAATGGCCAAATGTACAAGTATTTTTCTTGTTTTTCCATAATTAAGCCTTTTAGCAAATTAGAATTTCAAATTACCTTAAAATTAACCATTTAAAAGAAGAAGAAGAAAAATTTGTCGCGCGATGCGCTCGAGCCGTTCGGCTCGCACCGGTTCCCGATGTTCCCTATAAATTTATAGGCCACACTACAACTGGTGTGAACGGTATCCGCACTGGTTCCGAGGTGGTACCGAAGGCGCACCATGTTATTTTAAAATTTTAAAAAAAGTACGGTGTGTTTGGTTATCCGGCCGCACCGTTGACCATGTGGAATAGCGGAAATGCGGTGTGTTGACTTAAATATCTGCCCTGGGGCAAGTATTTTTGTCAGCGTACCACATTCTGCATTTCGACAGGGTCAATGGTGCGGCCTGGTAAAAGACCGCACCGTTGACTATGTAATGATTTCAATAGGTCGGTGCACTAACCGAACTATACGCCCCGGAGCGTAGAGTTTAGTCAGCGCACCGCACTCCCGACACCGTCCATAGTCAACGGTGCACTGAAAATTTTCAGGTGCACCGCCGCCATTGCGCGGAACATTTTTTGGCGCACCGCCGCCGGTGCGCGACAAAAAAAAATACTCACTGATACTGGTGCATGCCTATTTTTTGTGGCACACCAACTGTTTTTTTTTCCTAAAAAAATTATATATGTATATTCCTAAATAAATGTCATATTTAATAAAAAAATTGTATTTAATATGTCAATCATTCAGAGACATGAAAGGGGACAAGAGGGGGAACAACAGCAACAACAAGCGAACCAGCATAACATGGTTCGCCTGTGGGAGGCACGAGAGAGGGAGAGAGATGCGTAGCCTCGCCCTATTACAGCAGATACCTAGGGGCTCCTAAACCAGGTAGGCCTCCTCAAGTTCTATGAGGAGGCTACTTCCCTAAAGGGACATGGTGTGTTTTTGAGACATCTTATCCGCAGGTGGAATGCCCACCGACAAGCTTTCCGGGTTGCTCCTAACTAGTGGTACACGCTCAGTAAGGAAGACATATATTTCATTACAGGGCTATCGAGGAGAGGGGTGGATTTTCCCTCGTTCCCAGAGGTTCCAGTTGGCTATGCAACGGGGAGTCAGTTGGTGTACTCCCAGAGATACATTAGCGCAAATATATTTACTCCTTCAGATTTTCAGGTCTCCATAGGTCAGTTACATATTGGTGCATTTGGTAGTGAGGAGGTGAGGTGCCTCTCACTTCAAATTTTGACCATTTCACACAACACCAGTGATGAGCAATGCATTAGTTTCTCACTTCTATACTATGTTGATTATTTAGTACAGGAGCCACGACTTGTCAGGTGGTCTGCCATTTTTTTTGGCAGTTCTGTACAGCCTTAGATAGATGTCATGCTCATGCACAAGGGAGGGTCAACTTCTCTTTTGCTTCAAAGCTGTTTTATTTATTTTTTGAGAGGTTTCTAGAGACGAGGCCTACTTTCATTCGGCAACCTTGTAGGTCGATGTTCGAGGCATAGATGCACATGTGGGGACAGATGATGCCCAAGAGGGGCGAGACTGTGTTTCCAGCGAGGATATCGCATGATGCACTGGAGTTGCTAGCCAGTGTTGATGAGCATCCCTTCATTATGGTCCCTTGTCCTTATGTTGGTTTGGATTAGCGAGGGTGTGCCAACATCCTCTTCACAGATGATGAGTCGCATAATGATAGAGGTAATATTACTGTTTTATTTAAATTTATTCTAACATCTTCTTTAACTTGTTTTAATTAAATTGTGTAATGAAATTGTCTAATTATTGTTGTGTACTTGTATATATTTTGCAGACATTAGGTCTTTTGATGGCGAGGATATGCCAGCACCATCACATGATCCAGGTGTGGATCCTGGTGACGACCAGGATATGCCAGATTTCAAGGATCATCAGGAAGCCGATGCAAAGAGACCTGCTCCTGTTGGTGCGTCAGTACTGCCTTTTTCTAGGCGCGGTAGGCTTGATAGCAGATACAGGATGGAGTTGAGCGACCAACTCACTGCATTGATTGTTGAGGCGGGAGTCAAGCCCGCTACTATGAGAGACATACAGGCCGATGGTATGTTGTTACATATGTGGAGAGGCATGCCGCGTGACATGTATGGCCTGATACAGCATGTTGTAGGATCTACGACCTTAGTTACGCAGCTGAGGAGGACCGTTACATGTTATAGGCGTGGTTGAGATGGAACACGTGATCGACAATCCACGAGCAGCGACACATCATCTGATGATTTTTCACCTCACGTCGCACCAGATGAGCAGCCTCTACTAGCATCGAGAAGCAGTCATCATGGAGAGCAGGCTGGACCATCGGCCACGTCCAGTCATCAACCTGTAGCATCCAGCAATACTCATGATCATGAGCAGGCTGGACCTTCGACCATGTCGAGTCATCACGATGAGCAGCCGACATTTGATCCTGATCAGCATGAGGCACCAGTACCAGATCAGCAGGCACATGATGATTATCATGTATCTGAGCTTGTCGAGACTGCACCATTAACTGAGCAGACCTCGACTAGTACTGCTATTGATGATGTACCACTAGCTAATCCATGACATTTATATTACAGTTGTATATTTTTTACATTATTCAGTTATATATATATATATATATATAGTCCATGTATTTTATGTTCATGCTGCAGTTGTACTTAATTTACATGTTGGTGATCATCATCATGTGTATATTGTTAGGTCATGTTAGATATGTTCATTTAATGTGCAGCTTGTAGATGGATGTGTATGTGATAGCAGTTATTTGACATGAGATGTCTATTTGATGTTTGTGTTGTGATGATGTTATACAATGCTAATTTTGTTTTGTTAGATGATCATGATCACGATGATGTTAGCGAATTTGGATGTGTTTTTTAGTCGAATATGATGTTTGTACGATGGTTATCATGATTGTGATGTTTATTAATTATTTTAATATTAAATGACCATGATATTTATTAAA
Organism: Pinus albicaulis; assembly: GCA_034641835.2. Lineage (NCBI taxonomy): Eukaryota > Viridiplantae > Streptophyta > Pinopsida > Pinales > Pinaceae > Pinus > Pinus albicaulis. Next base: position 606,218,534 of record CM076572.1, read on the forward strand.
TATTATGTCGTGATTGTAATTGAAATTTTAATTTTAATTGTATGTAAAATTGTAAAATTGTATTTGTATTTGTAATTTTAATTTTAATTATAATTGTATGTAAAATATTTGTAAAATTTTAATTGTAATTGTAATATTTAATTTATTGTAAAATGATTGTAATTGTAATTTTAATTGTAATTGTATATATGACAAATTGTAAAATTGTAATTCTAATTCTAATTGTGTGTAAAATTCTCAGTTGTAATTGTATTTGTAATTTTAATTTTAATTGTAATTGTATGTAAAATATTTGTAAAATTTTAATTTTAATTGTAATATTTAATTTATTGTGAAATGATTGTAATTGAAATTTCCATTGTAATTGTATATATGTAAAATTGTAAAATTGTAATTCTAATTCTAATTGTATGTAAAATTCTAAAATTGTAATCGTAATGGTATATATGTAAATTTGTAAAATTATAATTGTAATTGTAAATTTTATGTAAAATTCTAAAATTGTAATTGTAATTGTATGTAAAATTCTAAAATTGTAATTGTAACACACAACTTGTAATTGTAAAATATTTGTAACATTTTAATTGTTTTAGTGTGAAATGATTGTAATTGTAAAATTTTAATTATAACTGTAATTGTATGTAAAATTCTAAAATTGTAATTCTAATTCTAATTCTAATTGTATGTGAAATTGTAAAATTCTAATTCTAATTTTAATTGTATGTAAAATATTTGTAAAATTTTAATTGTATTAATGTGAAATGATTTTATTAAAAATTTTAAATTTGTAGATTTGTAAAATTGTAAATAATTGTAAAATAATAAATCTAGAATAATATGAATTTTTGTAACATAATAAAATTTGGAAAATAATGCAAATAAATTCATGTACTTTAGAATTATCATTATTTTATTATAATCTTACATACCAAAAAAAAAAGAACTTTATACAATACAAAAATTTTATTGAGATCAACATAATTGCAAATTATCAACTGAAATATTGATTTTAACATTAATTCAAAATACATATTATAATGTTTCGAAAAAAAGAGTCTTATAAGGTATAAGCTAATTAAATCCTATTCTTTATAAAAACCCATCTTAAAAAATATAAATATTGATGAAATAACACATGTGCCATTTCACATGTATTAATTCCATTGAACAAATTTTAGAAGAATTCGAGTATATTACCATTGCGTTGCCTCTTATGGATGTTAATTCCATGAACAGATTTTAGAATATTTCGAGTGTCAAGAATGCAATAGACAAAAAAAAAAAAACACACACACATTTTTGGACTATTTTGCATTTTATTAAAATGTTTTTGAGATTTTTTGTGGGATTTATGGGCTCATGGGACAGTAGACAATACCGATCCTGTCGTATTGGTATTTCAGTTGATTTTTTCCTAACAGCGATATGACCAAATCTTGTAGCTATGCATTTAACAAAGAACCCATATATTTTGAGAATATTATTGAAGACCGTTGTCATATACTTGAGAACTATTCCATTTTTTCACCATATTAGCACATAATAGAAAGAATAATTTCTTTCACCATAATAACACACAACTTTCAAAAAAGAAAACACTCCATTTTGTGTTTCGAGGCATTTTACGCAAATGATAGGCATTTCTATGGAGTTTATCCATATTCTGCAATTTAATGAGGGTTGGAGGGAGCTTACAATCCTGTATCTGTTAGTAACTGCACCCTTTGGTATAACCAAAGAAAATTCAGGCAGATTCCTCGACAAAGTAGATTGGCCATAATCAATTCCTTCGAAACCTCAACAGAATAAATAGATATGCATGTCAGAAATAGATATGCATGTTAGAGGCTCCTGTTGGCACCTTTTCTTATTGAAGGTTGTGGAAAGGTTCAAGTTTTTTTTTTTTTTTTTTTTCTGAAAGAAGAAGAGGTGTAGTTTCGAAAAGAAATGGCCCAAAGATTTTCACAGCAAAATGTACATTTCCAACATGTCTAAAAACTAAAATATCTCCAACTTCAATAAACTTCTCAGAAACAAAACTTTCCTAACCATTTGTGAAAATTGCCCGCGTCTTAGCATAGCAAAGGTTCACATGCCACAATTCCCCACTTGAGCCATGTAGTATTGCATCTTCACATGCACCACATTGCATTCTCTCCACATAATCAATTATTTCCATCTTCACACGCCCCACATTGCATTCTCTCCACATTCTCTCCACCTCCTGCAATAAAAAAAATGCATTGGAAGAATAGTTATTTCCATCAAGAATTTATCCAATTCTAATTCTAATTCTAATTCTCAAGATAAAGAAAATTCTAATTCTAATTGCATATTTCCATCAAAATAAACAAAATTCTAATTCTCAATTTCTATGGTTGGAGTTCACTAAATTTTGGTGTGCACACCTAAAAGTAATTTCGGTGCCTTAACCGCAAATCGGTGTTAATGTACATATAACCGCACCGGTGTGTTTTAGTTACTGCGCACCGGTGTCGTGTTACTAATGGATGCACCGGTGCGGTTCTATTAGGTGACCCGATGACGAATAACCGCAAATAAAAAAGTGCAACAATATTTTATTTAAGTGAAAAAAAAAAAAAGGGCAATAAATTGAAAAATGGGCGGCAAAATATTTTCGAAAATTTAATTTCATAAAACAATTCTTTAAATACTAAACACTTTTCATTATTTCATTATTTTTACAAAAAAAATCAGCCAGAGATTTGCAGGAGACATAACTAGAGCAAGAGAGCACGAGAGCACTGTGGAGCAGCGAAATACGTTCGAACAGAAGTATTCAAACAATCATAATTCCAAACCTATGGTGATTCAAACCCTGTAGCATAGAATTTCAAAAGATCTCGTGATTAAATTTGATTATTTTTTTTACTTTTTGTGCAGTTTTTTTACGAATTAAGAAAAAAATTTCAATTTGTTTTTCATTTTCATAAACAAAACAAACAAACAAACAAAAAATCCATTTTTACCCTAAACCCTTCAATCTTTTTGTTCCTGCCCTTTCTTCTCCCTATTTCTGTGATTCCAGAATTAGGACTTTTCATTTTAGATTCACATCTAACCCACGGGACGACTTGCATAGTCGGATCTCAATCCATGTCGGCCCTTGCGTGAATTTTTGAAAAAAAATATTTTTTTTTATCGGTGCACCCTGCGTAACCTAGTGCACTGGTGCGCTGTATTATCCCAGCGCACCACGAAAGTACTTTGTAATAAAAAAATTTAAAAACAATTTTTTTTAATCAGTGTGCCATATGTAAAATAGGGCACCGATGCGCTATTTCATTATTGTGCACCGCGAACGTGTTGTTTCACAAAAATTGTTTTATTGTATTAATCGGTGCATCATGTAACATATAACGCACTGCACCAAGTCTCCTAGTTGACAGAGAGCACCGTATGGTGGTCCCTTGATTGCGCGGAGCGTTTATGCTACAAAAACTAACACTAGACGATTTTTATTATTTTCTCTGTGTTAATCGGTGCGGTGGTTAACATGTAACGCATTGGTGCTCCATGTTGACATAGAGCACCGTACTGCCTATTATACTATTTTTGTAGTGCATTTAAAAGGCCCCCATGCACCGACATCGGTGCGTACACCATGAATGGCGCACCTGTTTCTTGAGATTCTTTTTTTATCCTGAAAAGTTGACAATTTATTTATAAATATATTAATGAATGATATGGTACAGGTTTCAAATTGATAAAGAAATGACTGACAAGAGATCAAGTAACAAAAATATTGATAACACATCAAGAAAATCAAAAAAGGCAAGTTCTTTATAAATTCTTTACAAAAAATATTATTTTTGAACTATATGTAAGTTTAACTAATATGTATTGTTTACTGTGTATCATGCAGAGCCACAAAATAATGAAGCTCGATAAGATTATTTGATCTAGGACCATAAGAGCGTAAAAACTTGATGGAAAACTTGCAAAAGGATGAATCAGGGGAATGAAAAAATATTATCGATCCAATATGAGTTTCTTTTTTTAATTTTCATTAATAATATACTTAAAATTATTAGATAACATGTGTCAAACAATCTATTAATTCACATATGTTTAACATTCTACAGGGACCAACAACTCAGAAAAGGAATGTTGCTCTAAGAAATGAAAAAAAATAGAACATTCAAATGAAAATGAATTTCTCCTTAGCGCATCTAGAGTGGTGCTGGAGGTTCACGAAGGGGGGAAAAAATTTTACAAAAGTTTGAGGGATCTAATCGAATGAATGTATAGATGTTATTTCCACTTACAATACAAAAATCAATCCAATGATTCCAAGAACCAAATTTTATCGAAACTACAGGAAGAGTTCCTAAAGAATTGGTCAATGAGACATGTCAGACTTTTGATAGCAAAAACATACAGCAAAAAAAAAATGAAAAAGTAATATTCCTTTAAATGTTTGTCTAGCTAGAATTATTTATAAATATCACTTTTGTTATATTTACTTTTCATATATCAATATAAAAATTAAATAGTTTATTGTCATGTTACATTTTCAGGAAGATTATGAAAATCTCAAAAGATGAACGAACTGATATTAGAAATATGCCAGTAGGAATGTCCAAAAAGGTGTACAAGGAGATGGTCAAAGAAATGGACAAAATTGCATCGCAGGAGGAGCCATCTCAATAACAATGTGCTTCAAGTGTAATATGTAATCATTGAATTTTTCGATCATTAGGTACAATAAATAAACAATTTAGCATTAAATATTAATTTTCAAGTATTTTCTTGCAGAAAAGAAAAGAAAATGGAACCCATTCAGCACATAAAACAGGAAGACAATGAAGAAAAGGGTTGATATCTAAGTTTGTGAGTAATTTTTACTTCCTTATAACAACTTAACTAGATTTCATTTTTGTATTTTTTAATTGGTTTTACAAAAATCATCATTTAATGTCTTCAAATAGGTGCTAACATACAAAGAATAACCATCAGATGAATTGATTGAAATTGGGTTAAATATGGGTTGTGAGTATATGTTGGCATATCAAAAATTAATTGTGGAATTTGTAAGCATCTATCGATATTGTTTTACTTAGCTCTGTCTATAATTAATAAAACAAAAAAAACCTTTTATATTAAATATATGATTTGTTATGGGGTATAAAACTTGCAGGAAACAAAGTATGGAACTACGCCAACAGATGAAATCTTGAAATATGGCATAGTACATGGTTTTGAAAGAATATGTATAGTTTGTGAGTCAATTGTTGCTATGGTACGTCGTTTCTTTTCGATTTACATTGTTGTATATTATTTAATATTGTAATTTTCATTATTCTCACTAATGTATATACACTCATTACAGTTTATTTTTATGTTTGTATATGGAAGGTGAAGAAGAAGAAAACAATCAACACCGTGAACAAAACATTCCTGAAAATAACCCAAGTCATGGAAGTAGCTCTAGCAGTGATAAAAGTTCAAGCGAATAATGATGATCACTATTTTTGGATATCAAAGCAAGGCATTGTATTTTATGAAATATTTGTTTGTGAAATCAAACATTTTGTTTAATGTAATGGACATAGTGTCTCAATTGAAAGACAAAGGGATACCAATAATTGTCCCATTTTGTATGACAAATATTCTTTTATATATATATGTGTGTGTGTGTGTGTGTGTGTGTGTGTGTGTGTGTGTATGTTTTAATTTATTCTATTGCGTTCTCCATTGTCACTGTGAGATGTAACACCACTGATTAAATTTATGGATGATTAAATATTATAATGAAGAGATGTGAAATTTATTGATATGATATAACAAATTAATCCAAACATCACATTCAAGTGCACTAATAAAAATTTAATTCATATGAATATTGTTATAAGATATATATGTGTCAACTTTTGATGAATAATGAATTTTAAAAATCACAATAATTATGATATGATATAAAAAATTAATCCAAACATCACATTCAAATGAATTAATAAAAATTTAATTAATATGAATATTGTTATAAGATGTGTCTACTTTTGATGAATAATGAATTTTTAAAAATCACAATAATTGCACTGTCGTAGGTCGATGTTTCTAAAAAATACAAAATGAACACTGGTGTGTGTCAGTCATTGTACACTGGTGCGCTTGTATGATGTAGCACACTAGTGCATTTCTACGACCTATGGGCACCACACAAATATCAAAACCAATTAAAAATATCGGTGCGTTTGTGTGATATTGCGCACCGGTGCGTTTATGTGAGACTACGCACTGGTGCATTTGTACGACCTATGGGCACCACACAAATACCAATACCAATTATAAAACTCGGTGCATTTTTCGGATACAGCGCACCGGTGCGTTTCTATAAGTCTACGTACCAATGCGTTAAGACGACCTGTGGGCACCGCAGAAATCCCAAGACCAATTAGAACAGCCCTGTGCATTGTATCACCAACACTGCGCCTGGTGCGGTTTTATACCTTCACGGCCCGGTGCATGCACCTTCAACCGCCTTGGGCCACCTTCTAGATGACACACACTGGTGCGTTTAAAACTTAGTAGCACACTGATGAAAAAAACATCTGTAATAACCTCTGGTCGCCCAGTTTTTTTAGTTGTGTTGAATTTCCATTAAAAGCTCTACCAAAACCTCTACAACCATAAACAGATGTTGTAGCAAATGTTTTTTTGACAATTTGGCCAATTTTATAACACTAAAAACCTCCTTTATAACCTCCGCTAGAGGGTCTTTTCCTTGTAGTGTAACCGTAATGACTGTAATTATCATGCATATTACCACAATGCATATAAAAACAAGTTAACAGACATGCATGACTAACCGATGCACGTGCATATGACCACACAAATCAACTAACATCCGTCATGCATATAACCATGAAAACAATAAAATGACATGCATGCATATAAACTTAATGCATATAACAACCATCAACCATTATACATTCACTCCAAACATAAAGAATTGTATAAGTTGTTTTTACCCCTAGTTCCAGTGCTTCAACCTTGCTCTGATACCACCTTGTAATGTCTCTTATCACATTTACCCAAATTCAAAGGCATGTCAGGGTAAACATGAGACAAGTGTCACTATGCCATGACCCGACCTCCATGTTCTATTTAACGAAGTGGGGCCTACAAAATGAACACTTATTGACATCCCACAGGTACAATGGATCACTTAGGAGCTGGAAAACCACACCGGGTGATTTATCCCTGATCTAGAACCCTTTTATCTAACCTAGCTTGATAACTTCACTCCATGCGATTATGACCCAAATCCTCCAGTTCTGAGCATGTGGTTCCAGGATTTATGCGACCTTTTTAGGCTAGCCTCCATACCACTACCCAAAATTTCTTGTAACTTTCCAGATTCAATAAAAGGTAATGAAAAAGCTAACCAATCAGAACTCAAGCAAGAGCTTGACCCAAATATTCCTAATCCATTATTAAAAAAAAAAAAAAAAATTCAAACATGTAATCTATAGGACATGAATGCATATATGATCATAAACTAATATTCTTCATATCAGAATCACCAAGAAATCTCTAATCCCTCTCTGGATAGTTGCAATAACAATTTTTATCTCATGCATTCATCAACCATTCAATAACTTATCAAAACATGATAAGATCCATAAATAGAATACATCATATAACCAACATAAAAACCATGGACAATCAACCATAATATCACCAGAGTAATCACTACAAATGCTCATAGATCACAATAGGAAAATATGTCTTATTATCATATGAAAATGACAACCAAGTCAGAGAATTCATTGTACCACTTGGACATATATTGGGATAAACTGAATCTCTCTTTCAATCAATCACCCAGCGCCATATTCCAAGAATGAATATAGGATAAACAAAAAAAAACCAACCAACACTTTCAGAGGCCAAACCATATCAACCCTCAACCATAGTGATTCCACCTCTATGATCCAGAAATCGCTAACACCAACCAGATCAGTCTCTGCTCAAGATATCTAGGGCTCTAGGAACTCTTTGTAAATTATTTACAAAAAATATTATTTTTGAACTATATGTAAGTTTAAATAATATGTATTGTTTACTGTGTATCATGCAGAGCCACAAAATGCCAAAGCTTGACAAGATTATTTCTGATCTAGGACCAGAAGAGCGTAAAAGCTTGATGGAAAAATTGCAAAAGGATGAATCAGGTGAATGAAAAAATACTATCGATCCAATATGAGTTTCTTTTTTTAATTTTCATTAGTAATGACTTAAAATTATTAGATAACATGTGTCAAACAATCTATTAATTCATATATGTTTAATGTTCTACAGGGACCAAAAATTCAGAAAAAGAATGTTGTTCTAAGAAAAGAAAGAAAATAAAACATGGAAATGAAAATGAATTGCTCCTTAGCTCATCTGGAGTGGTGCTGGAGGTTAACGAAAGGGAGAAAAACTTTTATAAAAGTTTAAGGGATCTGGTGGAATGAATGTATAAACGTTCTTTCCACTTAAAATACAAAAATCAATCCAATGATTCCAAGAACCAAATTTTATCTAAACTACAGGAAGAGTTTCCAGAGAAATGGCCAATGAGACATGTCAGACTTTTAATAGAAAAAACGTACAACAACAAAAAAGAAGGAATGAAAAAATAATATTCTTTTAAATGTTTGTCTAGAATTATTTATAAATATCACTTTTGTTATATTTACTTTTCATATATCAATATAAAAATTAAATAGTTTATTGTCATGTTACATTTTCAGGAAGATTATGAAAATCTCAAAATATGAACAAGCTGATATCAGAAATATGCCAGCAGGAATGTCCAAAAAGGTGTACAAGGAGGTAGTAAAAGAAATGGACAAAATTGAGTAGCAGGAGGAGCCATCTCAACAACAACGTGCTTCAAATGTAATATGTAATCATTGAATTTTTCGATCATTAGGTACAATAAATAAACAATTTAGCATTAAATATTAATTTTCAAGTATTTTCTTGCAGAAAAGAAAAGAAAATGGAACCCATTCAGCACATAAAACAGGACGACAAGGAATCAAAGGGTTGATATCTAAGTTTGTGAGTAATTGCTACTTCCTTATAACAACTTAATTAGATTTCATTTTTGTATTTTTTAAGTTGTTTTATAAAAATCATCATTGAATGTATTTAAACAGGTGCTAACATACAAAGAAGAACCATCAGACGAATTGATTGAAATTGGGTTAAATATGGGTTGTGAGTATATGTTGGCATATCAGAAATTAATTGTGGAATTTGTAAGCATCTATTGATCTTGTTTTACTTAGCTCTGTCTATAATTAATAGAACAAAAAAATATTTTATATTAAATATATGATTTGTTATGGGGTATAAAACTTGCAGGAAACAAAGTATGGAACTGTGCCAACAGATGAAATCTTGAAAGATGGCATACTACATGGTTTTGAAAGAATGTGTATAGTTCATGAGTCAATTGTTGCTATGGTACGTCATTTCTTTTCGATTTACATTGATGTATATTATTTAATATTGCAATTTTCATTATTCTCACCAATGTATATACACTCATTATAGTTTATTTTTATGTTTGTAGATGGAAGGTGAAGAAGAAGAAAACAATCAATGTCGTGAACAAAACATTCCTGAAAATAACCCCAAGTCATGGAAGTAGCTCTAGCCGTGACAACAGTGCAAGCGAAGAATGATGATCATTATGTTTGGAAATCAAAGCAAGGTGTTGTATTTTTTGAAATATTTGTGTGTGAAATCAGACATTTTGTTTAATGTAATGGACATAGTGTCCCAATTGAAAGACAAAGGGATACCAATAATTGTCCCATTTTGTATGACTAAGACTGTCTTATATATATATATATATATATATATATATATATATATATATATATATGTTTTAATTTATTCTATTGCATTCTCCATTGTCGCTATGAAATGTAACACCACTGATTAAATTTATGGATGATTAAATATTATAATGAAGAGATGTGAAATTTGATGATATGATATAACAAATTAATCCAAACATCACATTCAAATGCACTAATAAAAAATTAATTCATATGAATGTTGTTATAATATATATATGTGTCGAATTTTGATGAATAATGAATTTTTAAAAATCACAATAATTATGATAAGATATAACAAATTAATCCAAACATCACATTCAAATGCATTAATAAAAATTTAATTAATATGAATACTGTTATAAGATGTGTCGACTTTTGATGAATAATGAATTTTTAAAAATCACAATAATTGCACTGTCACGGGTCGATGTTTCTAAAAAATACAAAATGAACACCGGTTCATTTCAGTTACTGTACACTGGTGCATTTGTAAGTTGCAGCGCACCAATGCATTTCTACAACTTATGGGCACCGCAAAAATACCAAAACCAATTAAAAATCTCAGTGCGTTTGTACGATACTGCGCACTGGTGCGTTTATGTGAGACTACGCACCGGTGCATTTGTACGACCAGTGGACATCGCACAAATACCAATACCAATTATAAATCTCTGTGCATTTTTCTGATACGGCGCACTGGTGCGTTTGTATAAGTCTACGTACCGGTGCGTTGAGACGACCTATGGGCACCACTCAAATCCCAAGACCAATTAGAACGGCCTCGTGCATTGTATCACCAACACTGCGCTCGGTGTGATTTTTTACCTTGAAGGCCCGGTGGATGCACCTTCGAAAGCCCCGGGTCCACATTCTAGATGACATGCACCGATGCGTTGAAACCTTAGTAGAGCACCGATGAAAAAAACATCCGTAATAACCTCCGGCCGCCCAGTTTTTTTAGTTATGTTGAATTTTCGTTAAAATCTCTGCCAAAACCTCCGTAACCATAAACAGATGTTGTAGCAAATGTTTTTTTTGACAATTTTGACCAATTTTATAACACTAAAAACCTCCTTTATAACCTCCGCTAGAGGGTCTTTTCCCTGTAGTGTAGGTTGTTGAATTGCTTCTTGGAAGGAAGATGGTTCAGTCACAATACATTTTCTCATGAGAGCCATGTATCCAGTAAATCGGTCAGGAGACTGCCTCTGTCTGCGCTGTCAAGTAGGGGCTCCTACATTATGTTCAGCATCAAGTCTCAACCTATCGGCTTCCATGGTGCGCCTTCTGCCATTTCTGATGGATGGCTCTGCATGAGTGATTTACTCCAATCCATGAACCTCTCCATGTGGTTGATCCACATCTTGAGAATCATCTTTGGGAACCAGCAGTTCCTCCTCTGCATGCAATTCCATCTCCCTCTCAAGGGACAACTACATGGCTTTCCCCTCATCAAATTCTATATCCCGTCACACAACGGTCATTCTGTTGTTTGGCAAATACACACAATAATTATGGGGTTTTTCTGTGTACCTCCCACAAAAATCCCAACTTCAGCAATCAGTTACAGTTTCTTCCTGGCATCCATGGTCACATGCACATAAACAGATGAGCCAAAAATCTTAAAGTGTGAAACATCAAGTTTCTTACCATTGAAAGCCTCTTTAGGTGTACTCATGCCAAGTACTCCATGAGGACAACGGTTTTGCACATAAACTGTAGCGTTGCATGCTTCCACCCACAAATTCATTGGTAGGCCCTGATCATGCAACATCGCTCGTGTTGCACCCATGATCATTTTTTTCTTCCTCTCCGCGACCCCATTCTGTTGTGGGTTATGAGGCGCTATGAGTTCTCTTTAAATTACTTCTTTGCTGCAGAAGTTCTTTAATTCGTTAGAGATGTATTCTCCACCATTATCGCTCCTAAGATCCTTCACTTTCTTCCCCGACTCTTTCTCCACCAACGCCTTAAACTCACAGAAATTAGAGAATGTTTGATCTTTCTTATGCATGAATAAGATCCATCATTTACGAGAAAATTCATCAACAAAGATTACATAGTACTTATGTTTTTCTGTTGAAGCAACCGAGAATGGTCCACACATGTCTATGTGAAATCTCTCAAGGATCTCTGAAGCATGGTTATCCTTCTTAAGAAAGTTGGACTTTACATACTTCCCCATGGTGCAACCCTTGCAGTGATCTAATTGAGCAAGTGTTCCCATTGTAAGTCCAGTATAAATTTGATGCATGACTTTCAAGGCTCCATGATGAAGATGGCCCTATCGCCTGTGCCATAATTAGCCCTCATCCCGGTTCACCACTTTCTCCGTCTTGCCCATCATGGCAGCACAGGCATCTACCTCCAACTTGTAGAGATTTTAAACTCGAATCCCTATACTCTTGGCTTGACCCCTTTTTTTATGTCGCAGAAAATCTTTTCCATCACTAAAAACAACGTCATAGCCTCTATCCTCCAACATTACGACTGAGACCAAATTTATCTTGAGACCTGGTACATGCATTACATATTTTAATTGAAATGGTTTACCTGACTCCCTCTGAAAGGCAATGGTACCAATCCCAGTAGCACTTTATTGTCCATCGTCACCCATCTCAATATGCATTTGGAGATCTTTCTCCTCCAATTCACTAAAAAGTTCATTATCTCTCGTCATGTGAAATTAAGTGCCACAATCCAAATACCACACTGATCCCAACGCACTTGACACCATGCATGCAATTTTGGAGATTTCAAGCTCAAATTGCGAGGCAAGGGCCTCACCAGCTGCAGCTCCAGCAACCTTCTTGTTTTTCTTCTTTTGTGGACAGTTAGTGGCAAAATTCCCATTTTCGTGACAGTGAAAACACTTCACCTTGGACATGTCTTGATTCTTGCCTTTGGACTCATATTTTGAAGGAAATTTCTTCCCTTATCCCTTCCTTTCTTTGGCATCCAAAGCACAATCCTCTTCATCCTCATTCTTAGATGAAGATCCATCTCTGGTGTTCCGTCAGAACTCCTCTTGCACCAGATCCGACCACAGTCGTTCCCAATCCAGCAATTTTTCCCGTCCGTTGACAAAGTCTTGATAACTATGCCAACTCTTAATTAGGAAGCCCTAGGAGAGCCAAGCTCACAAAATCATCATCAACGACTGTTATTCCCGTACTCCCCAGTTCATCCTGACATTGGACAAACTTTGTGAGATACTTTGGAATGGTGTCGCCCTTTTCCATCTTGATCTTCTTGAGTTTGTCTTTGAGCGCCAATTTCCTATGGCCGTTTCTGCTTTGGAATAGATCTGTCAAAGCCTTCCACATATCATATGGTGTGGCTTTCTGATGGAGGCTTGAGAAAATGTGGTCTCGTACTCCCTCCAACATGATCCTCCTCACCTTTTCCACTTTCTTTTGCCATGCATCAGCATCTGCAGCATCTGGCTAAGGAACATCTTTGTCAATCAATTCCTTCAATCCATTGTCTTCGAGTACTACCTACATCCTGTCCTTCCAAGCAATATAGTTTGAGCTTCCCTCTAGTGCATACTCTAACCTCAAGCCATTGAAATCCATTTTTATCTTGAATTAGTTGTAGCACCAAGAAAGTCGTTCTGCAAATTCAAATTCTATCGATTCAGAAACTCAGCTCCTACTTCACTTCAGCAATTTTTTGTGCTATGATACCATGTTGAAATTATACAACAAGAATGTATATCTTGGATTCACCTTATCTAACAATGTGCTAAAGTTAAATACTAAATCGCTTCTACAAATCTTTTGCGGAATTAAAAACACAATCGCCAATCACATGAACATGAAGAAAGATCAATCACACACAACACAAGGGAAAGCTTACAGCTAAAAACCCCAAAATCTTCCATTGTATATTATATCATGGATCATGAAACAATTACATACAAAACTCTTCTCACAAGAGCCCTCATTACATCAGCTAATTGTCTCACAATGTCATACAAAAATTGGCAAATCCCTTATCCAATTTACTGCCTCCAAACAGTCTGCAATCCTTGCTGAATGTAATCCCTAAATCGATGCAATCCTTCCTTCCTTGACTGTGCAAGAATTATTGGCACATCCAATGAGTGTTTACTTGCATGCGTGCAAGCAGATAATGTCACAACTGATAGTTAACTTCCCTTTCACCTAGAACTCAACTGGGTCTCAACTGGATCGTACATGCATGCAGCCAATAATAGTAAATCCTCAGTTGCATGTGAGATCATTGATTTTGAATTAATTAATATTTAATTCACTAGATCTATCACTAGTGTATCTTCAGTTACAACTAGCACAACTGAGTTTAACTCACTTAACTGAGTTAAAATGATTTACAACTTGCACCAACTCATGCACCACTGCACTTTGAACTCTGTTACAACTAGAATTACGCTGCATGTCCCACCAACCAACCTCTTACTCGATATTCACTAGCTAACTAAATTTTCCACTTCAGTTAACTATTCAAGTCCACATTGAGAATAGATTACAGTTTAATGTCCATCTAAATTAAGGAATATTAAAAATAGACATGCACCCAGAAATAGCCCTGTTCCTGTGGGCCCCACCCTAGTGTAGGTGCTTAATGCACTAGTGTGGGTGTTGAATCTTCTTGTTGAATCTCAACATATATTTCATGTATAGATTCAATTAATTTCATTTTCTCATGAATACCTTAACTATTACATAAATGTGAACTTGTTAATGGGTTCACTATTCAATAGTGAAGTTGGTGGCATGTTAGGGAACCCATCAAATTTTAGTCTCCAGAAATACATATAAATAATTGAAGCTATGTGAAAATCCTGGGTGAATTTAACATAATAGTGCATGCCCTCTCATGGAAACTTAACTACACAAAAGTACTTGTGACAATTGGCTTTCCCCTCGAGGGTCATTATTTTTCTTTTTTAAGGGCTCCACTCATGGTTCCATACTTACTTAAGGGAGTTATACTTCCTATGGGTCAATTTTAATGCTTCCCTCCATAGTGAGGGAAGAACTTTCAAAATAAATAAGTAAATGTAAGATTAAAAAATGCTTCCTATAGTTACTCAAATACCACAAAGGTAGCATGGGTACTCGCCTTAAGAGTGTGAATTGACTCTCATGCATCCCTAGTCCAATGTATGATATTGGCTACATGTCACACCCTCTACTAGGTTAGTCACCTCAAAAATAACTTACCGAATAAACGACAAGTTTCTAAATAAACCATCTTTAAAACTAAGGCTGATGATTATCATCTATACTGTAAAATTAAATCTAATTTAAAATCCTCTCTTAAAAAACATAGCTTATGACAAAAATTATATCGAAAAATTATTATTTAATAATGCATTTATATATTCATGGAGGTTTAAAATCATAAGGATACTTGGAACGAGTAGAGGAGAAACATTATAATGAGTCGTTCCAAAATTTCAATACATTTCCTCAATAATGGAAATAGAAAAGAGACAACAACTAATATATTTGTGAGAAAATATATAATAATAATTATTATATACAATGAAGGCATCTTTCCCATTTTCCCAGGCCACAACTTGATAGTCTTGATTATCCCAAATGACTTTTCCTAGGTATTCACGTAACATGTGAAAAGGATAATAACCCATGCAATAGAAACAAGTAGCTTTCGAAAGTGATTGACATATAAATTTGTCTCATGTTGTGATAAGCTTTAAAGTTGTGAATCATATCCATGACACATGATAATTTGAAGAAATATTAGTGTGAGAAACTCTAAATTGTGTGGGGTCCAAGTAATCAAATTGTTGTAAAAATTATGCAAATGATTACCTGAAGACTTTTAACCACGTCATGCTTAAATTTTTTAAATGTTGATTATTTTACATGTCAGAAATACAAGAAATTGTGATGATGAAAAATCAAATAACTCATAATCTACTTAAGTGATAGAGAAAAGTTGTGAAAATCCATCAATAATGATCTATGCAAAAGTTATGAATGTAAATATTAGATAACACTGAAACATGATAACTTGTTACAAATGGATATAATCTTTTGGAATTCCAGGATCATTTATTCTTGTTAAAAAGTGTTAAAGATTGGAAACTCTTAGGCTCAATTTGATATGGTTAGCTTGAATAAGGTGAATATTTTTGGTGTAATGAATATATTTAATGTCTGCTCAAAAAGGTCCTTTTTAAAAATATCAATTGGAGAACCATATCCATTCCAAACAACAATAACCATTTCCTACAGAATACAAACAAGTTTTATTTTATTTCACATTTAGTTCCCATGTCTAAATTATCTTGGACGTTTACATGGGTGAAATGATCTCCCATAGTATTTAAATGCATAGGGGTGTCCTTACTGAAGTTTTCGTCTAGGTGACTTGTTCCTATTTTCAGATTTGTTGTCTCTTGAAATAACCCTTTACTAATACCATGGTTTGAAAAAGATACTTTATGATAAATTCCATCGTGTTCAATACTGAAAAGGAAGGCCACAAAATTAGAACATGAAAACTCATCATGATAGGATACCAGAAACTAGATAAGATCGGGGCATAATATCATGATAAATCTAGCTCATGTCGAAATATTGTACAACATCACATTGAGACAAGCCTATATCACTACTAACCATCAAGGGAAATGGATCATGAGAAATGTCATCTTCTAAATTCCTTGATTTTCTAAAGACATAAATAGATGCCTCAAATTTATTACAAGATCTATACGAAACCATATCACCCCACAATGTTTTAGAAGTACTCAAAGAATGCACTATTCAAATCTAGTTTTCGAAAAGTAAGAATTTGAAGCAGTATCTAGAAACTTTTCACCCATGACCCTTTGATCCATAGTAGGAAACTTAATATGAATATACCCATCACGATTAAAAGTGGCATATTCTTCTATAAGATTATTTGATCCACCTTCCATTGCATCGAGATCAGACCCAAGCATTGACAATTGGTTCATTCTTCTAGATAGTTCTAATGCTTTCATGGCATCAGTAAGAATGCCTATGGATCCCTTCTCTCCTGCGGTAATAGGCGAGTTTAGTTGATATTTTGTTGCCACAAAAGTTTCAGCTTTTCAGGTTTTTAGTAAGCTTGATAAGAATCACCCAAACTAGAAGGAAAAAAGGTATTCATATTCACTGAACATTCTATGCCTCCAAAGCTTCCAGCCAAGTGGGAATTGCAACTCCCTAAAAACTCAGTGATTTTCTCAACATCATTCCCTATAGATTGATTTAATGATGTCCTCATAGCAAGGTAAATTTTATCATCCTGGTCCAATGTTGTCTTCTAAAGAACCCTATAAATCTCATTTGACCTCTCATTAATATGAGAATTAAGAGAATGGTTGTTTCTCTCCACTCACTTGTTTAACTTTATCCCCTTACAGTTCATAAAATATGGGTGGACCTATATTTCCTTGATGAACAATTTGAATTTTTCCATAACCCATATCTCGCTCATCTTGGAATGGCATAAATCTTATTTGTGATGGGTTTGATTTAGAATATGAAGGAATTATACTTAACGAACTCTCTAAGACATGAACTTGATAAAAAAGAATTCCTTCAGACATAGGATGGCTTGAAATCATGACACGAGTTTGTAGCATAGGATCGGAAAGCACAAGAGGAAACATTTGTTGATGAATTCACTATTCATCCATATCTGGAATTTGTTATTTGGGAATTGTTTGCTAATGATAAAATTTCTTATCGAGATGAGAAACCTTCTCATGAGGCAAAGTTTGTTGATAAAGAACCTCTTGAGATAATTTTTCATTATAATGATGACATGTTGAAGAGAGAAAAGTTATGCTAGCTAGATCATTGTATTTTTTCCCCTTTAGGTCACTGTGCTCTTGATCAGGAACTAAAACATTGTGAGCTTTTTGCACATGTTCATGCTGCTCACGTTCCCAAGATTAGCATAAATATGGAGATGGATCATCCTGCGTCAGAAAATTGTGATTAGATTTATTAGTTAAAATATAATTTTCAATATAAGAAAGAAACTCCAAATCTTTCATCTTGAAACAGTTGTGTTGGATCAAAATATCCATGATATCCAGAATCACGTCTTGCTATCTCGTAAAGGTTGTGATGAATAATTTGTGTTATTTTTCGTTGGACAGTTTGTTGCACAGACACGCCATATTTGATTGGAATGTAATATGGTGGCAAGTACCTGCCACATGGGTTTTTGGATTGGAGTTGAAATCTGAGGAACTTTCTCCAAACCCATAGGATGTATCCCATTTGACCTGATATCTAATATTGGCTATGCAGTCTCAAATTGGTCTTGCAATCTAGGCTTTCCATGAGAGTCTAATCTTGGTAAACTGGTGTCATTAAGTTCCCTATCACCTTGGTACATTGAATTAGGGTGACTTTGTAGCAATACTTCATGAATTTGATTAAAGGGCATGTATAGGAATTTCTTAGTTGTAGTATGTTTATATTGGAGCTCATACTCAAATGTCCTAGAAGACGATACAGATGTTCCATAATCTTTTACATGGTAGCCCTCTCGTGGATTAACTTTATAGTATGACTTACAATCAACTTGCAAGCCTTTATCAACAAGAATGCAGATAGGAGTATCTGCTACTTCAAATTGTTGGACATGAACTGGAAGAGTAGAGTTACTTCAAATTTTTGGACATGAACTAGAAGAGTAGAGGATGGTGGTGGAAGAGTAGGTTACTTGGTTTCAAAAGAAGAGGTAGACATATGTGCCTTTGAAAAGTGTTTTTATCATAGATGGCAGATTTGCAGTATTCGCATCATATTTGGAACATTGAGGTAGCAATGTATCAGGACAACCTTATTGAGATCCTTGAGTAATGCTTTGATTATCTGTGACATCCAGCCCACCCAAGTTCTCTGAATGTTGCAATGGGACACTTCCCATGCTACCTAAATTCTTTCTAAAGCCAATTTTAGGGATTACATTGACATGAACATATATTTGCTATGAGTTCCTCCTATCAACTAGTGCATCAAATTGGAAAGATCTTGGTCAACTACAATGGAGAGAAAGATTTGGAGTCTAGAATATCCATCAATGTCTTCTAATTTGTTGTATTCTTTAATCATATTATTAATATCATGCTCAGAGGTAATAGAAACAAGAGTATCAAGATCCTCACTACATATTTGATACTTAAGAATAAGAGCCAGACCATAAATATCTCTAATCTTATGAATATGTTCCTCGTAGCTAATATCCTTATTCACATTAATGATTTCAATATCTCACCCAACATACATGATCTTCCCATCACTCGGTCTAGGAAGGATTATTCGTCCAAAGATTCACGTGAACTTTTCTTTCCCTAAGGAAGAATCATTTGATGTCACTGAAAGGTAAGATTAATATGTTGAGTAGGAATACATTTGCTGAAGTTCAATTTTCCAAGAATAATGAGCAACCAATCTCTATCCATCTGATACATACCATCGTAACATAGTGGGAAGTTTGCATTTCTTCGACAGGTTTATCATATGTAGGCTTCAAGTTTCTCCCAAAATCACTCAAGTTTCCTTTCTTTGTTCCCCACGTAGAAATTTCAGAATTGCTACCTGAATTTGTTTGACCTATGCCAAGTATGCATGTTCAATCATCATAAATATAGGGGTTAGCCTAAGGACATTTTCCTTCGAAACGGGTACCTTTCTAAATCCAGATCTCTTATGGATCCTTGCTACTTCCTGTGAAAATTACAGAGAAAATTCCTCACCAATTTCCAAGGAATAATTTGCAATGTCCATTCCTCCATTTGGTTTATCAAAGATGAAAGGACTTATATTTGATGGAAAAGTTTGACCCACATGCTATCCCTTGCCCTAATTGTAAAAATGCTCATTTTTTATAGCTTGGGGTCTAGAGCCATCTTGCTTGTAAACATTGGCATTTTCAGCTGACCTCTCAACTTTTTCATCCATCTCACTAATATTTTCTTGACGAAGTAAGTCTTTTGCCTTGTAATGGGCATGGAAAAAAATTCTCAATTGTAAAAGGAAGGATCATGGTCAACCTATGTGATGCTCAGAGTAATGAATAACAAAATAAACTAATCGATTTCTATTTGTTCCCTCCAATTCATTTCAACTGAGCTAAATATGCGTTAGGTCCCTATATTACTAGTTTAGTCCCTTATTGTTATTAGTGTAGCCCCCTTATTGTTATTGTTGTACCCCTGTAACCCTAATATTGTTATTATTGTGCCCTTACATTGTTATTGTTAGGTCGGCTAGGATTATATTGTGGGCCCATGGACTCCTATATATAGAAGGAGGTTTTGGTCATTTGTATCATCCAAGAATTGTTCATTTATGTAACGTATTGGAGGTTCCCCCCTCGAAGAGGCTGATTTCTAAGGCGTTGATCTCTCTTTTCTTCTATTTTTGGAGTTGGTTTCATAACATTATGTAACGAAACCTCCAATCCATTAAATTAAACTTTGATCAGTGTCTATAGATAATTTATCTAAATGAAAGACCTCTCAAAACTAAAACTTCAACTCCAAGACATGACCAAAATTCATAATGACCATCATGAGTTTGAAATGTTGTTTTCGGAATATCTTCAATCTTCATTCTAATTTGATGATATCCTAAACAAAGATCCAACTTGGTAAAATAAAATGCTCCATGTAATTCATCCAATAATTCATCAATCACAAGAATGGGAAAATAATTGAATTGTTTTTTTTTTATGCACATTGTAAGGATGGCAGAAAAGCCAACAATATATTGAAACACTTATGTTGATAGATAAATTTTATTGTGATAATGGAAAATGGTTATGCTTAGGGGAATAATTCATTTTGTGTAAATATTCTTGTTGAAAATCATTCTATAAAATGATTCTGGATAGTAATCTTATAATATTTTATGGAGGGAGAGAAATTCCAT
Organism: Pinus albicaulis; assembly: GCA_034641835.2. Classification (NCBI taxonomy): domain Eukaryota; kingdom Viridiplantae; phylum Streptophyta; class Pinopsida; order Pinales; family Pinaceae; genus Pinus; species Pinus albicaulis. The sequence goes on from CM076572.1 coordinate 606,239,343, forward strand.
TAAATCTCTTGGATGAAGAAATATGCGAAGTTTAAAAAAAAACTAAAATCTTTGTGGGAGAGAAAGCGAGATTTTAAGAGAAAATCCTAGGCTAGTGGTTGGGAAAAACCACAAATGTAGGATGCTTCCAATAGAAACATCGAGTGTGGATGAAGCTATGAAATACCTAAGGATGGAGATCAATGGGGATTGATCAATTTTTCATAAGCATTCTCAGCTCGGGGGGGAATTGTGGTGGAGTTCAAGGTTGGGAGGAAAGAAAATTCCCTGAGCTTGGTTGCCATTATCCTACGGATTTTGCATTGTATGTGTTTGTAAATATGTGTTATTTGTTATATCTGTAAGTGATGGATTTATTTAATTTACAAGGCGGTTTGGATATTCGTAAAATGGTAATCTGGTAACTATGATTGGGAATATTATGCATGTGCAAAGTGATTCTTTAGGTAGCTAAGGTTTCATATATAAATCTATATATTAAGGGTTCAAATTTAATTGTAGAAGCATTATATTCAGATGCTTGATACTCATAACACTATTAGAATTGTTTTAACAACTCAGGATGTTAACCTATATATGGTATAGAAGATACATAAATTTTTAGTAAAAGAAAATGGGTTTGTTAAGAGGAATTTGTACTGATAATAGTTGTAAATAAAGGAATATTGTGCGTCGATAGTAACAAGGTAGGAATAAGTGATTAAGAATTATTCCATACACATCGAATTTTCTAGGAAAACTACCATCTATAGATATAATATCCTTGAAGGGGGGTTCGAAAAAATTTACAGTATCTCAAGTAACGGAATGATAGATACATTCCTAGCTAAATAATTACTAGTGCAGTAAACATAAATATAATTTTCGATCCATATGAACTTAGCAATTCACTAATATGAGTAAAAAATTAATATGAATTCATGCTAAAGGTGTTAACTAACATTCCTACAATAATTATTTGCCAACTGCTAACAAAGAAGCAAAATGTTTGTCAAATTTTTTGCTTATTGATTAAGTTACCCAAATATCTACAAATATGTGGTTATTTAGCTTATAGGCATATGAGGGTAAGAGAAAATCACCATGGAGTTATACTGATAGCGACGAATAACTGTTACTGAAGAAATATGGAATTTCTATGGTAAGTTAACCCTCTTAGTTATACCTTATATGAGGAAAAAAATGAAAATTTATATTGCAATTAGAGTCTACAACATATAATATTACACCTGATTAGTAGCAAAGCATCAATATTCATATTTAAGACACATTCAAAGCTGGAATTTAAAGGTAAAATATATAACAGCTGGGGAATTTACGAGTGAAAATTTTATCTCTCGAAACCAGGAAAATATATTACATGAAGTAAACTTGAATTAAAAAGACTGTAGACATACAACCCGACTGTATGCAGATAAAGCCTCTCGAAATCTGAACACAACAACTGTACAAAATTGAGAATGAACAAACTCAAGATATATTAGCTACACGGACATCACTTTTAATTATTATTAAATGAAACTATTCTGGAAAACATTGTATTAGCAATGGAGTATTGAGGAATACAAATTTCAATAACATGACCAACAAAATCTAATTCTTATAGTTCCACGTACATTATAGTGTGCTAGGTTAAACACTACAGGTCATAGGGAAAACTGAGGTTAAGACGTCATCCCTTTTAAAATAGAGAGAGGAAAAAAGCATACTACTGAAGTGTAACCATAGCCACGTATTGGTTGCCTAAGAATAACATCAAAACCCATGCACATATCATTATGTGTCCAACTCCAATGAGAGAGGCATGTTCATAGAATAATTTAAGAAAAACTGCTATCACAAAGGAGTGAACCAACCTGGTAGAAAAGGGGAACTAAAGAAGACAAAATAAATCTATAGTATGCATGATAGAAAGAACTGAGAAGAGAATTGCTTCACCTTGTTGATCAGTGGTTTTCATTGATTTCAACCTAAGCAGCACTAGTGGGTACCCATATCTTGCATGGGAATTTTAACCTACCAAATTACTATATTCTGGGTCAAGAATATTTTTACAGTTTCTTCTTGTCGATATGTTTCCTTTGATATATGGCACGCCGTGTAATTCTTCACAGTTTGAGAGATATTCATGTTTGAAGTTTGTAACCCTAGTTAGTGGGCTAAATTCCATGGGGTTGTGGCATGTGTTGAGATTCAACAAGATGATGATCCTAGTGAAAAATAAGCACCTACACTAGGAGGGGCTCGCAGGCTATTTTTAGGTGTATGTCTATTTTTAGAATGTTGAGCAAAATCTATTTATAGCGGGAGTCTATTTATATATGGTTGAGAAAATTATATCTATAGATGAGTTTCTATTTTTAGATGCATGGGCGAAATCTATTTATAGATTGCATGTCTAAAAATAGAATGCATGCCGATTATTATTAGCCCTTAATAATAATCAGACAATAAATAATAATCTATTCTCTTGAAGCACTTGATTTCAGTTAACTGATGTGGCAAACCAGTTGATTGAAGGAATTACGAGTTCCAAGGTTGGTTGGTGGAACATGCACAGTGGACTTCGTTGTAACTAAGTGATAAAAAGTTGTAACAGAGTTAGATGTGTAGTTATGTGAGTTGTTATTTAGTTCAACTTAGTTAAGTGAGTTAAACTCAGTTGTGCTAGTTGTAACTAATGATACACTAGTGAGAGATCATTTAATTAAATATTAAATTAATTCACAAGCAGTGGTCTCACATGAAACTGAAGAAATACTATTGTTAACTACATGCATGTCAGATCCAGTGGAGACCCAGTGGAGAGATAGGTGACAGGGTCTGGTTGACTATCAGTTGTGACTATAGTGGTGCATTCAATGCAACTACACACACATTGGAGATGCCAATGAGGATTGCGCAATCAAGGCAAGGCAAGGTCGAATTCATTCATGGATCTTCTTCATCAGGGATTGCACAGTGGAGGCAGGCTGTCAGGAGGCAGTAAATTGGTGCATGTGTGAGCCAATTTTTGTATGACAGTGTGAGACGATTGTATATTGTACTGAGAGATCTTGGAGTAGATTTTTGTATGAGATTGTTTCATGATGCATGATATATATAATATATGATAGTTGGTGTTTTTATCTTTATGATTTCCCAGTAAAAACATCTTATTATGTGCAATTGATTTTTCTTCATGTGTTTGCAATTTGTGATTAAATTTCCGCAAAGAATTAAGTAGAAGGATTATGAATTTAATAGTGGATATAATTGTTAGATCGGGAGATTCTAGTAATAAATCACAGTATTTACTAAAATTTCTACATGGTATTGGATCATAGAAGATTGCAATATTGAAGCAGTAGTTGAGTTTTTGTTGGTGGAAACAATTCGAATTTGCTGCAAGAATTTCTTGGTGCGACAGTTCAGTAAACATTGAAATGGATTTCATTGGTTTGCGGTTAGAGTATGCACTCGAGGGTAGCTCAAACTACATTGCATGGAAGGATAGGATGGAGGTGGTGCTTGAAGATAATGGCTTGAAGGAATTCATCGACAGTGATGTTCCTAAGCCCACTTCAACGGATGTTGCATTGCTTGACACCTGGCAAAAGAAAGTAGGGAAGACGAGAAGGATTATGTTAGAAGGTGTGTGAGACCATATTTTCTCAAGCCTTCATGGGAAAGCCACTCCATTTGCAACGTGGAAGGCTTTGACAGATCTTTTCCAAAGCAGCAGCGACCATAGGAAATTGGTATTGAAGGATAAATTCAAAAAAATCAAGATGAAGAAGGGTGACAGTATTCCAAAGTATCTCAAAAAGTTTGTCCAATGTCGAGATGAACTAGGGAGTGTGGGAATCATGGTTGTTGATGATGATTTGGTGAGTTTGGCTCTCTTGGTACTTCCTAAGAGTTGGCACAATTATCAAGACTCTATCAACGGATGGGAAAAACTGTCGGATTTGGAATGACTATGGTCGAATCTAGTATAGGAGGAGTTCAGGCGAAACACCAGGGATGGCTCTTCATCAAAGCATGATGATGAAGAGGATTTTGCTTTGGCTTCCAAAGAAAATAAAGGGAAGGGTAAGAAACTCCACTCAAATTCCGAGGCTAAAGGCAAGAAGCTAGATTTGTCCAAGGTGAAGTTTTTTCACTGTCACGAACATAGGCATCGCGCCACTAACTTCCCACAGAAAGAAAAAAAACAAGAAGGTTGTTGCAGTTGTAGCTGGGGAGGCCCTTGCCTCGCAATTTGAACTTGATTTCTCTTTGATCACATGCTTGGTTTCAAGCGCAATGGGATCGGTGTGCTATCTTGATAGTGGCTCTTCCTTCCACATGATGGGAGATAAGGAGCTTTTCAATGACTTGGAGGAGAAAGAACTCAAAATGCATATAGAGATGGGCGACGATGGACGATACAGTGCGACCGCCATTGGTACCATTACCTTTGAGAGGGATTCAGGTAAACCATTTATGTTGAAATATGTTATGCATGTTCTAGGTCTAAATAAGAACTTGGTCTCAGTCGCGATGTTGGAGGACAGAGGTTATGACGTTGTTTTCAACGATGGAAAATCTTTCCTGTGACATAAAACAATGGGTCAAACCAAGAAGATAGGGATTCGAGTTAAGAATCTCTACAAGCTGGAGGTAGATGGTTGTGCTGCAATGGTGGGCAAAGCAGAAGAAGTGGTGAGGTGGGATGAGGGTGAAATATGGCACAGGAAATTGGGCCATCTTCACCATGGCGCCCTGAATATTTTGCAACAGATTTCTACTATACTTCCAAAGGGTACACTTGTGTAGTTATATCAGTGCAAGGGATGTACTATCGATAAGTTTGTGAAGACCACCTTTCATGAAAAGGAAAATCGTGCTTCGGTGATCCTAGAGAGAGTTCACACAGACGTGTGTGGGCCATTCTCGGTTGCTTCAACAGCAAAACACAGGTATTATGTTATTGTTGTTGATGACTATTCTCGTTGATTCTGGATCTTCTTCATGCAGAAGAAGGATCAAACATTCTCAAAGTTCTATGAGTTTAAAGCATTGGTGGAGAAAGAGTCGGGGAAGCAAGTGAAGGCTTTGCGGAGCGATATTGGTGGTGAATATATCTCGAACGAATTCAAATATTTCTGTAGCAAAGAAGGAATTCGAAGAGAACTCATAGCGCCTCATAACCCACAACAGAATGGAGTCGCGGAGAGGAAGAACAGAACGATCGTGGGTGCTGCATGAGCTATGATGCATGATCAGGGCCTACCAATGCACTTGTGAGCGTAAGCATGCAACACTGCGGTTTATGTGCAAAACCGTTGTCCTCGTAGAGTACTTGGCATGAGTACACCTGAAGAATATTTTACTGGTAAGAAACCTGATGTTTCTAACTTTAAGATTTTTGGCTCATATGTTTATGTGCATGTGACCAAGAATGCCACGAAGAAGCTAGAGCCAACTGCTAAAGTTGGGATATTTTTTGGGTACACAGAAACACCCCATAATTAGCGTGTGTATTTTCCAAATAGTCGAATGACTGTGGTGTGACGGGATATAAAATTCAATGACGAGAAGGCCATGAAGTTGTCGCTTGAGAGGGAGCTAGACTTGCATGCAGAGGAGGAATTTTTGGTTTCCAAAGATGAGCCTCTAGATGTGGATCAGCCACAAGAGGAGGATCATGGAGTGGAGGAGTCCACTCACACAAAGCCAAACATCAGAATAGGCAGAAGGCGTACCATAGAAGCTGAGAGGCTGAAGCTTGATGCGGCACAGAATGTAGGAGTCTCTACTTCACATTGCAGATAGAGACAGTCTCCTGACTGTTTCACTGGATACATGGCTCTCATGAGCAAATGTATCGTGACAGAGCCATCTTCCTTTCAGGAAGTAGTGCAGGAGCCCACATGGGTAGATGCAATGGTGGAGGAGTATGACTCCATTGTTAAAAATAATGCTTGGGAAATTATTCCAAGTTCGGTTGATAAATCAATGGTAGGTTCAATATGGATCTAAAAGGTAAAGAACACTGCTAATGGGAGTGTTGAGAAGTATAAGGCAAGATTTGTTGCCCGGGGCTTCTCACAAATCGAGGGGATTGATTATGAAGAAACATTTTCACCTGTCACACAGTATTCTTCCATAAGGACCATCCTTGCTCTCTCAGTGCAGATGGGTTGGCACATTCATCAGATGGATGGATCTTCGTTGTAACTGAGTGATACAAAGTTGTGACAGAGTTGGATGTGTAGTTATGTGAGTTGTTATTTAGTTTAACTCAGTTAAGTGAATTAAACTCAGTTGCGCTAGTTGTAACTAATGATACACTAGCGAGAGATCAGCAAATTAAATATTAAATTAATTCACAAGCAGTGGTCTCACATGAATCTGAATAAATACTATTGCTAACTATATGCATGTCAGATCCAGTGCAGACCAAGTGAAGAGATAGGTGAAAGGGTCTAGTCGACTATCATTTATGACTATATTGGTGCATTCAATGCAACTACACACACATTGGAGATGCCAATGAGGATTGTGTAGTCAAGGAAAGGCAAGATCAAATTCATTCAGGGATCTTCTTCATCAAGGATTTTTCAGTGGAGGCAGGCTGTCAGGAGGTAGTAAATTTGTGCATGTGTGAGCCAATTTTTGTATGACAGTGTGAGACGATTGTATATTGTACAAAGAGCTCTTGGAGTAGAGCTTTTTATGAGATTGTTTCATGATCCATGATATACATAATATATGATAGTTGGGTTTTTTAGCTTTATGCTTTACCGGTAAAAACATCTTGTTATGTGTGATTGTTTTTTCTTCATGTGTTTGCAATTGGCGATTAAATTTCCGCAAATAATCAAGTAGAAGGATTATGTATTTAACAGTGGATATAATTATTAGATCAGGAGAGTCCGGTAATACATCACAGTATTTATTAAAATTTCTACAGCATGGGTCATTGAAAAGTCAATAATTAATCATTTTTAAGCCCCTAAAATCCCTCCCGCATTCACTTTTTGAAGACCCTCTCAACCTAAGAATTTATATAAATTGTGATCCTCATATCCTCCTCATGTAGGGATTTCACTACCTGAAACAGGTCATCGTGGAATTTTCGCTATAACTTTTTTTTCCACGAAGGTTCAGAAGCTGAAATTTTTATGAGGAAAATCCGAAATCCTGAGGAAGCTCCTGTAAAAATTTCAGATCAAGGTGCAATATTTTTCGAGATATAATGTATGGAAGTCAGTGTTTTTGCAGGCTCCTAAAAATCATCTCAAAGAGGTGACCTTGGAAAAATCATCATAACTCTCTTTCTAAGTATCGGATTGGAATTATGTAAAAAGTGGCCAATAGGGCACGGACTGTAGCATTCTCTATATCAATTTCAGAGTCAAATGAAGAAACAGTGACACGTGGCACACCGTACAAGTGCGCTCTACTAAACCAATCCATAATTAGTTCATTGTGAGAGATTGGGCATATCTTTGCCTTGAAGAATCCAAATTGGGTCAGACCTATGGAATTAGAAATAAGACTCAGAGGAATACTACAGGACCAAAAATCACATATTGGGGATCTGAAATAATAGAGATACACTAGATTCAATATCGAGCTTCTAGAAGGCAAGAAAAAGCTAGATCATGTGTTGCCAAGAGCTGCAAAGGACTAGACTTTCTAGGGAAGCAAAGCAAATCAAGCTGCAACAGAGGTAAGCTCCATGTAAGTATATTTTGTATATGCATGTTCATATCTTAATTGCATTAGGTTATTTGTATTCTAATTTCATTTTTTTGTTTAGCACTGACATATGCTCTGCAAGATGAGGTAATTTTTGATACTATCATGTCATGGGTATTTCCTTGAAGACTTTTTGCAAGTATTATATATTCATCAAGATAAAAATCAATGCATGATCTAATGTTCTGAAGAGTGAGAAAGGGTACCATGACAAAATTAGCAATCTAGGTGCATAACAACAGCAATAAGTTCACCCCATGAAGTCTTCATGAGGGCAGCACTGCATACAGTCATTGTAAAGGTATCATTGTACTGAGTCATTGTAAAAGCATCATTGTAAAAATTTTACAAGTGTATATCTGCCAAGAGTTGAAGAGGCAGTGTCGGGAGGTCTAGGATCATCATTAGCTGGTTGTGTCATAGTTGGGGTTATGGTTTAGTGTGTCTTCTTCTTCTACATCATTCTATATCATTGTAAAGTGGACCATTTTCCCTGGTACGGGAGTCCATTCTTCTTGTATTATTCTATAGGGTGGTAGGGTGGTGCTAGGCTGGTGCATGAAGTCACCAACAGGTTCAAGCCTATCAAAACTCTAGGGTGGTAGGGTGGTGCTAGGGTTAGTTGTAGCTCATTGGGTGTTGGGGCATCCCTTCAGTTGACTACTGAAGAATCTCAGGCGTTGGAGCGTCCATCTAGTGGGAGTTGGAGAAGAATGCTTTTCTATATTCTAGGAAGTTGGAGATTTATTTTCAATTGGAGTTGAATATTAAAGAATTATTAAAAAAGCATTTAGGTGTTTTTTGTCCCGGAGAGGGTTTCCACCTTAAAAACTGTGTGCATTTGTCTTCTTTTTGTTTACTACTATCATTGTATAAACACTAATAATAATTGAAGAATAACTAATGCTCTGAAAGATTAATAATAATACTAATTGAAAGGAATATTGATTCACCCCCCCTAGTATCAGAGCTTGGTTCCTTAAATAGCAGTTTAACAGCTGGAAGGAGGTCATAGAGCATACCAAGAATGGTGTACCTCTGTTCAATGAAAATAATTATGAACTATGGAAAGGAAGAATGGAGGTCTATCTCTTGGCGCAAGGTTACGAAGTATGGGAAACTATTCAAAATGGCTTTACACCAACCACGGATGAACAAGGGAAGAAGAATTTGGTAAATGATGCAAAAGAAAAGAATATTATTATCAGTGGACTTATTGAATCTTCTTATCATAAGGTGTTGGGTTGTAAGACTGCCAAAAATGTATAAGACAAGCTTGAGAATATATATGCAGGTGATTCAAATGTCAAAGAATCAAAGCTTCAAATCTATAGAGCAAAATTTGAGCAACTCAGAATGAAAGAAGATGGAAACATTATTGCATACTTCCAATACGTTGATGAAATAACCAACACTCTGGAAGGATTGGGAGAGCCAATTGACAAGAATACTATTATACGAAAGATTCTTAGAACGTTACTAGGGAGATTCAACCCAAAGGTATCGGTCTTAGAATACAGTGAAAAATTGGACAAATTCAGCAAAGAGGAATTACATGGAGTTCTCATAGCATATGAAATGAGACTTCATGAAGAAGAGGGTACTTCGCATCTTGAAACTGCGTTCGTTGCATCTAATAAAACCAATAAGGACAAACAAACTTCAATTGAAAAGACAGGCACATGCAAGTGTGAAGAAAAGGGAGATGATGAAGAAGGTCTTTCAAATGAAGAATATGCTTACTTTACGAGAAAACTAAAAAATTGGCAAGGGAAAATTCAAAGGTAAACTTCCATTGATATGTTTCGGCTATGGTGAGGTTCGGAATTTCGTAGCAAAATGTCCATACAGAAGTGATGGAAACTCAAAAGGAAAGAAAGGCTTTAAGAAATTCAACAAGCAAGGAAAAATAAAGGATCCAAAAGGAACTTTCTCTCTAAAGAAGATAGCTCATCATCTGATGAAGACAATGACAACGAAGAAGAAGCCAATGAGACAGTATTGTTTATGGCCAAGCACAATAAACAAGAGGTATCAAACAACAAAGAAGAAGGGTTGACCATAGAAGAATTTTCTAAGGCAATCAGGCTTATAAAAGAGCTCAAGGCTAAGAAGATCCATTCCAATACTCTTGAAGAACAATTTCAAGGTCTCAAAATTGAAGTTGAAGAACACAAATATATTGAAGAGTCACTTCAAAAGAAGTTGGAAGAAAGCAACCAAGAAAGGGAAGCATTAGAAGCCGAAGTAGTCTCGCTGCGTAAGGAAGTGAAGAAGGGAAAAATCGTCCAAAACTATGCCAACATCTCAAGGGCATTGGAAGAACTCATCAACAATCAATGATCCTACAACAACAGAACTAGCCTGGGTTACAAAGAAGAAGAAGCAGGACCTTCTACAACAAAATACAATGAACCTATGAGATTTGACATGCATGTATACTTCATTGGACAAGATTCGCAAGAACATCCTTGGAAGATGATTCCTCGACGAATATTTCCATCCAGGTACCAAAATATTTTTCATGGCTATTGTTATTCATGTGGAAAATTTTGTCATAAAGCTGTAGAAGGTCGCACGTACCCTAGGAACCAATACAATTCCAGGAGATCCTTCAAATATGAACCTCCCAAGGCTCAACAAAACATCAATAGATTTGAACATTTAAAAAATAATATGGAATGTTACAAATGTCAAAACTTTGGACACATAGCCAGAGACTGCAGACTTGAAGATCCTCTAGAAGAATCTTTGAAGCCAGAGAACGAACGAACGTGGAAGAAGAAGAAGACTGATAATTGTGCTCTTGCTCTTAAGGCTCAAAACAACAAATATGTGTGGTATGTTGATAGTGGTTTCTGAAGGCATATGACTGGAGATATAAATAAATTTGTATCTCTGAAAGAGAAGAAGGATGGAACTGTATCCTTTGGAAATGATGGATCTTAAAATGGTATAGGATCAGGTACCGTCACTCTCGGAAGCAAATATTTTCTAGCCAAGAATGTTCTATTGGTTGAAAACATGAATAACAATTTTCTCAGTGTTGGACAAATGTGTGATCAAGGACACACAATGCTATTCAACTCCACAAAATGTGAAATCACGAAAGTCAGGTATGGTAAAATTGTGGCTACAGCAAGTTGAGCTCCAAATGACATATATGTTATGGATGAAGCAACTAAATCATGTCTACTAGCTAAAGAATATGAAAGTTGGTTATGGCACAAACGAATGAGTCACATAAACTTTGACAATCTTGCCAGGATAAGCAAAAAGGAAGCAGTACAAGAAATGCTGAAAATCTCAAAACCTTCCAACACACTATGTTAGGCCTGTCGGCACGGCAAGCAGACAAAAGTCCAATTTAAAACAAAATAACACTTTGCATCACATCCATTGGAATTGATACATACTGATCTATGTGGTCCTGTGAGAACAAAAGGCTTAGATGGAGAATTATATTTCATGTTAATGACAGATGACTATACCAGGATGACAGTCATCAATTTCCTAAAGGAAAAAAACTGAAGTATTTGAGTGCTTTAAGGTCTACAAGGAGTTGGTCGAAAATGAAACTGATTTTAAAATAAAGTGTCTAAGATCATATAATGGCAGAGAATTCACTTCCAAATTATTTCAGCAATACTATGACGAAACTAGAATAAAAAGATAGTTTTCAATAGCACGAACACCTCAGCAAAATGGATTTGGTGAAAGAAAGAACATAACCGTACAGGAAATGGGTAGAACAATGTTGAAGGACTCAAAATTGGATAAAAAATTATGGGTTCAAGCAATTGATACGGCAGTCTTCATTATCAACTGAAGTCTTCTCAAAAAAAATTGCAACAAGACCCCATATGAATTATGGAAAGGAAAACCAGCTAATGTAAAATATTTCAGAATATTCGAAAGCAAATGTTATATCAAAAGAGAAGATCAAAATTTGATTAAATTCGAATCATGTGTTGATGAAGGTATCTTTATTGGTTACTCACGCAAAAGAAAGGCCTATAAATTTGATAATCTAAGATGAAAACAGATAGTGGAGAGCATAAATGTTAAATTTTACGAAGATGATGTTCTAACGAATAATGATGAGGATCTAGAATATTTGAAACTTGAGACAGAGGCTGAAAAAGACACAGATAAAATTCTAGAACAAGAAGCAACTATCAACTAGGAAGAAGTAAATACTGATCATCAAGATATACCGGAAAAACAACAAGAAGCTCCTCCAAAGAGAACAAAAGAATGGATTCAAAAGAACCATCCATCAAATCAAATCATTAGTGACATAAATGAAGTTCGACAACTTCGTTCATCACAACAAAATCGCATTGCTTTTCTACCAAACTTTGCGCCTAGTATTTTTTAGGAAGCCAACCAGAATGAGCATTGTGTAGCAGCTATGAATGAAGAATAGGATCAAATCGAGAAGAATAGCACCTGGAAATTAGTTCCACGACCGGAAGATAAAAATGTCATTGAGACTAAATGGGTGTTCAGGAAAAAATTGAATGAATATGGACAGGTTACCAGAAACAAAGCAAGATTAGTTTGCAAAGGCTATGCACAAGTGGAATGAATTGATTTCGATGAAAAATTTGCCCCAGTTGCCAAAACGAAAGCCATCCGAATGTTTCTCACCTATGCATGTTCAAGAAAAATAAAAATCTACCAAATGCATGTTAAGTCAGCATTTCTGATTGGCGAATTAGAAGAAGAAGTTTACATCGAACAACCTGAAGGTTTTCTACTATCAGAAAAAGAAGACTATGTTTGCAAGTTAAAGAAGGCTCTCTATGGTCTCTGTTAGAGTCAGCCTTTGCAGCCTTCCTCCAGTGATCAAACATGCTCTTACAAAGTGATTTTAAGGTGTCAAGGTCAAATTTTGTCATTTCAAAGAGTTTTCAAGCAAAATTTGATCACTAGGCATTAGGTCTAGGGTTGGTTTTCACTCTTTTCAAATTTGTCCAAGTGTCAGTCCATGTCACCATTCAGCTGAGTGTATCATCATTCAGAGGGTTTTCATCATCATGTCAAGTTCCATTCAGTCATTTTACACCTCGTTCATGCTTCAGTTGTGCCTTGGTAAGGTCCATTTCCCTCTCATAGGGTTTTGGAAGTAATTTCTCTTGGATGGTCAAATAGTCGGAAAAACTTGTATCCTGATGTTCAAACACCTTCCCCTATCCTTAATATACCTCATTAAACACTTCCCATCACTGAGATCCCTCAAATTCCTCATTTTTGCACAAACCCTAGTTTCTAGCCAAAACTTGGCAATTTCCTAGGCTAGGCCTGTGTTTTGCCCTTTTGGACCCCTTCCCCTCACTCAATCTCTCTGATTCCACTTCCCCCTGCTTCCTAACATCCCTCCCTACTTCCCAAAATTTCCCCAAGAATTTAGAAGCCCCCTATCCCCTTCATTTCGCTTCATTTCGACAAAATTCCTTGTTTCACACATCGGGGTAAGTTTCACTCAAAAGATGTTTCAGAGCAATAAAAGATGAATTTTGGAAAACGGAGAGAGGTTTTTGTCCACAACATCCCAAGGAAGAAAAACCTCCTTCACTTTTTACACAGGTATCATGGTTTTAGAGAAATGTCAAAAATATCGTTGCCTCAGGAGAATTGAATGCACCTCTGAAGTGACCTTGGGAAAATCAAGATTTCTCCTAGCATGTTTGGCCAACTGACTTGCTTGATGAGTCAAATGATAACTAGACAGCAATACCTTTCCAATGAGCTATCATGAGCTCAATTTGGAGTTGAGGAAGACCTTCAAAAGTTGACTGCAACAGCACTCTGCCTTGAGGCAGCCTCATTCTGCTCATTTTGACTAGTGTTGGGATATTTGGTTTTTGACAGGGTAAATGGAATCCAAATTGCATAATTCCACTTTTGTTGGAAATTAGACTCCAATAGCTTTCCAACGAGCTATCACACGCCCGATTTGGACACCGGGAAGGCCTCCAAAAGCTTCCTGCAAGAGAAACGCGACCCACCTGGGGCCCGAGCGACCCACCTGGGGCCTGAGCGACCCACGCAGAGGCTGCGCGACCCACGCAGATACAGAGGTTCGAAACTTCATTTTGAGCGCCCAGTCTTGCTTGGGATTGATTCATCGGCCTTCAAACAGGTTATTTGCAATTGCTTGATGTTTTTAAATGCACCGGTGGCATCGTTGGTGGTTTCAAACATTTCAAATGGAGGATTTAAACCCCACAGTCATGGCAATATCATTTTCAGGGTTTTAAAATGATATGGGTGGTTGCATGAGTTTGTTGCTTATCTTATATCAGTGATATGTCCAGCCTTGCATATAATATCAAAACCATATTGTTCTCATGCCCATTATGCCATTGTGACCATTGCTATTATTATACCATGTTTAAAACCTTTGTTCCATGGTGACTGTGGTTGTATTATGTCTCACTGCCCAATGTAAAAACATTCTCATGACTTTGATTCAAACTGCCCATTGACACCTTTGTTGTTATTACTCATAGACAAACACATTCTATTGATTCCATGCTCTCCTTTGATAATATTTGTTCAAAATTTTGAAAGTTGCCCGCTCCCTTTGATCAAAGTTTCACTTGCATTCAAACACAGAGATTGTGCCTCTTTTCCAATTCATCTAAAACAGAGATTTTATCCATGGTTTGTTTCTTTATGGTGCTTTGACGGTGGGAATATTGGTTGGGTGTTGAAACATACATCCTAACTTTGTTTGCACTGCTTTCATATCAGTATACACATTGCCAAAAGCTTGGTCAGAGCCATGTCAGGGACAGAGTCAAAGTATGAGCAGGAGTCGAACAGTGACTCAATCGTTGAGGTTGATGCACTGAGATGGAGCATACCAGTGCACCAGTAGTGGTAACATATCAGAGAAGCCACAGAGCTTTGTTTCAACATCACGACGAGTACTATCTTCACCCGGGGTGGAAGGGGTCTCGTTGACTTCATCAACAACGCGAGTACTATCTCCACATGGCGTGGAAGGGGTCTCGCCTTCTTCATCAGCGCAGGTACATTCACAGGATAATGATGGAGACAAAGACACCAAGGTCCCATTTTTCATTTACAACAGGTTGAACATACACATTGCTACATCATGACTGACAACAACACATCATACAACCGAGACAGTGTTTTCATCACAGGAACTGCATGCACCAAGAGAGCACTAAAATGGCGGAAAAGGCCTGATCCACTCCGGATTTTGGCCGAGGCTTCATTGATTGAGCAAGACACATGATGGAGGACCTCCGCTCCGAATTTGGGCAAATTCGGAGAAAATTTTGTCATTTTCAAATTTTTGGTCTAAAAAACAGGTTTTGCAGCTACGTGGGTCGCGCGCTCATGCGCTCGCTTTTTTTGAGACACTTGCTGGAGAAGATTTTTACATTTTTGGATTTTTCATGGTTAATTATGCATCCTCTGAAATCAACTTAGCATTTCAACAAAATCTGGATGGTCAAACAGCTCAAAAACACCATGAAAATCACCTTGCTGCCACCTTTTGCACCAGCAGGAAGTACCTCTGGGAGAATGAGGTTTTGGAGGGTCAAATCAACTCCAAATTCAGAAACTCCACTTGGGTTGGAAAGTAGACATCCAGGGCTTTCCAACGAGCTATCATGAGCTCAATTTGGATGTCGGGAGCTACCTCAAAATCAGCTTGGAACATGAGCGACCCACGCAGTTCAGGAGCGACCCACCTAGAGATTTTTCTGAGTTTTCAGCTGCCAGCTCAGTATTTCGCCTATTATGGACCAGTTTTGCTTATGGATAAAATTCTTGGGTTTTTATGATGTAAATTCATGTTTGATATGTAACTTTGGCTTGTTTTTATCTCTTCTAGAAGATTCACTCTCAAATGAGTAAAAAATCATGTAATGGATCAGTTTCCACTCTTTTAGAGGCAAGTTGTTAGCTGCCTAGATTGTAGTTCCATGATTAGAATTGGTTGAAACCGATCCCTGAAGAGGGAATTCGACCCCTAGAGGTGGGGAAAGGGGTTAGAGTGATCTATATATTGTAATTTCTGAGGCATTCTACAGGTTGGACTCTTGGGATACTTTGATATCATTGTACATACTTTTCATATTTTGGCTAAGGAAAGATCAGGGGTTTTGCGGCACTTGTTGGGATCCTTGTGGTGTTCTGTTCTTGATGGTGTTTCTTCTTTGTTTATTGTAAGTTTCTTCATGTTTAATGTATGCCATCCTTTCATTATGCTTCTGAACTAAGTTGAATGAGTGAAATAAGGTTGAATCCATTGTTTACAGTGCTTGGCCTTTGAATTCAGTTAATTCTATATGTTTTCAGCTGTTTGGAGAGGATCCAAGTTCTTCTTTGCCCTCTTCAGCTCCTCGTCGGTCTAATCTATCCATATATCCAATTTAAAGCATCAAGATCATCACCTATCTCGCCCCAGCTTGAACTCTGCAAAGGTCTGACCTTATCCCCGGACCCAAAATTTGTTTTCCCATTACTCCAGCGAAAACCCAAAAAACCAAAATCAAACATACCTATCTCTTTACTAGCCTAAAATCAGTTCTTATTGTAAGTCATCTCGCATCCTATTGCTTATTTTCTCGAGATTGATGGAGAGAGCCCTCTCCTGTCCTCGTAGGGCTAGCTACGAGGCTGAGCGTGGTTTGATGTAGCCTTGAGTTTTACTTCATTTCAGCCCGAGGTAGATTTGAGTGCTAACATAGTGGCGACCATACTGGGGAAGATCTCAATGGTTTGCTTGTTATAGACGGAGTCTGAAGTCACGCCAGGTAGCCTTCGAAACGCTGTTGCTATGCATCAGCGAAGTAGATAAACGCTGCTTCAGTCGATCTCCGGTATAACTTGTAATCGTAGTATTTAACTTGTAAATTTCCCCAGTACATGTATCAAGTTCAGATCTGATCGTTGATGGTGAACAACGGTCAGACATCGCAAGGCTGAAATCATTCACCTGGTGACTTCATTCACTGAACAAATCCAGAAATCGATGCTTCATGGTGACTTCACTGCAGGGAGATCAGTAGCTTCAGAATTGTCAAGATGGACCGAATTGCAAGAAGATACGCTCCCATGAGCCGAGATCACATTCCAGGTTTTCCGAATAAGATGCCCAAGGTGGATTGGTCGAGGAATCTGCCTACGTTTAACAATGATGGTAAGAAAGATGCTGCTTTACATCTGATTAGATTTCACATGCATATTCGCAAGTTGAAGGTGGCTTTTCCTGAAGATTGTTTGATGAAGATATTCCTGGCCACTCTGGAAGGTGAAGCCCAATCATGGTATGAAAATTTGCCGCTGGCCTGTATATATTGTTTGGAGGATTTTCATGCCATGTTCATTGAAAGATATCAAGTATCTTATCCATCATTAAATTTAGTTCATGACTGTTGCAAACATGCTTATTCTTTTATTGAAAGCCTGGAGAGATATTATGAAGATGATAATTTCATGAATGATGAAATCATGGAGGCTCTATATGAGAATCCATTTCAGCAACATGAAGAGAACCTAAAGGATACCTATCAAGGTGCTCAGGAGACTTTGCAGTAGGTTGATGGCCATATGGCTGAAAATGATGAAAGGGAGAATGTCATTTCAGATCTGCCCACGGAAGACAGCAGCATGCAAGTAAGTCCAGTTCTAATTGCAGATCGTGATAATGTCCAGACAACTACTTCAGATTCAGATTCAGATCATGATGACCAAGCATATCTTGTGTTGAAACCCATCAAGGAGAACTCTGCTGTTGAAATCATCTGGGATGCAGACGACACAGTAATGGATCCAAATGTTCTCAGTCATACTATCAGCCCATCATTAGAACACAGCCTTCATGAAGAAGCAATCCAGTCAGTTCATGAAAACCAAAATGAGACCTTTGTGCAAGTAAGTGATAAATCTCCTTTCAATAACTCAGTAATGAATGATAGTTTGAATGCCCTGTCATATGAAGATAATTACTGTTTAAGCAGAAGAAAACAAAAGGCATTGTCTCCTTTGTCTGAAGATGAGATAGATATACTTTTGAAAGGTCATGTTTCAGCCAAAACTACAACAGATTTGCAGTGCATACATAATCAGGAAAGTGTTGGTGAAATTTCTTCCTCTATTGAAAAAGATGATTGTCTTGTAATCAGTTGTGTAGATCAGCAAACAGATAATTTTTTCCTTCACAAAGATGATAAGGCTGTCATGTTTGATAATCTTGAAGATTGTTTTTTGTTTAAAAATGATCTAAATCATAAAGTTGAAGAGTATATGTCAGAATTTCTCATGGTCAAGGAACCTACAGCTAACACTCAGATGGCAGATTTGTGCATTTCTATCCCTCAGAAATCAATTGTCCTTTCAGATCAGAGTGAGGTGAATACTAGTATTTTTGCAGCTGGATCTCCAGATAAGCCAGTGCTTCAGGATTTTCAAGATCCCTTCAGTATTCTTCTGCAAGCATTAGAAAGGATAAATGTTGCCTGGTTTATTTTCATGAGCTTTGGTTTCAGTGATTGTGTTGAGTTGCCTACAGGTTTAGCATTCTGCCTACTTGAAGAGAGTAAGAGCAGAAATTTGAGGTGTAGCCATCTGCTGGATTGGTTACATTGGAAAGCCAATTATACATGATTGTACATATTTCATTAGTATGCAGGTGGTTGTCATCATGATTTCAAATCTTGATGGACTGCTGCCTTTTTTTTCCAAAATCTTTGTAAAGTCTTGTTTTAAGTCAGTCATGAGTCATTTGTGTTTGGTCTGTTGAGTCAGTTTTTTCAAGATTATTTCAGTTTGCCATCGAGTCGGTTTGAGTCAAGTTTTCAGTCAAGTTTTCATTCAATAAATGTGTCAAAGGTTTTGTGTTATCCGTTCAAATAATGATTCCATCGCCCAATGGATGGAGGCACTGTCTGCTCTCCCAAAGTTCTACGGTTCTTGGCACCTCCACGGAGCTGGAGCTACCATCCCCATTGGAGCCAATGTTAGAGTCAGCCTTTGCAGCCTTCCTTCAGTGATCAAACATGCTCTTACAAAGTGATTTTAAAGTGTCAAGGTCAAATTTTGTCATTTCAAAGAGTTTTCAAGCAAAATTTGATCACTAGGCATTAGGTCTAGGGTTGGTTTTCACTCTTTTCAAATTTGTCCAAATGTCAGTCCATGTCACCATTCAGCTGAGTGTATCATCATTCAAAGAGTTGTCATCATCTTTTCAAGCTCCATCGAGTCATTTTACACCTTGTTCATGCTTCAGTTGTGCCTAGGTAAGGTCCATTTCCCTCTCCTAGGGTTTTGGAGGTAATTTCTCTTGGATGGTCAAATCATCGAAAAACTTGTATCCTGATGTTCATATACCTTCCCCTATCATTAATTTACCTCATTAAACACTTCCCATCACTGAGATCCCCAAAATTCCTCATTTTTGCACAAACCCTAGTTTCTTGCCAAAACTTGGCAATTTCCTAGGCTAGGCCTGTGTTTTTCCCTTTTGGACCCCTTCCCCTCACTCAATCTCTGTGATTCCACTTTCCCCTGCTTCCTAACATCCCTCCCTACTTCCCAAAATTTCCCCAAGAATTTAGAAGCCCCCTATCCCCTTCATTTCGCTTCATTTCGACAACATCCCTTGTTCCACACATCGGGATAAGTTTCACTCAAAAGATGTTTCAGAGCAATAAAAGATGAATTTGGGAAAACTGAGAGAGGTTTTTGTCCATAACATGCCAAGGAAGAAAAACCTCATTCACTTTTTACACAGGTATCATTTTTTTAGAGAAATGTCAAAAATATCGTTGCCTCAGGAGAATTGAATGCACCTCTGAAGTGACCTTGGGAAAATCAAGATTTCTCCTAGCATGTTTGGCCAACTGACTTTCTTGATAAGTCAGATGATAACTAGACAGAAAGACCTTTCCAATGAGCTATCATGAGCTCAATTTGGAGTTGAGGAAGACCTTCCAAAGTTGACTGCAACAGCACTCTGTCTTGAGGCAGCCTCATTCTGCTCATTTTGACTAGTGTTGGGAGATTTGGTTTTTGACAGGGTAAATGGAATCCAAATTGCATAATTCCACTTTTGTTGGAAAGTAGACTCCAATATCTTTCCAACGAGCTATCACACGCCCGATTTGGACACCGGGAAGGCCTCCAAAAGCTTCCTGCAAGAGAAACGCGACCCACCTGGGGCCCGAGCGACCCACCTGGGGCCTGAGCGACCCACGCAGAGGCTGCGCGACCCACGCAGATACAGAGGTTCGAAACTTCATTTTGAGCGCCCAGTCTTGCTTGGGATTGATTCATCGGCCTTCAAACAGGTTATTTGCAATTGCTTGATGTTTTTAAATGCACCGGTGGCATCGTTGGTGGTTTCAAACATTTCAAATGGAGGATTTAAACCCCACAGTCATGGCAATATCGTTTTCAGGGTTTTAAAATGATATGGGTGGTTGCATGAGTTTGTTGCTTATCTTATATCAGTGATATGTCCAGCCTTCCATATAATATCAAAACCATATTGTTCTCATGCCTATTATGCCATTGTGACCAGTGTTATTATTATACCATGTTTTAAAACCTTTGTTCAATAGTGACTGTGGTTGTATTATGTCTCACTGCCCAATGTAAAAACATTCTCATGACTTTGTTTCAAACTTCCCATTGACACTTTTGTTGCTATTACTCATGGACAAAAACATTCATATGATGCCATGCTCCCTTTGACAAGACTTGTTCAATATTCTGAAGGTTGCCTGCTCCCTTTGGTCAAAATTTCACTTGCATTCAAAACAGAGATTGTGCCTTTTCCAATCCATTTAAAACTGAGATATTATCATGGTTTGTTTCCTTATGGTGTTTTGACGGTGGGAATACTTGTTGGATGTTGAAACACACATCATAACCTTGTTTGCACTGCTTTCATATCAGTATACATAGTGCCAATAGCTTGTTCAAAGCCATGTCAGGGACAGAGTCAGAGTATGAGCAGGAGTCGGACAGTGACTCAATCGTTGAGGTTGATGTACTGAGATGGAGCATAGCAGTGCGTCAGTAGTAGTAGCATATCAGAGAAGCCACAGAGCTTTGTTTCAACATCACGACGAGTACTATCTTCACCCGGGGTGGAAGGGGTCTCGTTGACTTCATCAGCAACGCGAGTACTATCTCCACGTGGCGTGGAAGGGGTCTCGCCTTCTTCATCAGCGCAGGTACATTCACAGGATAATGATGGAGACAAAGACACCAAGGTCCCATTTTTCATTTTCAACAGGTTGAACATACACATTGCTACATCATGACTGACAACAACACATCATACAACCGAGACAGTGTTTTCACCACAGGAGCTGCATGCACCAGGAGAGCACTAAAATGGCGGAAAAGGCCTGATCCACTCCGGATTTTGGCCGAGGCTTCATTGACTGGGCAGGACACATGATGGAGGACCTCCGCTCCGAATTTGGGCAAATTCTGAGAAAATTTTGTCATTTCCAAATTTTTGGTCTTAAAAACAGGTTTTGTAGCTACGTGGGTCGCGCGCTCATGCGCTCGCATTTTTTTGAGACACTTGCTGGAGGAGATTTTTACATTTTTGGATTTTTCATGGTTAATTATGCATCCTCTGAAGTCAACTTAGCATTTCAACAAAATCTGGATGGTCAAACAGCTTAAAAACACCATGAAAATCACCTTGCTGCCACCTTTTGCACCAGCAGGAAGTACCTCTGGGATAATGAGGTTTTGAAGGGTCAAATCAACTCCAAATTCAGAAATTCCACTTGGGTTGGAAAGTAGACATCCAGGGCTTTCCAACGAGCTATCATGAGCTCAATTTGGATGTCGGGAGCTACCTCAAAATCAGCCTGAAACATGAGCGACCCACGCAGTTCAGGAGCGACCCACCTAGAGATTTTTCTGAGTTTTCAGCTGCCAGCTCAGTATTTCGCCTATTATGGACCAGTTTTGCTTATGGATAAAATTCTTGGGTTTTTATGATGTAAATTCATGTTTGATATGTAACTTTGGCTTGTTTTTATCTCTTCTAGAAGATTCACTCTCAAATGAGTAAAAAATCAGGTAATGGATCAGTTTCCACTCTTTTAGAGGCAAGTTGTTAGCTGCCTAGATTGTAGTTCCATGATTAGAATTGGTTGAAACTGATCCCTGAAGAGGGAATTCGACCCCTAGAGGTGGGGAAAGGTGTTAGAGTGATCTATATATTGTAATTTCTGAGGCATTCTACAGGTTGGAGAGGTTGGACTCTTGGGATACTTTTGATATCATTGTACATATTTTTCATATTTTGGCTAAGGAAAGATCAGAGGTTTTGCGGCACTTGTTGGGATCCTTGTGGTGTTCCGTTCTTGATGGTGTTTCTTCTTTGTTTACTGTAAGTTTCTTCATGTTTAATGTATGCCATCCTTTCATATGCTTCTGAACTAAATTGAATGAGTGATTAAGGTTGAATCCATTGTTTACAGTGCTTAGCCTTTGAATTCAGTTAGTTCTATATGTTTTCAGTTGTTTGGAGAGGATCCAAGTTCTTCTTTGCCCTCTTCAGCTCCTCGTCAGTCTAATCTATCCATAAATCCAATTTAAAGCATCAAGATCATCACCTACCTCGCCCCAGCTTGAACTCTGCAAAGGTCTGACCTTATCCCCGGACCCAAAATTTGTTTTCCCATTTCTCCAGCGAAAACCCAAAAACCAAAAATCAAACATACCTATCTCTTTACTAGCCTAAAATCAGTTCTTATTGTAAGTCATCTCGCATCCTATTGCTTATTTTCTCGAGATTGACGGAGAGAGCCCTCTCCTGTCCTCGTAGGGCTAGCTACGAGGCTGAGCGTGGTTTGATGTAGCCTTGAGTTTTACTTCATTTCAGCCTGAGGTAGATTTGAGTGCTAACAGTCTCAAGCAGGCTCCTAGAGCATGGTCTGCTCGTCTTGATGGATATCTACGTCAACAAGGGTTCAATAAAGGTACTGTTGATAGCAATCTTTATGTACTAATAGATAAAGATAATTTAACAATCATTGAGGTATATGTGAATGATATAATATTGGTAGCAATGATGATCGACGAAGTAAGAAATATTCTACAAAGATGAAAAGTGAGTTCAAGATGTCTTTACTTGGTGAGCTAAAATACTTCTTAGGGCTTAAAATATCTCAGCAAGAGAAAGGAATATTTATATGTCAAGCCAAGTACATCAAGGAAATGCTCAAGAAATTCAAAATGGAAGATTGCAAACTTGTCCTTACTCCGATGGCAACAGGTTGCAAATTGAGCATAGACGACTCATCTAAGGATGTGGATCAGAGGTTGTACAGATCTATGATTGGTAATCTTCTATATGTAACATCCTCCCGGCCAAATGTTATGCAAGCAGTTGGACAAGTAGCAAGATTCCAGGCAGCACCAAAAGAATCACATATTATTGTCGTCAAAATAATTCTTTGATATCTAAAGGGCACAGAAGAATATGGCTTGTGGTATCCCAAGGGTAAAAATCTCATTATTCAAGCCTTTACAGATGCAGATTGGGTAGGAAGCGATGATGATCGTAACATTACTAGTGGAGCAGCATTCTATCTAGGTGGTTATCTCGTATCATGGTTGAGAAAAAAGCAAACCTCAATCTCGTTATCTACAACGGAAGCAGAATACATTGTAGCAGCAGCATGTTGTACTCAAGTCCTTTGGATGAAACAAACTTTGCAAGATCTTCAAGTACAATTCAGTGAGCCTATTCCCATATTTTGTGACAACACCAGTGCCATCAGCATCTCTAATAATCCTATCATGCATTCGAAAACAAAACACATTCCGATCAAATATCATTTTGCTAGAGAACCAGTCGCTCGAAAGAATATCAAACTTGAGTATGTTGGTACAAAAGAACAAATCACTAATATCTTCACTAAACCTTTACCTCATGAAGCATTTGAATATCTTCGCCAGAAGCTTGGGATTCTCCCAAGTTCTCATTAGATTTTCCTTATTCGGAATATAAAGGGAGAGTGGAAGTGTGTATAGGTCCGCAGGATGGTTGTGTGTCACGGGGAGTTACCCTTTTCCATTGATGTCAAAGGGGGAGAGAATGTTTTAGGAAGATGTGTCATGATCACAGGGGGAGTACTTGTGTTGCCATCAATGCCAAAGGGGGAGATTGTTGATCGGTGGTTGTCATTGATGTCAACCCAAGCAGCACTAGGGGGTACCCAGATCTTGCATGGGAATTTTGACCTACAAAATTACTATATTCAGGGTCAAGAATATTTTTTATGGTTTCTTCTTATCAATATGTTTCCGTCGATATATGGCACTCCATGTAATTCTTCACGGTTTGAGAGATATTCATGTTCGAAGTTTATAACCTTAATTAGTGGGCTAAAACCCCATGGGGTTGTGGCATGGGTCATTGAAAATTCAATAATTAATCATTTTTAAGCTCCTAAAATCCCTCCTAAATTCACTTGTTGAAGACCCTCTCAACCTAAGCATTTATATAAATTTTGATCCTCATATCCTCCTCATGTAGGGATTTCGCTACCTAAAACAGGTCATCGTGGAATTGTCACTATAACTTTTTTTCCAAGAAGGTTAAGAAGCTAGAATTCTTATGAGGTGAAGCTGAAATCCTAAGGAAGCTCCAGTAAAAAATTTAGATCAAGGTGCACAATATTTTCGAAGAAATGATTTATGGAATTCAGTGTTTTTGCAGGCTCCTAAACTTCATCTCAAAGAGGTGACCTTGGGAAAATCGTCATAACTCTCTCTCTGAGTATCAGATTGGAATTCTGTAAAAATTTGTGGATAGGGAATGGACTGTAGCTTTCTCTATATCAATTTCAGAGTCGAATGAAGAAAAAGTGACATGTGGCATGACATACAAGTGCGCTCTACTAAACTAGTCCATAATTAGGTCATTCTGAGAGATTGGGCATAACTTTGTCTTGAAGAATCAAAATTGGGTCATACCTATGGCATTGGAAAGAAGACTCAGAGGAATACTATAGGACCAAAAATAACATATTGGGGATCTGAAATAACAGATATACACCAGATTCAATATCAAGATCCTAGAAGACAAGAAAAAGCTAGATCATGTGTTGTGAAGGGCTGCAAATGACGAGACTTTCTAGGGAAGCAAAGAAAATCAAGGTGCAGCAAAGGTAAGCTCTAGGTAATTATATTCTGTATATTCATGTTCATATCTTAATTGCATTAGGTTCTTTGTATTCTAATTTCCTTTTTTTGTTTAGCACTGACATATGCTCTGCAGGATGAGGTAAGTTTTGATATTATCATGTCATGAGTATTTCCTTGAAGAATTTTTGCAGGTATTATATATTCATCAAGATAAGAATAAATTCATGATCTAATGTTCTGAAGAGTGAGAAAGGGTAGCATGATAAGAGCAGCAATCTAGGTGCAGAATAACAGCAAGAAGTTCACCACATCAAGTCTTCACGAGGGCAGCACTGCATACAATCATTGTAAAGGTATCATTGTACTGAGTCATTTTAAAAGCATCATTGTAAAAATTGTACTAGTGTCTATCTGCCAAGAGTTAAAGAGGTAGCGTCGGGAAGTCTAGGATCATCATTAGGTGGTTGTGTCATAGTTTGGGTTATGGTCTTGTGTGTGTTCTTCTTCTACACCATTCTATATCATTGTAAAGTGGACCATTTTCCCTGGTACGGGAGTCCATTCTTCTTTTATTCTTCTATAGGGTGGTAGGCTGGTGCTAGGCTGGTGCATGAAGTCACCAACAGGTTCAAACCTGTGAAAAATTTAGGGTAGTAGGGTGGTGCTAGGGTCAGTTGTAGCTCATTAGGTGTTAGGGCATCCGTTCAGTTGACTACTGAAGAATCTTGGGCGTTGGACTGTCCATCCAATGGGAGCTGGAGAAGAATTATTTTCTAGATTCTATGAATTTGGAGCTTTATTTTCAATTGGAGTTGAATATTAAAGAGTTATTAGAAAAGCATTCAAGTGGTTTTTGTCCCGGAGAGGGTTTCCACCTTAAAAACTGTGTGCATTTGTGTTCCTTTTGTTTACTGCTATCATTGTACAAACACTGATAATAATTGAATATTAACTAATGCTCTAAAAGATTAATAATAATACTAATTGAAAGGAATACTGATTCACCCCCCCCCCCAGTATTTCCAACACACCTGCACATAGAAAACAAGAAACCCCTGAATTAAAAATATTCCTCAAACAGTCAGTAATTGAAATATAAGGAAGGGAAGGAAAAATGAAGCTAATAGTAAGGAAATACCAGTGTGAACTAACTAAATATGAAGAGGGTGACTTTAGGAACCCTTAAACTTGCTGCATGTCGAACTGTAAAGTCAAATTTGCACATAAAAACCGATAATAGTCAAGTTCGTTGGTGTCAAAAATTATTGAACCTCAAACATAGACTTGGGTAGCAGAGGAGGGTCATTATTTTACCTATGCCGCGGAAAATCATGAGCAACCACCAAGGTGAGACCCTTCTAGAATTCATGAGGGTTTGATCTCTGAGCAATACCAAATACAAATAAACAATTTGGTAATGTCTACAAGAAGATAATAAAAACTAGATAATATATCAAAAATCTCAGAAACGAGAGCTTCAATTGTTTGAAATAAAGTATAGAAGAAAGAAAATAACAAATTAACTGAATACAAAGTTCCCTGTGCAGGGGCCTCCTTTCCCAAACACTAATTTACTCCAATCGCTCATCATATGTAACGTTCGAAATAAACTCTTGTAGAGGGTATGGAAATTATGGCATGACGACCCTTCTAGATGCGGAAGAGGTATGAAAACCATATGTCAAGGAAATAGGATTAGGGTTTAATCGAAGGATTGTCCACCGTCGATTCTACCGTATTCTTACCCACCATCGATTAAAGTTGAATGGACAAGTGTATAGTAGGGCCACCTGGAACTGAGGAGGTGGACATAGTGGATAGTGCCATCACCTCGCATTCACATGTCTCCAGTACTCCCATCACACGTAGGAATGTTAATGTGTATTAAAGCGATGGTCTGTAGTAACTAGGTTGATGGAAATTTGTGACTGCAGGGGCGTACCATTGAGTTGTGTGTGTAATTTAATAGAAAGCACAACATCGATACACATAGCATGTCAACATAGATTATACAATACCAGGTAAATATTTTCAACCACTCAATAACATATTTAACACTAATCTAATTAATCTATGAGTGTGATTCCATAGTTGATGATATTAATAAAGGAATTTGTGCCATGATTATCGTAGGTGTGTACAAGTCCAAGTTAGATTCCTTAACATATGGGTATTTATATATGAGAATATACATGTTTATAAGATTGAGGTGGGATGAGAGGCACTCAAGCTCGAAGATATGACAACGTAATTAACTTTAAGTTTAACATTGTATGCCATAAAAAATAAAAATAGAAATGGGTTACTAATTTGAAAAGTATGATAGCCCATGTGGCATAGATTATTCAGTGATGGGGTGTGTTAGGGTCCTATAAGTATAGGATTCATAATTTGGAATTGACTTATTAGTGTCTTGTAAAATATGTACATACTTTGCTTTCTGCAAGTTGTTTTCCCATATTTTGTAAAAAATCAAAAATCAAAAATAGAAAATCAAAAAGAGGGTAAAAGTCCTAAAAGAAAAATCAAAGGACTTAGAAAAAATAATATACCCCAAAAGAAAAAAGAAATAAAGCATGAAAGTGTGCAAATTCAAATGCCACTATTTTTTCCTTTGTTGCTGATGATTATGGCAGAGTGTTAATAAATGCCATAATCTATGATGAGTTGAACTGCTTAACCTTGACTTGTCATGTTTTAAATTTATTGTTGTAGAATAGTGAATAAAAATTAGTCAGAAAGTTTAATCCTGACTAATTAGTAGATATGTAGAGAATAAAGAGGAGCTCATTAATTTAATCTGAGCCCTCGGATGATATAAGGTAGATTTAGATAGTTTTTACTGCTTTCAAAAGAATAAAATGTTAAAGGTTGCTAGCACAAATGCACCTGCAAAATGGAAGAAAAAATGTTAGATTAAAAGTTGGGTAGGTAGAAAGAAGTGCGAGAATCATGTAAATACTTTTCACCAAGCAAAAATCACTAATTTCCCTGACTTCTGTTGGGACCGGACCCAAGGCTCAATGACTGTTAAGTTAAAAGTGTTGAATTCCTATGTTAATCCCTAATTGTCATCATTTAAACCTACATTAATCCATTTGCACTGCAAGTTCATAAGTAAAGACATTTTTACTTAATGAAAAACAAAATCCCCTTTGATTAATTTCCTTCATTCATAAAGGTATAAAAACCCTCCAAAAGTATTATATTCTAAGTTAAAGTGGTTAAATTATAAACGGTTAAAGCTTTTTGCTTATTATATTATCACTTTGCTTAAGTTATGTAATTACATTTTGGTGTTTTCATTGTCCCTTTTTCATATTAACTTCTAAATTATCTATTAATTCCTTATAAGAGTCCTTGTCCTATTATTATAAATCCTTTTATTTTATTATCCCTAAAAACCAACTATTTCAAGATTTTATGCCAAAGTAATTACCCCACATGTTGAAAAATAAATCCCAAAAAGATATCCCTTTGGCATAAAACTATCAATATTCAAATATCCCGCCCCCCCATAGTTTTAGACCATTAAAAAAGTCTAAAAACTATATAATAAATAAAAATATACAAAAAGCGCTTTATACATATTTTATATATGTCTAAGCACAAAAATATTATCCCGCTAAACCCCATTTTACCCTAAGTATTTATAAAGGTTTCATTTCCTCGTGCCTTTATAATTTGCTTACCTTTCCCGCATAAACTCAACCCCATATAAAAGTGACCTTTCCCATTTTTTTCATTATATAAAACCCACGTTTTATGTAAAATTTAACCTAAGGTTTAAAACCCTCCAGAGGCCGCCCTCTATTCATATTTTTAACCCCCGGTTAAACCCTTATAGCCCGCCCCATGAACCTTTACCTTATATATAAACTTGGTTTATATATATAACTCATTATCCAAACCCCGCACCTATATAACCTCCCATATATTAAAAACTTTCGTTATAACCACATGATACACAAAGTTTTATTACATGAATCATTGCCCGACTTACATAACTGCCCGAGTTTCACCCATCCTTCTACCGCAACTTTTGAAATGATCCTGACCATTTGCTTGACCAATCCAGATCTAACAGCACGATCAGTTTCGCGCTCCGAAACTGATCGATCACTGTTGTTTCAAAATCACGCAAAATAGGTTGTATCATAAAATCACACGATGCAACGTGGCCAAATGTGATTCGATCGTGTTCAATTGGCATGAAACCACTTACCACTTATATCCAATGTGAAACCCACTACTGTTTTTCGCATTTGAAAAACAAATCCACCTCCCGCCTTGGATTAGAGCTGTATTAAATGACATGTACAATGAATTATATTAAAACCTTTCATATATCATTATTATGTGTATTTATGCTAGTCCCAACTGGTTAAAACTTCCGTTCGATTGTTTTAAAGCTTTAAACCCCTGTTTGAGTGATTTCTTGTCCCGAAGCTGAATTTAATCACTATTTCTATATCTGGAGCTCATCGAAGCCATCCTCTACAACAAGCAATCCAGTTTCAACTGAAGATACCCCCAGAAACCCTCTCGCCCGTCAAATACCTGTAAAAGAGGTATTTCTCGATATTTTGACCTACAAACCTTCAAAATTATACCATCTGTGAACTGAAAGAGAGTTAGATAAGAGAATTAACCATGTAAATTGCCCAAAAACAGGCCAAACCCTGGCCAGTTTTTTCCAGGAAGCCTGAATTCCTCTATCAGTTGTTCAAAGTCGAAAATCCTCAGTTTACATCATCTTTTAACCCTTGAAGACCAATTCCAAACACAGAAGAAGTGTATAGGCCTAAAAATTGATTAAAATACTTATTTTCCACATTTGTACCATTCAGGAAACCCTGTTTCCTGTCTTAATCCAGTTTTATCTCTGATAAGACCAAATTGAGCAATAAGCAACCTTTTGAAGATAATCCTTTCCCAACAATTGCTCAATTTCCCTTTATTTTTGAAAATTAACTATAGCAAACTGTATAAACTTGCTTTAGTTATTACAAGATGACTAAGAAATAGGCCACCCCCTTCCTTCTATTCCCACAGTTATACCTATTGTTAGTATTGTTGTCCCATCTATATTGGCAGAACACTGAGCACCAAAAGTGCCACTGGCAACTGCAGTGTCAGTGCAATCTATTGATCTTCAGCCACAGGATCATCCACTACACAGGTACATCAAGAAGGTGAAGTAGCAGATATAGTAAAAGCCATGGAGGAGATGTCCCTAAAAAAAATAATGAGATAAACAATTTGAAAAAAACCATTCAAATTCTTGAATCATCTAACAGGAATGAATTGATTACATCAAAGGGACATGAACAAAGGGAAAAAAGACTTGAAGAATAGGTACAAACTTTGCAAAAGGAAGTGAACTTTAGTGAACAGGTGTCCTTTATAAAAAACTACCTTTGGACCAAAATAATTGAAGGCATACATCTCCAATGGCCTTCAATTCAAATTATATATGAGCAAAGAGATTTACTTATGGCAGCACAGGTAGAGATTCAAAAGACAAACGAAGAACTTGCAAATAAACCATCTCAAGCTTTAAAGCTTATTACATTCTTAAACAGTAAAAACAGAGTGGAACTTGAGGAGCAGAAAATACAGGATAGGACATAAACAACAGTTCAGATCAATAAAGTCCTAACAAAAAGGAACATAATGAATAATTTGGAGGAGAAATGTGAGGCTATGAACCTATCAATAACAAAGTTTTTGACAAAGTATACAACATTTAGAGAAGCTGGCCTCCCAGACATCCATGGCTTTAATGAGAAATTGATGGTCCAAACAGACTATGATAAGAAAATAAGGGCCCATGCCAAATAGCAAGTAAATAAGCCTTTGCCACAAGGTTCTCCCACTGGTAAAGTGATTCTACAGTACTTTGAAAATCTATTTTTTCTATAAAATGAGATTAACCATCTTTTCATGGTCAAACCAAATTTTTCAAAGTACACTGATGCAGATGAAAGCTACAGAAAGTTGAAAAATATGAAGATACCGAGTGCTCAGCAGTGGCAAGAGTTTATAGATTTGTTATAACAAAATAGAGGTAGAACAGTGAAGAAAGGCACATATAAAGTAGTCAAACTGAGAAGAAAAGAACAAAAAAGCTTATTTGATTTGATTTTTACTTTTGATGAGTCTCTTTATAGCAGTAAAAAGGTAAAATGGAAATCTAGTATGACAGAAAGATGATATGACAGTGAACTAATTTTTCTGCCACAGTGAAAATTCCTTCTACAGTTGATAAAAGGTTAATATATCAGTTGAAAGTGTATCAGGCTAAACAACAGGGTCAAAGAGTATCAGAAAAGCAACAACCAGCAAATTTTTACTACTGTAATTTCTCTATTTTTATAAGCAGCAAAATGACAGATGAACAGAGTGAAAGAGTATCAGGAAGAAAGACAGTGTTAAAGGGTGTAAAGTGGAAATAGTATCAATCAAGCAATCTTCAAAGAGATATTTTCCAAATATGCCAGCAAGCATGTACACCTAGTCAACAAAACTGTTTTGATTAGATAAGATAGCACTATTTTTTCTAGATAAGAGGACAGCTTGTTAAGTTGTTAAGTAGTTGTCCCTCCTAATGTGTAAAGATATTTCTATTTCCTAGAGTTATTCCTAGATTTCTCTAGGATATTTTGTATAAATACTTCAGTTTGTGAAGTGTTTAGTATGGAATAAAATTGCTAAGACCATTATAAACATTTTGTTGGTACGTTGGAGGCTCACATGTGTTGATTTCAAAGCAATAGTCTAGACAATTGCCAATTGGACTTCATAATTTAGGATTCATGCGATAATTTGAAGAGTAAAGTGCATCTATCTTGTCATTGTTTACTTTCTGAGTTCCATTCATTTCATATATGTTGTTCAATATTAATGATTAAATAGGAGTATTACTTCAGGACTAGTGTTAGAACTCCCTTTCTTAACTACTTAATCATTTTAATGTTTTATGCTGATTTCCGTATTTAGGAATTCTTAATTGCTCCTAGTCTCGTTTGACCCCTGCCTCCTTCCTCTTTTTCTGGATCAAAGGATCCTTCATTTCCCTTTATCCCGAAGCAAGCCATCCCATCAAAACAATCTATCCAAAACTCTAAGGGTTATCTACCTTGCCTTGAATACATTAGCATCGTCTTGGCTTTGCCTTCTATTCTGCTTGCTAGACTTTGACTCCATAGCCCAGTGGACTAGTAGATCCCTCTCTAATTGGTATTCAAGTAATCTTATTTTCCACCAAACATTCCAAAACCAAATTGAACTATAATAACTAGCCTAAAATATCAAACAAAAACAAAGTTAAATCATAAAGAGAGAGACCTCTCTGAAATTTAGGAAGGCTAGATCCTAGATTTCCAAAGTAGGTTCGTGGTTACCCCTAGTTTTCTTAAAACTGAAAAATCCAAAATCCCACAATCTTTATAAATTACTAGGGTGATAACATACTGGCGACCATACTGGGGATCTAACCAATCTCCAGTTTTAAAATTAGTCTTAAAGGAAGATCTTTAATCTATCTATAGGTTTTAACCCTGAACAGAAATTATCTACACACGAATCTTATAACAGAAAATAAACAATAGTGAGAGCATAAAACATAAAATAGATAAACACAGAGACTTTCCCCTGGATCCCAAATCGGGACTACCAGCTTGATTTTTCATTATATTCCTTTTAGTGTTACAACACATATATATACATGCCAAAGCATACATAAACCATAATCCATTAACCATGGATTAGAACATAACCGTAGTTCCCTTGACCAGATATACAAAATACCAGGGGTCGAAAACCATCGTACCCCAAAAAACCATGTGCAAACTCATGCACAAAACATGGGTGGGTCCGCCTATGAGTGGGACCGCACACCAAAAAAAAATTCGTCGGGGCGCTGCCCCGGACCCCGATAGGGGGGGCTGCCGCCCCCCCTGCTGCGCCCGGCGCAATGTACAGCACGTGGGGCTAGTCGTGGAAAGAATATAACACATACCCAACATTCTCCCACTTGTTGTTTTCTTTCCACAGGGGGCACAGGAGAGCTTAGTCATTTGGCCAATTCTTCAACACCCATTGTTTCTCTACACCAAGAGAACTTCTGAGTGCTTACAGACTTCGTCAATGCATCTGCAACATTCTTCAAAGTGTCCACCTTTACCAGCAACACCCTTATAGCCTCAACCATATCTCTAACAAAGTGATATTGAACATCAATGTGCTTTGTCTTTGAATGATAAGCAGGGTTCTTAGCCAAGAAAATTGCACTTTGGCTATCACAGTCTATCCTTATAGCTTGCTGTACCAACCCCATACTTGAACACAATCTCTGCAACCAAACTGCTTCCTTGCTTGCATGAGTGGCTGCTATGTATTCTCCCTCTGTAGTTGAAAGAGCCACTACAGACTGTCTTTTACTCATCCAACTGACTGCGCCTCCAAATAGGCTAAACACATACCCACTTGCAGCTCTTCTTTGGTCCAGATCTCCAGCCCAGTCTGCATCAACAAAACCACGAATGTCCAACACTCTTTCCAATCCTGGTCTTCCCTGGTAGCACAAGCCATAATCACTAGTGCCACGCAAATATATGAAAACCCGCTTCACTGTTGTCCAATGCTCCTTCCCCGGGTTTGACATAAAACTGCTCAATACTCCCACTGCATGTGCAATGTCTGGTCTAGTACATACCATTGCATACATCAGGCTACCCACTGCACTTGCATATGGAACACGAGACATATCCTCCTCTTCTTCTTGTGTCTTGGGACACCGCCCGCCAGAGAAGCGACCACAGAATAGAACTTTCACCCATACTATCCCCGCATTGAACCCTCTCGCAATATAGTCTCAACATACTTCCTCTCGGTTTAACCAGAGCTCTCTTTTCCCGATCTCTTTTTAATTCCCATGCCCAAAATATAGTCAGAACACCAAGATCCTTCATGTCAAATTTGGAGAACAGTTGGGTCTTCAAATCTTGGATAATTTCTTTGTCTTCCAATCAAAAAAATAGCATCCACATACAAGACCAAATAAATAACATGGTCACCAATTAATTTAAAATAAACACGGTGATCCTCCTTGCTTATGGTGAAGCCAAGTCCCTGTATATAGGTATCAATTTTCTGATACCACATCCTTGGTGAATGTTTTAACCCATATAGAGACTTCTTCAACCTTCATACTAGTTGTTTCTTACCCTTCACCATAAAGCCTTCAAGTTGCTTCATGTAGATCTCCTCTTCTAGATCTCCATGAAGAAATTTTGTCTTCACATCCATCCGTTCTATCTCAAAATCAAATGCAACAGTAACAGATAAAAGTAATCTAATAGAAGTAACCTTGGCAACAGGAGAATAAATATCACCAAAATCAATTCCCGGCACTTGGGAATAACATTTTGCTACCAACTGAGGTTTGTATTTCTCCACCTTGACTTCTACATTCATCTTCTTCTTAAACACCAATTTTCTCCCGATGGGATTCCTTCCAACTGGCAACTCCACCAGATCCCATGCCTCATTTTTTTGCAAGGATTCCATTTCATCAACCATGGCCTCCTTCCAGAGTTTTCCATCCTCTGAATTTACTGCCTCCCTGATAGTTCTGGTATCATCATCAGCTATAGTTAAGGCAAAACCTGAACAGAAAGCAGATGGACTATACCTTTTTAGTTGCCTTCTTTCCCGAGCCGATCTTCTCACAGCTGGAGTTTGTGGCTCTTCCTCTTCTGAGTCTTCTTCTATTGTAGAGTCTGATTCATCCTCCTTTAGCTCAAACTCTATCTTCTCGGGTTCCTTTGGTAGGACTTCATGTGTAACAACATCTTTCACCTCTCTAAACACCACATCTCGGCTGTACACAACCTTCCTTGTTTCTGGGTTCCAAAGCTTGTAACCCTTTAAACCATCCTTATACCCAATAAAGATTCACCTTTCATATTTATTATCCAACTTGGTCCTTTTCTCCTTTGGAACATGTACATATGCATCACATCCAAATACCCTTATATGTGAAAGAGAGGGTTTCTTACCAATCCATACCTAATGTGGAGTCTTATCCTCCAACGCTGATGAAGGTGATCTATTAACTAATTAACATGCAGTCTCCACTGCCTCTGCCCAGAATTCTTGTCCTAACCCAGTACCATTGATCATGCTTCTTGCCTTTTCCATCAGCGTTCTGTTCATTCTTTCTGCAACTCCATTTTGCTGAGGTGTGTATGGAGTAGTCTTTTGTCGTGCTATACCACACTTCTTACAGAACTCTTCAAATTCCTTCTTGCAGAACTCCCCACCATTATCTGTCCTCAGCTCCTTTATCTTCTTCTCTATCTGGTTTTCCACCAGAGCCTTAAATTCTTTAAATTTTTCAAAGAATTCAGATTTCTTCCTCAAGAAATATATCCATGTATTCCTTGAGAAGTCATCTATGAATGAAACATAGTACACAGACTTTCCCAGTGATGGAACTGACACAGGCCCAAACACATCACTATGCACAAGTTCTAATATCTTGTTTGCCCTCTTAGCACCAGAATGAAAACTCACCCGATTCTGCTTCCCATATACACAATGTTCACAGAAATTGAAATCCAGAGAGAAATTAGACATACCTTCTACCATACCATTTCTATGTAGTATCCGAAGGCCCTTCTCTCCAATATGTCCAAGCCTTTAATGCCATAGCATGGTCTTTTCTCCAGAGACAGCTAGGTTTTCCGCTCCGTCGTGAACCACAGAACGTTACACCTTATCAATAAGCAATAACTAGCTTGTGAGCAGAGTTCCAATCCGAACTCCGCATTAATACCAAAGGCTCCTCGAACCATCTTGGTGCATCTTTCGAACACCGTTTTTACACCTCGCATCATCCATCTTGCTTACAAAAATCAGATTTCTGGCCAATGCAAGAATATGCAGAACACCAGGAAGTGTTCTAATCCTTCCACCTTGCAGCTTCAGCTTGACCTTTCCACGTCCGATGATTTTGGCCTTCCTATCATCCCCTAGGAAGACATCGCCACCATCATATTTCTCATACTCGCAGAACCACTCCCTATGGGGAGTGAAGTGAAAAGATGCACCTGAGTCAATCAACCATGACACATGATCTACATGTGTATTTGAAGAAGAAGCCAAATACACATCCCCACCTTCATCCGAGGTGGTTTTTGCCTCTGCAGAAGGAGCATCATCAGATCCCTTTCCTTTCTCAGGAGCTTTAGATCTGCACTCCTTTTTGTAGTGCCCTTCCTTTCCGCATTTCCAACATACCTTTACAAACTTTCCAGGAGATTTAGATCTCCCTCTAGATTTAGATCTCCCACTCGAAACCTTATTCTTGTTTCTGTTTTGGGACCTTCCTCGTACAGATAAGGCATCTCCATTTTTACCCTCCATATTTCTCCGTCTCATTTCCTCCGACAGCAAGGCTGAGACAATGTCATCAAAATTCAAGGTAGTTGTATTGCTACCTATTGCAATAACCAGACTATCCCACGAGTCCGGTAGAGAACACAACAAACTGATGCACTTATCTTCATCTGAGATTTTAATATCAACAGATGACAACTGACTTACCACAGTATTGAAGGCGTTCAGATGCTCTGTCACCGAGTCTCCATCCTTCATCCTTAGGTTATACAGCTTTTTCCGCAGGAACAACTTATTCACCAGAGACTTAGATTGGTACAAATTCCCAAGTTTTTCCCACAAATTCTTCGCCGTAGCTTCCCCAGATACATTCAACAATACTGAATCTGACACACACAACCGTATTGTGCTCTTAGCCTTCCGATCCAGTTTCTTCCAGTCTTCATCTAACATTGTCGTTGGTTTAGTACCTGGATCTACCGCGATCCACTGATCTTTATCCACCAGCAGATCCTCCATCTTGAGCTTCCATAACTCAAAGCTCTGACCATTAAATTTCTCGATCTCTATCTTCCCACCGCTCGCCATCTTCTTTCACCGCAAGAATCGATCCCGCAGATCTCCCACTGAACAGGGTCTACCTCAGGCCCGAACTAAAAACCCTCAGCAGCAAAGGCGTCCCCTTGAAGCCGAAACAACTCCGATACCAAATGTAGGTTTTAACCCTGAACAACAATTATCTACACACGAATCTTATAACAGAAAATAAACAATAGCGAGAGCATAAAACATAAAACAGATAAACACAGAGATTTTCCCCTGGATCCCAAATTGGGACTACCAGCTTGATTTTCTATTATATTCCTTTTAGTGTTACAACACATATATATACATGCCGAAGCATACATAAACCCCAATCCATTAACCCTGGATTAGAACATAACCGTAGTTCCCTTGACCAGATCTACAAAATACCAGGGGTCGAAAACCATCGTACCCCAAAAAACCATGTGCAAACTCATGCACAAAACATGGGTGGGTCCGCCTATGAGTGGGACCGCACACAAAAAAAAAAATTCATCGGGGCGTTGCCCCGGACCCTGACAGGGGGGGCTGCCGCCCCCCCTGCTACGCCCGTCGCAACATACAGTGCGTGGGGCTAGTCGTGGAAAGAATATAACACATACCCAACACTATCTTTTTTACTTTAAGATTGGTTTTAAAGGTTGTGGGTATTCATAAATAGTCATTCTAGATTCTAGGAAAACCTACTATACTAGGTCTAACCCGGAACCCAAGCCTGCAGTTATAGTAGATAACACAAAACAGATTGGAAAAAATAAAAATAAAAAACAGATTGTTAATTTAGAAGATGAAGTGCCCTTAAGAAAAGCTAATTCCTTACCCAAAGAATTAGTAAGCTTAACTGATATTGATTTTGATTTCAAGTTTGAAAATTCATTATTTAGAAATAAATCTGAAACTGATTTAAAGGAATCTGTCATAGATCCTATTTTTACTTCTTTCTTGAATGAAAAACAGAAAATTATTTCAGCATCAATAAAATCAGACAAATTTGAAACTCAAAATCAAGTTGAAAGGATTAATGTTGCATTGATTAAGGACGTTAATTAAGCTATTAAATTAGCTCATTTATTATCTCACATTAAACCTCCAGTTTCTCAATTACACACTACAATAGTTCCAGCACCAGATTCAACCTTATATGTTGTCACATCATTTTTAGACTCCATTGCAAGTTCATCCACAGAACCATTTATTGCTGAGTTGCCTTTGCAGCCTAGGATAGTATTTCCATCATTCACTCAGTCCATTGCATCCACCTATTTTATAAGCACTACATTTTTTCTAGCCAGTTCCATATATATACCAACATCTTTTCCAAGTTCTTCAAATACAGCGTTCAGCACATCAGCTACTATAACCAGCACATCTCTTGTCAATTCTAGTGTACCTCTTAGCTCAGCTAAGCTTCAAGCCATGGCTGCTAGATATGCACCCCTTGTTTTTCCTCAAAACCTTCATGATATGCCCCAAGATTACCAAAAGAGCATACCTTTATTTGATGGATTGCCACAAATTACTGCTAGACAACATGTTACCAGAATGACAGATTATTGTGAAATCTATGAAATAGATGAATGAGATGTTCAAGTAAGGTTGTTTGCTCAAATTCTAACTGGGGAAGTTAAGAAATGGTTTAAGAATTTCGCTGCTGGTAGTATAGTTGATTTAGCTGCATTTCATAGAGCATTTCTAAATAAGTGGGAAAAGAAAAAGAACCCTTTGCAAATTTTGTCTGAACTTGATTCTTTAAAAAGAGCTCCTAATGAGTCTGTTCAGGATTACTGCACTAGATACAACAGTGTCTATAATTCCATTTCTGCAGATCTTAAACCTACACCATATTCTGTGCTTCTAAAATTTCCTGATGGATTTGATCCATATATGGCATACGAACTTAGAGAAAGAGATGCTGAAACATTAGAACAAATGCAATTAGACGTTGTTAGTGTAGAAATTAATATTTTAGCTAGAAAAGCCAGACTTGGCAATGAAAGGAGAGTCACAATGAAAGAAGAGAATTTAAACTCAAATGGTAAATTTGATTTTTTTGTTAAAACATTAGAAAGAGTAGTTGAAATATTAGACAACATTGAGAAAAAACCACAGTGGGATAACCAACCACAAATTAGAAATCCCAACTACAAAAAAAACAATAATCCTGGGAAAGGTAAAGAAACTTCCCCAGGTCAACACATTAGGCCCCCATTCCAAGACAACTATGCTGA
Organism: Pinus albicaulis; assembly: GCA_034641835.2. Classification (NCBI taxonomy): domain Eukaryota; kingdom Viridiplantae; phylum Streptophyta; class Pinopsida; order Pinales; family Pinaceae; genus Pinus; species Pinus albicaulis. The sequence goes on from CM076572.1 coordinate 606,278,468, forward strand.
GAGTTCTCACAATGATGAAGAAGATGAGGATGACATCAATATATTAATGGGGATAGATGAAGAAAACACAATTTTCCTCACACAGGAGGATCAAGAACTTTTTGAGCTTCAACAACTCAAAATAGAATCTAGTGCATCCTATGATTTCAAATAAGGTTATGACTTTGCCATTAACGAAATTCATAGTCAATATAACCTTAGAAACAGAAAAAACACTGAGCCTTCTACAAAAAAAGCTTCTCAAAATCAAACCAAAAAGAATGTAGAAGCACCAAAAACCAAGATTTTGCAAATTCTCCCGAGGGAAAATAAGCAAAATTCCAATCCTTCTAGTCCCAAGAAAGGACCAAGTCCGAAAATTGTTGACATCACTGAAGAAGTGGCCCAATCCTCCAGTAATTCCCAAAAGGCTAACACTACTAAAGCCCCTAATTCAACAAAATCAAAAATTCATGATCCCAAAAAGAATCCTGTTGATTCTAAAAATCCCAAAACTGTTAACAATAAACCTTCTGCTGAAAGTTCAAAGTCTAAAAAAACTCCTGTTGCCCCTGAATTTGTCCCTGAAAAGAGAACTAAAGACAGCAAGAGTCAGGAAACTCAAACAGAAAACAATAGGACAACTCAAGATAAGAGTACATCTGCTGAAATACCTGAAAACCCGACCCAGATAACTGTCACAAAAGATGAAATAATTCAGATTAGTAAATCTCAACCAACATTTAATATTCAAACTAAAATAACAAAGTTAAAGATACCAATTCCTTTGACAGAATTGGTAAAGAATGATTTGTACAAAACAACAATTACTGAAACTTTGAACATGAAAATTGGTGAAGATTCTATTAATCTAAACGATGATCAGCCTGAATTAATTTTTGGTCCTGATGTTAATGGTACACATTCAGATGGATCAATTCCTCCCTTCTATATAATTCTTACTATTGACGATCAAATTCTACATAATGCAATGTTAGATTCAGGAGCTTCTCACAACTTAATGCCAAAAGCTATTATGGAAACTCTGAATTTAGAAATAACAAGGCCTTATAAAGATTTATTCTCTTTCGATTCAAGCAAGGTCAAATTCATAGGATTGATAAAAGACTTGTGTGTCAATTTGGTTCAATATCCCGGTAAAAGTAGGGTCATGGATATTGTAGTAGCTAATATCCCACCTAAGTATGGTATGCTTCTTTCTCGCTCATGGGGAGCTAAGTTGCAGGGATCTCTACAATTAGACATGAGCTATGCCACCATAGCAGTGTTTCGACAACCTAAGAAACTTTACAGAGAAACTCTAATGAAATACATGGTTAGTAGTGCTGAGAGATCAATCAATTATCCAATTTACTCAACACCAACTGATCTAGATTCTTTCATTTTATGTAACTCAGATAATAATGAGATCCAAACTGAATTAATTGAAACAAAGCCTAAACCAAACAATGATAATATTTTCCATCAAGCCCTTTGGCATTTAGACTTTGATGGTTCAGTGAATAATTCAGGAGCTGGAGCCGGAGTGTGGATCACAAACATTGAGACCATTCATTTGGAAGGACATGCCTTTAGACTCAACTTTAAATGCACCAACAACATGGCAAAGTATGAGACACTTATCCTAGGCCTTCAAATCATCTGAAATTTAGGAGGTCAAAGAATTTTGATTATGGGAGATTCGGAGTTAATCATTAAACAAGTAAATGGATATTATTCTGTTCATAATCCTAGATTAGCCAGATATAGAGATGCAGCAATTGATTTATGTGATGATTTACTAGAATGTAAGTTTGTTACTATTCCAAGAAAACAAAATTTGCAAGCACATTGCCTAGCAAATTTTACCAGCACATGTAACTTACCTTTTCAACCAACACATAGATATACTTCTAAATTTAAATATAGGCCCATTGTCCCTCATAATGTGAAATATTGGCAGATTTTCTCTGAAGATGAACAGATTTACCATTTTTTGAATAGTGAGGATGAATTTCAAAATTGTATGATAGACACAGATTGTAATTTAGATTCATAATGTAACATAGATTTAGATGTTAATTGTAAGATAAATAATTTAGATGCACATAAACTTTCCAAACCCACTGTATTCACTCAATCTGACATAGATAACTTAAAGAAGGTAGATATAGAGGAAGTAATTGAAGATGAAATTGAAATGCTAGATTTGAAAGATAACTTTTACCTAAGGGTTTAACTCCTTTGGAAGACTTGTTTGATTCCAATGATGTGCCCAAAAAGCCTAAAATGGAACCAGTCAAGTATGACATTGAAGAATGTAACATTGGTACAGACACAAAGCTAAAAATGATTAAATTGTCAAAAAATTTACCCCCTCAAGAAAAAGAAAATATATTGAACTTTTAAAGGAATACCAAGATGTTTTTGCATGGATTTACAAAGATTTAAAATCATATGACACTAACATCATTTAACACAAGATTCCTATAAAAGATGATCAGAAACCATTTAGACAAAAATTGAAGAGGATTAATCATGTCTTATTACCATTGATTGAAAAAGAAGTTAAACGCGTGTATGATGCCCAAATCATTGCACCAATCAGATATTCTGATTGGTTTTCTAACTTAGTACCTACAAGAAAGAAAACTGGTGAAATCAGATTATGTGTAGATTTTAGAAATCTCAATAAAGTTTCATTGAAAGATAATTACCCTTTACCCAAGATGGATCATATTTTACAAAGGGTAGTTGGATCTTCCAGGATTTATTTATTAGATGGTTTCTCAGGATATAACCAGATACTAGTTCAACAATAAGATCAACCTAAAACAGTTTTTACCACTCCTTGGGGCACTTTCATGTATGTGAAAATGCCTTTTGGTTTGATGAATGTTGGAGCTACTTTTCAAAGGGCTATGGACATAGCCTTTGCTAAAGAAATCCATGACTTTTTGGTTATTTACTTAGATGATATTACTGTGTTTTCTAAATCTGATAATGAACATTTGGATCATTTGAGACAGGTATTCATTAAATGTAGAAAATATGGTATATCCTTAAACCCCAAAAAGAGTCTTTTTGGCCTTGAAGAAGGTAAATTATTAGGACACATAATTTCCAAGGAAGGTATTAGGATAGATCCAACAAGAATAGAATCCATATTGCAAATTCAACCACCTAGGAACATTAAGCAGTTACAAGCATTTTTAGGTAAAATTAACTTTTTAAGAAGATTTATTTCTAATCTAGCAGAAACCATCAAATAATTGAATAACATGTTAAAAAATTACTTTGTTTTAAAATGGACAGTTGAAGCAAAACAGTCATTTGAATCTATTAAACATGCTTTAACAAAAACACTAGTCCTAAACAGCCCAAACTTCAAGAAAGATTTTATAATCTTTTCATTTGCCTCAGAACATACCATAGCTGCAGTTCTACTGCAGAAAAATCACCAAGGTTTTGAACAACCCATAGCATTTTTCAGTAAAACCCTTTGAGATCCACCTTTGAGATATAACATAATGGAAAAACAAGCTTTAACCTTGGTTAAATCCATAAAAGATTTCAGAGTGTACATTCTTTACTCCCACATTATTGCCTATGTCCCAAATACTGTAGTCAAAGATATTCTTACACAGGATGGGCCAGATGGAAGAAGAGGAAAGTGGATTGTCACTATCCTTGAATATGACATAGAGATTAAACCAACCAAGCTCATAAAAGGACAAGGTTTAGCTAGGTTAATGGTTGAATCCAATTGTAATGCTTTAAATATAAATTTTATTGCCCAGGTTGATGACCAAGAAGAGATGGCGACTCCATCGATCAGTGAAACCTTTCTAGACTCACCATGGTACTTAGATACTATCTTTGTACTTACAAATTTACAAGCTCCTCCTAGATTAACTAGAACAAAAGCTTGATTCATCAAACTTAAAGCAATGAGATATTATATTCTAGATAATATGCTTTATTGGAAAGAGCAAAGTGGAATTTTACTGAATTGTTTACTAAAATAAAAAGTTGACAAAATTCTTGGATAATTTCATGCAGGTGATTGTGGAGGACACCTATACTGGAAAAGTACAGCAGATAAGATTCTTAGAGCTAGTTTCTACTGGCCTACCTTATTTGCTGATGTGAAAAATTTTGTTACTTCATGTCACAAATGTCAGATTTTTGAAGGAAAAAGGAAGTTGTTACCTTTACCACTCAAACCTATTTCTACTGAGATGCCTTTTCAACAATGGGGGTTAGACTTCATTGGATAAATCCATCCTCCATGCTCTAGCCAACACAAATGGATATTGACTGCCACAGATTATTTCACCAAGTGGATTGAAGCCATTCCAACCAGACAAGCCACTGACTCAGTCATTATATCTTTCCTAGAAAACAACACTTTATCTAGATTTGGATGCCCACGGAAAATTATTACTGATAATGCAGTTGCATTTAAATCTAAGAAAATGATTGCCTTCTGTCACAAGTACCATATAACTCTAGGCCACTCTACTGCTTATTACCCTCAAGGTAATGGCCTAGTTGAATCTTCCAATAAAAGCCTTGTGAGTATCATCAAAAAACTACTAGAAGAAAATAAGAAAACCTGAAATAAAAAGTTATTCTATGCCTTATGGGCAGATAGACTTACTACCAAGAAGTCAATTGGAACATCTCCTTACCAGATTGTATATGGGATGGATGCAGTTTTCCCATCATCTTTAGGTGTTCGAGTTATGAAAATTATCCAAGAATCACAAGTAGAACTCAGTGATATATAGAGAAGGATAAATCAGACTATTCATTTGCAACAGACTAGGGAAGAAGTATATGAAAAATCTCAATTCATTCAAGATAAAATAAAGAAAATCTTTGATAAAAGAACAAAAGAAAATGACTTTGCCATAGGAGATAAAGTGTTAAAATGGGACTCCAGGAGAGAAGAAAAAGGAAAACATGGAAAGTTTGACTTTCTATGGAAAGGTCCTAATGTCATTTATGGGTACAGAGGTAACAATGCATTTTTTATCAGAAATTTAGATGCAACTAACATTCCTGAAGGACCAGTGAATGGTAGAATGCTCAAACACTACTATTCCTCTGAGTTAACTAACAGTTAATCCTAATTCCCTTTTATATCATTGTAAATATTCATTGCAAGTGTGTAGATTGGATTGGATATTTTCTTTCCATGGTTGAAGCCCGGAGTGAAGGCCCTAAACTATGAAAAGTAAAATGTCATAAGTATGAGTTTTAGCAGAAATCAGGAGAAAGTTACAGGATCATCATGATCAAAATAGAAGGCTACTCATCTCAGAGTTCTTGAAATTTCAGGAAATGTCATCCCCATGTGAAGCCACTGTTAGGGTCCTATAAGTATAGGATTCATAATTTAGAATTGACTTATGATAGTCTTGTAAAATATGTACATACTCTTCTTTTTGCAAGTTGTTTTCCCATATTTTGTAAAAAATAAAAATAGAAAATAGAAAATCAAAAAGAGGGTAAAAGTCCTAAAAGAAAAATCAAAGGACTTAGAAAAAACAATATACCCCAAAAGAAAAATAAAAATAAAACATGAAAGTGTGCAAATTCAAATGCCACTATTTTTTCCTTTGTTACTGATGATTATGGCAGAGTGTCAATAAATGGCATAATCCATGATGAGTTGAACTGCTTAATCTTGACTTGTCATGTTTTAAATTTTATTGTTGTAGAATAGTGAATAAAAATTAGTCAGACAGTTTAATCCTGACTAATTAGTAGATAGGTAGAGAATAAAGAGGATCTCATCAGTTTAATCTGAGCCCTCGGATGATATAAGGTAGATTTAAATAGTTTTTACTGCTTTCAAAAGAATAAAATGTTAAACGTTGCTAGCTCAAATGCACTTGCAAAATGGAAGAAAAAATGTTAGATTAAAAGTTGGGTAGGTAGAAAGAAGTGGGAGAATCATGTAAATACTTTTCACCAGGCAAAAATCACTAATTTCCCTTGCTTATAGTTATTTTTCATTTTAGACTTTCAGTCAAAGAGGCTCAGTGCATTTCTCTTACTTCTGTTGGGACCGAATCCAAGCCTCAATGATTATTAAGGTAAAAGTGTTGAATTCCTATGTTAATCCCTAATTGTCATCATTTAAACCTACATTCATCCATTTACACTGCAAGTTCATAAGTAAAGACCTTTTTACTTAATGAAAAACAAAATCCCCTTTGATTAATTTCCTTCATTCATAAAGACATAAAAACCCTCCAAAAGTATTATATTCTAAGTTAAAGTGGTTAAATTATAAATGGTTAAAGCTTTTTGCTTATTATATTATCACTTTGCTTAAGTTATGTAATTACATTTTGGTGTTTTCATTGTCCCTTTTTCATATTAACTTCTAAATTATCAATTAATTCCCTATAAGAGTCCTTGTCCTATTATTATAAATCCTTTTATTTTATTATCCCTAAAAACCCACTATTTCAAGCTTTTATGCCAAAGTAATTACCCCACATGTTGAAAAATAAATCCCAAAGATATCCCTTTTGCATAAAACTATCAATATTCAAATATCTCGCCCCCCTATAGTTTTAGACCATTCAAAAATTCTAAAAACTATATAATAAATAAAAATATACAAAAAGCGCTTTATACATATTTTATATATGTCTAAGCACAAAAATATTATCCCGCTAAACCCCATTTTACCCTAAGTATTTATAAAGGTTTCATTTCCTCGTGCCTTTATAATTTACTTACCTTTCCCGCATAAACTCAACCCCATATAAAAGTGACCTTTCCCATTTTTTTCATTATATAAAACCCCGCGTTTTATGTAAAAATTAACCTAAGGTTTAAAACCCTCCAGAGGCCACCCTCTATTCATATTTTTAACCCCCGGTTAAACCCTTATAGCCCACCCCATGAACCTTTACCTTATATATAAACTTGGTTTATATATATAACTCATTATCCAAACCCCGCACCTATATAGCCTCCCATATATTAAAAACTTTGGATATAACCACATGATACACAAAGTTTTATTACATGAATCATTGCCCGACTTACATAACTGCCTGAGTGCCACCCGTCCTTCTACCGCAACTTTTGAAATGATCCTGACCATTTGCTTAACCAATCCAAATCTAACAGCACGATCAGTTTTGCGCTCCGAAACTGATCGATCACTGTTGTTTCAAAATCACGCAAAATAGGTTGTATCATAAAACCACACGATGTAACATGGCCAAATGTGATTCGATCGTGTTCAATTGGCATGAAACCACTTACCACTTATATCCAATGTAAAACCCACTAGCTGTTTTTCGCATTTGAAAAACAAATCCACCTCCCGCCTTGGATTAGACCTGTATTAAATGACATGTATAATGATTTATATTAAAATGTTTCATATATCATTATTATGTGTATTTATGCAAGTCCCAAATGGTTAAAACTTCCATTCGACTGTTTTAAAGCTTTAAACCCCTGTTTGAGTGATTTCTTGTCCCGAAGCTGAATTTAATCACTATTTCTATATCTGGAGCTCATCGAAGCCATCCTCTGCAACAAGCGATCTAGTTTCAGCTGAAGATACCACCAGAAACCCTCTCACCTGTCAAATACCTATAAAAGAGGTATTTCTCGATATTTTGACCTACAAACCTTCAAAATTATACCATTTTTGAACTGAAAGAGATTAAGATAAGAGAATTAACCGTGTAAATTGCCCAAAAACAGGCCAAACACTGGCCAGTTTTTTCCAGGAAGCCTGAATTCCTCTATCAGCCGTTCAAAGTCAAAAATCCTCAGTTTACATCATCTTTTAAACCTTGAAGACCAATTCCAAACACAGAAGAAGTGTATAGGCCTACAGATTGATTAAAAGACTTCTTTTCCACATCTGTACCATTCAAGAAACCCTGTTTCCTGTCTTAATCCAGTTTTATCTTTGATAATCCCAAATTGAGCAATAAGCAACTTTTTGAAGATAATCCTTTCCCAACAATTGCTCAATTTCCCTTTATTTTTGAAAATTAACTATAGCAAACTGTATAAACTTGCTTTAGTTATTACAAGATTACTAAGATACTGGACACCCCCTTCCTTTTATTCCCACAGTTATACCTACTATTAGTATTGTTGTCCCATCTACATTGGTAGAACACTTAGCACCAAAAGTGCCACTGGCAACTGCAGTGTCAATGCAATCTATTGATACTTCAGCCACAGGATCATCCACTACACAGGTACATCAAATAGGTGAAGCATCAAATATAGTAAAAGCCATGGAGGAGATGCCCCTAAAAAAAATAATGAGATAAACAATTTGAAAAAAACCATTCAAATTCTTGAATCATCTAACAGGAATGCATTGATTACATCAAAGGGACATGAACAAAGGGCAAAAAGACTTGAAGAACATGTACAGACTTTGCAAAAGGAAGTGAAATTTAGTGAATAGGTGTCCTTTATAAAAAACTACCTTTGGACCAAAATAATTGAAGGCACACATCTCCAATGGCCTTCAATTCAAATTATATATGAGCGAAGAGATTTACTTTTGGCAATACAGGTAGAGATTCAAAAGACAAAGGAAGAACTTGCAAATAAACCATCTCAAGCTTTAAAGCTTATTACATTCTTAAACAGTAAAAACAGAGTGGAACTTGAGGAGCTGAAAATACAGGATAGGACATAAACAATACTTCAGATCAAGAAAGTCCTAACAAAAAGGAACATAATGAATAATTTGGAGGAGAAATGTGAGGCTATGAGCCTATCAATAACAAAGTTTCTGACAAAGTATACAACATTTAGAGAAGCTGGCCTCCCAGACATCCATGGCTTTAAGGAGAAATTGATGGTCCAAACAGACTATGATAAGAAAATAAGGGCCCGTGCCAAACAGCAAGTAAACAAGCCTTTGCCACAAGGTTCTCCCACTGGTAAAGTGATTCTACAATACTTTGAAAATCTATTTTTTCTATAAAATGAGATTAAACATCTTTTCATGGTCAAACCAAATTTTTCAAAGTACACTGATGCAGATGAAAGCTACATAAAGTTGAAAAACATGAAGATACCCAATGCTCAACAGTGGCAAAAGTTTACAGATTTGTTATAACAGCATAGAGGAAGAACAGTGAAGAAAGGCACATATAAAGCAGTCAAACTGAGAAGAAAAGGATAAAAAAGCTTATTTGATTTGATTTTTACTTTTGATGAGTCTCTTTATAGCAGTAAAAAGGTAAAAGGGAAATCTAGTATGATAGAAAGATGATATGACAGTGAACTGATTTTTCTACCACAATGAAAATTCCTTTTACAGTTGATTAAAAGGTTAATATATCAGTTGAAAGTGTATCAGGCTAAACAATAGGATCAAAGAGCATCAGAAAAGCAACAGTTAGCAAATTTTTACAATTGTAATTTCTCTATTTTTACAAGCAGTAAAATGACAAATGAACAGAGTGAAAGAGTATCAGGAAGAAAGACAGCGTTAAAGGGTGTAAAGTGAAAATAATATCAATCAAGCAATCTTCAAAGAGATATTTTCCAAATATGCCAGCAAGCATGTACACCTAGTCAACAAAACTGTTTTGATTAGATAAGATAGCATTATTTTTTCTAGATAAGAGGACAACTTGTTAAGTTGTTAAGCAGTTGTCCCTCCTAATGTGTAAATATATTTTTATTTCCTAGAGTTATTCCTAGATTTCTCTAGGATATTTTGTAATAAACATTTTGTATAAATACTTTAGTTTATGAAGTGTTTAGTGTGGAATAAAATTGCTAAGACCATTATAGACATTTTGCTGGTACGTTGGAGGCTCACATGTTTTGATATCAAAGCAGCAGTCTAGACGATTTCCAATTGGACTTCATAATTCAGGATTCATGCGATAATTTGAAGAGTAAAGTGCATCTATCTTGTCATTGTTTACTTTCTGAGTTCCATTCATTTCATATATGTTGTTCAATCTTAATGATTAAATAGGAGTATTACTTCAGGACTAGTGTTAGAACTCCCTGTCTTAACTACTTAATCATTTTAATGTTTTCTGCTGATTTCCGGATTTAGGAATTCTTAATTGCTCCTAGTCCCGTTTGACCCCTTCCTCCTTCCTCTTTTTCCGGATCAAAGGATCCTTCATCACCCTTTTTCTTGAAGAAAGTCATCCCATCAAAACAATCTATCCAAAACTCTGAGGGTTATCTACCTTGCCCTGAATACATTAGCATCCTCTTGGCTTTGCCTTCTAGTTCTGCTTGCTAGACTTTGACTCCATAGCCCAATGGACTAGTAGATCCCTCTCTAATTGGTCTTCAAGTAATATTATTTTCCACCAAACATTCCAAAACCAAATTGAACTATAATAACTAGCCTAAAATATCAAACAAAAACAAAGTTAAATCATAAAGAGAGAGCCCTTTCTGAAATTTAGGAAGGCTAGATCCTAGATTTCCAAAGTAGGTTTGTGGTTACCCCTAGTTTTCTTAAAAATGAAAAATCCAAAAGCCCACAATCTTTATAAATTACTAGGGTGATAACAGGGTGCACTGTTAAGGCACTCCGTCTGCAAGGTCACCAGTTAAAAACCGGTGGGTATCTAGGATTAGTCTAAACTACTAAAAAAAAATGTGAAAAGTATGATAATAGGATTGAGAGTGCATCCTTAATCTTGAAAATAATTTTGAGAGACTATATATATATATATATATATATATATATAGGAGAAAAAAAATTAGGTGTTGAGGTTCAATATAAGGTACATGACAAAGTGGTATCAGAGCATTGTTACACCACTGGGCCAAAGGGGCCATCACCAGTATTAAAAAAAATTATATAAAGAAAATAATGATAGATCTGTACATGATCGAGGTTTATGGAACTAAAAATTTCTTCCTGTTGAATGTGAAATCAAAAAAAAAAAATGGCACAAGAGAACCCACCTACTACAGAAGAGGCATATTTATATATCAAGTTGGGTGACAGATCCAATCTTGTTGCTACTGAGTTGATGGATGTAGTCAGAAACTTACAACAAGGGTTAGCATATCTGAGAACCATCAATGAGCGATTACTAAAAGATAGCGAGGAACAACAAAGAATGACAAGAGGCCTGACAGAAAAATCTAGCCATAATCCTCCAAATCCAGAAGCAGGAGAAGGAGTCAAAAGAAATACATAACCAGAGAAATATGAGAGCGGGGAGAAGTCTGATAGGAAATTTTCCAATGGGTTGAAGAAAAAGAAGGAGACATAATTGCAAGGGGAGTTTAGGAAGATTAATCCTCCCACTTTTGATGGAGAGAAGGAGGAAGACACAGAAGCGTGGTTGTAAAATATAACTAAATATTTTCAAATTTATGACTATGAGAGCAACTTAAAGGCGAGGTTTTCCATTTACTAGTTGCAAGGTATAACTGCCCTTTTCATGGGAGGACGTGAAAATTGTACACGTGTTAGTTGAAAGACTAGTAACTTGGGAAGACTTCTAGAATCAGTTGAAAAAATGTTACTTATATTTACTATGATGACCACACAAAAGTTCTTCACGAACTTAGGCTAGGAAAACTTACAATGGATGAATTTGTGACAAAATTCACCATTTATTACGGTGTTTGCCCTATATCAAAGAGGAGAAAAACAAGGTAGAAAGTTTTTTGAACATCTTTCCTGCAGTGTATAAGGAATGGATTGAATTTGATAATCTGAAGACAATGGATGAGACAGCGAGGAAGATTAGATTATGTTATCAGCAGTTCAAAAATAAAGGAGACATCACTAAATTTTGGCAAAATAAAGACCGAAAAAAGGTTGGAATAGGGGCAAAGTGACAAAAACCCAGCTAATTAAAGAACTTTGGAAAATATCATCAGTAGAAAAGGTTCATTCAAGGAAGCATAGTTTATCCCACATAGTCACAAGTGCAAAAAAAAAAACCCATGAAATTAGATGGAAAGAAAAATAATGGAGGGAAAGAAAGAGAACCATTGAAATGTTGGGGGTGGGTGTGGGGAACCCCATTTATTGAGGGACTGCCCACATAACCTCTGATCTATTCAATATGTGCAGGATGCTCGGGAGGCTACGACTATAAATGAAGTTGCCATAAATATTCCCAGAATTGGCACAACCTTGGAGGATAGACAGGCGGAGCATCAATCAACGATGATTGAAATTGAAGGTATTGTTTCCAACCGTCCTGTTTCTATTTTAATTGAACCAGGGGCTAGTTTAAGTTAAATTGGGCCACAATGGGTAGAGAAATGTGAATTTAAGACTAAAAAATATAAAACGCCATGGCTCTTACAGTTAGTAACTAGAACCAAGAGAAGGGTGACCAGTCAAGTAAATGAATGTCTTATAAATTTAAATGGATACTGTACTACGGTGAATCTAAATGTACTCCCCTTGGGGTCTTATCACATACTAATAGGTATGGACTGGTTAGAGTGTCAAGGGGATATTATAAATTGTTTAACCAAAATAGTAACTTGCACAGATCAACAAGGACAAACACAAATAATGCAAGGAATCGAGAAACCCATATCTTTTAGGAAAATTTATGCATGCAAATGAATAAAAGTGCAAGAAAGGGGTGCCAATTATATTTAGTACATGTATAAAATGGAAAACAACAGGGAGAGGAACCAAGGATGGAAACATTACTTATTATTAAATGATTTCAAGACACATTTCTTGAAGAAATACCCATCTTACCACCACATCGAGATATATATTTTTCCATTGATCTGATACCTCATGCAGCCTGAATGTCAAGAGCATCTTACCAGATGAGTCCACCTGAATTATTAGAATTAAAAATGAAACTACAAGAGTTTTTGGACAAAGGGTATGTCAAACCTAGTTTGCCACCCTAGGGTGCACCTGTACATTTTGTTAAAAAGAATGACGACACATTTCGTATGTGCATTGATTATAGATATTTAAACAAGTTAACTCTAAAAAATAGATACCCATTGCCCCGAATGATGATGTGTTCGTTCAAGTGAGAGGGGCGATAGTCTTTTGAAAAACAGATATGAGGACAAGATATCATTAATTAAGGATCAAGAGTGAATATTTTCACCAAAACTGCTTTTAAGACCCGATACGGGCACTATGAGTTCATATTATTGCCTTTTGGCCTCACAAATTCCCCAACAACCTTTATGTGCCTAATGAATAGTGTAATTATCAAATATTTGAATAGATTTTTGTTGGTCTTCATTGATTATATTTTAATGTATTCCAAAACTGAAGAAGAGCATAAAGAACACCTCAGATTGGTATTATAGAACTTAAGGGAAAATCAGTTATATGCTAAGTTCAGTAAGTGCGAGTTCTATAAAACCAAAATACAACACTTGGGTCATGTAATTTCAAAAGAAGGGTTAGCGATTGATCTTGGAAATTTCAAGGCCATGATTTATTGGCCTATACCTACTGAGGTATTTGTTATCCGATCTTTTATGGGATTGGCGGGATATCGCAGATTCAAAGAAGGATTTTCTCGAATAGCCTACCCCATCACATCCTTGTAGAAAAAAGGAGTAAAGTTTGTGTGGACCATGAAATGCCAAAGGAGAGAAACACTGAAACAACTACTTACCACAAAACCTATATTAAAGCTTGCAGACCCAATTAAAGAATTTACAGTGTGTACATATGCTTTTCTCAAAGGACTAGGATGATTTCTATTACAGGACAATTCTATAATAGCATATGAGTCTAGGAAACTGAAAACTCGTGAAAACAATTATGTTGTATATGATCTAGAATTAGCCATAGTTATTCATGCTCTTAAAATGTGGAGGGATTATCTCCTTGGAAGAAAAATCACCCTAGTAACTGATCATATCAATTTAAAGTATTTATTTAGCCAACCAGATTTGAATGTTGGACAAGCAAAGTGGATAGCATTCCTTAGCGAGTTTGAATTCGAAATAAAGCACATAAAAGGAAAAGAGAACATGATAGCATATGCATTAAGTAGGAATTATTATAACTTGAATTAAGTGTCATTTAGTAAAGAAAAAACATATTTTTTCAAAACATATTAAGAATTATGCTCCTAGTGATCCAAAATATGTCCAAATTCAGCAAAATGACAACAAATAAATGTCCCGGGATATACAGAAAATTCAGAAAAATTGTTGTCTTATAGGAAAATAATGTATGTACCTAATGTGAATACCTTGAATCAACTAATGTTTGATGAATATCATAGGAAACTATATGCAAGGCATCCCATATATCAGAAGATGGTTACATCATTAAGGAAAAATCTCTTTTGGCCAGGAATGAAGAAGGAAGTGGTAGAGTACCTATCCAGATGTTTAGAATGTCAACAAGTAAAGGTGGAACAAAATAACCCTGCAGGTTTGTTGAATCCATTACCATTCCATAATGGAAGTGGTAAATAATCTCCTTGGATTTTATTCCAGGGTTGCCAAGAAAAAGTATATAGCCTCACTCAATTATGGTACTAGTAGACACATTGAGTAAAGCAACTCAATTTATACCTGTGAAGTCCACTTTCAGCACCACAAAGATTGCTCAGATATTCATGAAGGATAATTTTCGACTACATGGGATACCCAAAATGATAATATCGGGTAGGGACGCCAAACTTTCATCAAACTTTTGAAAAGCTTTTTTTAGAGGCATGGGAACCAATTTACCATCCTCAAACGGATGGACAATCACAAAGAACAAATCAAATTCTGGAGGACATGCTTAAAATGTATGTAATGGACATACCCACAAAATGGGAAGAATTTCTACATTTAGAGGAGTTCGCTTATAATAAAAACTATCAAACGTCCATTAAACTAAGTCCCTTTGAAGCATTGTATGGATGGAAATTCCATACACCGATCATTTGGAGTCAACCGGAGGATAAGTTTATCCTTGGGCGAGATGCATTGCACGATATGGAACACATAGTACCCATAATACAACAGAATATTAAAATAGCTCAGGATCGAAAGAAGAGTTCTACACACAAAAAGAGAACACATAAAGAATTCAAAATTGGAGACCATGTTTACCTAAGAGTTAAACCTAGAAAGAGCACATTAAGAATGGGAACTTGTCCAAAATTAGCTCCACGATTTTGTGGACCATTTGAAATTTTGGAGAGAGTAGGACTAGTATCTTATCAGTTAGCCATACCTAGTCACATTAAATTTCACAATGTACTTCATGTGTCTTTACTTTAGAAATATGTACATGATGAGTCTCACATTATTGACTCAAAATTGCTACAGGTGGAGCCCGAAGGAGTCTTTCTTTCCAAGCCTTAGTATATTATACCAAAAATAGATATCTCTCTCGAGTCGAGCCATCTTTCAGGTTAAGGTGCAATGGAAGAAATTTACTCGCAAAGAAGCTACCTGGGAGAAAGAAGAAATGAAGGGAAAATATCCAACATTTTCAAAGAAAAATGAGAGACGTAGGAAACACTTAGGACGATGTAAATACAAGTGGGGGAGTATGTCATACCCTCCCTAGGAAAATAATTGATTTGTTTCTTTTTATGCACATTGTAAGGATGGTAGAAAAGGAAACAGTATATTGAAACACTTATGTGTATAAATAAATTTTATTGTGATAATGGAAAATGGTTATGCTTAGGGGAATAATTCATTTTGTGTAAATATGCTTTTTTAAAAATCCTTACATGAAAATATTCTGGATAATAATCTGATAAGAGTTGAAAATATTCTAGATAGTAATCTGATAAGAGTTGAAAATATTTTGGATGGTAATATATAACAGTTAATAGAGAGGGAGAAAAACCATTAAGAGTTGATGGAGGGAGAGAAAGACCATTAAGATTTGATGGAGGGAGAGAAAGTCCATTAAATCTCTTGGCTAGAGAAATATGGCAAGTTAGAAAAAGAAAAAAGAAAAAAAGCTTTCCCAGAGAGGAAGCAAGCTTTGAAGAGAAAATCCCAGGCTAGTGGTTGGGAAAAACCACAAAGGCAGGTGGTTGCTAATAGAAACATCTAATGTTGATGAATTTATGAAATACCTAAGTAGGAGATCAACAAGGGTTGATCAATTTTTCACAAGCATTCTCAGCTAGGGGGAACTGGTGGTGCAGTTCAAAGTTGGGAGGAGAGCAAATTCCCTAAGCTTAGTTGCCATTATCCTACGGATTGTGCACTGTATGTATTTTTAACTCTGTGTTATTTGTTAAATTTGTAAGTGATGGATTGGTTTTAATTTATAGGGAGGTTTGGATCTTCGTAAAATTATAAATTGGCAACTATGATTTTGAATATTATGTATGTGCAATGTGATTCTTTAGGTATTTAAGATTTCACACACACACACACACATATATATATTACGGGTTAATATTTAATTGTAGAAGAAATATATTCAGATGGTTGATACTCATAACACTGTTAGAACTATTTTAAAAGCTTGGTTTGTTAACCCGAGGTAAATAAAGGAATATTATGAGTTGATAGTAACAAGGTAAGAATAAGTGATTATAAATTATTCCATACACATGGAATTGTACATGAAACCTCCCATCTGTAGATAGAATATCCTAAGAGGAGGGGAGGGGGTGGTTCAAAAACAGTTATAGGATCTCAAGAAACGGAACTCCATATACATTCCTAGCTAAATTAATTACTGGTGCAGTAAATAGAAATAGAAGTTTCGATCCATATGAATTTAACATTTCACTAATAATAGTAAAAAATTAACTTGAAGTCATGCTAAAGGCGTTAACTAACATTCCTACACAAATTATTTTCCAGCTACTACGAGAGATCAAAATTTTTGCCAAATTTTATGCTTACTGGGTAAGCCACCCAAAGATCTACGAGTACATGGCTATTTAGCTTATAGGAGTATGTGGGTAAGAGAAAAATCACCACGACATTATATTGATAGCGACGGATAACTGTTAGTGAAGAAATATGGAAATTTTATGGAAAGTTAACCTTATTAGTTATATTTTATCAAAAAAAAAAAATTGAAATTGCAATTAGAGTCTACAGTGTATAATATTACACCTCAACAGTAGCAGAGAATAAGTATTCAAATTTAAGACATACTCAGATCTGGAATTTAAAGATAAAATATATAACTACTGGGAATTTACAACCAGTGAAAATTATATCTCTGGAAACCACCACAAGATATTACGCAGAGTAAACTTGAATTAAAAATATTGTAGACATACAAGCCCACTATATGCAGATAACACCTCTCGGAATCTCAACACAACAAATGTACAAACTTGAGAATAAACAAACTGCAGATATATTAGTTACACGGACAGTGATTTTAATTATTATTAAATGAAATTATTCCGGAAAACCCTAGCTTAGCCACGGAGTATTGAGGAATACAAATTTCAATAACAATACCAGCAAAATCTAATTCTTACAATTCCACACACATTATAGTGTGCTACGTTAAACACTAAACATACTAATGAAGTGTAAACGAAGTCTGCATCCAGACACTTCAGAGGGAGGCCGAAAACAAGATCCCTTTTCCGGGATGAACTCCTTGACCTCAGGGAGGTTCCAATTTATTCTGCTGCTGATCTCAGGGTGCTTGGTGTTGGCGACCTGCCAGGGGTCTCCAAATGACTTTCTTTCTCTCCTATTTAAGGGGCATGGGCGAATCCTCTATACTCTTTCGCCTTAATGATTTGCTGAAGGAGACCATGCTGGAGTTCATGCCCATTTTTTCTGTTTCATCTATATGCCCGGGTTCGTTAAGTAGTGGCATTTTTATGGTGCTAATTTTTTTGATATAATTTGTGGACACATCGTAATCTTTTTGCCTTCGTCGGTTACTCTCCGCTGGTGTATATGGGGCTTAATATGTTGTTTCAGATTGTATGCCCTATAATTTGCACTATTTGTACAGTGTGGCTATGCACTGTATCATCATGTATATCATGTACTGTTTTGCATATCTGCTATGCACTGTATCATCATGTATATCATGTACTGTTTTGCATATCTTAATATATAAAACAGTGTTTTTTTCCTTCTAAAAGAAGAAGAAGAAGAAGAAGAAAAGAAATGATGGCCTGGTTGCCTAGGAATAACATCAAAACCCATGCAGATATCGATTTTGTGTCGAACTCCAACCAGAGAGGAAATTTTATAGGATACTTTAACAAAAACCCCTATCACAAAGGAGTGAACCAACATGGTAGAAAAGGGGAATTGAATGAGATAGAATACATCTATAGTGTGGATTCCAGACATAACCGAGAAGAGAATCACTTCACCTGCACATATAAAACAAGAAACCCCTGAATTAAAAATATCCCTGATCCAGTGAGTAAATGAAACAGAAGGAAGGGAAGAAAGAATGAAGTGAATAGTTCGGAAATACCAGAGTGAACGAATGGACTACGAAGAGGATGACTTTAGGAACCCTTACACTTGCTGCCTGTCGAATTGTGAAGTCACACTTGCACAAAAAAAACCAAGAACAATCAAGTTCGTGGGTGTTAAAAATTAATGAATGCCAAAAATAGATCTAGGTAGCAGAGGAGGGTCATTATTTTACCTATTCCGCAGAAAATTATGAGCAACCACAAAGGCAATACGCTTCCAGAATTCATGAGGGATTGGTCTCTCAGCAATATCAGAGAGAAATAAACTATTTAGTAATCCCTGTAAGAAGACAACAAAAACCAAATAATATATCAGAAAGCTGAGAAAGGAGAGCTTCAATCTTTCGAAATAAAGTATAAAATAGGGAAAATAACAAAGGAACCGAATACAAAGACACTAAGTTAATTTTGATTCAGAACATTTTTTTGAGATATATAATTACTCTCTCTCATTTAATGTTTAAAATATATAATAATTATAAATAAAATAATTTAAATGTTTGTCAATATTTTAATATAACACATATATATTCTTTTCATATTTAATGTGAAATTGATTTAAAATATTTTAAGAATATTTTAATATTATTTATAGATAAATTTCTTTAAGATCAAAATTTTATATAAATAATTGAAAATAATAAATAAAATAAAAAAATATTTGAATTATATGATATTTAATTTTTCATATATATAAAGCACGATATTTCCTATTTTGAAGGTTAAGAACACCAAATCTATGGATATTGAAACATTTTTCCAAGAAGACATGGATTTACATCAAGAAGACCAAGGATAAAGCTTTCAGTACATACACTCCATTTGTTCATGGTTCAAGTAGAGAACTTGATAGGAGAGTTGAATATTAATATAAAAGATTCAAAATTAACAACTAATATTAATATAAATGGTTCTAAAACATTGTTGCACACATTTATTTTAGAAATCAATGAAAAATAAAAAATAAATAAAGTAACCAAAACCAAAATATTTCATAATACCTTTCAACCATCCAGCCATAAATACATCTTCAATTAACACCAATCCAATCAAAAAGGAAAAACAGATTTCATATCAATCCTCAACAAAATAAGTTGTATTGTCTATGTAACTGATACTTTCAATCCATGATGTTGCTAGTCGCTTTCACCTTTGAGGCCATCATGTTCCTCCTCTTCATAATCATCATGATGCTCTTGTTCATCTTTACTGTTACTGTTATGAATTACTAAGATTATGTTGCATGATCCGCATCTCTCAAAGTGAAGAAGATCCCCCACCTTCAATTTTTTTGTCCTTGATAAAGCTTTTCCATCTAGTGGTCAGCGCATAGTGCTTTTTCTTCCAGCGAGTGTAGCCGAAGACCCACCTCTTATCCTTCGCGTCCTTGAATACCAACTTATTTGGTGTCTCATGCTCATCATCCAGAGGAAAATAAATCTTTCCCCAACAATTTGGAATCATCAGTTCTCGCGGTTTCATGAATGTTTTCAATCTCCCTATATCTCTTCTTGTCGCTTTTCGAGCGAACAGAAGTTTTGTATCATGGCCATCATCATTGTTTTTTTGGCATTGCCTTGCATCATCCACAAGTGCAGTCGACCTTTCCATCATCACAAGATCCTCTTAATGAATCTTTGTTCTGCAACTCAAATATTCAGGCACAACTTACAATTAGATGGACCTCCTTTAACTTTGCACCCATGATTCTTTGAATTGGAAGACTATTTAACCATGGTATTGCCATACCAAGAAATAAAGCAAAACGTTATTCAACTTGTGAATATATAATATAATATGTTCTTTATTTATTTTTTATAAAAAACCAATAATTCATGTTACGATTTTATTTATATATTAAAAATAAAAATGGTTTATTTTAGCTAAGAAAACCCACAAACAAAGTTAGACTTTATTCAAATTGTGTGTGTGTATAAGTTGTTTATTTGGTATTTGTAAACATTTTATTAACATAATAATAATAATAATAATATACAAAATAAATAATTTTAATCATCTTGCATGTATTTTGTCTATTACAATTTAAGAAATTGTGGATAATTTATTTTTCTAATTTAAACTTTAACATTTTATTAAAACAAATAGCAACATTGATTTATTACTCTAACATTAATTGTTCATTTTTTATCTTAAATGTTTTTACAAAATATATGTATTTGACACTAAGTTAATTTTGATTAGGAACATTTTTTTGAGATATATAATTACTCTCTCCCATTTAATGTTTAAAATATATAATAATTATAAATAAAATAATTTAAATGTTTGTCAATATTGTAATATAACAAAGATATATATTCTTTTCTTATTTAATGTGAAATTGATTTAAAAATTTTTCCAAGAAGGCATGGATTTACATCAAGAAGACCAAGGATAAAGCTTCCAGTACATACATTCCAATAGTTCATGGTTCAAGTAAAGAACTTGATAGGAAAGAAGAATATTAATATAAAAGATTCAAAATTAACAACTAATGTTAATATAAATGATTCTAAAACATTGTTGCACACATTTATTTTACGAATCAATGAGAAATAAAAATTAAATAAAGTAACCAAAACCAAAATATTTCATATTACCTTTCAACCATCCAGCCATAAATACATCTTCAATTAACACCAATCCAATCAAAAAGGAAAAACAGATTTCATATCAATCCTCAACAAAATAAGTTGTAGTGTCTATGTAACTGATACTTTCAGTCCATGATGTTGCTAGCCGCTTTCACCTTTGAGGCCATCATGTTCATCCTCTTCATAATCATCATGATGCTTCTGTTCATCTTTACCGTTTTTTTTTTTTTTTTACAGGAACGGTTATTGATTTATATTAGAGACTTGGCATAAATGCCTCAATTCGGTTTACAAAATTTGGAATCAAAGCCCAGAGTGCCTCCCCAACCAGGAGAATCATGGCGCTTATGCTTATGTTCCAGATCTTCTTACATGCAACAATGGAATCAATTTCTATGATTTGCCCAAGCTTGTGGATACAAAAGAATTGTTTTAATAAAAAGCAGTAGAACATGGAAACTAGTTGATTAAGGAATTGGATCCCATGTTTCGTCTCTGTCCCTTAGAATGGACACAGCAAAAAGGAGGGATGCTTTATTAGTTTCTAGATCCACGTCCTTATTGTTGACTCTCAGCACATGGAAGAATTTCAAATTCTGAAATGAATTTCCTAGAACTTTGATTCTATAGATCAGCCTTGCAAACTTAAATCCAACGGAGATGAATTAGTCACTATGGTTTTTATGATAGCTTGTGAGTCCCCAAATATGTTTGCCTCACTGATGTCCAAGTCTTTGAGATACTTGAGGCCTTGGAAAAGTGCCAAAGCATCTGCTTGAATGCTGGAAGTATGGCCCAGACCCCAGGCGAAGCTGTGAATCGTTATGCCATCTGAATTCTTTATGACTCCTCCTGCACCAGCTCTTCCTGGATTGCCCTTGGCTGCCCCATCAAAGAATAAAGAGTGCCTCGATTGGTTGGAAATACAATCTTGAAAATATTTTTCTTTTTCTCTTATTTTCCATTCTTTGGGGAGAGAGATGCTACTAACAGCTTTTTGGAATTGAAGATCAAGTGAAGCACCCCAATCTATGTCTTGTTGGCATAAGTTTGAATCATCCTTTTGCTCTCCCAAACAGTCTTTCAATTGACATTTTATCTTGACCCCTACAAACTTGACATCCTACTCTTTATTTTTGAAGATCCTTTTGTTCCTCTCGAGCCAAATCTACTAGCAAATGATTTTTGGAAGGGAGGACCATGCAGCTTTGATCACCTTATTTTTTGGGAAGGGGCCAGGATATCTATTCAACCAATTTTCAAACAGCTCAGGAATGGTACTGGGGAGTGCGAAATTGGAGTTCCAATTACCCAACAGCTCAAGCCAGATTTGTGATGCAAATTTGCACTCCAGCATAAGGTGACGAGCTCACTCAACATTTTCTCTACACAAGATACACCTTGATGGACCAAGATATCCCCTCTTCTGCAATCTGTCATCTATCAAAATTTTCCTACGACATAACAGCCAATAGAAGTAGTCATAATTTGGCATGGAGGTTCCAGATCCCTTTCCATGGCGCTGGATCTGGCGGAACATGAGGCTACTCCAACAGCTTAATGTATCCCTGTGCTATAGAGAAGCCTCCAGCCTTTGAACCCAAGCCCCGAGAGTCTTTCTTCCATGCGTGAGAGGGAGCGATACCGTGCAGTAGAGTAAACAAGAAAGCGCAGTCATGCTGGAGATCCGGGGGTGCCTGGATTTGTTTCCAATTCGCCCAAATTGGACCCTGCCATGTGGAAATATCCCACAGTGAATTAAAGCCAGCATCATTCATCCATATGCGTAACGATTGTAGGGAGTTGCACTCCGCCAGAGGATCTTTGTCCATAATTCGATCTGTCCACAAATTTATACTTTTGCCATTTCCGGGAATCCAGTATGCGTGAGATTTAATTAGAAGGGCGAATTTAGCACATAATTTCAGGAAGGGATAATTGATTTGAGGGAGGGGCTTATCCAAGCAGCGGGTTCTCTTGCCTTTGAAATATTTCCTCCACAATGCCAACTGTGCCCAACCAGGTTTGGGGGCTATGATTTTCCATAAAATTTTCGCTCCCATAGCAATATTCTGGAAGCAGAGGTTTTTGAAATTTAAGCCCCCTTCCATCAGAGGTTTGGAGACTGTTTCCCAATTGACAAGGGGAATTTTTTTCTCATTCTGCCTACCTCCCTTCAAAAAAAATTGATGAATGAAATTCTCCATCTTTCTGAGGATGCCAGCAGGAGCTAGAAGGACAGAGAATTGGAATAAGGGGAGGCTGTTGAGCACAGCTTTTATGAGCACAGTCTTGCCAGCAATATTTAGCTAGGAGAATCCCCAAGCCCGTAGTTTATTCTTGAATTTCTCGAGTTGGGGAAATCAGTCTCTATTGTAGGCTCTCTTGAGAAATACGGGAAGACCAAGATACTTGAAGGAAGTCTAGGATGAGGAGGCAGCAAATCCAAAGCATCTGGAAATAGAGTTGAGCGAGCTGGGCAAAATGTTCCAACAATAAATGTGGCATTTCCCATTATTTAGAATGCTGCCAGACTCCTCACAAAATTCATCCAGCGCTCCTTTGAACCTGGTAGCCGAAAGCACAATGGCAGCACCCAGCAACAAGGTGTCATCGGCAAAGAGGGCATGAAGCTTGAAGGACGAATAGTAGAGGTGAAAGAGGACACCCCTGCCTAAGACCTCTTGAGGCTTTGAAGAATTCAGCAGCTCTGCCATTCACCAGTGGAGCAATCCAGGGCTCCGAGATGCAAGCCTGAACCCAGTTTATAAAGCTCGAACCAAACCCAAGCCTATGCAAGACATTCAATAGAAAACTATGTCTAACTCGGTCAAAATCATTTGCTAGATCAAGTTTGACAACCATACCTTTTTCGTTGCGATGCAGACTTGAGTGGATCGCCTCTTGGACTAAGATGAAATTGTCCACAATCTACCTACCATGAATGAAGCCCCCTTGATTCTCTGGAATAATTTTGGGGAGGATATGCTTCAATCTGTTAGCGATCACTTTGGTAATCAGTTTGTATCCAATGTTACACAGAGAGATCAGGCAAAATCTGTTGAAGGAATTGGCTCCTTTCTCCTTAGGGATAAGGGAAAGGAACACAGAGTTTGTATTGCCTTCGATTTTCTGACATACTTGGGATTTTAAAACCATTTTAAAGAGGTCCTTTTCCACAATCTCCCAACAGGATTGGAGAAATTTGGCTGTGAATTTGTCCGGTCCTAGGGCTTTATCGGGGTCCATAGCAAAGAGGACGTCCATAACTTCATTCTTGGTGACTTTAACTTCTAACAGTTGATTCATCTCTGCTGTAATCAAGGGGGGAACCACATCTAGAAGATTAGAGTTCTGGCCCAATTCCATTTCCTCACTATACAGATTTTTAAAATTAAGGAAGGCTGCTCTTTTGATGCTTACAAAGTCCTTGTGAATGATAGTCTCTTCCTTGATTTCAGCGATGGAATTTGAGAATTTCTTGGCCTAGGCTTGCTTGTGAAAAAAGGAGGAGTTCTTGTCCCCTGCTTTAAGCTAGAGGCTACGAGGTTTTTGCCTCCAATATTCTTCCTCGGCCAGGCATGCCTTATGGAAACTCTGCTGAAGATGGGCCTCTTTGTCTAGAGTCTCTTTAGTTATATCAGCATCTTCCGACTGCAGTTGATGGAGATCTAACATGCTTTGGATTTTTTTTTCTTTCGGTTGCAGGGTTGGGCAAAGTTTTGGCCAGCTTTTCAAGGCAGCTTTCGCTCTTCTGAGTTTTTCCTCCCAAACAAAAAAAGGGGAGCCTTTGACAGGTTGCATCCAACTTTCCTTAACCATGTGCATGAAGTCAAGCTCCTTGACCCAGAGAGGGCTAAATATGAAAGGGATAGGACCAAGATCAAGGTGTGCCAGAAGCTCGAGCTTGATGGGTTTGTGATCAGAAACGTTGCATGAGAGAATATGTATTCTAGCCTCTAACCCTAGGAGAAGGAAGGAGCTTTGAATGAAAAATCTATCAAGCCTTGCAGCGATATGACCTGGACCTACTCATTCATCTTTACTGTTACTGTTATGAATTACTAAGATTATGTTGCATGATCTGCATCTCTCAAAGTGAAAAAGATCCCCCACCTTCAATTTTTTGTCCTTGACAAAGCTTTTCCATCCAGTGGTCAGCGCATAGTGCCTTTTCTTCCAGCGAGTGTAACCGAAGACCCACCTATTATCCTTATCGTCCTTGAATACCAACTTATTTGGTGTCTCTGCTCATCATCTAGAGGAAAATAAATCTTTCCCCAACAATTTGGAATCATTAATCGTTCTCTCGGTTTCATGGATGTTTTCAATCTCCCTATATCTCTTCTTGTCGCTTTCTGAGTGAACAAAAGTTCTGTATCATGGCCATCATCATTGTTTTTTTGGCATTGCCTTGCATTATCCACAAGTGCAGTCGACCCTTCCATCATCACAAGATTCTCTTAATGACTCTTTCTTCTGCAACTCAAATATTCAGGCACAACTTACTATTAGATGACTCCCTTAACTCATGATTTTTTGAATTGGAAGCCTATTTAACCACAGTATTGCAATCCCAAGAAATAAAGCTAAACGTTATTCTACTTGTGAATATATAATATAATATGCTCTTTCTTTATTTCTTTAAAAAACAAAAAAAACAAAAAACAAAACAAAACAACAACCAATAATTCATACAATTTTATTTATATATTAAAAATAAAAGTGGTTTATTTTAGATAAGAAAAGCCCCAAACAAAGTTAAACTTTATTCAAATTGGGTATATATATATATAAGTTGTTTATTTGATATTTGTAAACATTTTATTAACATAAAAATAAATAAATAATAATAATAAATAAATTATATATATATATATATATATATATATAAGAAATTGTGGATAATTTATTTTTCTAAATTAAATTTTAACATTTTATTTAAATAAATAGCAACATTGATTTATTACTCTAACATTAATTATTCATTTTTTATCTTAAATGTTTTAAAAAAATATATGTATTAGACACTAAGTTAATATTGATTTGGAACATTTTTTGAGATTTTTAATTACTCTCTCTCATTTAATGTTTAAAATATATAATAATTATAAATAAAATAATTTAAGTGTTTGTCAATATTTTAATATAACAAATATATATATTCTTTTAGTATTTAATGTGAAATTGATTTAAAATATTTTAAGAATATTTTAATGTTATTTATAGATAAATTACTTAAGATCAAATTTTTATATAAATAATTGAAAATAATAAATAAATTTAAAATACAAATACAAATACAAATATTTGAATAAAATGATACTTAATTTTTCATATATATAAAGCACGATATTTCCTATTTTAAAGGTTAAAAACACCAAATCTATGGATATTGAAATATTTTTCCAAAAGAACGTGGATTTACATCAAGAAGACCAAGGATGAGGTTTTCAGTACATACATTCCAGTAGTTCATGGTTCAAGTAGAGAACTTGATAGGAAAGAAGAATATTAATATAAAAGATTTAAAATTAACAACTAATATTAATATAAATTATTCTAAAACATTGTTGCACACATTTATTTTAGGAATCAATGATAAATAAATAATAAATAAAGTAACCAAAACAAAAATATTTCATATTACCTTTCAACCATCTGGCCATAAATACATCTTCAATTAACACCAATCCAATCAAAAAGGAAAAATAGATTTCATATCAATCCAGCAGTTTTTCCCGTCTATTGACACTTACCAAAATCATCGCTTGTTCCCACATATGACGGTGTAGACCCCCCAAATACTTGAGGAGTACATCTGGGTTCTTTGGGGAGATACCCAACATTATGGCTATTTTTCTGAACTATGTGGTGTACTCGTACATGTTTTTCCCTAACTTTCACTTGAAGTAGTTCCACCAAATCCACTGGTCCTTTACATAACCAATAAGGTAAATATGTGACAATGAGGATTTTAAAGTCCTCCCACTTATTCACCAGAGGCTCTCCCTCCAAACTCGGGGTCTATGTGTGGATCTCTCACCAAGTCAGGGCATGGCCCTCTAATTTAAACCAAGGAAATGTTTATCCTTCCTCAATTTGATGGACATTTAAATACACTTTCAATTGATGTAACCAGTGATTCAGCTTCAAAGCATCGATCTTGCCATGTTATGGCTTGACATCTACCTTTGCTTCCATTTTAAACGAGGTTTGTGATTGATTCACAACGTTCGAATGGGGTAGATATTTTTCGAGTTCTTTCTTTGGTTGATTCTTTGTTTCATCTTGATCTCCTGATCCCCCTTCTTATTTGTCATTTGCTTTTGAACCCCCATCTTCTCCAAATATCTGAAGCTTATTGCTCAGGGCTACCATGAGGATATTTACATTACGATTTATATCTGCGACTTGTTCCAGCCGCGAAAACCTCTCCTTTACAAGATCACGAGGTTCATTCATAAATTAGTCGACCATGAATAGAGTCTTTCAATTTTCGGCCCCATCGATTTATATCCCCTACAAATGTCCATAAAATACCCAAAGAAACCTGCTCTTATACCAATATGATCCAGAAACTGCCATGGATATTCCACTGGATAGTTCGCCACAACAAATCTAATAAAATTATATTTAAAATATGAAATTCTACACTATTACAGTTTTATTAGATTTATGGATATGTCGATTTATCGTTAACAGTGCATGCATGTGAATGAAAATTATGTAGAAAATAGAGAACAAAAAAATAAAATATCATAGGCACATTTGACACAAGATATGCTTTAGGAAACTATTTCGGGAGAAAGACCCAATTGGAAGGTGAGGTCGCTCCACTCTCTTTCTCTGAATGAAAATATGGATGCAAGTACAAATAAGTATGGCCTGTGGCCCATGGGCTGATATAGTGCACAAATCCTCCATATTTACTCTACCTCCTATCCCTCTTGGCTATTTTTTCTCAACTATGGAACAAATGCACTAGAAAGAATAGAACCCCTTTTCCTCCTAGTAGCCTAGTTATAATAGAGTCTGATAGCCTACTAGTGGTTAGGTTTGACTACCTCAACTCTTAACCAGAGTTACAATATAGACTCTTCTAGAGTCTTCTACATCATAATAACGTGGCTAGCCCATTTTCCACAAATAATGGGGGATGGCATGGCATCCTCTAGAACTATGGTGGTAAAAATAGGAAGGTCAACTTCTGAGTGGCATAACTTTCGCAAACAGACTCTGTTTGACGCAATTCTTGCACCATTGGAAAGGTATCTCTATGTAGAATAACTTGTAAAGGTGTGGCACCAAAAGCAACAAATTTTTACCCCAAAAAAGCATTGTTTGATGCCTCAAAATGCTCTCGGAAGGTTTCAGGCATCGTTTTTCCAAATTGGGTCTTGCCAGTAAAAACAGTCCCATGAGTTGATTCCTCCACTTTTTCCACTCTGAAAGCATCAATATGGATGAAAAAAATATAATGATCCAATCAAGATCACCAATATTAAGAGATATTAATAAATTATAAATCAGATAGATGAAATAAATTTTGACCCGTGAAATATAAAATTAAAATCAAGAATTTTAGAAGAAAATCAATAAAAGGGGGAGGGGGGTTAGTCTTTAAAGAATGTTGATAATAAATTGTTCAAAAATATTGATTGTGAAGATAAAATAATGAATTTGAATGTAAATGTAAATTGTATATAAAGATATTTGAATGCAAATATAATAACTAATGATTGCAAATATGATTGTAAATGATTATAAATATAAAATTTGAATTAATAAAAATGGATTGGTGATTGTATAAAAATTAATAAAAAAGGTTACCCATAAAAAGAAACAATATGAAATATTACAAAGAAAATATAAGAGGGGGGAAAAATAAAGAAAGGAAGGAGTTTTTGGAGGATGGGTTAGTGACTGTAGATAAGAGGCTTCCATGAGCTACTCAATTTGTACCCATCTTCCCTATTGAAGTTTTTAGGGTGCTTTTGATCTCTAAGGCTTAACAAATGAGGTGGGTAGACTAGAACGAGGCATGAGCAAGGATCTTTGATTGGTCGAAATTGATAAGGTGCTTGGTTTTGAAGGAAAGTTCGGCTAGGAATGAATTTTAAACTCGGCTGTGGGTTGTATCGACAATGTGCTCCTTTAATCAAGATTTAAAGGACCTACCATTTTGTACAATGTAGGACTTTCCATAGGAGAATTTGGTAGAAACCAGAGTTGAGCATAGGATCAAGGTTAGCTTTAGGATATCTAAATAAATTTTTAAGGGTTTTTTGGGTTTAAATAAAGATTGTATGTTCTTTTTAGCTAAGAGATTGGAGATGGTATCAGTGGTGCCTTTGATGTAAGGAAGATAAATTAGAGTCCTGGGAGGGAGTAAGGGGTCTTTGGGAAGATGATGGGAGAAGGTTAAATTAAAGGCTTTATTGAATTGGG
This sequence comes from Pinus albicaulis, assembly GCA_034641835.2. Classification (NCBI taxonomy): domain Eukaryota; kingdom Viridiplantae; phylum Streptophyta; class Pinopsida; order Pinales; family Pinaceae; genus Pinus; species Pinus albicaulis. The sequence continues at coordinate 606,307,896 of CM076572.1, forward strand.
AAGTGGAGTAACCATTATTGATGAGGGCTTTGGTTAGGGGAACCCTCACAATGGGGAGAAACTCAGGATCAAAAATTTTGACAACTCTATTGACAAGGGTTTTAAGAATGACATACTTCTGAGTGAGGTGATGATGGGAGTTAGCATGAATCATAAACATAGATCAAATTTGTTAATGTGAATTTTTTGTAATATGAAGGAATTAATACATGACATGGAATTAAATAATTCAAAAAAATATACACATTAAGAAATTTGATCCCTTTCGGTGCTTGGTAGATTTTGGTTTAAGATGGATCTAGGCTAGTATTAAAGAAGTTCATGATAACAATCCCCATAAACTAATGCTAGAAGGAAAATCCTCTTAACCTATCAAAACTCAACATCCATAATATAAATTAAAGAGTGGTAGTAAATCACAAGCCTCGAGCTAGAAAACAATAGGCCAATTAGTTAGTGTAGATAAGTATTAAGAGGCCACTAAAACCAAATTTTCTATGTGGGGGAGGGGGGGTGTGCTTTCTCTGAAGAGGGCGATCCTTTTCTAATGGTGAGGATCAAGGATTATAAGTTCCCATTTGTCGTTTTCCTACTTGAGCTCTTAAGGATATTTAGAAACTTAACTAGTAAGGGGATATTTAGAAACTTAACTAATCAAGGGACCTCTAGGGATCTTGTAGGGGATTGTCTCCTTTTCCTTATCTAACACTACCTTATTGCTTGTGTTGTCTTTCATTAATGTTAATTACCGCCTAAATTTATAGATTTTGTAGAGTGATTTGATAAGTGCCCTTCAAGAGGCACTTTACTCATGGTACATTATGCACGAGTCAAATAATCCATTAACTATTCCATGTGTGCCACCTCCATTTCAAATTTTTGCATGTATAATGATTTGAAGATATAAATAGGCACAAATTAGGGAGCCATCTTGCTAGAGAATTCTACATCACATTATGCATTTGTGAAAGCATTATCATTCCTTGTTTTTCAAAGGTCCTATAAAACATCAATTTAATCCACTACCATGTAGTGTGAAAATCCATTGTCTATGGTAGACAGTCTCCTAAAAGATTTTGATTCCCAAGTGATTTTGGATGCAAGGAATTATTGAAAAATATTATATTTCTTGTCCCAAGTAGATTGTGCATATTTGAGTATTAGAAAATATGTTTCAATATTTTGCTTTTGGCATTGAGACAATATTTGAGTTTAAGGATCCTTAAATACTTTAGGGATTGGCTAATAGGGAGACCTTCATAAATTAGCAAAACAAAGAAATACTTTTGGGTTTTAGATACATTTTATATATGTATTTTAATTGATAAAACGATGTCTTCTCTTTTGATTCAATCCTCCAAATTTTATCAAGTTTAGCATCTAGCAATGCACTGGGTGAAAGCCACATCTACCCATCAATTGGCTTATATTTCTTCAAATCCATCTTTTTATTCTACCTCAAAGCACTCCCTCCATGTAAGTATCCTTGTCAAGCTAATCCTAAGAAAGAGATACTTTGAAATTAGTTTGCACTTTTTTTTAATATAATTTTGTTAGTAAGTTCAATCAAGGCTTGGCCTAGAATTCAATAACTTGTATTCGATTCAATGTCACGATTGCACGAGACTGGGAGAATCGTGATGATTTCACCAAAGAGTGCCTTTATCATAAAAATTGTACTTCCCACATTGGTCAACCAACAATAATCTTTTAGTGGACCTCTAGTAATTTGTTCCATGTAGCTTGTCAAGCCAATTTTGAAGCATAGATGCATAATCCCTTAAATATAAGACCCATTGCTCATGCAATTTTGAAATGATAAAGTTTGAGCTCACTTTTTAGAATATCCTAAAAATTCCATTATTTATACCATTAAGATACAATTGTTGTGAATATTGGAGGCTCACAAGGTGTTACAAATTGTAAACATGATTTTCCAGGCTTCATGGTCTTTAATAACTCTAATGATCCATTGGCATATAAGGTCCATACATAAGTTCTTAAGGTAAGGCTTCCCATTCATGTTCGATATCACATTTGGATAAAGAATATAATGTTCACTTAGAATATGTGAAATTAAAAACATTTATACACTTTAAATAAAGTTATTAGGTGCTATATATATATAGTGGGAAAACCTATCATAACTTAGTTTTCAAACTAGTAGTGAGGATAACCATATATGGTTGTTGTCCCCGAATTCAAATTGACTCATTACCATTATTAAAGGAAAACCACGCCACTTGGAATTACCAACTAGTGGTCCATAAGGGGGTAGGATTTCACTCATGCCAGATACCTCTGGGTCTTGGACTATTAACCTATCTCCTTACGTTTGAGGAAGATGGAACTCTTAACCAAGAAAAAATACTTTTAAAACATACTCCAGACGTAACTAAACAACAGACATATTATATTCAAATAATTATAATTTAATTAAAACTAATATTTGTACCTTTTTTAAGATGTATGCTCAATCTCCATGATCAGAAGTTTGACATTGTTTAAAGTTTACCTAATTATCGTTTGTCATATGAATAAATAGGATCTTCACATAGACACACCATAATTTTGACATGATACATAGAGCCTTGCAATACAATCTACACTACTTAAATAGCATAAAAACACAATTTAACATTGTTTTATTCTTGTTAATTATTTTAAAATAACCTACAGGGCAAGGTGAGGTGAATGATTAAATGCTAGAATTTTAATCTAATTTAAAGAAAACAATATATTCCAACTAGACTGAATTTAGATCACAGTCTCAATATTAGATGGAAATATAATCTACCCACGAGTAAAATGTTGTCACTAAAATTATGGTAACATATCTATCACCTTCAAATTCAAATACATAACTTCAACAATTTATTAAATTTAAAAAAACAAAAAACAAAAAAAAACAAAAAACTATTATACAAGTAACTTTTATTACGCCTTAAGGTGTTCCTTTTGAGGAGAACTCCCCTCCATGCCACTTGTAAAGTCGTAAGTCATTGATATTGGTGTTAGACGATAGAAATAGTGTCTGCCATGAGATAGAAGATCGGTATTAGTCAGTTACAGTGTGTTTTTGAATGGCCTCAACCATCATTTGAAAATCTTGCAGAACATATGAGCAATGTGCAGTTGGTTAGGTTGAAGGTTATTCTTCACAAAGTAAATTAATTTAGCCAATTATGATATGAATTCCTACACTAATATTTCTATAATATTCTTTGGGAATCATTAATTTGCAGTGTTATAATTCTTTGGACTAATTGAGTTGAACCAAATCAAATAAAATGTACAAATCCAGCACTTTGCACCAAATTAGGGGTGAAAGTTGTGGTTAGGATATGACAATTTTTTACGTATACATTTCCACATTCCTGAGCTTGGTTCGCCCCAAAAAAAAGTGAGCAAATTATGAACATGGAAAAAAAGAACTTGAATTCAACTACACTTCCTGCACAACCAACGATTGGAAAGATCAAAATTAAGGGATCTTCTTGTTATTCTATGTTTGGTGTAACCTTTAATATTTATAATTTTATGTTTACCTATAAAATAAATAATGTCTTTTAATTTGAAATATACACAATGGTCCATGTTGATATAATCGAAGAAAATGATGTTGGTATTTCAGAATGATTAATGTTCATATAGTCTACGTAAATAGTTTTTTTTTCTGATTTGAAATTAAACGAATGGTTATTGTTGATCTAACCTTCCCTTGAGCGGTTATTATTGATTAAGCTTTACGAATAGAAATAATAACGTTTTTTATTTTGAATTTTATGAGAATATACGGTATATGTGGACACCAATATTAGAAATAATTAATAAATTATAATTGTGGAAAAACATATTATAGTTATTTAATGTCTTGATTCTTGGTGTCAATAGGTATAAGTAATCTAACTAGGTTATCTATTTTTATTATATTTTTGTTTAGCTAAAATGTGGTAAATTTCTCTAATTTCTTACTATCCCGATGTAAAAAATATATATAAATAAATAAAATGTGTTGCCAACAATCATGAAATTTTTATTATGTAATATATTTTAAAGTAAAATATATTAATAGAAATTTTATTTTTTACCATTGGAATATAATTGTACAAAACAAATTGGATACGATGTATTTTATTTATACAAAAAAAAATGTGGTGCCAATAATCATGAACTTTTTATTATGGAATAGTTTTTTAAACTAGAATATATTGATAGAAATGGTTGTTTTTTAACATTGGAATATAAATGTACAAAACAAATTGGATTTATGTTGCAGTGGTTACTATCTTCCATTGTGATGGGACAAATATAAGATAATATAATGGTTGAAAGTTACCATTCAGATAAGATTTAGGAACATATTCCAGTTTTCCCACTCTTAACAATAATAATAAAAAACCATTAATTTCCCCTTAACTTTTTGAGGCACTCCCAACAAGCACATATCATCATAATAATAAAAACAGTAAGTTCAATGCATCACAAGAAGGGACACATATATTTAGTAAAATGTTGAAGGATAAATTTAGAATAGATTTGAGGAGGTATGTGATGACTCATAAAACAAGATGATGATGATGAAAGTTAAATAATCTATTTAAAAGAACAAGAGAAAATATTGTTGGAGAAAATATTCTAAAAGAAGAAAATTTAAAAGAACGTTTCTTCTTGCCTTTCCTTTAGCATATTTTTGTTGTTGCCCAAAATTTTTAAATGTTGCAACTTGACATGGAAAATCACAATGAAAAACTAAATAAGATAGTTAATATTAGAAAATAGTGAATGGTGAAGATTACATAATATCATAGATATATAGCATATTTCATCAACCTTTCAAATATTGTGATGGAAAGAAGGTCACTAAGCACATTTTACCACTAGATAGTTATAAGATCTCCTTCTTGTTCATGCTCAAATCCAACAAAGAAGATGAACACTCATGAAAAGTTTAAGCATATTTTCCCACAAGTCTCTCGTGTCCTTCCCTCTAAAAAATCTTTATTTCAACAAACTAGTAATTTCCCTTTATGCTTTGTGAGAATTTCCCATGCATTTTGATATCCTTTCAACCACTCTAATGTATGAGGTCATGGACAATTAGTTAGTCCTAACTTCTACCAAATATTACTTCAAATTTCTTTTCTAGGAAAATTGATATAATTCCCTTTTATGAAGCATTGAAGTGGTCTTGAAGGAAAATAGAAGCTTCAAATTTGATCTAACATATAAAATTTCACGGGTGTAATTCAAACATTTTCCATACTTAATATCTTTTGTGTTGTGTAGTTTCTTAACATCCTCACTTTTGTGTTATTCAACATATATGGATTTCTATTTTTCCTTTTTCTAAGCCCATGACTTAGATATGCTATAGAATATCTAAGGAATGGAATTATTTTGTCCATTTTGAGGGGCTAAATCAAACATCTTTAATTCATAAAAAAAAAATTGTGCGTTATGTAGTTCATGAAATCTTATTGACACATTTGATTATTTGAAAACACTATGACACATATGACCATTTGAACAAATTTGACAAAGGTATTATTTGTTTTTTTCCCCTCTCTTTTTGATCCATGGTTGAATATATCCATATAGTATCTAGGCTTTGAAATTAATTAAAAGAGTTTCAATTTAAGATGAATTTACATGATATTATTGGCTCTATAATCCATATGGAGGAGATGTTGCAATTTCCATAAAAAGACACATTAAATAATAATAATAAAGCATAATGTCTACACAATTAAAAAAAAAAAAATCAATTTAGTTCAATTTGTTATATTGTATTTTTTAAATTTAAATTGTAAATACATTTTTTTATTCAAAAATCATAATGTACTTATCACATTAAAATAAATTTAAATAACAAACATTCATCTTCCTAACCATTATGTTTCATAATATATAATTAAAAAACTTATAAAAACTTACAAAATATAATTACTAAACATAGAATTAAAAATAAGAATGTTTCTATATGTGGAAATGTTAAATATAGAAGAAGAAGAAAAAGTTATTTAACGTCCACGAGGCTAAAGATAGCCTATGGGACAAATTGCTTCTCTATCTCACTCTTGTATTCGACGCTTTTCATGTGAAGTTTCGCAATAAACTCTCCCAACTTCTTGACAAACCCCTTGTTGAATAGATTATCCCAAGAGCTAGCTGCCAAAATATCTGCATTACTTTCCCTGTTGTCTTTGAAGGCCTCACATTCTAAAATGAAATGCTTTTTTGTTTCCACTTTTCCCGAAGAGCAGAAAATACATACTCTTCCTCCCACACTTCTTTTGGCCTTTTCTAGCACCTTGTTTCACAACAAAGTTGATGAGAATTAGTCCTTAATTGAGCAGTAAGAATTTTGTCTCTCAAAGAAATATTGAACCCTATGTACGCTTTTTGTTGATGTTTATGAGTAGGATTAAACTCTTCAATATAATACATTTTCTTTCTCCCTAACTCCTTCTTCCAAGTAGATTTATCGAACTTATCCATAACAAAAGTTTTTAACTCTTTACTATTTGTGGGACACATGCTCAAGCAAATGCCCCATTTGCTAAACTATTTGTTATTTTTTCGCATCCAAGTCTTCTTTCTTTTGCACAATATGTAATTAAACACAACCTTAGGCCATCTTCCCTCTTCCATTTGCTCAATTTTTTTTAAATACCTTATGACTCACATCATAGCAATTGCTTCAATGGGAATAGCCCATGTTTCACTTAACAATATAACACAAGGAACTGCACTTTTAATTTTGAATTTGTTTTTAATCAAACGCTTCTGAATTTTCTCAATTTGTTTCCACTGCATGTTGGATGTACTACTGGCCCACAACTTGCAACCGTAGAGAATCACTGGAATTACTAAAAGCCCAAAAAGAGTTAGAGTGGTTTTCCAGTCCCATAACTCTGCATCTCTACACCTATTTTGAAAATCATAAAATGATTTCCAACCCCCCAAAGTTATTTTCTTTCTACATCCATCCAAACTTAGATTTACGTTGAATCCAATTCCAAGGTATTTTTAATCCGCAACTTCTTCCAGAATGTTGCCTTCAAAGTAGAACTTATGATGGTTATGTTTTCTTTTGTTAGAGAAAACCACTACTTTCGATTTGTTGATATTAACTTGCATCCTCACACTTCTACAAAAATGCTCAAGGGAAATTAAGTGCTCTTGCAAACCAAGAGTGGATTTAGCAATCAGAATAAGGTCATCTGCGTACAAAAGAAGCCTTATAACAAACTTACCCAAATGGATATTGTCACACCCTTGCAAATTTAGCCACTCTTTAAGCTTGTCGATATATAAACCAAAGAGGGTAAGAGATAATGGGTAACCTTGTTTGACGCCAGTATCACTTCTAAAACTTTCAGAAATGCCTGCTAAAGTTCTAATTTTGACTTTCACCTCGTCATACAACCTATGCACAGTTGCTCTCAAATGCTTGGGAACCCCAGGTTCCTCCATTTTGTGCCAAGTTTATCCCTAGGAACCATGTCAAAGTATTTTCTGAAATCAACAAAACAAGAAAAGACTTCTTCCTTTTTCTCCCAAATTTTTTCAATGATGTGCCTTTAAGTTATACCATGATCAACTATGGAATGTTTAGTTCTAAAACCTACTTGTCCTTTAGCATGTTTATCTCTTTCTTCTGCCCACTTGCTGATTTTATTTTCTAACATGCTTCCAAATAAATTTGAAAACAAGGGGTTTATCATTATGGTCCTATAATTGGAGGGATTATTGACGTCACCACTCTTGAAAATAGGTATTTCCAGACTAGTTGTCCAATCTGTGGGGAAATCCTGTTGTATGATGTTGTTGAAATTTTGTGTAATGTGAGGTGAAAGCATTTTTAAGCCCCTCTTTAGATACTTTGATTGGAGTTCAACTAGGTCTTTTGCTTTTCCAACACACAACTTCTTGATACCCATCTCTACCTCTTGCACCATGAAGAATTTTGTATCAGTGTTGACCAAGGGAGGAGGGTCAAGCTTGGGATCCTACTCATAAATTTGTCTTGCATAGTCAAACCATTTAGAAGTTGTAATATTGTTTTCAATTTGCATCTTTCTCGGTTGGAGCTCCTTCCAAAAATAAATTAATATTAATATTAACTAAAAATAAATTTTCATTTTATGGTATAAATTTAATTTACCAATTCAATCACATGGGGAGAGCTCAATTGGTCATCGTGTTATGAAGTATTATGCAAATCATTAGATTCAAAGTTCAGATCCCCATGTGGTTCAAGCTAAAAAAAAAGAAGAAAAAAGAAGTGGGTGATTGATATTCATAACCATTATTTCATAACTTCCTATTTAAATTATGTAACTATATACATAGAGATATGAAACTTGCACCAAGAGGAGAATTCTATGGCTATACGAGGGAAATCGGTAATTTGGAGTTGACACATGTCCCTTATGAAATAAAAATGAAATACTCTCTAAATAAACAATTTAGATTCTAATGGAAAATAAAATTAATATATATTTGTTGTTACTTTTAATTATAATATAATATCAAAAATACCACTCCCATTCTTGTTGGTGGTTGATATTAAAACCTAATGGCTGTCATGATAACATTATGGAATTCTATGTATAAAACCGTAAGTAGGTGTATCACCTGTCATATATAATGACCATGGATATAACCTCGGGTAAATTTCAATAAGATCCATTTTCATAAACATTGTGTTGAAATATATATATATATATATATATATATACGGTAGCCAAAGGGATGAAATTATCCCGGTAAAAGAGACATAGATGATCACAAAGAAAGTAGTTTCTGCCATAGCCATAAGTACTAAACCAAGCAATGAAAAACAAGCAATCTGTCTCTTCCATAACCAGATAATTCTACAGAAGCAAGATATAACTTTTGAAAAGAATACCATAACCATCATAACAAAATATAACAAACATCCTTCCCGGAAATAACACAATGTATTCAAAGATCGCACCTAGCAGTGAAGGTCAGGAGCTGACCAATTAATGAATTGTTTAATAACATTAACTAAGTGATGGTGACAAAAAGAAGGGAATTTTTACATACACCTTTGACCCAGAATGTTTAAAGAAAAATATTCTAATAGTTCTAACATAATATATACAACTATTCCACAAAGGGCTTTCAAGAGACAACAGTGAATTAACTAGGTTGAAGCAACTAAAAACAACTCAGAAAATAGTGTTTACAATGCTGAAGTAAGGAGTCAAAAACCCATATCTTTTTTTTTTTTCAGAAGAAAAAAATGTTGTATATATTGATAGTATATATAACAGTACATGATCAGCATTACATTCTTATCTGAGATAAATTTAACAGTACATTGATAGTATATATAACAGTACATGATCAGTAAGGAGTCAAAACCCATATCTAAAACCTGAAGAAAATATATGCAACATGAAACATGATAAATTTGCCATCATCGACCTCAGAATCATTTACTAGAGAAATACCTATTAGAGGGTACAATTGTTATGACTAGAACTTTCAGGAATTAGAAGATTCGATGGCGTAAAGGGAGCATATGTGCTTTTACCTGTCAACAAAAGATTTCTAGGGTTAGATGAAGGACATGTTTTATGCTCAATCTCAACCATAAACAATATATTTGTATGTCCATGTGAAGCAATATAGTTTTATATCAGCTTTCTATAAAAAACAAAGTAAATAAAATAAAAAATAATTGTATTTTTTACTTGTGAGAGGAAGATGTGTCATTCTTTACTTTTCTAAAACATTTCAATACATGACTAAACCAAACTATTTAAATATCCATGTTAATTAAATTATTTCAGTATCAACTTCACATACATGTACAGAGGGAAAAATATATTTTAATGTTGACAATGTAATAAAACATCCCAATGTTCAAAGACAAAAAGTAATTGAAAGTAAAACTAGAAGTTGCCCCTAAAGGTGAAAAGATACACCAAAGGTTATGGAAGACTTGGGAAGATTATCTGGCCAATATTTGAGAATATTTGTCTTTAATCGTTGTGCTTGAAGTAGCAAGTTTGTCTTGTGGTTATGCATACAACATCCTGAATGTCATTTTAACCACGACCGAGTAGGGCTTGAAGATAATCCTAACCACGACCATGTAGGGCCTGAATATAATCCTTCTAATGCAATATCAACTCCAAATCATAAGGACGAAAGACATGCTAATCATGTAACTATTGGAAATCTACTATAACAACCATGTGATGACATGGATAGGTTTGTTTAACGTGTCTTGGCTCAATGTGGTGATTCCCTTGAAATGGTCCTTTTAGAGAGTGTTGTTGCCCTATCATCATCTAATTCAATTCAAAATTGTCTTGATTTTTCCATGTAAATAGTAGCAGTCAATTTATCTAAGCTATGGCATGAATTTGAAAATATTTAAGTAAAGTTTTCCACATTAATAAAAGTCTAAAAGTTGATACTTATAATTTTCTTTAGATAAACATAATACTGAAAGTTGCAAGCTATCCTTGAACCCGTAGTTTGAAGTCTTGCACTTTGTGGGATCTATTTCTACTTATTGTTTGGCTTTCAATTGTGAGGTCTATTTCTACTTATTTTTTGGATTGCAGTTTTTTGGGAAATGGTGCATTTTCTAGTGTGGTTTCTTGTGCCATTTGGCAATTCCATATTGTTGGTTTGGAACAGAAATGGTTTTGCCACCCTAGTGTGCTGAATCCAACAACAGAGTTGATCACATCTATGGTTGTGCAAGGGATGATCAAATCTCTCACACTTTTTGTATGTGTTTCTTTGATTTGTAGGGACTCCATATATAATAAGAAGAGGCAAATCGTAATCAGATGCAATCTCTATTTTGTATGCTTTATCATGTATGTTTGAACATCAAAACAACCCATTACAAAACATGAAGGTTGCTGTCTTTATTTTCATATGGTTTTATGGGCTTTGATGTCCAATTGAAATTGTATTCAGTTTGTGCATGTAGAACATCCTAAAACCATATATAAAGATGAAGCTAATGTAAATGTGCACTGATATTTTATATCATATAATTGTACATTGATGGTACTCTACTCACCATATATAGTAAAAAACATAGAGGTAGTGTTTAAGGGCATCACTCAAGGAGTAATCAAGCTTCATTCCGATGTTTTAGACCCAGAGTGGGTGACTGTGCTACCAAATATTGATGCCATCACTCTATCATCTAACCAATGGTTTTTAAGATCAAGTGTCTACATTATGAAATATGAGGTATTGGGATGTCACAAGTGTCAATAAATTAAAGGCAAGCAGTTGGGCTTCTATTTTTCCTTCAAACATGTTATTTGAGATACACTCAATGGGATCTACTTACTGTCGAGATTCAAAGGCATTGCCTTCCTGCAATCTTTCACAGTAGACCATTTTGAAAATGGCCAGTGGGACTCAAGAGGTTGAGACCAATTCAATCTCCTTAAGTCAATTTTAAAGTGGGGATTCTAAGGTGGTGTAGGTAAACTTGACTCAGTCAAGTTCCCAGAGGCTTACAAGCTCTAGGTTTATGAGAACCCATGGTTTTCCCCATGGTATTCATCTCTAATGTAACCTATTTAATCCCCAATTTATAATTATTTATAATTATTGAGAGGGGTCAAATCTCTTGAGTTGTAAACTTTGTTTTCAAGCTTTTCACTCTAAACAAAGTTAACGGCTCAAGAGGACTAGAAAAAAAAATATAAATTGGATGATAATGCTAAGAACACCATACCTTGCACTAACCAAAAGTTGTAAGAGACTGTTAAAATGGACATGTGTCAACTCGATATTTTAGAGTTTTCAATTAAAACTAATGAAATATGTACCCTTATTTATTTATTTTTTTAATTGTTTGAGGCATTATTTCTTTATTTAGAGAATATGTTATTTATTTTAATATGGACTAATTTAAACTAATGAAATATATATATTATTATTTTTAATTCTAAGAGACTCTACTTTTTTATTTATAGGATATGTTATTTTTATTTCAATATGGAAAATACGACTTAACACATCTCTCTCTAGAATATGCATATCTACATAATAACAAAAAAATCTAGATTCTTGCAAAAAATTTCAGATTCTATTTCTTTATTCATAATGTTTCATGTTGATGTGATTAATTTAGTTGTTAAGTTTTTTTGTTTTGTTTAATTTCTCACATATATGTATGTGTGTGAATATGCGTTTGTTTTGGCAATTAGGCAAATAGAAAATTTCTTTAAACCGAATAATTCTTTAAAAAAATCCATATATTTAATAATTATTAACCCAGTTTTAAACTCTCATGCCACATGGACCACATCCCCTCAATGAGACCTATGACATCAAACAATTGTTATAACCATGCTCCATATGATTGAAAATTTTGAGAATAGGTTGATCTCTAAAGACCAACAGATTTCCAATTCACGTTTTGAGAATATATTTGTCTCTTAACTCCAAGATTCCATGTTTCTTTCTCTTTGTCTAGAATATTAAACCACCAATTGCAAGTCTTTTAATCTAACTTGATTGAATGAATTTTCGAGACTCTCAGTCATGTCTCTCGCTTCGACACAATAATAATGTACTAGTGTTATAGTATCAAAATTATAGCCTTCAATGGATTGACAAGGTTTTATCAACTTATCTGTTATGCACAACTTCATGATCTAAATCTCTTTACTCGAATACATGTTGAAGATTTATGGCAATATTGGAAAGAGCAGGAAACTCTTGGAATCAGTGATGAGGATAATGAACCTAAACAAATGGATTATTGGTGTTCTCGTCATTGCCATTATTTTTATTTCTTATTTCAAAAATTTCATAAATGATAAGTGTTCTATTTTGGAATAAATGATAAGTGTTCTATTTTGGATTGAGAATGATTGTTATAGAGTGTAGGATGTATGACATATTATTTCGTAAATTATGTGACATGTGTATCCATCATTGGGAGCCCCAACCTTTGCTTTTTAAAGTGGATGTTTCTTGTGGCAAGTTTCAAAGCACTAAAGTTATCTTGAGACATAAAGGAAGCAAGATTAATTTTACATTTATTACTGAAATTTGTAGTTTTCACCGTATATGTTAGCCAGTGCTTGCAGTTGCAGAATTTTGGCAATTCCATGAGTTGTATTAGCAATTGTTTTTAATATTTCCATAGGGTACTGAGGCATATATTTAAGTTCTGGCATTGGACAAGAGCTGAGTCTGAATGAGAAATGGATAACAAGTGGCACGAGCTGAGCCTGAATAAGAAATGGATAACAAATGTTTCATATTCACTTTCGTCATAAGCCTTTAACAGCCAGGTGAATTTTCCTTGCATGGAAGAGTTTATCCAGAAGTGGTGGACATAAGGGTTGTAAAAAACCCTAATTTTTAGACTACACTCCTATGTTTTGTTGCCATCCAAGCATGAATATTGATCCTATTTGGTCTCATTCAAGGTAATAGAAAATGATCCTAGACGGTGTCATCCAAAATAATAGAAAATGATGTTATATGGTGTCATTCAATGCGATATAAAATATTTGATGCCTTATATTTTCTCCTTTATGGCATCCTTAAAATAAATGGTGGTTATTTATTTTGTGTAGAATTGATGTTTAAAATTAGAAGTAGGAATAAAGGAAGTATCGATAGCTTGCCAATTAATACATTCTGAGAAAATTGAACATTTTGATATTCAAAACTATAATAACTATGAAAAATATCAACTTTAGAATCAACACGTTTTTTAAAACAGGGGACCAACAGACATTTTTAAAAGACAAGTGTAAAAGGCAGATCCCTGAGTATCTTGTAAACTATCTTTGAAAAAAAAACCAAAAAGCTTTCTATAGAGTTGTGACGCCATGTACATGAAAGAAACTTGATTTCTATTCACAAATCAATTTCTATTCATAAATTTTGCAATTCTACTGTTCATTGTTGTCACCGGAAGTGCAGCCATCGTGTTCTTAAACTGATTCAAACCTTAGGCGACCAGCGCAGTCTGCTGCAATTGGAATATGATGGGACGTTGTGGAGTGGAGATGATCTCCGGGACCCTGTCACCCATTTTCTTTGCAAGCACAGCAAGATAATGAGGGCAAGTAATGAATGCCTGTTGTTCGAATTCTGCATCCCTGATTACTAGGAGCTGTTACCAGTCCTGCATGACCCGCACAGGAGGGAAATTAATGAAAACCAAGCATGGTTAGTGAGAAATGTGCTGCATGTCTTGACAGATCAAACGATGGAAAACAACTGCCCCTCAAACCAACGGAGGAAAATAGAAATGTTGACGAAAGTCAGTGGTGAGGTGTTTCAAAAGAGAAACTCCTTCGGTGTAAAAAATCATTAGGAAATGTATAATTAATTCAATTCTTAATATAAATTTAATATGTGGTATTTAAAAAACATTAATAATGATAAACAAATTCATTATGAATTATAAATAAAATATTTCACTATGTAGTGTTAAGTAATTTTTCATTATTGAAGTATATTTAAAAATATATGAATAACAAAAAAAAAAACATTTCAAAATGGACAATGTGGTCCATAAATAAAAAATTTCTATGTCATATATATATATTTGCGAAAGACATGTATATTTTGAAAGAGGGTTTTTACAATTATTGGGTGGATGGTATCTATGGCCATGAAATATTCTATAATATTTTTTGTAGTAGTCACAAATTAAAAGTTGAGATCCATGTCAAAAGTAGTTACACTCTTTCTATCAATTCACTTAAATTGATCCATTAAAAAAATGTCATATCAAAAATCTTATTGCAAGTTTTCAAAATATTATATATGTTTAACTTACATTTTAATTATATTTACAATTAATAATAATAATAATTTAAAATACTCGTTACCCAAGTTTGCAGGAAAATCCAGCATGGGAGAATAGCTGCGTAGGTATCTGATAGCTAGAGGGTTAGAAAAATCCTCAGCAGGATTCAGATTCACATTAATCACTCCAAGGGAATCACCTTCCAGGTTGTCAGGAGAACCGACAACCAACTGGCTGACAAGCTGGTCAACGCAGGGGTGGAGAGCTCCCGAAGGCTCATGTCGACCGCCTGGAACGAACTTAGTCAAGGGACGCTTAAGGAAGAATGCGCTATTATCTTGAGACAAAACTACCCATGTAGACCTAACAGGGTTTAGGTGCACAGTACTCCACCTCCAGACTCTGATCATGATCCCAGCCACCACTTTGCGTGATCATGGCAGCGGAAGTACCGAGCACATTATATCGAGCCAACCAAAAGGCCTATCCTCGTTTGGGAGCACTTGCAATTTTAACTACCCCTTGCACCTCGCTCAAGCGCTCATTACTCCCCACCTCCTATCTTCTCACCCGACCCCTCCATCCCACGCCTATGAATACCCAACCCTCTCTCCATCCTCTGCGTTCAACTTCGGTGTTCATCCTGTGATCCTTTTTTGTTCTCTATCCCTCCGCCACTCTCCCTTTTGGCCATCTCCCACACTCTCCCTGCACACCCTGCATCTCCAATTCCTACACTAATATGTCCACTTGACGTGCCAATCCCTCCACTCATCGAGGAAGTAGTCATGGCTATGGTTGTGGTGGCGGGGCTCATGCCTCGCGTTGGGCTTTTCCAAACATGACTCCCACCACCAGGGCGGAGTCTGCGGTGTGGCAGGCGGCCAAGAACTATGAGGTAGTGGTTAATCCTGATACTCGTCATAGGGTTGATGAGTTGGAAAACCAAGCCAGGCTGGTCCGCCAGTGAATTTTTACTGAGGTGGTTGATGAAGACTTCAACTGGATTCCTGACCCCGATCTGACCAGGGCTAGGAAGAACTTGTTGTGCAGGGCAATCGAATTGCATTGGTAGACTAAAACTATGTTAGGTCTTGCCATACAAGTACACCAGGATCACAACAACATTTTGGAAAATAAGCTAGATGCCCTCACCGAGAAGCTCATGCTTTACGTCAGAGTTGTTCACCGTCGTCACTTCGTGACCAGAGACTCTCCTCACTACACGCTACTAAAGAAGCGGATGGCAAGTGTTGAGGCTTATCCCATTTTCAAAGGAGAATTTGGGGGTGATACTACCAGCAAGCTAGTCCAGGATGCCACCGTCGAAGGCAACACACCAAAGCGGCCAATCAGCCTGGAAGCTAATTCGACTGAAGAAACGCCATAACCAGTGACACTTTTAGGTTTTGTTTTTTGGTTTGGGCTTCATATTTGGTTCAATCTTCCTCCTTCGCTATCACTATGTTTTCGGCTCTCAAGAGCCCTATGTTCCTCCTCAGCCAGCCATATCACCAGCAACAGGCTTCTACGCAACTCTTTTTTATGTCCACAATCTGCCCCAATGTAAAATCCCTCTTGCACAACACTTTGGGGAGTTTTGTTTCTGTCTCCACTTGTAAATTTTGTGCAACTACATTACCAACAACATCAAAGTCCTGCCATGATTAAATATTTTAGAGTTTGGCTGTTGATGCATGTCGCTCGCACCAGCTCACCATGATGTAATTATTCGCCTTCGTTGTTAATAGAAATATCTTATTCAAAAAAAAAAAACTTAAAACAGGGGTGGCAGGAGGGAGACGGTCTTTTATGGCATTGATGAAATCAAATTTTAGATTATTCACGAGAATCAAAGTTTTAGTATTATTGGGGCTTGCGGAAGATGAAAATTAATCAGGAACAAGCCTTTGGTTTTCTCCAATGCATTCTTCTAGCCAAAGAATTCCATGTATGCTCTCTCATTGTGTTGGGTGATTCCCTTTTAATAATTCACTATTTGGTCAAAGGATCTTCCCCTAGAAACAAATTTATGGGTAATCTCCTAAATCATGTTAAGAGGGTATCAAAAGACATCCTAAAGATAAGTTTCAAGCACATTCTAAGGGATATTAACCAAGAATCAAATCATTGTGTGAACCAAGGTTTCAATTTGAATTTTGGAGGATTGATGGTTAATGGTCAATTAAGACCATTCTCCATTCATAGTTTATGGATTAAGCATGAATCCTATGCTCAAATATCAAACATTTTGGGGGAGCCTCCTAGTCAATGTGTTTCTAGGGAAATATGTTGTAATCAAGGATTACATTTTGATTTATGCTATATGTATTGCAAGTTTTGTTTAATTTTTGGGATGTATTGGAAGGTATTCACCTCAAAACACGAGTATATGAATAGTATCTATTGTATTCCTCTTCGGAGGACAATTTTGGTTCAAAATATTACACATGATACTAAATATGTAAGAAAATCACAATGTAACTCCTCCTTAAGCTAGAGTAACTCTACAAGCATCTCTCTTTGTATCTCTTGAATTTGCACTTCTTCAATTTGTTTTATTTCGCTTTTTTTTTTTAATTTTAGAAATGATGTTAGCGATACTTGATGCTTTGTCATTTCATATTTTATTTTTGAATCCAAACTCTCAAATACTTATCATGCTGCAATGTAGAGTCACGCTTTGAGTTTCAAGCCTTTGAGGTGGCTTTACGGGTTATTTGTAGTTTCCTGGAAGCATGCACCAAGGAACTGGAAACTGATTCATACCTAGCTTTACATGAGCTTATATATAAGGTAAATTTTGTCTAACCTATTGTTACACAGCATTTTGTCATCGTCCCTATAATACCTCACCCTGCATATTGGAGGGTCTTTCCTGTGACCTGTGAGCAATGTCAAACTCTGCAAATACATTCTTTGCATCCTTCTACATAAGGACATGATTCTTCTTGTTGAATATTTCCTCAGAAAGCACCCAAAAACCTATGTTTTGGCATTGGCGCGGGTAGCCAGTTCACCCCTCGCGCCAATGGGGAAAATTTGCACTAGAGGCCGTGCCAGCTGGCACTCTATCCCTGTGTTGAGCCTGCGCCAGCCTTTTTTGGAATGTTTTTTTAACAAATTGGAGGCGGAAGTTTCCTTTAACCACCTCAGGAATGACTCATTGCAAGTGGTTAAACTCGATAAGCCACAAATCTCTTCCTTTAGGAAATGGTTGATGGAACATTCTAAGAGGATAGGACTCCCCCCACAATTATAAGGATCCTAACCTCTCCTTCTCCCTCTATATAAACAAGCCTTCTCCCTTTACAAAACTAGTTGAACACATTATAGCTGAAGAGTTGAACATATAGCCAAGAAGCTGAACTTGGAGAAGAGATATTATAGCTGAGTAATCACTATAGAGAAGGTCAAACCAAGGAGGATCCCGTAGAGAGAGTCTCGTCTGAATTCCCGACAAGCTTTGTGAGACGTGCTCTGCTGGAACCCTGCTGGAGGAGATCGCAACGTCAAAGCCTGGTTGTACTCTTCCTTCTTTAATTCAATATACTCGACTATGATATTGATTCCATCTGTATGTTATGTTTATTCAATGCATGTGATTTAGTCCTCTTCGACTGACTGATAGTTAGGAATGCGAAATAGTATGTTGTGTATCGTCTTCGTTTCTTGTGTATGTGCAGGTATCCGGGCGTGAGAACGAGCGGATCGTGATCTGTCGAATCAGGAACGAGAGGCATCCATTCTTCCGGATGACACAACAACGCAGGACCTATGGTAGGTGATCTACCAAGTCTTTGTCCATTCTTAACTAGGAATCGATGTCATAGCGTGTCTCGTTTGTGGCTAGACCCACTCTAGGGCTAGTGGGATCGCCTCTATCCACAGAGGGGATTTACCTCACCAACAAATTGGCGACTCCACTAGGGATCAGTGCAAGTTTTTCTTTCATCTATTAGATCTTCTTCTTGGTCTTTACTTGCTTAGCTTGCCTTTTCTGCATTGCTTTGCTGAGTTTTAGGCCCCTTTTCAGCCCCAGAGGATTAGTTTTGACCTCCGTTTTTCCAAATTTTCATCTTTTCAAGGTTGGCTTGATTGGCGCGACTTCCAACCTGATAGTCGCGCCCACTGACGCGAGTTGCCAGTTTATCACCCACGCCATCCCCTGTCTGGCGTGGATTACAGCCAGACAGTCGCGCCAATTCCTGTAGATGCTAGGGTTTCCCTTGTTTTGGAGTTTTTGGCCCATCCTGGTGTCTTTGGGTGTTTTCTTGACTTGAATTGAGTGCTTTGGGTTTGTTTGTGACTGTGATTAGCCTTCTTCCTTCGGTTGTTTGTCCATTTCTTTCAACATTAAGGCTTTAGTGCTTTCTAGTGCTTTGACATGTTGAGCCTCCTGTAGGAGTTTGGGTTTCTTGTTTCATGGTCACCTTCGTTATTTGCTTGATTGCATTCAGCTCCCTGGATCTGTTTTGAGTGGTTGCTTTTGGTGAAATGAGTCTTGTCTCTTTCATTTAGTTTTGCTTTCTGTCACTCCAAGCATAACTCACATTGCTTGTATGGGTCCATTTTGACATCTTTCTTCGATTTGAGAGATTGTGACATTGGTTTGAGTCTTTGTCTTATTTGCTTGTAGGTCGGTTGAATTGTTTCATTTCGACTCTTGCATTTGCATTCTCAAACTAGTGTGAAGATTCGTTTTTCATGTTATTTAGTGCAATGTTTGCTCTATTACATTGAAAAAATCAAAAATATATTTTGTGCTTGCATTTTTCGTTTGCATCATAAGATTTGGAAAATCTTTTGCATAACAAGTATTCAACATTCTAGGAAATATTTTTCATTCTCATTAGTTTTCATCAGGTTCTGTAGTGAATACTTCTGTGAGTTCTCATTATTTGCTATCGCTTGAAATTCCTAACCTTCTCGTAGATATCTCTTCATTGAACGAAATGGTATTCTATGGCATGTAGCTTGCATTCAGGGATTTGTGAGATCCAACATTCGGTAGGACCTTGGAATTGAAACATAAATACAAGATCAACTTAAAATTTATTCAATTAACCTAAGGTAACATTGAAACTTAACGAAACATTTTGTGGTCTAAGCTAGAGACGTGTTCCGACATCTTAAAACCTAGCAGTTTTCACTCGCCATCTGGCTTCAGAAATCGCTAGTACGGACTTGTGCTCCCTGTACCTTCGAGTATATAAAGGGAGACCCCTATAGGTTGCAATCCTTTTATCTGTAGGAAGCTGAGTCTACCGCCTTGTAACTGTGATACACCGAACACAGCATTCGGGGAGACTACCTGCACATACGTCAAGTCCTTGGTTGATTCTTCTTTCATTTTATAACGAAGGTGTATATGGCATTTCACGGGAACCTGGTACACCCTTTTTCCTAGACTACCTGAGTAGTCATTTTCGATCTTTACTGACTCCATAAATTTGAAAAGATCATCGAGCACTTTCCCTTTCACGCTCACTTAAAACTGAAAGAGACTAGAGTCATCTTTGACTATTTCTTGACTCTTAAAACATGAAACAACAAACTTTTAGTTTCAATGTGGTAAAATAAACTACCTACGATTACACGCCCATTAAATATTGTTTACTTGGCCTGTATTTGTTTGCTTTGGTTTTGATCCAAGAGTCCCCTTTTTCTGGTGTGCTACAGTCACAGTGGCGGAACCATCAGTTTCATCTACTAGCAATCCTTTCTCAAACGATTCATTTGAAACTTCACAGATCTCTGAGTCTGCTAAGTTTCAACATCCCTTCATCCCGTCAGAGTATCCCTTTGGAGAACCAATTGAGTTCCATTGGCCTCTTTCAAACGCTTGGTTTGGATTTGGGGTTGGGGAACATTTTCCCCCTCTTACATCGGGATCGTCGTTTTTGGCTGCTATCATACCTCCTAGCCCTTGTACTCTTTTGCAAGATCTTACAGTGGATTCAGACATGGATTCATCTGGTCCTAATGGTAGTGAGGGTATTCCAATTTCTAATGAACAATACCAACTCTTCCCAGAAGACATCCAAACAGAGCCTGCTCAATCTTCACCATCGGTGTCGCTTCCAGCCGAATATAGGTCTTTGGGTCAGATTATGGCCGGTATTGCCTCCATGGCAACATCAACTCCATCAAGGGGTCTGGTTCTTCCATCCTTAGGTATGTCACCGACGACACCTGTCTCGTCGTCGACACCTTTTGTCACGTCTGTTCCCAGTAGGCCCACTGTCTATGTGGCTGCTTCGGCATCGGTTGTCACTGCACAGTCATCAGGAGTTTCAAATTCGGTAGAAACCTTGATTTCCATGGAAATACCTGACGACCTTTCGTTTGAGGAGTATCGGTTGGCTGTCCAGCAGCAGAACTCCCAAACTTATCAATCCCCTCAGGATCCTTATAGGTCTTATTTTTCTCATTATGGACCAGACGGTACCCTAATTTATTCACTTCCGTTTCAGTATGACGAGCAAGGCAACCCCATCTAATTGCCTGCTCCTGAGGCTTATCAGTTCCTCCTTAGTTTTATACCTACCTTCGATTCAGCAGGGGTATGCTTATGACCCACAAGGACAACCCTTTCAGGGACAACCTTCGGTCCAAAAGGATTGTTTTACGGCCTGCAAGGGCAGCCTTACAATCCTCAAGGTCAACCTTTACAAGCCCAACCTGTGATCCAACCAGGGCAACCTCAGGGACTAGCTGGGCAGCCGGTATATCAACCCGAACCTTCATAAGGTCCTGGGGGGCAGATTCATCCATATCAACCTTTGGTGCAACCTCAACAACCTCATCTTCCGTTTAGTCCAAATGTTGCACAAGCAGGGCCATCTTATGGTCCTGCTCCAGGTCAACCTATTTATCAGGCACAACTTAGCCCTCAGCAACCATCAGGCCAACCCACTCAACCAGGACAACATGGTGGCCCTCATCAGTGAGGTCAACCTTCTCAGTCGGGCCAACCTGCACAGCCTACTCAACCTGCTCAACCGCCACTCTACTCTATGCCACAGCCAAATCAACCGTTGTGCCCGACATATCCAACTCAGCAGGGCCCCACTTATCAACAGCATGTTCGACCCCAAGGCGGTTATTTTCTTCAAGGTCAATATCGACCGGTCTACAACTTGTCTCAAGGTCCTACTTATCGCCCTCAACCGCTAGGCTATACTTATACTCTGCAGCAGAATCCTTATACTGCTCAATCGGGAGCCTCGTATACTTAGAATCAGTATTCCGGTTTTCAACCCCCGTATCCTTGTCCTCAGTCGCCATATCAACTGAGTTATTCGGCTTATACCCCTTGTGGTCAGAATCCTCCGAACAGAACTAATGGGGGCAGATTTATACTCAACCAAGATGGAGTATGGGTACGGGTCCTTATCGAGGACCTTCTATGCCATTTAATCCTCAATTACCTTTCCTCGCTACATTGGAGTTACCGGATGTGTCCAAATTGACAAATGATCCCATTCTTCATAGTCCATATTGGCCTCCGGTCCCGACAAAGGTTCCTAGTGATTGTCCCAAGTTTGAGGGCAAGTCTGGAGAAGACCCCCAAGCTCACGTCATGACATACCATTTATGGTGTTCTTCCAATTCTTGGGTGGACGACTCTGTTCGGCTCTGTCTCTTCCAGCGCACTCTTACCGGAGCTGCTGCTAAGTGGTATATTGAACTGCCTTGTGGCATCTTTCAATATTTCAATACTCTTTCTATGGAATTCCTGACTCATTTCCAGTTGCCGGTTCGTTATGAAGCTGGGACGCATCTCCTCACATCCTTGAAACGGGACTGAGCTACCCATATCTCAGACCACATTCATGAATGGAGACGGCGTTGTCGCTTGATCAAGTTTGAAATTATTGATCAACTTCTTACTCATTGGTTCACTACCTCTTTTTTCAATAAGATTGCGAAAGACATCGCCATGGGGGCATGTGTAACTGAGGAACAAGCCATCACTCGTGCCCAGTACCTCGATTTAGTGTACTCTCAATCAGACATTTTGTACGACATCTTGACTGAAGCTCCACGTCCTGGGACCTCTAAAGCACCGGCTAGCCCATCGGTCGACAACGTTATTGGTTTTGTATCTCATACTTCACGTAAGTCTTCCAATGGGAAGCAGAAAACAAATTCTTCCAATAATTCTGCTCCTCGGGCTACCCCAGATTCTGGTAAAACTGCAGAGGTCAACGTCGTTCAGCCCAATCCTGCAGAAAAGACTTCCAAAGGGAAAAATAAGGGCAAAGGCAAGGCCAAATCTGATGCCCCAAAACTGGAATCGTCTAAACCTCGTGCTGATGATGGTTCACAGCGAAAGCTGAAGTATCCCTGTCTGATTTGTGATGAGGACCACTTCACTAAGGATTGTCCTAGACAATCCGAAGTTAGTCAACTACTCAAAGGCACTAAGGAAACTTCAACGATCCTTAAGGAACCTTTCCCATCTCAACAGACCCAGATGGTCGAGCAACCTCCCCCATCTGCGTCCTTTGGCTCTCAAGTTTTCATGATGAATGGTTCTGCACCTGTTTCCATCGCTACTCGGTCGAAGGATTATACCGGATCACGCCAGGCAGCTGGGAAAGAGGTCATTGATGGTCCTCCTCCCCCACCTGCCTCTGGTCCTCTTTAAATTGAAAGGCCCAGTGCTGAACCCATTATACGACCACCTTCTAAAGGTGTTCTCCATAAATCTTCTTATAATCCTAATGCTCGTGTCGCTCAGCATTACAGTATTGTTGAGGATTTTGCACAGGTGCCTTCCACAATGTCCGCATTAGAAGTGCTCCAAAGTTATCTGTCTCAACGAAAAGCGTTATTATCTGCAATCGACGGGATTGACCTTACTGATTCTAGCCTTCTCTCCTTCGATTTAGAAAATTTCATCCCTCGACTTCCGCACCAGATTGCGCTTGTTATACAAGTCGGTATCAACGGTCTCAACATCCATAGAGCCATAGTGGATGAAGGTGCATATACCAGCGTCATGTCATCTGCTTGCTAGAAGGCTATTGGCTCTCTAGCCCTCAATTCGTCTCCCAATGCCCTTGAGGCATTCGATGGAAAGGAATAAAAAACCTTGGGTGTTCTCGCTAGCTTGTCGATTGCATTGCAAGGAAAGACAGTCAACGTTGAAGTAGAAGTCGTTGATGTCAAGCTCAACTACAATCTTCTACTTGGTTGCAGTTGGACTCATGCTATGTTGTGTGTTCCGTCCACCCTCTTTCGACTTCTGAAGTTTCCACATGAGGGAAAAATTATTACTGTTGACCAGTTGTCATTCTTTACCTCGTCTTCCGAGAACAATGTGTCATACGTGGATCAAATTCCTAATCCCCCTGACAGTATAGGGCCGGGTCTCTTCAAGGATCTCGCTCTCATGGGTGTTTTTCCACTTCCGCCACTAAATACCGTTCAAGTCAATATGCTCTCTCGGTCAGATGACCCTTGGATCATCCCTTTACCTGAATAGGTTGATTCGTTTGGAGATTTGATGCCGCTTAGTCCCATCGAGATAAATTATTGTGAGCTTACAACTGCATTTGATTCTCCCCCTCCTGAAGCTGCTCCTTTGAGCATGTCTCTCGACGTGTATTCTCAATCCCCCTGGCTCGACGATGCAGATTCGCCCGATCCTTTGAAAGAAGTGTTTCCATCCAACAAGGCCATCATGGAAATCATGTCTCTCAAGGATCTACCATGGAGTGATGGGCATCATCGTTCCTCGTTCATGCCTTGCCTTGGGGCCATGTCTAACTATCTTGAGCGCTTCGCATCTCAGGTTCCCTCTCCACCACTTCAGACGCCCATTTTGTCTCATGAAGTCTTTGTAGAGGGTAACCTAGGTAACATTACTCAAACGACGCCTATCAACATTTCCATCAAACCAGGGATCGTCGAGAACATCCACGTGGGAGTCACTTGCTCTTCTGAGGAAGTCCAAGTGTACACTAGTCTCTTTCGCGAATTCCACGATGTTTTCACCTGGTCTTACGAAGAAATGCCTGGAATTGACCCCAGTATTGTGGTGCACGAGATTCCCACCTACCAGGTGCGAAGCCTGTTCGCCAGCGTCTTTGTCCTGTGCATCCTCGAAAAGTCGTTGCTATCAAAGCTGAAGTTGAGAAACTTCTTAAAGAAGGTTTCATTTATCTGATTCCCCTTACTGAATGGGTTTCTAATATTGTTCCTGTAGATAAGAAGCAGGGCGCCATTTGTGTTTGTGTTGATTATCGTGATATCAATCGGGCCTATCTTAAGGATAATTATCCCACCCCGTTTATCGATCAGATCATTGACGATTGTGCGGGAAGTGAAATTTTCTCCCTTATGGACGGCTTTTCTGGCCATAACCAGATTAACATTCTCCCGTCGGATCAACACAAGACCTCTTTTATTTGTCCACGGGGAACGTTCACATATAGGAAACTCCCATTCGGCTTGAAGAATGTTGGGGCTATGTTCCAGCGCGCCATGTCATATGATTTTCATGATATTCGACATATTGTCCAACCATATCTGGATGACCTTCCGGCTCATTAAACTGCGTGGAAAGACCACCCAGAACATCTTTGTCAAATCTTTCTTCATTGTAGACACTACCATATTAGGCTTAACCCGCATAAATGCGTCTTCTGCATCAACTCCGATAGACTCTTAGGGTTTATCGTATCTAAATATGGAATTCTCCTTGACCCTCTTAAGGTTGAGGCTATTGTCAATCTCCCCTCCCCATCCTCATTACACCAGCTGCATAGTCTCCAAGGGAAAGCCAATTTCCTTCGTCGTTTCATCCCAAACTACGCCAAATTAGCCAAAGGATTTACACGAATTTTAAAGCAGGACGTCCCTTTCTGTTGGGATGAGATTGCTCAGCAGTCTTTTGATAGACTTAAGATGTTGCTTGTCAACGCTCCGTTATTGCATCCTTTGAATTACCCTCATGATTTCACCCTCTACCTAGTTGTTTCCTTCAGTACGATCGCCATGGTATTGGTCCAAGATAATGATGACAGTATCGAACATGTCATTTACTACCTGTCTCATAACCTTCTTGACCCTGAAATGCGTTACGCACATGTCGAGAAGTTAGCGTTGGCTGCGGTCCAGGTCGTCCAACGTTTTCGTCATTACATTCTTTTACGCATGGTGACCGTGATTTCTCATTGTAACCCCATGAATTATATTCTGTCACGGCAGTTGCTGGGGGGCAAGTACTCGAAGTGGATTGTTATCCTCCAAGAGTTCGATTTGGAATTCACTACTGCCAAATCTAAGAAATCACTTATTTTCGCGGATTTGATTTGTTCTCTCCCCGCCGACTCACCTCCTTCCTCCTCTAAAGATTATATTCCGGACGAAACTCTCTTCCTGATAAGCACCCTCGATCCATGGTACGGTGATATCATCGTGTACCTCCAAACATCTACATTCAGGTATGAGCTAACGAAAGATGCCCGACACTGCGTTCGGCATCAATCGCAACCTTATCGTATTATTGGAGATACCCTTTATCGTGTCGGAGTCGATTATGTACTCTGCCGATGTCTGACCCTCGAGGAAGCGAAGAAGGTTTTAAATGACTGCCACAATTTCGCTTGTGGTGGTCACATGTCTGGTTATGCCACTGCACAGAAGATCCTTCATGCTGGCTATTTCTAGCCGTCTATTTTTAAAGATTGCATTGTTGCAGTATGTAAATGCCATGCATGCGAGATTTATCAATGCAAGATGTGTGCACCGCCTATTCCACTACACCCTGTCATTATCGTTGGCCCTTTTGCCAAATGGGGCATAGATTTTATGACGTGTAACCCTCGTTCGGCTGGGGGGCATGCCTATATTATTGTCGCCGTCGATTATTTTACGAAATGGGCCGAAGCAATGCCTACACTGGCTGCGGATGGTAAGACAACGACACAGTTCATATTTAATCACGTTATTGCTCAGTTTGGTGTCCCTCGAGCCATCATCACTGACCATGGTTCTCATTTTCGGGATTATATGATGGTGGAGCTGACATCTAAGTTGGTTCTGTGTCACGATAGCTCAACGCCTTATTATCCTCAAGCTAATGGCCAAGTTGAAGTTGTAAACAAGGTCCTTGTTACAATGCTTCAACGAACAATCGGGATCCACAAATCAAACTGGCATCTCATGTTGTTCTCAACTCTCTGGGCTTACCGAACCTTGATCAAGAATGCAGCCGGATTTACCCCATTCCATTTGGTATACGGTCTGGAAGTTATGCTTCCTATTGAATGTGAAATCCCTTCACTTAAATTAGCTATGGAATTACTGCGTGATACTTCGCCTAAATAAGAACGTCTCCTCTACTTAGAGATATTGGACGAAACTCGTCGCTTAGCTGCCGTGGTCATCGAAGCACAGAAAAAGCGAGTCAAAGCCCATTTTGATCAGTCAGTTTCTCCTTGTTCTTTCATCGAAGGCGATCTCGTTCTTCTATACGACCAAGCTCACGACAAGATGGGGGCAAGAAAGTTCCAACCCATGTGGCATGGGGCCTACATTGTTAAACGTGTGTTACAGAATGGGGCTTATGAGCTTATTGACTATGAAGGTTGTCTTTTATCGCAACTCAAAAATGGGTTGTATCTGAAAAAATGTTATGCTTGAATCATTCACGCGTGATATGTGTACATAGGTGATTATTTTCATTTTGTGTGCATGCTTTGGTTTTATGTGCTTTGTGAGCTTTTTCTGCTTATTGGGTCTTGTTTGCTATGCAGATGTCTATTTCCCATTATGTCGGTTTCGCGGATGGTGCCTCCCACAGTACCAGGAACTTGTCTTCGGCAACCTGGGTAATTTATGATCCTGTTGGTGAGTTGATTAACTTACAAGGTATTTGTCTGGGGCTAGCTACAAACAATGTCGCTGAGTATAGTTTGGAACTATTAACCGAGGCAGTCAACCTCGGCATACACGCATTGCTTGTCAAGTTGGATTCACAACTTGTTGTTCTTCAACTAAATGGCCATTATTCGGTTCAAAACCCGTGCATTTTAAGATTGTATTTGCGTATTCGTTTACTTGAACGACATTTTGATTTCATTACTTATCAACATATACCAAGACGAATGAATACATTAACAGATGCAATAGTTAACATTGTGCTAGATAGACATTTGCGCAATTTATAAAAACATCATCACATGTACAAAGACACATGTAGAATATATATATATATATATATATATATATATATATATATATATATATATATATATATATATATATCGTTTGTTTACAAGCCGTGTGCATCATAAAACCCACAAAAATAATATATGTCTGTTTCGGTCACATCGTGAAACAACATGTCTCTCCAAAATATGCATAAATAAAGCCTAAATGCCTAGTCGACGTGGTGCTCATGATAGCACGTCACCGCCCGTACCAACCGCCTCAGCAAACGGTGGATACGTCTTGGCACTCCTACAGTGTGCCTCTGGTAGGCTTGAGGTACGTCATCAAAATGGGCATAATCTGGGACCCCACGGGTGATTCCCTCCAGGTTCTGCACTAACTCCTTGTCAATTCCCTCACCCTGAGGATCGAAGTCACAAGGATTCTGCCTCGCTATTGGAGACATGCCGAAAGGACGCTCTGGGCCAACATCTGCATTCATATGAGATTAACTGTTAGAACATGCATATATACCAAAAAATCATAAAACTCATAAAAATAATAAAAATGAGTCTTACCAAGTTCTTCGTCCCAATCCTCTCCCTCCGGGAGTGGGAGGTCTGGGTCTCCAGTGAAGTTTGTGTCGATGTAGGGCCAATCCTCCACAACAATTAGCTGTTGTCGGAGCCAATAAAAAAACTCTGGCCTCCAGGACATCTGTTGGCCACCCCCTGCTCTGGCCATCAGTGCCACCCATCGGGCCATCCGTGGCTCTCTTAGTGGTGGCTCTAGGACTATAGCCTCCTGGCGCTGAAATATGGGTAATCGTTCCAAGAAGAACGATACCAGAATCAACCCATACCCAAACCGCTTTAGTTTGGACTTCTTGCATTTGGCGAGCTGTCGTTTGATGCTCATAGTTACAGCCTCAGCCCAGTTGAAGATGGTTGGGTTCATACACTCTGAAGCAAGAAGTAATTGCGTCTTCATAGCCTCATGTGGTGCCTGCGATCCCGTGACCCGCGTGATAGTGTGTAGAACTACTCTCAGTGCTAGATCAGGGACGGTCTGGATATCCACTTTACCGCTCCCTGTTCCTTTTCGTGCCCCTGGGCACACCCTGTTCATTACCATTGTCATTCTTTCCCCGGAACCGAGTACCAGTCAGAATAGGGACTGCACCCCTAAGCGACAGTCCAGTGATAAAATATACATCAGATACTTCGAGATCAAGCTCTTAATCCCGAAGTACGAACTTCTCATGATCTTCGTCCCAAATGTTGATAAGATACTGAAGCAATTCGAGCTGAGCTCGGAGACACAATGTTAGGAAGAACTTCTTGAGCCCACAATTCCTGAGGGCATTAATACATTGTTAATTTTCCATGGCTTGTTCATCCTCTTGGCCGTGTTCTCTCTCTTTCCACTCGATTACCATCTTGTTCTGCTTTGTACATGCATGCATTGATCATAAGAACATTGTAAGACCTCTTAGGCATTAAAATATGAAATCAAACGGTTGCATTTTCTTGAATTAAGTGTAGCTTTTGAGTTGCGCGGTAGCACCTGGCGCGACCCCTGTGTAAAACAGGGTCGATTGGCGCGAGTCCATGCCCGAAATCCGCGCCAACCACGAAGGCCTAATTTTTACAAATCCTCCCCTAAAAGACTCCAAATGACAATTAAAGGTACTGAAATATAGCTTAAAACATGACAAATGGAGTTGGCTCTTACCTGAAACTGACGGAATCCATAATGGTCCACTGGATTTTCCACAATCGTTGCCTGAAGATCGCAAGAGAAATGGGTCACTATTGCTCTGCAAAGAGGTAAAAGTAAAAAGTAAATATTTTTTTACCACTGTTGGTATTTTATAACTTTTCAAAGTCCTAAAATAGGTTTTAAAACATATTTGTCGATATATTTTCATATTATTTTCGTGGAATATGTTTTACACGCGTCTTTGTGTGCAGCGACACGTTTTTCACGTGGTTATGACGAAGAGACGAGTTGTATTTTATACTTTTTTGGACTCGGTAAAAACACAAAAAAGTCACCACTGGAGTCACCTTTAAGCTCTTTTATGAATGCCTAAAACTGAAAAGATTGTCGAGTCGCTTGTCGTTTTGAGCTCGTTAAATTGGTTGCGAAACGATATCTACCTAGTATACGTTTACCCCTTTTTCGGGCTGGGACAGATTATTTACGAAAAAGGAATACCCTAGCCTATCGCGACTA
Organism: Pinus albicaulis; assembly: GCA_034641835.2. NCBI lineage: Eukaryota > Viridiplantae > Streptophyta > Pinopsida > Pinales > Pinaceae > Pinus > Pinus albicaulis. Next base: position 606,338,104 of record CM076572.1, read on the forward strand.
GGAGGTTCTCTCAGACATAGTTTTCTACCTTTTCGGGTCTATGGGACTACCTACGAAAAGGGACTGCTAGAGTTTTCTTTTCCACTGTCTTTTCAAACTCTCTAAATATGAAAAGACGTCTAGTTCTCCCTTTGTCAGACTCGTTAAACTCTGATGACATTGGACTTCGTCGCAATGATGTTATTCGAGTTCCTCCTTCCTAGAGCTCGTAAAATGTACTAGGTTGGATTTGTCTGAAGGACAAACTTACATCGCAGGCATATGTTATCCCCTTCAAGCTTGTTTTCAAAAATAATTGGGGTACTCGCCAAAAATGGTGGGGGAAAATGGAACCAAGATCGTAGTCATGTTGGTAGTATGTCACTCTTGAACATGGCACTTGTCTGCATTCGTGTCGGGTTAGGGACATCTCATCTCGTTATTTGCTTACCTCCATGGGTTTGGTTAATCTCTTTTGACCGCTCACCTTCTCTTTGCCACGTCACCATGACCTCAGATCCCTTGATGTCAAATACTGCCGAATCCAGTGTCGTGCCGCCGATACGATCAAGAGAAGTTTGCCTCTGCAGTTTTAACCTCCCTATGATTCTCTGTTGGTCTTGAGTCACAAACATCATATTCCTCTGTCTCGTGTCGATGATGTGGGAAACATTATGGCCCACCTTCGATCAAGGTCACCTCCTGTCGACTCCAGCTCATTATCCAGGAAGCTAATCTAGAGACTCCCTTCAGGTACCTTGGAGCCTGCATGCCTCAATGGCAGGTTCTTTGCACTCGACGTAAGGTCCACATCATTGGCCTTCGATCGATTGACTTTGTGGGTGTTCGACGTCAGATCACTCTTCACATGCCGTGGATTGTACCTTGTACCTTGAGGACCATTGTCATTGTTGGTGGTTTCTCTCACGTCTGTTAAACAACTTTCATCATTAGCTGGTAATCAGGTGATGTTATTGCATGTTCGACTTCAGCTCACATATTCGCATGCTCAAATTTGTACTATGTTCGGGTCGAGATGGAGCGTAAGACCCTGGGTTTTGTCTGATGAAATCCAGGCTGCGGGTTCTTTGTGGATTATTATGACTTATTGTATGACTCCTTTGACTAGATGACTGCGACCATACCTGAGTCTATTTATTGATCCCTACTGCTGGATGGTTGTGTCCATACCTCGAATCTCGTTATTTATATGCTCTCTTATGGATGGTTGTGCCCATGGCACATGTCATATATTAGATGTATCAGTTGTGTTCGTACTTGCAGGTTTTCCAACAAAAGTGTTTCGGTCGAACATATTCTCATAAAGCATTCCACCCCTCCCTCTCTCTCGGACCTCATGCTTTAGGGGGCATATGTTACACAGAATTTTGTCACTGTCCCTACAATCCCTCGCCCCGCATATTGGAGGGTCTTTCCCGTGACCTGTGAGTAATGTCAAACTCTACAAATACATTCTTTGCATCCTTCTGCATAAGGACATGATTCTTCCTGTTGAACATCTCCCCAGAAAGCACCCAAAAACCTATGTTTTGGCATTGGCGCGGGTAGCGAGTTCACCCCTCGTGCCAATGGGGAAAATTTGCACTAGAGGCCATGCCAGCTGGCGCTCTGTCCCTGTGTTGAGCCCGCACCAGCCTTTTTTGGAATGTTTTTTAACAAATTGGAGGCAGAAGTTTCCTTTAACCACCTCAGGAATGACTCATTACAAGTAGTTAAACTCGATAAGCCACAGATCTCTTCCTTTAGGAAATGGTTGATGGAACATTCTAAGAGGATAGGACTCCCCCCCCCCCACGATTATAGGGATCCTAACCTCTCCTTCTCCCTCTATATAAACAAGCCTTCTCCCTTTACAAAATCTAGTTGAACACATTATAACTGAAGAGCTGAACACGTAGCCAAGAAGCTGAACTTGGATAATAGATATTATAGCTGAGTAATCACTATAGAGAAGGTCGAACCAAGGAGGATCCTGTAGAGAGAGTCCCGTCTGAATTCCTGACGAGCTTTGTGAGACGTGCTCCGCTGGAGGAGATCACAACGTCGAAGCCTGGTTGTACTCTTCCTTCTTTAATTCAATATACTCGACTATGATATTGATTCCATATTTGTGTTATGTTTATTTAATGCATGTGATTTAGTCCTCTTCTACTGGCTGATAGTTAGGAATGCGAAATATTATGTTGTGTATCGTCTTTGTTTCTTGTGTATGTGAAGGTATCCGGGCGTGAGAACGAACGGATCGTGATCTGTCGAATTAGGAACAAGAGGCAGCCATTCTTCCAGACGACACAATAACGCAGGACCTAAGGTAGGTGATCTACCAAGTCTTTGTCCATTCTTAACTAGGAATTGATGTCATAGCGTGTCTCGTTTGTGGCTAGACCCACTCTTGGGCTAGTGGGATCGCCTCTGTCTACAGAGGGGATTTACCTCACCAACACCTATCTCTATGTTTGGTGGTTATTACAATGATTTCCATCACACAGAACTTTTTTGTTACTTTTTGTTGCCAATCAGAAAGTAGAGAACCATTTCACCTTGCCCAGAGGCTTCCCTTTGTTTGGAAATTATGGTTGCCACAAAGTTAATAATTTGTGACTTCTTTTCACCTTAATAACTGTACACAACAATAGTTGTTTAATGGTCAAAATATTTCTACCATATATTGGATGTAAGATACCTATGCAGGTTTCTATTGTATTTGGGCTTAACCAACCCAATATCATCCAACTAGCACCTTTTAAAAACTTAATACATTCGATGTCAATTATAACAAAGGTTGAAGCATTACGGACACAAGCAGATGGACTTTGATATATGATGAAATGGGTATATTATAGTGAACATCAACATAATCTTCCATGCTTTAATTTGCTTTCAATGAATTACAAAAAATAATAGAAGCATGAATTTTGAAAATGCTTTAAAACTGGAAGCTATTTAGGCTCTGAAAGATAATTTTTCAAACAACCTCAAAATGATAAACTAATGTAGAACATAAAATTGAATTTTAACCTGATTATTGATATAATATTTTTGCTTAATGATGGGTATTACTGGCAGAATTTCTTCCACTTTTTCCTATTGGTGGATGTAGTCCGTTGAGGGTGTTGAAGCCTTGATGGCTAATCCACTTATGTCCATGTGGGAGTACCACTATCCATGAGGAAGCCATGTTGGCAATAGGATCTCTTATATATGCAACAAGTGTAATTTAGAAAATGCATGAATGACTTCTACCTATATTTAGAGACGAGTCTCCAAAACTTTGAAGAATACCAGGTAAGTATGCTTTAAACAACTTTAGATGTGGTAGTCATTAATAATTATAACCAACATATTAAAACCTGTGAGAATGGTGGTGATATTAGAAGTTATTTTAATTGTTATATTAATCTAGTATGTTCATAAATCTTACAAGTGATGTGGATGTTAATTTGTAATTATAATTAGCAATTCAATGTATGCAACATTGAGGGGAAAATGGGCCATTTAAATTATTGGTTGAGCCTAAATTACTGTTTAAATTACTTTTAGGGAGTATGTCAGAATGCGAAAATTCCTGAAGAGCGCATCATCTATCAGACCAATTCTCAAGTTGGTATCGTTAAAGCAGAATTGTCTGCATAAAGAAAGTTGCATCCAATATGTTGATGGCAACGTGAATTAAGATGCGTGCTTAAGGCTGCGTAATGTTGAGTCTGGTGAGCTAGAAATGCAGCTTGAATGAGTTGATGTTCCTGATGGATATGATAAGTATGTATCTGTTCATTTTGCACGACGATAATACTGTGTATGGATGTTTGTGTAGACTATATTTTGTAACTATGATTTGATTCTAGTAAAGTTGCCTTGTGGTGAAAGGTTGTATCCAATATCATAAGCTTTTACCTATTACTTTATAAGGTTTTGTATTCCCTCCTTATAAATGAAGATTGTATACATTAAAAAAATCAAAAGAAATCTAACATACACTGAATACTTTTGTAGTTTAAGGCAAGTTAAGTTTATTCATCGAGGGAAGATGTGAGAATCTGAAGAGAAGTTTGAACTTAATGTATTTCTGATCACATGGTAGTTAAGTCTATTAAAAAGAATTAAGTGGTTAATTCTAAGGCAAATTTTAATTGTAACAAACTTTGGTCATTACCAAGGCTTAATATATGCTTGACCACATCAACTTTGGACATACAAGTGCCATTTAGCAAAGTTGTGATTTACACGTTCAAATATCTTTACAACATTATCTCTGATTAGATGTTGAATGCTTGCAATAGTATTTAAATACAATTTGTTTTTCTTACAAGAAATGTGTAACACTTTGATATGGTTTATGTGTCATATTTACCAGATCAATCAATTAGCATGAAACCTAGTGCTATGTAGCTTGACAAGTGAATGAAGCTTTCACATACAAGTTGTTCATATCTTTGGAGATGAAGTCTGATGAGCGTGGATAAATGTTGTTAGTTTTTATTCTTTCACCAGGAACCAACCAATATTTAGCTAGAGTAGGCATGAAACTCCTAGGATGTGCCACTCTGGGAATTCCTAGGTAGAGGAGAGAGTTGCATGCATTTAGAAACATCATTTGATCAATGTCAATAAACCCATATATCAAGACTTACTATTGGGCCAACTTGAGCACACAAGTAAAAATCAAAATTTCTAGGATGGAAAATCTAGGCATATACAATAGTACCTGCATCCAAAGCACAAAGTATTCTCTACTCTGTTTTACTTCAACAAATATTCACTACTCCGTTTTACTTGGTTGAGCCTAACTTACTGTTTAAATTACTTTTAGGGAGTATGTCAGAATGCGAAAATTCCTGAAGAGTGCATCATCTACCAGACCAATTCTCAAGTTGGTATCGTCAAAGCATAATTGTCTGTATAAAGAAAGTTGCATCCAGTATGTTGATGGAAATGTGACTTAGGATGTGTGCTTAAGGCTGCGTAATGGTGAGTCTAGTGAGCTAGAAATGCAGCTTGAATGGGTTGATGTTCTTGATGGATATGACACGCATGTATGTGTTCATTTTTCACAATGATGATACTGTGTGTGGATGTTTGTGTAGACTATATTTTGTACCTCTAATTTGATTCTAGTAGAGTTGCCTTGTGGTGAAGGGTTGTATCCAATATCATAAGCTTTTACCTATTACTTTCTAAGGTTTTGTATTCCCTCCTTATAAATGAAGATTGTATATATTACAAAAATCAAAATAAATCTAACATACACTGAATACTTTTGTAGTTTAAGGCAAGTTAAGTTTATTCATTGAGGGAAAATGTGAGAATTTGAAGGTACTATTATTATGCTCTAGAATAATGTTTAGATTGTAGTTTTAACTTAATGTATTTCTAATCACATGGTAGTTTAGTCTATTAAAAAGAATTAAGTGGTTAATTCTAACGCAAATTTTAATTGTAACAAACTTTGGTCATTACCAAGGCTTAATATATGCTTGACCACATCAACTTTGGACATACAAGTGCCATTTAGAAAAGTTGTGATTTACAAGTTCAAATATCTTTACAACATTATCTCTGATTAGATGTTGAATGCTTGTAATAGTATTTAAATACAATTTGTTTTTCTTACAAGAAACGCGTATGATCCAGGTGGAATAATCAGGTACAGGTACAAGTGGCCTGAGTAAAAGGCTCAAAAATCAAAGTGTTCAAAAGATTCTTGAACCAAGTTCATGCTGTAGATCTCGTCTTTCTGATTCCAACGGCGCAGACGGCACTCAATTCCGAGTCCGTATGAAGAAGTTATAAGCGGTCAAAGTTCCAGGTTGACTTGGTGATGTGGCAGGTTAAGGAAGGCACGAATTGGATTTTTCCCGGCCACCGGATTCCGGCAAGCTCAGGCCAGATTCTGGGTGAAATTGTGGCCTGTTTAATTTGCCTCCTTCGGTCCAAAACCGAATTTTTAAAAAGGCGTAATTTGTTTATAAAAACAAAAATTATTTAAAAAAAAAGGTTGGCAGGCCACCACCCCCGCCACCCCACTCAACCGTATGTCACAACACATATTAAAAAATATATATTGGGCCGGCGGGCCATGAACCCGCCGGACCCCACGGAGCCTCCACCACTTTATGTTATGTGTGTTATAACAAACACACCAACTACATATTAAAATAAATGGTGCCAGCGGGAGTTAAGGGGGCAGGCCGCCCCATGCGGGCCCGAACCCCCATACTTGATATTTAAAACAAATGCCGGTTTAAAAGAAAAACACAATGCAGAATTTGGAGAGGCGGGATTTGGTCCCCCGACCTCCGTTTAACCATTTTTTCCTTTTTACCATTGTGCCAAACGGATATCTTGTTAATTCCGCCCACGAGTTTTTATTTAAACTCGTCTTTTTACAGTGTGCCCAGGCCATGGAGGAGCGGAGAGCGCGCACGCAGATCGAGATTTATTATTTTTTAATTGCAGGTGCAGTGGAACCATGAGTCAGAAAAGAGGCAGGCGGAACCTCGATTGAGGCAAATTTTCAAGAGGGCGAAATTTTGACTTTGTCCAAATGGGACAAATTTTATGTCATTTCAGCACTACTCGACGCCACGAGTCTGATGGCATGCTCAGTTTCTGCATCTGAGTTTTCGATTTTTCAGCCACTTTTGGAAGTGGGTTATGACGGTGTCAGTGTTGCACATGTGAGCAGTCGTTTTCACCTTTCTCGACGCCACAAGATTAATGGTGTTTTCAGATTCAGCCAAAAATCAGCTCAGCCTTCAGCAAAGGGCAGCATGAGGTATATGATGTGATTTCCATGTACTTCTTCATTTATTTCTCTTTGAGATGCATTATGTCTTGCAGATCCCGGTTGATACATGAGTTGTGGGATCTTGCTTTGTGTTGTTTTTTATGTACTTTCAGCCATGGATTTGTGTCATGTATGAGTCCCTTTCATGCCACATTGGCAGGATGCTCTTTTTCATATGTATATTGTTGAAATCCCTTGTTTGCCAGGATTGGCGGGATACTCTTATTTGCTACATGTCAGCTATGGTCATACTGATAGGAGTCTTTCTTTATGTATGAGAGTTCTGCAGTGGAACATCTCTTAAAGAAGTCAAGCCACTCCTGCGTGAGGGCAATTTTTCCTTGTATGTCATAGGGAAACATATCCATGTACATCTCTTCTTACAACACATAATGCAGCGGCCTACACCATCTTGACACCGAGGCCCGGAGATGTAGTCCCTCCTGGACGAACTCCGTCATCAAACGACGTGTTCTTATGACTGTTGATCTTGTTCATTTATGTTCCTCTTATTTACAGCTACAATTGTTCATTTCAGTTCTTTAACGTCTTTAATTAAATGCAATTCTATTTATCAGCCGAATTAAAAGGTCTTGGTTAAGGGTATCAAGATTTTACCTTGGATCAGCGTAACACTTTGATATGGTTTATGTGTCATATTTACCAGATCCATCAATTAGCATGAAACCTAGTGCTATGTAGCTTGACAAGTGAATGAAGCTTTCACATACAAGTTGTTCTTATCTTTGGACATGAAGTCTGATGAGCGTAGGTGAATAAATGTTGTTAGTTTTTATTCTTTCACCAAGAACCACCCAATATTTAGCTAGAGCAGGCATATGAAACTCCTAGGATGTGCCACTCTGGGAATTCCCAGGCAGAGGAGAGAGTTGCATGCATTTAGAAACATCATTTGATCAATGTCAATATACCCATATACCAATACTTACTATTGGGCCAACTTGAGCACACAAGTAAAAATCAAAATTTCTAGGATGGAAAATCTAGGCATCTACAATAGTACCTACATCCAAAGCACGAAGTATTCACTACTCTGTTTTACTTCAACAAATATTGGGAACATAAAGGAGTGGATCAAGTATTAACATGTAGTCTGGTAGATTTTGAACTATGGGCAATAAGTAATGATTCACACTAATGGTTTGGATACCAATAACTGAACCTGGGCCAATAAAGATAAAAGCTCGCATTGCTTTACTGTTGAACCACAACCCAACTAACAAATAAATGTCCAGAGTTATAATGCATGCCATGCTGAATGGTCTATAGGGACAGAAAAACATAGAGGACCACCATTAACTATTATATGATTGATCCCACCAGATCCTATGGGGTCCAAGGCTGATGTGATTGCTCCCTCCCTTACTAACATTGCAAGTGCTTTCAATGTTGTACCTTGTGGGTCTTTTTTGGATTGTTGTTATGGTAATTTCAATGTTGTGCCTGGGTCTTTTTTGGATTTTTGTTATGATAATTTCAATGTTGTGCCTTGTGGGTCTTTTTTTGGATTTTTGTTATGGTTGTTATTTATGTGGTGTTCATAATATTTGCATGTCTTACTGCTACGCTAAAATATTCTTATGTGAAGTATTTCATTCTACATTCATACTCTCCTTTCTCCTAAAATAATATTAAGAATTGTAATACTGCACCTCACATAAGCAGAATTTGCAATAACAAAATATATTTAACAACAATAATGCTTAGAGGTTTGAAATGGCAGACATACATCTATGGAGGAATGGGATTTTCAGTGTTGCAAGGTCAAGGCTGTGTTCCGAAGGTTTCCAAGGCTATTAGAATTGCAGATAAGGGTTTTAGTGCTAGTTATGTTTACCTAAGCTTCATTCTCATAATTTTGATAGAGATTTATATTTTCATACATGTTAACGCAGGGATGAGCAAGTAACAAAGGCTGCAGTTGGGGTCCTAGGTGACTTGGCTGATACATTGGGTTTAAATTCTGCACCATTGCTGCAACAATATGCCTTTTACAATGACTTTATTGATGAATGCTTGTCATCTAATGATCCATTGATTAAGGAGACTGCATAATAGGTTCACATGACAATGCGTCGAGTTGTTTCAAGTTGATTGTGTCGAGAAAGTTTGGAAATGCATGCAGTGGTTTGGGTGTGCCGAGTTAAAGGAGTTACAAATTGCATACTTATCATTGTGTCAATGATGATTCCATAATCCACATGAAGCTTACCAACATATTTACAGGTCGTTGAGGATTTTAAGGTACCACCTTGAGAGCTAAAATTTTAAAAGAATGAAAAAATCATTATTTTTAATCTGTTATTCCTTCCTATGTTACTGCTCCTAGTGTTTCCTTTACAACATATGATGCAATAAGATTAAATGATACAATTAAGCACAAGATCAATTTTTTTTAATTTAAATTGTATTTTTAATACATAATTTATTTAAAAAACTTTAATCAAATTTACAATTTTAGCCATTCATGATTAAGTTTGGGGCAAAATTGATCCCAAAATATGGCAAAAAAAAACCAAAAATAAAATTACGGTTTTAAAAAAACATATAAAATGAGAAGTAGCTCTTGGATGGGATGGTTAGAAATTGTAGGCCATTCCGCTAACCGTGAAGCAGTTTTTAGTTTGTGTGGCATAATTCAATTTCAGACTGTATTTATCACCATCGCTAACTCTGGTCTACTTCAGTTTCATTGGTATGCACATTTATGCTCTTCTACCTGCCAGGCTTGAGGCTTCGTAACGAAAAAAGCGAGAAATTACATTCTGGAAACACAGAGTAAGCGTTGAAGCCATATTTTAAACACCAGAAGTATCATGAAAGTTTATTATAAGGCCTCTCTTCGTCTCGTTCCCCTCTTTCAAATGATAATAACTGAATCTAACCCTATTTCCAGTTATTTTTAGCCGTACTAATTACAAATGCTCTGCACGTTTAATAAAGAATAAACCCTCACTGCGACGGCACGAAAAGTTAGTGTTTCTCGAGACAAATTCGTCTGTATTGGAGAGTTTTTTGTTCCTCCGAAAGTTGCCGAATCCACTCGGGACACAGACTACAGTATACTCGTGTATGGGATTCTATCGTACCCCTTTTTTATGCGCTTATTGATTTACATGTTTTGCGGGAAAATATTTGCACGCATACTAAATTGCTTTTGTTTGCTTGTTTGTTGCTGTTGCTTTTGCTATGAATGAATTTGCAGTAATTATGTTGTCTGCGTGATTGGCTGTGCAGTATACTGCTGAAACAGCTGCTGAGGTGTATCTCATCTAGAGGCGCTCGGCACCATGTATGGAGGTGGTGTGTACATTTGCTTTTTTATCTATATTGAATGCTTTTCTTGCTTGTAGTACAATTTTTAAGCATTTGCTAGTTGGTCAATTTAACATTTTCAAAGAAGATTTGATCATTTTCTTTAATGTCAGACACTTGCCCATTTCTGTTAAGATCCTATTCTGCAGGTTATTTGTAAATGCCCGTATTTGGTAGAGTTTGTTTGATCAAACATAAATCCTAGGACTATCCCATTTTTCTGATGTTTTATGTGGACTGTTCTTACACGGAAAAATGAAATAATTGGGATTTATGGACATGCGACCACCTGTCAAACGGAAAATTGTTCAAATTGTCACCTGGCTAAGGTTGTACCCGCACTTTCGAATCCTGTTAAGCCTTTCTTATGATAAAGGTTTGAGTTTTTATTTGGATGGTATTGAAATGGGACAATGTCCTTGTTGATATTTTCTCATATAGAATTAATTAATAGATACAAAAAATTATTGCGCTCAATCTATATATGCCTAAACCGTATAAATATGCTTTTCCCTTGAACCGATGTTATAATGATACTAAGTAAAGTGGAGGAATCAACGTGAGGATACACAAACAAACCTTAAGCATTGTTACTGGACTCTTCCAAGTCCTAGTTGACTCTCAAGTTTGACTCTGCACTTTGAGGAAGCTGAGTTCAGTTAGCTCTTTTGAGTCAAACTCAACCCTGAGTCATACTTGTTTTTGACTCGAGCTATTCTTCGGTAAAAGAAAAAGGATAAAAAAAGGCACTCATTTTGCTTGATTTTCTGATCCAACCTCACAAAAAACAACCAACATTACATTTTGTAGTATGTAGTATCATCTATGTACGTTGAAACAAGTAACTATTGAAATAATGCGTTATAACTTACATGCACATTTTGAACTTTCATATTAATGGATAATATCTTTTTGATATATTGTGTTTTTTTTCTTTGAGTTGACTCTTGAGTTTTTCCCAAATTTGAGTCAATATACTCTTTGGCCTGGCCTAGTCATTCTCTAAAGTTATATATATATATATTGAGTCAATATATTGTGTACTTTTAATTTTTTTTCTTCGAGTTCTTGAGTTTTTCCCAAATTTGATTCAATATACTCTTTGGCCTGGCCTAGTCATTCTCTGAAGTTAGCAATGGAGACAACAAATTGAACATTTGGAAGGCAACGTAAACTCCGAATAATGAGTAGCCTTCAAGAGGAGGTGTTTCCCATTAAATTTGAACATGTCAAATATATCTCAGCAAAAGGAAAATTTGAAAGTGAGGCAATGACCTATCAACAATTCTTGTAGGATCAAGGAGAGAATATAAATCTTGGGTCTAGGTGGTTACAGGGAAGAAGGCATGCCCATTGCTAGAGGTTGTAGTAGAATGTGAGTTTGAATAGAAAAAGCTCCAAGAATCCGACACACTAGGGAATTGAACCTTTCACTTTGTGGTCCCTCATCTTCTTCTTTGGACCTTGCTTAGAGAGTTTCTCTATCATTTATGACTTTCTATACGTGAAAGGCATTGGCTTGAATAGAGCTCGACATACCTCATCATTTGCTCCACGCTTCATAAGTGCCTGTAGAGCCAAATTCCAATAAGTGGCTTGCTTCACTCCATAACAAGGTTTTCTTGATTGTTGACTTTATGAGATTGCAAGTGGAATACCTGAGGATGACTAGAGAACAAGTGATTGCAATTAGTTGTGAAAATTTGAAGACCCAAATCCCTACTTCCAACATAAACTCCGAATAATGAGTACCCTTCAAGAGGAGGTGTTTCCCATTAAATATGAACATGTCAAATTTAACTTAGCAATAGTAAAATTTGAAAGTGAGGCGATGACTTGTCAACAATTCTTACAGGATGAAGGAGAGAATATAAATCTTGGGTCTAGGTGGTTATAGGGAAGAAGGCATGCCCATTGGTAGAGGTTGTAGTAGAATGTGAGTTTGAATAGAAAAAGCTCCAAGAATCCGACGCACTAGGTAATTGAACCTTTCACTTTGTGGCCCTTCATCTTCTTCTTTGGACCTTGCTTAAAGAGTTTCTCTATCATCTATGACTTTCTATACTTGAAAGGCATTGGCTTAAATAGAGCTTGGCATACCTCATCATTTGCTTCCACACTTCATAAGTGCTTGTAGAGCCAAATTCCAATAAGTGGCTTGCTTCACTCGGTAACAAGGTTTTCTTGATTGTTGACTTTATGAGATTGCAAGTGGAAAACCTGAGCATGACTAGAGAACAAGTGATTGCAATTAGTTGTGAAAATTTGAAGACCCAAATACCTATTGCAGCAATCTGATGTTATTTCTCCTACTTGTTAATTCTCATACAAGTTATTTACTGTGTTACACTGTACACATCGAAATAAATACAATTGCAGCCTCCACAACATAAATAAATATGTGGAAACAAGTACTGAGCAAGAAAGAAATAACACACACAATTGACACCGTTGTTTTTGGACAATGTCCTCGGAAAAACCCAATGTGGGAAGACTGGTGCAACAACTGAGGGTTTGTATATTATGTAGTAGTTTCTGAATACAATTTTTGGATGCCTTATTGACTATCCAATACAGATAATCTGACTGGCAGAAAAATTAGTGAGAAATACCTCACACTATCATTGGCGATCTGACATTGATCCAGCCTATGAGTGGCTAGCCCCAAGCTGCCCCTGTGCAGTCACTGCGCTGCTTTGCATCACAACTAATAGAGACTGTGTCACTCCCTCTGGCTGATCGATCTACTGGCTGGATGCTCGATCTTGTGGCCCTTTGGTCTCACATCTCGACTCCTGGCACTAGATCCGATTTGCTCCTCAGCAAATTTGTGGATCTCATCACAGGCTTTGCGCTGCCTCAACGTGGCTCTACGTTACCTCTTTGAATCTTTCTTTGCCTTCTCTGCAATGTATTCTCAGATAAGGAACCTCCAACTGAAAAACTATCCCTTCTCGATGATTTCTCTGGCAACTGTTGCGCTGGTCTCTTTAGAAATCGATCTCTTGATCTCCACTTGATGTGTCTTCCAAGTGCCCATTGAAGTCCTTCTTATAATCTTCTCGTTGATCAATCAATCAATGACCCAGATTAGATTCTAATCAATGGCTCAAATCATCTTGACTTGATCTCCGTCTTTTTCTAGAAGATTCACACCCACTTTAATTAATACCCTTTAATTATTTTAATTTTCTAAGTTTAGACTTAGGCATCTATTAAAAGTAATATTATTTTAATAAAACTGTCTCCATGTGGAATTTCCCAAAATGATTTTTGGGTATTGGAGGATGCATGTGTCCTAGCCTCCTTGCAAATTTTGAGGCTTAGAGCACATCTGATGCTGCCATAAATCAACACTCCTTAGCAAGGAATGTGCTCTAGTAATGCAACTTGCTGAAGAATCACCTTGAATCTGTATCATCTCCCTCTATGCTGCTGATGTCTGACATCACTGCCCACCAACTACTGTGCAAATGCTGCATCTGTGTTGCTGTTGACCCTGCATGCTGCTGTCAACTGCATTTGCACTGCAACCCTGTTGCTGTTACAACAAAAAAAATCCAAAATACTGAACCAATGGTGTTCAGTATGATGCATTTGTTATTGGAGTTCTGATTGTTGCTAGTCTCTGCGTTGACCCTCTGAAGCCTCTGTGTTGCTGCTGACTTTGTACTGTGCCAACTACACTGCTGCCAACTCTGCTTTGCGTTGATGAGTCTCTGGTGCTCCTACCCACTGCACCGTCACTCTGACACTCCTTTACACCAACTAACACTGGTCCATCCTACTACTTCTGATATGGGCAGGTATTGATCCGAGAGGTTGACTCCTCAAGGATCCTGCTCATCTGCAATTCACTGGAACTACAGTACTAGATCACCACACCTCTCCCCTGGAGGTATGTGGGTAATCATAACAAACTCCTCCTCCTCGATCCTTGCGGTTGTAGCCCGTGGATCATGTTTCTCTTCCTTGTCCTTCTTTTTGAGTGGACAATGTGTGGCGTAGTGACCAAGCTCACCACACCGAAAACATTTGATCTTTGAGACGTCCTTCTTTTGCCTTCGCTGCTCTTGCTGCCCCTTTGATGCAAGGGCTACATTTTCGTCTTCCTCCTTGGGCTTCATCCCACTACTGCTACTGCCATCAAGTTTGCACTTGATCAGATCTCGCCTCATCTCTTCTTGTTGAAGAGCAGCCCACATCCCTTCCCAATCCGACAATTTTTCTCTGCCCATTCTTCTGAGACAAAATTCACGGCCAATCTCACCATCTCCGTGGCCTGAGGCGCTAATCCTACAACTGCCAATTGATCCTGTACATCCTTAAGCTTTGTAAGAAAGGGGTCTATGCGCTCCCACTTCTGCATGTCCTTGTGGATCTCATCTTCTCTTCCAGGTACATCTTTTGTTGCTCGGAAGACCCCTGGTACAGTGTAGCCAATGCTTCCCACATCTCATTGGCAGTCCCTTTGCCGGAAATGTGTGAAACAATGTGATCCCTCACTTTGTCGAGGATCAACCTCTTGGGCTTTGCCATATCCTTCTTGTAGACTTTCAATGGATCCAGATTTGCAAGGACAACTACCACATTATCAATAAATGCTTTAAGATCGTGCTCATCCAGAAGGAAGGAGATCCTTGCCTTCCAGATCACATAGTTGGAGGCACCCTCCAATCGATCCTGATCTCTTAGCCCGATTGCTACCATCTCACCTAAACAAATGTTGAATGTTGCCTCTAACCCTCTGCGCAACTGATTCTATGCACTCCCTGTTGGAGTGAGCAAAATTAATCTCGATTATTGCTACTTTTGCGTGGGGAATTAGAATTTATGGGCAAGAAATTCTTTGAGGTCAGAATTCCCTTAGTGTGCTCTTCTTCCTTCTTCTAGCGCTTATTTTCACTAGCAAGCTGCTGTATAAAATCTGTGTCCCAGCTGAAGATTGCTCTGTGCTGAAGTTGCTGCACTGCTCCCTCTGCTGCTGGCAAATCTCAATCTGGAAAATCTTCCTCTTTGTCGACTCATTCAGAGAGGGATTTTCCTTGAGAATCTTGCCCTCCTGGTCTGGACTGCAGCCCATCTGGGAATTCAATCTGCTGCCTATGAAAACTCTTCGATCTCCCTCTTCTACTCAGCGTTGGGCTCTTTCGACTCTGCTCTTCTGTTTCACCAATGCTCTGATACCATGTGAAAATTTGAAGACCTAAATCCCTAATGCAACAATATGATGTTATTTCTCCTACTTGTTAATTCTCATACAAGTTATTTACTGCGTTACACTGTAAACATCGAAATAAATACAATTGCAGCCTTCACAACATAAATAAATATGCGGAAACAAGTACTGAGAAAGAAAGAAATAACACAAAGACAATTGACATCGTTGTAATGTACTCGGAAAAACCCAATGTGGGAAAATTGGTGCAACAGTTGAGGGTTTGTATATTATGTGGCAGCTTTTGAAAATAATCTTTAGATGCCTTACTGGCTATCCTATACAAAGAATTTGATTGGCAGAAAAATTAGTGAGAAATACCTCACACTCACTGGCGATCCGACACTGATCCACCCTCTGAGTGGCTAGCCCCAAGCTGCCTCTTCGCAGTCACTACGCTGCTCTGCATCATAACTGATTGGGACTGCATCACTCCCTCTGGTTGATCGATCTATTGGCTGGATGCTCGATCCTTTTGCTCTTCGGTCTCACAACTTGACTCCTGGCACTAGATCTAATTTGCTCCTTAGCAAATTTGCGGATCTCCTCACAAGCTCTGCATTGCCTCAGCGTGGCTCTGCATTGCCCAACGTGGCTCTACACTGCCTCTCTAGATCTTTCTCTCCCTTCTCTGCAATGTATTCCCGGATTAGGAAACCTCCAACCGTAAAACTATCAAGAAATCTCCTTGATGATTTCTCCGACAACCTCTGCGCTGCTCTCTTTAGAAATCTATCTCTTGATCTCCACTCGATGTGTCTTCCAAGTGCCCATCGTAGTCCCTCTTGTAATCTTCTCGTGGATCAATCAACGACCCATATTAGATTATAATCAATGGCTTAGATCATCTTGACTCGATCTCTGTCTTTTTCTAAAAGATTTACACCCAATTTAATTAATACCCTTTAATTATTTTAGTTTCCTAAGTTTAGACTTAGGTATCCATTACAAATAATTAATTATTTTAATAAAACTGTTTCCAAGTGGAAGTTCCCAAAACGATTTTTGGGTCTTGGAGGATGCATGTGTCCTAGCCTCCCTGCAAATTTTGAGGCTTAGAGCACATCCTATGCTACCAGAAATCAACATTAGTAAGGTAAATAAATGGGCCATGATTTGGGAGGTTATGGCTGTGATTAAGGACTCCCCTATGCCATTACATACTGGGATTGAAATGTTCCTCCCTAGGTTCCTTTTGTAACATGCCTTCCATACAATATTGATATTGGTCATTGAGATGCATGAAAGTCTTGAGATTCCTTTTAATGCATGTTATTAATGACCCCTTTTAACAAAATACATTCTTTTCATTGAACCTTCTAAACTTTGGCTTAAGAATTTTGTCAAACAATTAGGACACATATCATTTTGTCAAATCCTTGTACAAATAACTATAATAGGGATAAATTCTCTATCTCGTGCATAGTAATATAATATTGGAAGAATGTGCAATATGCAAGGAAGGTACTAATCCCAAACAATTCCCAATTTATTAAGAAAACATGAGGGATTACATATAAGTATTTATTTGATGAAATTGGTACTTCGCCACAAATAATTTTTTTTGTCAACCCAGTTTGCAAACTTGGTGTTCTAAGGAATTAGTTTTGCCTCTTGTCTTGACCCTTGATATCAACACAACTCTTATGAAACACTCAATCCTGTTATCTCGATTGTTGACTGGTCTTGGCCTCCCAACAATTCAACTTGCAAATTCGAGCTGGTAAAGCCCTGGATTATTGCACAAGATTACAATGAATACTCCATTGCCTTTGTAGTTCAGTGATTGGTCACCAAAATGTTTCAGGAGTTTCAACTCCAATCTTGGTCCTCAACACCTCAAAACTTGGCTCAACAATTTAAGGATTGCATCGGTAACTAAATCGGTTCTCAGGTTAGGTCTCAACTATCAAGAGTGTGACTAGTTCTTAGATCTTGTGTGCCCCCATTTTCTTTATTCGATTTCTCCTTTATAATCTGGCTTGACCTACTGGCGTTTGGTCCCGAGACTATGTGTAATTTGTGCAAGTTATATCACCTTAAACTTGACCAACGAGTATTCTTGGTTTTTATCAAATAATTTGAACTACACCTGATTTAATTCCAATGTGGCCCTGTCAATAAAATTTCAGTCTCATCATCGAATGATGCGGGCCCTCTCTTGGTGTCATTGTCTATCCCATAATTAAATCTTGTCTCCTTGATCAACACTGTGATTTGGTTCAACTTTTGTCAAACTTGCTGAATTGCATCGACGAATCACAATTCTGGGTATTTCGGCCCTCAATGGTCTGTTGTTGCTTTCTAATGCTAAGCCCTAGAGGGTTCATGCTTTGACTTTCCGCAGAAATTGTATACTCAAACCCTAAACTGCCCCTAGAATTACAATTTTAGTGATTAATGGACTCCCAACTACCACCACGCGGCAAGGCAACTTTGTTGTAAAGGAATGATAATGCAAACTTATTTCGACCTCCAGTCTACCCTGGTCTCGTCCTTAACTCAGCTCGACTTAAATCATAAACTCAATACTATCTAGTGGTAAGACAATACTGATGCCACCGCTTGAATCTGTATTAATTTAATCCTTCCACCAAGTTGCCATCTTAACATATTACTCAACAGTCATTAATGTGTTTGCTGTTGTTGGGTAAGCACCATTTAGGCTAACTGTCAAATTAATACGAAATCAACTCTATGGGATTCTCGGCCTCTAGAGAAGTGATAATTTGACCCTCCAATTATGAGATATTCATGCGCTAATTTGACCTTGCAAAAGTGATAATTTGACCCTCCAATTATGATGGATATTCATGCGCTAATTCGACCTTGCAATTATTGATGATGAAATCCTTTTTATAACTCAGCCCGGGCATAAGAGATAAGTTTGGCCTCCTTGCCTAATCTTCATTTAGAGCTAGTTGCAAGCCTCCTTATTTGTGTACTTGTCGCAATGATGTTGCCACACACAGTCCTCCTGTTAAGCTTCAACACACAAATTCATCAATGAAGTACCAACGAGGAATCTAAGTGATTCCTCCTAATGACTGGCTAAGGTGTATTGTTGCAACACAAAGGCCAATATTGATCAACTAGGGTGGATACTTTCACCATCCAAGAAGATCCATACTCAGGGCTACAAACCCTCACACACAAGCATTAAGTGCCCACAAAATCGATTCATCAAATTATCCAATCACATGTCCATGAATGAGCTCGTGCTTTTCTTTAATAGAGATGGCTATTCGAATACCATGGTTCACTTTTATCTCTTTTTAATAAGTCACATTATAATGGTTTTAAAAATTTTTCCTTGGTCATTTAAAAAAAAAAATTTAGTTATTCCCGGATATCCAACATTTTCCAAAGAAGGAATTGCTTGTTGAGAGAATCTCTCAACTAAACCAACAAACTAATCAACCTATTTACTAATGTAAGCATTATTTCCAAGAGTGTGTGTGTATAATCAGTATATATTCATCTTAATGACAGATCTAGCAAGTGCTGAGAGGGATCAAAACTCACGAGTTGTAAACCATTTTTCAGATATTTCATAATTAATTTTTATTTGTTGCCTATGGGGATTGGCTAGGCTATTCAGATGGTCTCTATTTCTTTCATTCGGAAAAAGGAACATTATAGTCCTCCCTTCTCGAAATTGCATGTCCTCAAGCAATCCATACTCCAATATTGGGAACCCGAACAAGTTTGCAGAATGCTTTAGCACATAACTATTGTATCATCTCAGTGCTGCTAAACTCAATATCATTGTTGCACTCTGCATTCTCTGAAAACAATCTATAAAATTGCAATCAATCCTCTGTGAGAATTCCTGGTGAATTTGTAGAGTACTCTATAGCATATTCCCAAACACCTAGTGAGATAGAGCTAATTCCAAGCACCAATTTGAGTTTGCATGATTGCAAATCCAATTTTATGAGGAGCAAGATCCTTGTCTCTAAACACACACTCTTGTATGCTGAATATCCACAGGTTGACTTATGCATGAGTGCCACATCGAAAATAGATCTGGATACCAGTGAAAATGAAGTTTTGACATAATTACCTTTTAAGGGGTTTAGGTGCTGTCGCATGTTGCCACTTGCTCCATTGATCCTAATCAGAAGAGGGCTTCTATGATGGTCTTTGATTCCTAAACATTACCATGATCCACAATTCTCTCTTTCTCACTACTAATGCTATAAACCTGTTGACCTCTCCATTGTTGTATGATTGAACTAAGGTCATGCTCATTAGGTGAAATTATGGAAAGAAACCTTATCCACCTGAAAGGAGGGCTAGAAATGTCGATGGAAACAAGATATCTTTGTGTTTTGTCTGCTATCCAATGCTTCCTCCATGAATTTGTCTGCTCGGAAATCTCTGCCTCTGTTAGATCAACCTTCATTATCTGTCTTTCCTTACCCAATGCTTGCGCTTACTCATATCCCTGAATTGTAAGTAGCTTTGTTGGTCCCACTTCACGCAACCTCCTTGAGTATATGCCTTTTGGTAAAACTGCTGCTATTGATCTTCCTACAAGTCTAAGGCAACTTTGTGATAATTTTTCGCATGCTAAGTTGCCTGTTGCCCCCTTGGCCTGATGATACCTGAATGTCATTATGCTATCATGTGGTATAGCCATGTACTCTAATGGAATCATAAGGAAGTGCATAAGCTTGGTCAACCGCCAACCCCTTTGTAATTATAATCGGTGCCCTGCACCACTGGTAGACCTGCTAACATAGCCCTGGTCGTACTTCCCCGAAGCTTTCACTGCTCCAATTTGATATAAGTGCAGATTAGAAATCTGCTATCAGAAAGTTGAGCTTTGATGCTATTGCATTCATCTTCCAAACCAACCATTGCTCGTAGAGGCTTTGACCTCGAGTACTCACAGGCATACCTGTTATTGGAATATTCCCCCAACAAGAATGTATGATGCCGATTCCTTGGAAAGGGTCTTTTCCACAATTCCTTCTTCCTTCCAGTTGTGCTCCACTTCTCTGTGAAGCTTTGTCGTGTGATGGAGTGATCCATTTGGATCCCATTTGCCAAATAGGAAATCTATTATCCCCAAAATCAAAAATCTTGCTACACAGTACACTATAACCTTGGCTAGAAATGTCCAGCCATAAATCCTCCACTTGGTAGGGTGCCAACTTATAATCTTTTTCTAACGTAACTGCCATGGGTTTCTGTCATAGGAGATACCAATCATAACTCCTGGAGTCGATGGCCTCCCAAAGAATGTTTTTCTTGCTAGTCATAAAGTTTTTCTTGCAAGTCATCAACAATGTCTAGAAAAAACCACCTTGCTGATGCTATGCTACACTGATCCAAAGATCGATCTCCTGATCCTGTATCCCATTATGCTCGCCCTCTTGCACAAAGTTCAAACAACTTGCAAGGTTGGGTTCTTGCTTTGTCATTGATCCCAATTGTATGTGTTATCCCTTAATTTGTATGAGGGTTGAAAAATCGCTCATGGACGTATGGTGTTGCAGCCTTGTCTATGTATTGCTGAAGAGGGTTGCTCCACAACTCAAAAGTGGAGTTCTATTGCTGCCTCCTTAGCAATTTTAACTGTCCCTCAACCTTGGCAAGGTTAGCAGCTGTCCTTGCATTTCTAGCTCCCAAAGGTTTCAGCACTTGATTTTGTTGTGATATTGTCTCTTTAAGCATCTTGGCCTTTTCCTTCATTGCAACAAGGCCTTCTGTAAGGTATTCAACTTTTTTCTCTGTATCTTCAGAAGTAGAGATGGGAACCTTCTTCTCAAGATTGGGGCACTTCTTCTCTCTGGCTGTCTCTTCTAATTCTGAGTGTGCCCTTTCAGGAACTATTGCAAATGCCCCCTAGGCTGTTTCAATTTCTAGCATACAAAAAATTCTCATCTTACGAACCTTAGGTGATATCAATTTATTGCAATAGATGGCCTTCAATTGCTGCTCTATTGTCTTTAGATGTGCAATTTCTTTTGACCTTCGTTGCTTTTGATAATGCCATGCCCCGATCTAATCTATTACCTTTGTGAAGTTTCTGTTATATCCCTCAAATGCCTTTGTTATGTTCTTGATATAGTCTTCAAAGATTCAAAAGAATTTGGCAAGCACTCCTGCAAAGACTCCATCTTCCCAACATACTGACCAACAAGCCACTAAAATCGATGTCGAGTAATTTGAGTTTTATCTTCCATTGATAAACCCCCATTAGGCTGGCAAGATGCACAACTCTGATATCATTGTAGTGACCCTTCTTAAGAAAATACTCATTTCACCAGATCTTTTAAACTTTGGCTTAAGAATTTTGTCAAATAGTTAAGACACTTATCATTACGTCAAATCCTTCTACAAATAACTATAACAAGCATAATTTCTCAATCATTTGCCCAATAATATAGTACTGGAAGAATGTACGATATGCAAGGAAGGTACTGATCCAAAAAAATTCCCATTTTATGAAGAAAACATCAAAGATTACATATACGCATTTATTTGATGAAACTTGGTACTTCTTGCCACAATAAATTGTTAAACCAGTTTGCAAACTTGGCGTTCTAAGGAATTGGTTCGACCTCCTGGCTTGATCCTTGTCATCAGCACAACTATTGTGAAACACTTGATCCCTCCCCAACTTGCTGTCTCTATTGTTGACTGGTCTTGGCCTCCCAACAATTCAACTTGCAAATTCGAGTTGGTAAAGCCTCAACCTACTGCACAGAATTACAATGAATACTCCGCTGTCTCTGTAGTCCAGTGATTGGTTTGTTGAAATATTCCAGGAGTTTCAACTCTAATTAGTTCGGCCTCTTGTCTTGATCCTTGTCATCAACACAACTATTCTGAAACACTCGATCCCTCCTCAACTTGCTGTCTCTATTGTTGACTGGTCTTGGCCTCCCAACAATTCGACTTGCAAATTCGAGTTGGTAAAGCCTCGGCCTACTTCACAAGATTACAATGAATAATCCGCTGCCTCTGTAGTCCAATGATTGGTTTGTTGAAATATTCCAGGAGTTTCAACTCTAATCTTTGCCATCAATGCCTCAAAACTCAACCCATCAATTTAAGGATTGCATTTGTAACTAAATCAATTCCTAGGTTAGGTCTCGACCACCATGGAAGAGTGCGACTAAGCCTCAAATCCTGTCGACTTTCTTCAATGATTAAATTGACGTGCGTCCCCCTTTCTTTATTGGATTGTCCTTTATACTTTAAACTGCACGTGATTACAATGAATACTCCACTGCCTCTGTAGTCCAGTGATTGGTTTTTTGAAATATTCCAGGAGTTTCAACTCTAATCTTTGTCATCAATGCCTCATAACTCAACCCATCAATTTAAGGATTGCATTTGTAACTAAATCAGTTCCTAGGTTAGGTCTCGACCACCATGGAAGAGTGCGACTAAGGTTCAAATCCTGTCGGCTTTCTCCAATGATTAAATTGATGTGCGTCACCCTTTTCTTTATTGGATTGTCCCTTTATACTTTAACTTGGCTTGCTTGAGTTAGGTCTTGAGAATAAGTGTGATTCTTCCCAAGTTATACTGCCTTAAATTTGACCAATGAGTATTCTCAGCCTTTAGCATATAATTCAAACTTCACCTAGTTTAACTCTAACGTGGCCCTGTCAATATTATTTTGGTCTCACCACCGAATAATGCTGCCCTTCTCCTGATGTCACTATCTGTCCCACAGTGAAACCATGTCTCCTTGATCAACACTGTGATTTGGTTCAACCTTTAGGTTGGCGTTGAACTTGCTGGAATGCACCCACAAACCATAATGCAAGGTATTTTGGCCCTCAATGATATGTTTTCGCTTTCTAATGCTCAGCCCTAGAGGGTTCATGCTTCGATATTCCACCATAAATTATATACTCAAACCCCAAATTGCCCCTAAAATTAAGATCTTAGCGAGTTAATGGACTCCAAGCTACCACAACATTACAAGGGAACTTAATTGTAAATGAATAATAGTACAAACTTATTTTGGCCTCCATTCTACCCTGGTCTTGTCCTTAACTTAGTTTGGCTTCAGTCCTAAATTGAATACGATCCAACTCTGAGATAATACTGATGCTGCCACTCGGATCCATATTAATTTAATCCTTCCACCAAGTTGCCATCTTAACATATTAATCAACTATCATTAACCTGTTTGCTGTTGTGGGGAAACCATCGTTTTGGTTAACTATCAAATTGTTACAGACTCCGTTCCATGGGATTTTATGCCTCTAGAGAAATGATAATTTGACCTTGCAATTGTGATGGAGATTCATGCACTAATTCAACCCTACAATTATTGATGATGAAATCCTTCTATAATTTGACCTTGGCATAAGAAATAAGTTCGGCCTCCTTGCATAAGCTTCCTTCAGCTGTAGTTGCAAACCTCCTTATTTGTCTACATGTCACAACGATGTTGCCACACACAGTCCTCCTGTTAAGCTTCAACAAACAAATTCATCAATGAAATACCATTGAGGAATCCTAGTGTTTTCTCCTAATCACTGGCTAGGGTGTATCGTTGCAACATCGAAACCAAGATTGATCAACCAGGGTGGATAGTTTCAACACCAAAGTATATGTACACTTAGGGTTACAAACCCTCACACACAAGCTCTAAGAGTCCACTAAATCAATTCATCAAATTATCCAATCACATGTCCATGAATGAGCTCTCACTTTCCTTTAAAAAGATGGCTATCCGAATACCATGGTTCATACAATCACCATGGATCACTTTTTTCTCTTTTTAATAAGTGACTTTATATGTTCATTTTCCTTGGTATTTTTTAAATTAATTATTCCTTGATATTTCTTAATCATCTTTAATTTGTAGGCTATGGGAATTGGCTAGGCTACTGAGATGGTCTCCATTCCCTATATTCGGAAAAAGGTACATTACACAAGATAAATTTGGGAGTCTACAAGGATCTAGTGGAGCTGCATTTCTCATTTGAGCTAGGGTGTTGGTTTCTGCTCTAATGTGTACTCTAGGTACATTTGGATTAGATTTTCAGGGGCTTGTTACCCACCACTTTGTGGGTGATATCCCCTAGGAGAAATTTTTTCTCCAAGATGGTCCCAACCAACGACCAACAGCCCCTTGCAGCCACCAACTAACTCATTGTGCCATTTCTCCACCACCTGAGCCAACCATGTGGTCCCTTACCCATCTTTCATGATCGTATGTTTAAAGGTGGGCCTCCCGAACCTAAAGGCATGTCTTGTCATTTGGTAATTGAATATTGAGTTTGCTTATCCTGGAAACTGCTGAGCATGGATTAATGGGGAGATTCGACGGAAAGAGTGGGCTAGGTCTGTGCTTCTGTCCCCTAGACCTCTTTTGGATGCTACCCTTGGATCTTGGTCTCGTGGGATCTCCTTCACTGGCCATTTGGTTTTAATGGGGGGATTCTAGCCCGCTCTTTCTGTCAAATCCCCCCATTAATCCATGCCCAGAAGATCCACCTCTTTATCACATGCCACCACTTGAAGGATGTACCTTGGACATACTATCCCCTCTAAACGCAGAAAACACCTAATAAGGTACTTGGTTAACCCCTTTGGAGCTTGGAGACATTAGCACATGCTAGAACCCACTATGGAAGGGCATGCCATTATGAAGTGTCCCCCTGTTTTCCATGGTTTGTAAGCTATTTTACTCTATTACTTTGATGACTTGTTGTGTTGGAAGGCTAGCGGATGCATTGGATCTTATGCATGATTGCAGATGGTTTCCATTTTGGGTTTGATCTCCCTATACGGGGTCCTAACTCTCCAGAGGGCTACAGTGGCACATGTAGGGTGTGTGTAGAGAGCCATGGGCCTCCACAGCAGTAGACAACACTCGATGGCCCCCAGAGATGCTCAAAGATTGCTCGAGATTCACCTTTTGGATGAGGAAGATGCAATTGGTTCACCATGCCCAACCATTCCCATAGTTGTACCATGCACTTGGAAGATGACCTAGGACTTGTATGCTGATGTACTTACACCATCATCTGAGCTCATGTATCTTTGATCTACTTGGAGACCCATGAGGTTATTTGTGTGCTCCCACACCCACTAGGAACACAACAAGTTTATTCTTTGGAGAACAATGGGCCACCCCCTTGTCCATCACTTTTCAGAGTCCTATTCATTAATATTGCACTTATGGACTTCATCAAGCCTCTTGGGGGGCCCAACAACATGTATTTTTCATCATTTGACCTGAGACACTTATTATTTTGTTTATGAGCTAGTTTGGTGGGCTTGTCTCCAAAAGTTAGTTATTTTGCACATTATTTTATTTTAAGGGCTAATGTAGGCTCAATTAGGTAATTCAAACTCCTAAGAAGTGTATAAATAGGATTGCATGATTTCATTTTGAATCATTGCTTGGATTGGATCATTCTCTCTGTTGAGATTTTCGCATTTCCTTCTTGGAGGATAAATTGGTCCATTGGAGCATGGATGAATTTTGATGTTTGGATTGGATTTTTTATCTTGGAGCTTTTTTATTGGCAAAAGTATTGATGGCTGGATATATTCTCTTAAATGTAAATACAATATTGATGCTATTTTCTTTTAGTTTGTCACATACATTGATCATGTGAATTTTTCTATTTTAGCACTAATTGCCACATGCATTTACTACTTCATTGTGGAATTATTTTTCTATATAGCATATCTATGTACGGGCCATGTTTGTTGAACGAATTTTCCTAGATCGAAGTCATCTTGATCAACCATCTTGATTTGCAAGCGAAGTATAAACGCTTTAAGGTCACTTTCTTTTTTTTCCCTAACATTGGACAAGGTTGCCCTTGGAGCCTCGAGCTAGGAATGAGATCCTTCCTCATAATTCTTCTTGACTCCATATCTCCGAAGGAATTAGGCACTGATCCACCATAAGGTGATCACCTTAAGACCTTTTCCTTCACCTTTTTCCCTTCTTTTCTAGGTTTAGCCACGCTAGGCCACCTAGTGCATGATTTTCCCGACAAAGTAGCCATAAAAGAAGTTCAATCTCCTAGCCTTTACTATGCTGGTGTTTCGATGTAATATTCCTTTTCGGGAATATTTGTAAAACACAGCAAGCTCTAACCAGAGATGGACTGGGAGGGCATTTACCAAGTATCTCACCTCTGAAAAGAGGATGAGATCTGGAGGCTATCTGGCCCTTTCCAGACTTTGTCTAAGAGTGAAAGTTAAGCACACCAAGTGGTATAGAACTAGAACACCCAAACAATAATAGTGCAGCAAACTGTAGTATTCCAAAAATGGAATTCTCAGCAGATCATTACTCAAAAACGCATTCCTCAGGAAAGTAAAGTATGGTTCAGCCATCATAAAAAGTGTTTAGAAACACTCAGCAACCCACTCCAAATACTTCAACAACCTTTACTCAGCTTTTAGGGGAAAAAAGGTGCGGAAAAGTGAGGATTTTGGCCCTAAAATGAGTGTATAAGCAAATCTGCGTAAAATGACGGGTCAAGGTTCTAGAATATGTTAGAATAGGTCAAGAGGGACTCCCATGTCGAATTTCAGCTCAAACAAAGGCGTTTTGCTAAGTTAAACAGTTCCTCCTTCCCGACTAGTCAAGAAAAACCCTGATTTCCAAAGACTTTGAGTATGTAGAAATTTGCTGAAGCTATTTTCTGAAGAAATATGATGTAAAACACTAATAATAACCAGAGAATGAGTTTAGGAACATATCATAGGCATTCAGCAAGGTTAAACATTAGTTTTATATAGAAAATCCCTCAAGATTGAGGTGCCGCAAGACAAGAGAATGATTCAGAAACCCTTTCAGCGTTTCCTCCAGAAGATGTGAGACAAGAAGATGAATATATAGCCAATAATATATAGCAGCAAGAGAGAGTACAAATCTTGAGGAAACAACCTCTCAAGAGAAGAGATGCAAGCCTCCACAACACATGTACATAAACATGAAAAGCATAACTATTTCTGCATAAACCCCAGACTAAGAAAAACGCAGTCTATAATAAAGTACTGCTCCAGAAATATGTCAGCACATGGATATGGCAAGATATGGCTCAAATACAATAGGGGAGCAAAGCTCTAACCCTTCCAAGCAAGAATATCTCATTCCTCCAAGGGATTGGCTGAAATGCACAATATGACAAAAATGCCGGAGTTGCTGGGCAGCTACGACAACTTCAAACTGAAAACAAGTAGAGAAGGCTGAAGATGGTGAGCAACTGAAGTAGACCTCCTCCAACAGATCTCCAAAGTGGAAGACTGATCCTTACACTTGAGATCTTCCCCTCAAATCAACCTGCAAACCCTCACTGCAGATATACCATAAAAATAACGCAGTAACTGAGAGGGATTGCGCAGTAGGGGCAGAATAACTGTTGGCCTGATGCCAAGATCTGCAAATCAGCTCCAATATCTCCCAATCTGATCCTCCAAAGGAAAGAGAGACTCTCCCTCTAAAAGACAAGAGAAGGAAGTGGTGTCGTAAAGTCACCACGACAACACCTTACAACACAGTATTATGCTGCTGCAGCAATAACGCTGTCCTGGAGGATGATGCTGAAAGACTAACCTTGCCTGAGCAGGCACTCGAAGTCCCCCGGGGCTAAGGGTGAGATCTCCGCACGGAGACACTCGGTGCACTAAATAGTGCAGCAGACAGGCTAAACAGTCAGTGTGCCAAAGAAGACAAATGTCTCACTCAACAATCAACAACTCAAGCATGAATGAAATGAGGAGGCTCCTCCATCTTTTATAGCGTTGGTTTCCCTCCAAAACCCAACGTAGTCTCTCTCTATCCTCCACATCCTCATCCTTATCCACATTCTCATCCTTATCTGCGCAGAAGCTTGGAGAAGCTTCTAGAGTGTACATAGGCCCTCTCCTCCACGTGGTGTTGGGTCCCCCCTTGACTCCCACTTAAGTCACAACGTTGTGCTACTAGGTGGATGTCTTATTTCACTTAAGTGAGTTTAGACTCTCTTTACTCACTTTTTATTTATTTACAAACTATAGGCGGCAAACTAAACAAAATAGAATATTCCAATTTGCTGTCGCAAATTAGGAATATTACAGTTCCCCCCAGCAAAATGTTGCTTGCCCTCAAGCAACTGCTTGAACAACTCTCCACCGATATTGCAAAATATGCTTGGGTCTCAGATGCGCCACTGAATCTTTTCTGTCCTCTGCATCATCCTGATATGAAGGGATCTCTCAATGCCAGGATCCCAAACTGATCTCTCATGGTACCAGCCAACCAACAATCCTCCCAGATCCCATTGCCACCATGGCCAATAATAGCCCAAGTCCCATGGCTCGGACTGCACACTGCCTCTGGCTATGACTGATGAAGACCATGACCCCCTGCTGCTCTGCATCTATGACTGTGTAAGCTGGCCCATCAACTGTGTACCAACTCATCACCTCTCTCCAATCAACTTTAAGGGTAGAAATGAAGAATCTCCACTCGAGGCATGGCGTCTGGAATGTAATGAGGAACATCTCCCTCATGTGGATCCTCCATCCCCAACCAATCATCCAAACAAAATGAGCCACCTTCCAACAAGGCAACTCCTGAAAATCTCCTTCCACCTCGAGCTCCGGTAATGAAGGTGGACTGAAAATCTGAACTTGGCAAGCATCATAGCTTACCCCATGCTGTCCTCCTCTCCACTCATAACAAGTGTAGAGTGTATGCTGATCCTGGGCTGCAAAATTATTGCCCTCCAATGGAAAAGTGAAGAACAATCTTCCAAAGAAGGTTCCTCCAACAATGAAGAACAAGCTGGCCCAAAACAAACCATCCATGAAGAATAGGACATGATCATCATGGAACATCCTAATGAGAGGTTTGCTGAAGGTTTTAGATGAGGATACATGATGCAAACAATCTCTCACAAGGACACAGCGCAGTCTCATCCACTGCAACTTCAAAAAATCGCATGGCAAGCAATCTTCATGATTCATCACATCTACTAAAGGATAGTAAATGGCTGAATGCAACAACAATAATACATGATCAAGCACTTGCCCATGGCTGTACAATGGATGCATATCAATCTTATGGCCCACCTCAAAAGGAAACAAACATTTGGCTGTGGTGGCCATATCTCCTCCCATGCTCCCATTAGAACATGTAGTGCAGAAATTGTGAGAATTCTTCCCACTCAAAGACACATTCAGCTCATGTGTCTCCCTCATAATCAAGCCTCCCATACAAATCTGATCTATATCAGCAAATGGAGACATGATCAGCAACAAAATGAAGGAAACGCTGAAGGATACAAGTGATGAAAAGAGGTACCAACAGCTTCCCCAGCAAGTACAACGCAGTTTTACAAGTTGCTGCTTGATGAAAGTACAAGGCAAAATGTTTATGTTAATCATGCATGTCTTCATATGATACATGATATAGTGCAACAAATGAACATACATGTGGTGATAAAACATTTTCCCAAGGCCACAAAAGAGATGGCTGCCTCCATCATGTAGTTTGGCCCAATAAAACTCATGGAGCAATATGACAAGCTTGCCTTCTTGTGAAGCAATGCACTGCATAGGAATGACAAGAGTGTGCAAATCAATGAATGTATGTACAAACTTCTCACCAAATGCTGGAAGTAAGATGGTACATGGGTCCATACATGAGTCCTCCATAGTGTTTTGGCATGCTATGAAGAAGAATGAACCATGTGCTGCAAGAAGATAATCCTCCTCATGCTTGGAAATCCAAGTCAAGAAGAATATGCCATAGTGATAGATGTCTTGATCATCATTACCTCCTCTAAGTGCAACAAATATGAAGTGATCCTGCGACCTATGGGTTATAGATCCACCATATCTCTGTTGGGCACACTTCATCCATAAGTCTCTGCTCCCAAGTGACAGCGCTGTGAGCTCATGCAAATAAGCTCTTGTCAATACAAAGCTCTGTTCTTTGACATGCTCCTTGTCAAAGACTCTTCCAATAATGCTGCAACAAATGTGGAATACTTCCCAAGATGGAAGTGCTTCCCAATCATCAACAAAGAACAAGGAGATAGTGCCATCTCCTCTTCCTGCAACATCATACAAAGTGTAAGAGCAAATCTGCCCTTGCTCTCCCAAGCAAAGCAACAAGACATTGTGTTGCCTCCCCATACCTCCATCATACCAATCATGTGATGAAGACACAATGAATGATATGAGTATCATATCAACACCATGCATCCATACTCTATGCTGCTCAATGATGCAAGTATCCAGCCATCTTCTCCTCGTCCTCCTACTCTTAGGAAGAGTGTTTTCCAAGTGATGGCCAAACTCTTTCAAGAGTAACCAGCGCAGCCAAGCCTCTTGCTGCCCGATATCATAGATTTGCAGGTACAAATGATGCCCAAACTCCCTCAAGAGTAACCAGCATAGCCAAGCCTCCTGCTGCCCGGTATCATAGATCTGCAAGTAGCCTCCTAGCTCCTTGCTCATCAACCACATCCACTTAATCACTTGTGGATGCCTCCTTCTTCTCCTTATCCTGGTACTCCTCCCATGCGGGCTACCATCCTCCCAAATCAAATTTCTGACTTTGCACTTCATGGGATTTTGAAATGTAAGCTTCTCAAGGATCAATGAGACCCTATCAAGAATCAAATAGGTGGTAGGCAAAAACCTCCCATCATGATGTGTATGGCTCAAGGGATGTCCAACACAAGCATGAGAGATGTTATCCATCCTAAGATGTCCTCCATTTTCTATCTGCTCTTGTGAGAAGGGAAGGAAAACATTGCATCCCATAGTGTGTCGAAGTGCATTTCCAGTGAAATCTCTCCTTGAGACCTGCAAAAGTGAATCTCCACAATTTTCTAAAGAAGTTACCACAACAATAGTTTGTGGAAATTCTTTTATACCTTGATGTGCATTTGGAACTTCTTGTAGAGCTGCAAGAGTCCCATCCTGAGAAGTGTTGGCTGCCCCAACTGTTGATGCTTGTGGCTGCTCCTCCATGAGTGTGACAGCGTTTTCACAAGCCTCCTCAAGAGGTGATGTGATCTCTTCTTCTTGATGAGAATTGGAAGCGCATGGTACTTCCTCTTCTTTTTCTTCAATCTTCTTGACCTCCTCAAAGGTGGATGCATTTCCTCTGGATCTGAAAAGAGATGAGAATAAACTCATCTTCTTCTTGGGCTTAGACTCACAGGGGCCAGTGGATTTCTCATTCATGGGAAGAGGTGACCTTCCAGTAGTATGCTGAAACTTTGAACTCTGCATGCTAGAAACCCCACTGTTACCACTATACCTTCCTCCTTCATCCTGCCTGAGCTGACAGTAATCTCTGAAGGGCAAAGCTGCTTTGAAGTCTTCCCCCTTGGACTGCCATTCTCGGAAATAATCTCCAAAGGGTATATGACGATGCTGATTTGAGATCCTCATATTTGCCATAGATAACTAGCTCCACAGACTGAGCCAGAACTATGCTCTGATACCACTGTAATATTCATTTTCGGGAATATTTGTAAATCACAGCAAGCTCTAACCAGAGATGGACTGGGAGGGCATTTACCAGGTATCTCACCTCTGAAAAGAGGATGAGATCTGGAGGCTATCTAGCCCTTTCCAGACTCTGTCTAAGAGTGAAAGTTAAGTACACCAAGTGGTATAGAACTAGAACACCCAAACAATATTAGTGCAGCAAACTGTAGTATCCCAAAAATGGAATTCTCAGCAGATCATGACTCAAAAACGCATTCCTCAGGAAAGTATGGTTCAGCCATCATAAAAAGTGTTTAGAAACACTCAGCAACCCACTCCAAATACTTCAGCAACCTTTACTAAGCTTTTAGGGGCAAAAAGGTGCGGAAAAGTGAGGATTTTGGCCCTAAAATGAGTGTATAAGAAAATCTGCGCAAAATGACGGGTCAAGATTCTGGAATATGTTAGAATAGGTCAAGAGGGACTCCCATGTTGAATTTCAGCTCAAACAAAAGCGTTTTGCTAAGTTAAACAGTTCCTCCTTCCCGACTAGTCAAGAAAAACCCTGATTTCCCAAGACTTTGAGTATGCAGAAATTTGCTGAAGCAAGGGCAGCGTATTTTCTGAAGAAATATGATGTAAAACACTAATAATAACCAGAGAATGAGTTTAGGAACATATCATAGGCATTCAGCAAGTTTAAACAGTAGTTTTATATAGAAAATCCCTCAAGATTGAGGTGCCGCAAGACAAGAGAATGATTCAGAAACCCTTTCAGCGTTTCCTCCAGAAGATGTGAGACAAGAAGATGAATATATAGCCAATAATATATAGCAGCAAGAGAGAGTACAAATCTTGAGGAAACAATCTCTCAAGAGAAGAGATGCAAGCCTCCACAACACATGTACATAAACATGAAAAGCACTGCTATTTCTGAATAAACCCCAAACTAAGAAAAACACAGTCTATAATAAAGTACTGCTCCAGAAAGATGTCAGCACATGGATATGGCAAGATATGGCCCAAATACAATAGGGGAGCAAAGCTCTAACCCTTCCAAGCAAGAATATCTCAATCCTCCAAGGGATTGGCTGAAATGCACAATATGACAAAAATGCCAGAGTTGCTGGGCAACTACAACAACTTCAAACTGAAAACAAGTAGAGAAGGCTGAAGATGGTGAGCAACTGAAGTAGACCTTCTCCAATAGATCTCCAAAGTGGAAGGCTGGTCCTTACACTTGAGATCTTCCCCTCAAATCAACCTGCAAACCCTCACTGCAGATATACCATGAAAATAACACAGTAACTGAGAGGGATTGCGTAGTAGGGGCATAATAACTGTTGGCTTGATGCCAAGATCTGCAAATCAGCTCCAATATCTCCCAATCTGATCCTCCAAAGGAAAGAGAGACTCTCCCTCTAAAAGACAAGAGAAGGAAGTGGTGTCGTAAAGTCACCACGACAACACCCTATAACACAGTATTATGCTGCTGCAGCAATAACGCTGTCCTGGAGGATGATGCTGAAAGACTAACCTTTCCCGAGCAGGCACTCGAAGTCCCCCAGGGCTAAGGGTGAGATCTCCGCACGGAGACACTCGGTGCACTAAACAGTGCAGCAGACAGGCTAAACAGCCAGCGTGCCATAGAAGACAAATGTCTCACTCAACAATCAACAACTCAAGCATGAATGAAATGAGGAGGCTCCTCCATCTTTTATAGCGTTGGTTTCCCTCCAAATCCCAACGTAGTCTCTCTCTCTCCTCCACATCCTCATCCTTATCCACATTCTCATCCTTATCTGCGCAGAAGCTTGGAGAAGCTTCTAGAGTGTACATAGGCCCTCTCCTCCACGTGGTGTTGGGTCCCCCCTTGACTCACACTTAAGTCACAACGTTGTAATACTAGGTGGATGTCTTATTTCACTTAAGTGAGTTTAGACCCTCTTTACTCACTTTTTATTTATTTACAAACTATAGGCGACAAACTAAACAAAATAGAATATTCTAATTTGCTGTCGCAAATTAGGAATATTACATTCGATCTCCTAGCAATATTTAGTGTCCCATTATGATTGTTTTCAGAAAAAAACAAACAAAATGATATATGAAAAGAACGGTGGGAAAAAATCTCAACCAACATGTTGTCATCATAAGGCAACAAGTTCAAGAGGGTATATTATTGATAGTTGTTTATAAGGAAACAATTCAAGAGAGTAGATTATTGATAGTTGTCTACGGGGAAGAATAAGCTACTAATTGTTAGAGCTTGTCAACCAGAAGATATGTTTTGTTCTAGAATCTAGATGATTGCATATCTTCATACTAAATACTAAATACTAAATAGATATCATCATGATTCATATCTATAAATTTTCTAATTTCTAAAATATATGGATCAAGCACTATATTTCAGTATTTTTTTTAATATATATATATATATATATATATATATATATATATATATAATGTGTCCCTCATGTCTTGTTTCGGGGGTCGGTGTGTCTCATGTTGAATACTCGTATTTACGTGCCCTCTGTGTTTCATGTCGAATACTCGTATTTACGTGTCCTATGTGTCTCGTGTCCTCGTGTCATGTGACTTAGCTTATATCTCATATCTTCTGAACATTCTCATAGAAATATATTTATGTTATGGATATTTACATATTTCATATCTTTTGAGTATTCTGTCACTTATGAACTTTGTTCATGACATTTGGTATCAAGAGCAGTTTGATCCTCTGGCCATTCAACAGTTGCACAAAACTAGTCTGATCCAACGTTTGGCCTTTGGCCATTAACCCTTCGTCAATTTTGTTGCCGTCACAATTGAAGCGTTTCTCTACACAAAATTTGCAGCTTCTCCATTTTGCAAATTTAATCGTCGAGCCTTTGGCCAATAGAAAAAAAGGAAATAATTATATTAAGAAAAAAATTGTATACAAACAAATTATATATATATATATTAAAAAACAATATTAAAAAGTAATAAAAAAAGAGGCAAATAGGCAAACACATCCACAAAATCGACTACACAGACGCCGCCGCCCGATAAGTCGTGGACTAGCTGCTGCTTAACTGGACTAAGTCGTCACCACCATTGCTGAATGCTGCTGTAGCCATTGTCTGTTTCGATAGTCGGCCATTGTCAACTCTAACACCACTAATGCTCCGTCAAGTTTCCACCACATGCTTGTTGCCTGTTTTCCATCACCACAGTCAGCTGGTCAATGTCATCGTCGGTACTTTGTCATTGGGTACAATTTGTTTTTGTTGTGGTTAAAAACTATCATTCGATCACTGTATAGATGCACAACCGACCACTTGTCCACCGCTGTATAAATAAATCCACAACCATACAACTCTCGTGATTGCAATTCAGACTAACTTGTTACCCATCACGGTCATTCCAGGTTGTCTTGTCTTTAAATTCTATGGTCACGACGCATTATCAAATCTGAAGAGTTGTAACCAAGGTTCCAACATTGTGTCTCTTGTTATGTTCTCAACGATCCTCTAAGTATTGTTCCATTATAAGTAATATA
The DNA here is from genome assembly GCA_034641835.2 of Pinus albicaulis. Lineage (NCBI taxonomy): Eukaryota > Viridiplantae > Streptophyta > Pinopsida > Pinales > Pinaceae > Pinus > Pinus albicaulis. Next base: position 606,373,432 of record CM076572.1, read on the forward strand.
AGATTAGTTGAAATATAAGTGGACTAAAATATAGTTGGTCCAATGTAATTATCATCAAGGATTATTTTAAAACTTTTAGAATGTCGTGAAGGCTTTTAAAGCCAAGGGTATTTGTTAAAAATGGACAACTAAGGTCCAATTCCACTATAGACAACTCATTTGCATGGGATGATGATGACATTGGATTCCTCTTCTCGAGAGGATCAATTTTGACCTAAGGCACGATGGATTTTGACAAGCAGAAATGTATTTTTGAAGTCAAGCCCCTAGAGATGGTTTTTGTCAAGGTCGGCCCCACAATCATGTAGGTTTATGAAGTCCAAGGGACATGACCTTTTGACCCACATTGACTTGTATAAATACAAGTTGAGTTGAGATCATTTTGGCACATCCGAAAACACACATCTTCTCTCCTCACATGATTGGGCAGTTTGACATCTCTTCTTGGACAATGAGTTTTCTCTCTCTTCTTCACATTTCCTGATCTATTTGACTGTAATTTCTGTGATTTTCTACGTTTGACTTTTCCAGTGCACAGAACTATGTTGACAAGGATCTTTGACTTCTCATTTGACTGTTTTTTTGGTGATTTGGATTCTGCCATCTAGGCTGTACTTGTAGGCACAAAGAAGAGGCAATCTGTGATGTTTGACCTGCGTTGACTGTTGGTCTGAGGCAAATTTCACTGCAGAACTGTTTGACCTTGTTGACCGAGTTAGACCTGATTTTGTGGCTGCTTTGATTGTGTTGTGATTGGCTAGAAAGGCGAGTTTCTCTCACCTTTGACCGAGCTCCTTTTTAGTTTGCTGTTGTTGTGTTGACCATTGATCTTTTCTGGTGAGGGTTTGCTGTTGACTGCTGTTGGCTTTTGTTGACCAGAGACAGAATTGCAGAGATGGTAGAGGCCATCAAATTGACCTAGTTGCAGAGATGTTTAGATCATCTATTGGGCAAGTCAACTTGTCTGTTGACTTTGACTACTGTATCATTGTACTTATGGATTTCTCTCTCTCTGAACATTTGATATTATCAAGAAGAAAAGATCTGTGGGTTTCCCCCCTTGTGGGTTTTTGCCCTTGATTTAAGCCTAAATCGTGGTGTCTTTTTGTCTTGGCTTGTCTTCTGCATTTATGGTTGTTCTTTCATTAGTTACTGTCATATGATATTGGTTAATGTGATGATGGAAATCTAATGGAATAATAATGGGCTAATGGATTAATAAAATAACTGTCCTAAGTAAAGAACATGTTAAGCTAAAATTAACATGGTATCAGAGTTAGGTGAGGACAAGCCCAAGCAAGAGGAGGAATGCAATCACAGAGAAGTTGTCAAGTTTCCATTGAGCAAGGGATTGTTAGAATGAAGAAGAAGTATCTTGTTGCAAGCCCTAGAAATCATGAAAGGTCTCTAATGGAGCTAAGAATTCAAGTTTGGGTATATGTTAGAGCTGGGCTCAATTGCTCATGAAGGCTGCTAATCATGATTGCAAAGTCATCCTTCAACAATTAATGGAAGCAGTCCTATCTTGAAGTGATCAAAGGTTGTGTTAAGCCTTCAAGCCTTTTTGAGCAGACAAAGAGTCCAACGAGAGTGTAATAAAAGATCCAAGTCTCTTCAGAAATCCAAAAGGTATGTTCTTTAATTCAGTTGAGAAAAGGGCTAGTATCATTATTGACATTCTTTGAAAGAAGCTTTGGTGAGGACCTGTGGTTTTAACTTTTAATCCTACAACTAAAATCATTGAGGCGCAAGTTTGAAAAGACCCAAGTTCTGAAGATATTGATGGCCGAACCTGAATCGACTGTCATCTTTTTGCCATGTTGTTTGCTCTGAGAATCATGAAGGCAGGAAAGAGAAGGAAAGACATAGTTCTAGAACTACATTGAAAGAGACCTGATTTGGAAACAAAAGAAGATTCAGCTCTGAAAATTTGCTACCTCAGGATCAGATGAATTTTTTGTCTAGCAAGAAAGAGTCATATCCAAGCCTCATAAATTCTAAGAAGGTTTGTAAGCCCAGAAATTTGTCTTCAAAGGGATCCGAGTCCTTGTGCACCTACAATATAATCTCTCAGAACTAAAGCTCAGTACCTAATGAAGGACAAATTATAAGGAAACAGTTTGGTCAAGCTTTGCCCAAGAACCCGAGTTCTGTTGCAGTCCTATTAAGATCTTCAGGAAGGAGCCGAGTAATTTGGGAAATCCTGCCATGGAGCGGAGTCTCCTTATAGTCTTGAGTTTATCCATAAGACTGAAGAAGCCACTGTAAGGGCCATTGCCGTTCTGTGCATTCATATGGTAGAAAAGTCGAGTAGCTATGACTTGGTCTCATATATATATATATATATATATATATATATATATATATATATTCTATCCCTATCTACTAAGTAAGCCGATCAGTTAAGGGTATTTGAATGGACTGACATTCTCATTGTTCTCTAAGCTTCAAAAGAAAAGGTCTTGGGTATGCTGGTTGGTAATAAGGCTGAGAGTTTGCAAAGAAAGATCCTCAGTTGTAGAGGATTCATATCATCCCTATATGAAAACATGCAATGTGAGGAGCCTTATTGTGAAGTCTTGTATGTCTAGAAGAAAGGCAAATTTTTTGGGCAACCTACATCGTATGGCACATAGAGCCGAGTTTGTCTAAACTTATAATCTTTTGTTGATTGTCATGATATATTATCTTCAAGAGTGCAGATTTGTGATATAGAGGCTGAGATCCTTAGTACAATTTCATATCTTATGAAAATTAAACAGTGAGAAGAATTAACCGACTAAGTGGGAGTTGGTGCCTTGGTTTGGCCTGTTGTTTTGGAAAAGTCTGCTCTCTTTTGTAGAAAGGTTGAGCGTTAGCAAAGAAAGGATTTCTGTCTCCTATTTATGCCAAGTCCCAGTGAAGTTGTCCTTGAAACAATTTGAAAGAGTAAAGATACTCATACAACTCTACACTGAGCATTTTATAGATTGAAGTCTGAGACCTCAATTAAAGGTCAAAGGTTGTTAGAAGAGTTCTCTTCAAGGAGGACAGTGAGAAGATGCCTAGCAGCTGATGAGATCTTGTTGAAAAGATCAGTAGCAGTCATTTATATCTTTGTCTAGCAGCTGAAGCAATGGAAGTTCATGCAACACCTTTATGTTGGCACGTTTAGGTACCCTTGGTAGTCTGGCAGCTAGGAGAAGAAGTGCATGGCACTTTGGAGTAGTTCCATGTAAAAGCCCTTATGAGCATGAAAACAGAGGTGCCTTGAATAAAGAGCATGACAAATTCTATGTCTTGACAAGCACGATAAGCAAAACACCCTGATTTTGGCATCTTGCTTGGGTCATTGGGCACTTTGATGGGTTGAGCTAGGATCTTATGAATAATGGTCTTATGGATATGAATCCCTGAATGCGAAGGATTCCTCATCATGGATTGGATAATTTAATGCGTTGGTAGTAGTCATCTAGCGATGAAGGTTAATGCAATTGTTTTGGGTTAATCTCATGGGAGGATTTCTTTACCTTGATTGAAGAAGGACCATGATGATTCTTTAGAGTTTTCCTCTCTGACCGGGAGCGGGCTTCCTAGAAGTTTGCTGTTGCAGTTGCCTTGTGGGAAGTCTCATCTCTTGTATGAGAAGTTCATGATTGAAGACTAGTTGATGACTTGAAGCAAGGCTTTAGAGGGAACGAAGGCTAGATTATCACCTGAAGCATGGCTTTAGAGGTAGCTATAAAATTCATGGCAAAATGACCAAATGACTTTTCTTGGCCGATGATTATTGATGAATGTAAGTCATGACTAAGTCATGACAACGGAGTATGACGACTTTGATGATGGCATGATATATATCTCTGTTACCTTAGAGGATGCATGGAAGCTGCATGATTATGATTGGTGAATTTGGTACATGGACCTAAGGGTCAATAATAGGAAAGGGGCAAGTTGCAGATAGCTCGATGATTATGTTTTGGCAAGGTCACTTTTCCTATATTCAGAGAGAGTTTTGGACGAGATATGTCTATTGGATTGTAAATATACAACTATTCATGTTGGCTTCTTAACAGATGATGACCCTCTCATTTATCAATGTAAGAGGAAGTTGAATTTTAAAGTCAAGATGGAAGACCTAGCCTTGTTGCATTATTTCCTACACTTAAAGGTCTGATGTGATGGAGAAGCCACTGGTCTGGATATATATATCTTGTGGGATCCATGGTGTTCTTGATAAACACCTATCATATGGCTCGTTATCAAGACTCCGAGTCGATCTATGGATGAGCCTCATATATTGGATAATTGCTTGTTGAGATATCTCTGCGATTCTATTATCTATGGTCGGAGATACACTGCTAGAATCTAAGATTCCATAGATATTTTGACGCTGGGTCAGTTGGCAGTGTGATGGGTGGAAAGAGCACATCTAGTACTATATTTCTTGATTATGTTGCTCTTGGAGCACAATTGAGGCTGAAATGTATAAAGCAGCATGCATGGCTTATTAATATGAAGCCAGTTAGTTGAGGAAGCTCTTCTGTGAGCCATTTGAGTACGTGCTGGTAACCACCATTGTATATTGCGATATTCTTGAGTGGGATTCATTTTTTTTAAAGAATCCATGTTCAATGACAACTCCAAGTATTGGGTACCTCTCTATTTGGATATGGTACAACGAAGAGAAATCAAGCTCTATCATTTCTGGCTAGATGTACAAATTACTGTCATCCTTGCATAGCCTCTTGGTAAGGTCAAGATTATCTTCCTTCAGAGAGAGGTTGGGAGTCGTGGATAGATCCTATTATGAGGGTTTCGCCTGAACATTGAGCTCTAGGAGCTCCTGGGGGCCTGGGGTACTTTTTGGAGCTATATGCGAACATAGGATGTGGTTTACTCCTTTCCCAATGGGTTTACTATGTACAGGATGTGGTTCATCCTTTCTCTTGACGTGTTTACCCCAGTGAGAGATGCATATAGGCATATGTCTGTTGTCACATATGGACATGTCGGTGGGGCATGGTTTATCCTTTCCCCACATGTAGGATGCTCATTCCCTACAATTGATGGTTAACATGTCAGTGGGACGTGGTTCATCCTTTCCCCATGTATAGGATCCTTCCTATGATTGTTGGATGGCATGCATGTAGAACGTGGTTCATCCTTTCCCTCCTATCGGTGGTTTGCCTTGTTTAATAGTCGATAATTAAGACTTTTGAGCTTTTTAAAGCGAAAATCCAAAATCGAAATGAAAATATCGAACTTAGAATTTAACTTCGAAATGATATCGAACTTCGAGTTTAATATCTTTATAGTACGTATAAAAAACTTCAAATAATCTTTCCAACCAATTGAATTTTGATTAGTATTAGTACATGATTCAATTGGATTGAACACTATTTTAAAATATTTTTTTTAGAAAAAGAATGTTTCAAATATTTCATAAAGTATTCGGTCTGATTGGACCATTTGTACACATTCAAATTCCAATGCACATAGGATGTGGTTATTCATTTCCCTACGTGTTGTTGTGAGCAGAATGTGATTTATTATTTCCCTTTTGTTGACTCAACATCATCCTACCCATGTAGTCCGAGACACATGGGAAGTACCTCTCATTTGGCCAATGAGTTGGGAAAACTGGTTAGGGACCATAGCACTACCGATGGACACATTGTGTATTGCCGTACTCCCTATGACTAGGATGCATGGTGTTCAACAGTCTTGATTTGAGATCAAGCTTGGATGGGGTTCTACCACTGAACATGAGGATTTGCCTCTGTCATTTCCGAAGGTGGCAAGGTCTTGTGGCTCACCTTCCAAGATCTTTTCTTCTTGATTTATGATATCAAATCTTCAACAAAGATGAGATGAGATGCGATATAGTACATGATGGTTATGATATGATGATTATGATGTCAACGATATGACAACATGATGGTTATGATAGTAGCAACATGATGGCAGCATGGTGATGGAAATTGGTAGGTGGAATTGCCCTTAGTTGAGAGGGAGTGTTAAAAATCGACAACCAAGGTCCAATTTCACTATAGACAACTCATTTGCATGAGATGATGATGGCATTGGATTCAGTATTGAAATCTTCTTTTGTGATAATAGTGATATAATTTTGGGTTCACTCTGGATGAAATATCTAGGGTCTTTCATCCTAAATATGAAGAAAAAGTTTTTAACATTTTCCTAAAAATAGAAAAAATAACACTACAAGACATTACATTGAAATCAGTTTTAGTAACATCAAAAGTAATTTTTCGAGAAAGTAAAAAAGCGATGAAAAATATGCAAATGGAATTCGAGAAAATTACCATTGAAAATTACTGACACAAATTAAGAAGTTTAAGAAGGACAAGAAGTCGTTGGAAACCAACGTACAACAACTTATCGAGAAGGAAGCGTTGAAATCTTCAAATGTAGAAATTCAATTTGAAGAAAAAGGAACGAATACCGATCTAGTGAATATCACAACTCAAGAAGATGACAATAAGGGAAAATCAAACCACAAGAACTCCTTATCAACATCCGAATCACAAGAGTAGGCAACTCAATCAGTTTACATATCTGTATCACTCAGATAAGAAACAACGAACTTATGTTACAAAGACTACTATTGTCTGTGCAATTCAGTCTTGTGATAAAAATTCACAAGTATCCAATAACCGCAAGATTCCATAGAAGATTTATTTAGGTTGGTTAGATTCTTTCTCAGTTTGACAATTTTGTTTATCACTTTTGGATCCTATCATCTTGTATCAATGAAGATGACAACCCCAAGAATTCGTAAAGGATGTGAACAAATTACAAGACAAGAAACAAATGAGATGCCTCGTCAACAATAAGCTTTGAGGATAAAGCTTTCTGAAGAGGAAGACAATGTTATATATATATATATATATATATATCTCATAATAATAGGTTAGTTAATGAAGAGGCATGTCCTCAGGACATGACTGTTCATTTAGGGGCACCTGCCTAGGTATATAAGCAGGCCCTCATTGTAATCATTTCATATCTCATATCTTCTGTACATTCTTATAAAAATATATTTGTCCTATAATGGATATTTACATATTTCAGATCTTCTGAGTATTCTCTACGTTTATAAACTTTGTTCATAACAGAGTCCTATTCTTTTTGGGTGCTTTGTGGACATTAGTAAAACTTTTGTCTATCTATATTGTGTTTTATAACTTTGCAAATAAGTAGAGTGTTGTGAAGGGCCAGAAGTCAATCCAATGTGTTGCACAATTAAGCATTATATATGGAACAGCCCGTATGGCACAAAGGTCCTGAAGGGGTCAGAAAACAATCCAAATATCAGTATACATCAAATATCATATCTTGCAAATTACTTGACAGGGGTTTAGGAGTGTGTGTACAATGAAGGGATACTGTCTGTATGTTGCTTCAATAACTCATGACATATGAATATTTATAATGTCCAAAATGTATTTGTGTGCCTTCATTAGGTAGTCGTAGATGGGGGAGTAATCTCATAGTACACATATATATATAAATTCGTTCTGTCCTGGTAGGTATATTAGTTTAACACTTTATCTCCATGTCATGCAATTTTGTGCTAGTAACTCTATGCCTCAACGAATACTTTTCAACTAGTGGCTTGTTTGATTTAGTAAAATATATTAGACAAGCTGTTCCATTTCTTGATTAGCAAGTTATAACTGTTTGTTTTTTCTATCAAGTGTTGATGCTTTCTATCTTTTTCTTATATGGATTTCATTTGGATTCACAGATGAAGTTGCAGCTATAGTTCTTGATCTGGGGTCTCATACATGCAAAGCTGGTTATGCAGGCGAAGATGCCCCAAAGGCAGTTTTTCCTTCTGTAAGTAGCTTAGCAGACCAACTTGTGTGCATTCAACATTGTTAAGGACAGGAGCTTGGATCATTTTTTTTCCTAATTTGTGAAGTCCGTAGAAGAAGCGTTCATTCCTCATGCTTTTAGTTGACTAATAAAATAAATGGTTTTCTGGTGTCATTGGCTTTTGGCTAACACATACCTGCAATTAACGTAATATTTGAGACTTGAATGCCAGTTTATGTGCAATCATCCCAGCTTGAACATATACTGGCCTGTATCATTTATTGGTTGTCGGGGATGCATGATATTCCCACACTGAACGATATCCATACAAGAATTTTGTGGCTGAAAGTAGGCTGTGTTCGTAACTTGAGCCTCTAGCTGCAAGTCTGTTTTAGCATAATTTTGCTGTGTATACAAATTTTTGAAAGTGATGAGGCCCCACTCTTTAAAATTAAAAGAAAGTAAAATACTATGTGTGTGCAAGGTTGTGGGATCTATTGAGCAAACGGGGATGGCTGATGCAGTCAAAGTTGAAGGAGATTTAGAATCTTCAGATGCCAAAATGAATGTCAAGCTAGACTCTGAGAAGTCCAAATCCAAGCGGAAATTGTATGTTGGTTCTCAAGCTCTTGGCTACCGACGTGATTTTATGGAGGTTTGCATTTAGTGCCTTTTGTAATGGTTAACCCTCAGGTTTTGTTCTATGTTTATGACTTCAAGTACGAGGGCAAAGATGGAACCTGCTTTGCATTTGCAAATGATATATAAGAATGCTTTCCATACATCTCATATGTATTTTTCCACAGGTGATTCCAGCTCTGAAGGATGGTATTGTTGCTGATTGGGATGTTGTGGATAGCATATGGGACCATGCTTTTCGGTAACTATTACTTTCTTTGCATTTGGAAGCAGGAATTATTTGTATTATTTGCTAAAACACAGTGAATTGAAGTCTGATCTCTAAAATTTGAAGGCTTATCTTGGTGATCTTTCATGAAAAACATCCATATTTTGTATTAAAGTAATGTGTTTCAATATATTTGCATGGCGAAACCCTATGGGAATGAAAGGTTCTTCGTAGTGGCAACTCAAGGTGCTTTTATCTGAACAATGCCTTGTAGAATCACAAACTCTACAAACAGTTCTGACTAGAAGGACATTTTAAGCTGTGAAAATTTTATTTCCTTTACTCTAGAAACAACAGTTCTGACTAGAAGGACATTTTAAGGTGTGAAAATTTTATTTCCTTTACTCTAGAAACAGCTCAAACTGAATCAGAATGTACTTTATAGCATGACTTGTACTGAGGTATTGCTAGGTTCATTTCGTCCGTTGTGTTTCTGCTGAAGAAAATTTTGACATTTGTAGCATTGGACAGGTACTTCCACATGTGTTTAAGTGTCTAGACATGTAGAAATTGTCCAAGACCTTCAACCTTGCAAAATTACTGCCGAGAGGCGTTCTCTAGCTCAATATGGTAGATATATTGTATTGTAATGTTTAACATTTTGACTAAATCAAATTACATAAAAATAAAATAAAAATAAAAATAAAATAAAATAAAAAATAAAATAAAAAAAGTAATGTAATGTAATGTAAACATTTTAGCTCATCCAAAATAAAACAAAAAAATGAAAATAAAAATAACCCTATGAAAATAAAATAATAATAAAAATAAAAATGGCCCATGGTATTGATCCATGATATTGAGCATAGTTTTAAAAATTGGCCGGTTCAGACTGGAAATGGGCCAAATCGGCTGGTTAGATAGCCTCGGGATCAAACTAGACCAAAAAACCTGATTGGAAGGCCAGTTAGGACCAGTAAGCTGGCCGATTCCAATACAAACCGGTCGGGTCGGCACGCACGGAGCTAGGTGGCTTTGTGCGGCCCGTGTATGGTTTTTTAAAGTGGTTTTTCCCAGACCATGGGCGGATTTCCCTCCAAATTTGCTCCCTTACAATTATAAAAGCAAGCCCAAGCTCTCATTTTTCTCACACATTTGATTTCTAGTGTTTATGAGAGTTTGAGAGGTTGGACAGTGCTGCAACAGCCTTGAGTTTTGGAGCAAACAACAAGTTTGGAGGTTCTTTGTCATCTTGGAAGAGCTTTCTAGTGGAGTTGGCATCTTTGGGAAGAGGCTATATCAACTAGTTTTCATTTCCAACCTTCCAGATATGATTTTTCCCTAAAGAATTTCCAGATTTCATTGGTCTCTATTTTTAATTCTTTTCTCCTCTTTCAAGTTTCAACTTTCAAGTTAAAATGCACCAAGGAAGAAGGATGGTAGTTGATCATAGGTTTTGCATTTTCCTATTTTATTTGCAGATCTCTTTCATTCAAAATCTGAAATTTCACCATCCGTTATGGCCCCAAAAGCCAAAGATGCTGCATGGGTTCCCTATGATGTTGTTGATGGCAAAAGGGTGTGCAAATATTGCAAGCACCTAATAGGAGGAGGGGGTATTTATAGGTTGAAACAACATTTGGCTGGTATAAGAGGCCAAGTAACCCCTTGTGATGCACCGGATGAATTCATAGGGCCTATTAGGAAAGAATACCTTCAAAAGTTTCAACAACATGTATAGGGAACCCTTCAAATACCTTCAAAAGTTTGAGAGGTATCAAGAGGCAAAGACTATACAAGATGGAATTGAAAAGAAGAAGGAACTTGCAGAAGCTATGGCTGGGAGAGAGAGAGAGAGAAGCAAGTGGGCATGATGATTTTGACTTTGAAAACTCCTCCACCAATCCAAGGCCCCTTCCGTTATGTTCCTCACTCCACCAATGTCCAAGTCTAAGTCAACCCACCTTGGATGCTCATTGGAAAAAATAATGCAGAGACGTTGCTTTTGAATACATTGCTAGATGGTAGTATGATGCAGAGACGTTGCTTTTGAATACATTGCTAGATGGTGGTATGATGCAGAGATCCCCTTTAATGCTGCTCACCCACCCTACTTTGAAGCTATGCGGGATGCTTCTTTTATGCAGGAAAGGGCTTTAGAGGCCATACTATGGATGACTTGAGGAGAAGTCTATTGCAAAAAGAGATTCCATGCATTGGAGATTACTTGAATGAATATAAAGTGTCATGGACCGAACATGGTTGTTCCATCTTGTCAGATGGGCGGACTGATGGAAAAAATTTCACTATCATAAATTTCCTTTTCCTTGCCCTCAAGGAACCATGTTTTTGAGATCATTTGATGCGTCTGATAGGTGAAAGATGACAACCTATTATTTGAGCATTTGGATGACATTGTTACAACAACGGGGGTACAAAATGTTGTGTCATCACTGATAATGCCTCAAACTATGTTCTTGCTAGAAAGATGCTAGAGTCCAAATACTAGACCATATTTTGGATCCTATGTGCTGCACATTGGATAAACCTCATGCTTGAGGATGTAGGAAAAGTGGAGTGGGTGAAGAACACTGTAGAGCATGTCAAGAGTATCACAAAATACAGAGACAATCAGTGATGGGTATTGAGCCTAATGAGGAAAAACACTGGGGGCAAGGAGCTTGTTAGGCTTGCCATTGCAAGATTTGCAACTCACTTCCTCACATTGCAATCTCTCACAACCCCAACAAAACTTGCAGAAAATGTTTTCCAGTGATGGAATGGAATTTATCTTGGTGGGCTCACAGAGTAAATGGAAAAGACACCAAAAAGAAATTTTTTGACAACACTTTTCACTTTTTGGAAAAAAGCAGCAGAGATTGTGAAAATTGGTGAGCCCCTTTTTAAGGTGTTATGGTTGGGGAAAAATTGGCCATGGGCTATATCTATAAGGCTTAATGGATCAGGACAAGGAGTAGATACAGGCAACCTACAAAGACAAAGTAGGTAAATATGGGCCTATTTGGGATATCATTGATATCAGATGGAACAATCAACTCCATTGTCCTATTCATGCAACTAGGTATTTCTTGAACCCAAAGTTTCATTATAAATCTAAGCTAGGATAAGATCATACTAGGGAGGTAAGGGATGGGTTGTATGAGTGCTTGGAGCGCATGGTACTTGATGAGTCACAACAATTGTAATTACATCAACAACTCACTGCTTTCTCTAGGGCCACAGACACATTTGACGAGTGATGATGTTAATCAATGATTTGTACTTTGAGTTTGAGTTTGTACTTTGTACTTGTAGTAGGCTAGCGGCCTAGTAGCTTGAGTTTTATCATTGTTTTTGGATGATGGAGGCCATTTAGAGTCTTGTTGGTTATATATTTTGTTGATGATATCATTGATATGTATTACACTTGGTGCCATTTTGATATATGCACCCATACTTGGTATATAGATGAGAAGAATTTCCATATTTGTCTCTAATGGTTTGGAATCTTAAAAAATTGTTTTTTCATTAAAAATAAATATTTTATGTATTTTTGTTTTCAATTCTGGTTTATTGAATCCGGTTTAATCTGTTTTGATCTGGTTCCATTTTGAATCACGGTTAGATAGGTGACTGGTTCGATGCACAGTTCTGGTTTTTAAAACTATGGTATTGGGAACCCAAGGTATTAGCAATTTAGCCCATGGTATTCATGTGGAATATAGCCTATTTAAAGGGTGAAATTAAACCGGTCTAGATCCATGTTAGCTCCAGATCCACCAAGAGCTGAGAGGGATATGCAAACTGTTTTTAGAGTGAAAAGGGATTTGATCCCTCTTGGCGCTTGGTCAACAACTCTAGTTTATACAAGCAAAGCCTAGGTGAAAGAGGAAGACACACAAGAGACATTGTTTGAGTCATGTAGGACAATGATTCAAAGAGATATTGGCAAAGGTGAAGAAGGGCTTTCATTTAGAGATGAAGTCCAAAGGAGGAGAAAGCAAAGCCTAGGTGAAAGAGGAAGACACATAAGAGACATTGTTTGAGTCATGTAGGACAATGATTCAAGGAGACATTGGCAAAGGTGAAGAAGGGCTTTCATTTAGAGATGAAGTCCAAAGGAGGAGATTGTAAAGGAGCAGCAAAGAGAGAAAACCCAGGCATTAGAATTTGACAGACAGTTCTGGGCAGTCGCACAAGAAGAAAGGCAGGCAAAGGAGCAGCCATATAGGAGCCAAATTGCAGGGCCATATAGTGGCTGACTTGCTGGGCCATACAGTGGGCAGAAAGGAGGCCATAGGCCTTATCTCTGGGCAGGCCGCACCATGCAGACTGCAACAGGAAGGCATGGGCAGGTTGCTGTTAGGGCCGTATAGGCTGTATGGGCTTCAGAAACAGAGGTTTCTTCAGACACAAAATTCTATTTTGCTATAATTGTATTTTTCTCAGTGGGCAGTTTAATTTCCCAGTTGGGAAAGCCCTTGTATGCTGAAGATTTCATTTATGAACAGCTGATTTGAAAGGTAAAAATTTCTGCCTGTAAAATTGGCTTATTTTGCTTTTGCTGATTTATTTTTTATTTACCTGCTAAAATCTCAGCTGTGCAATTGATTCAGTAATCTGCAGCTTAATTTAATTTCTCACAAGGAGTTATTAGGAAATATTTTGCCTGTTTTCTGGGGTTGAGGAAAATTTAACAGAAAAAGTGTAGCATATCTTGCCAAAACAGAGCTGGTGGAAGCTATTCGGTATTTGCATTCAGAAACCAGAGATAGTCATTTTTCTCTTTATTTCGAAGTCTGTAAAATGCCTCTTGCTTTCTTATTGTAATATACCTATCAAAGTCTATCAATTAATCTATGACGAGAAATATATCACTATCAAGCCATTTATGATTTTATCATGGGCTGTCTGTGAAAAGTGACACCAGTCGAAGTCCTTAATAGCTATAATCCAGAAATTTCAAAATCTTACTTTTCCATCTAACAGTTGTCTATCTTCTGAGTTTCTGCTAAGGAAAGATCAAGGATTGGAGAGAAACCAAACAGGTCCAGCCAGAAGTACCAGACCGATCTTTCTGAAAGGCAATAGATGGGCCCTGAGTACTTTTTCTTTTCAGGTTTTCTTGAGACAAATCCTATTATTGACAGCCTGCCAGGAGAAAGCAGCGAATTTTAGCCAGGTAAGGTGGCACCATATTTTCTTCTAGAGAGATTTCTATTGAAGAGGTTTGCCATTACACCAAAACCCGCAGGTGTTGGTAAACTTCCAAACCGGTAACTAGCATCCCCAGATTGGGAATTACGGATTCCATAGAGGTGCGGTGATTATTCCAACACCCCCCCTCAAACGCAACTCAGGGGAATCGAACTTGGGTCCAGGCTCTGATACCATGAAGGAATTTACAGGGTAAGTTCCTTAGATCAAACCCCAAAGGTCACCGCTCACAAACAGATCACAAATCAGTACACCAGTATTTGACGTGGTTAAAACCCTCGAAGAGGGAAATAGTCCATGGCTTGAGCCAACGCGGCCACTTCAGGCAATTTATTAATATAAAAAGAAAATTTACATAAGCTTATCTCATAAACGGTTGCCGAACAAATGACCCTCCATGCTCTTTAAATACAAATCATGGACCAATTGGGGGTTAAGCCACGGTCAAGTGTCGGTAATACCGAGGAGAGAGTGAACCGTCGAATCACTACATATTGTGACCGTCAGATTATAAGTTACAAATGTACATAGTAAAGAAACACACTTTACCTAACTCTACGCTAGACCATGTTATACTTAACTATTTCCTATGTGTCGGAATATCCTAACATGTAGGAATTTATAGGGCAAGTTCCTTAGATCAAACACCAAAGGTCACCGCTCACAAACAGATCACAAATCAGTACACTAGTATTTGACGTGGTTAAAACTCTCGAAGAGGAAAACAGTCCACGACCTAAGGCAACGCGGCCACTTCAGGGAATTTATTAATATAAAAAGAAAACTGACATAAAATTCTCTCATAAACGGTTATCAGACAAATGACCCTCCATGCTTTTTAAATAGAGATCATGGACCAATCGGGTGTTAAGCCACAGATCAAGTTTTGGTAATACCGAGGAGAGAGTGAACCATCGGATCACTACATATCGTGACCGTTGGATTATAAGTTACAAATGTACATAGTAAAGAAACACACTTTACCTAACTATACGTTAAACCAAGTTATACTTAACTATTTCCTATGTGTCGGAATATAAGGAAGGAGGCATTACAGCCTATCCCCCCTTAATGATAACTTTCCTGAACTCAAAGCATAGATCGAAGTTTGGTAAACTTCGCTTCTCTGAGAGCCTTTGTAAAGATATCGACAACTTGATCATTGGTTGAACAATACTACAAGAACACGATCATGAATGAGCTTTCTGATGAAGTGTATTTGGAGCTCGTTTCAAATGTTGATGCTGAATTGAATCTTTGCACAGCTGAATGGCACTCTGATTATCACACCAAAGTGTAGTTGGATGCTGTTGATGAAGACCAAATTTAGACAGGATCTGACGAAGCCACATGGCTTCCTTGCTAGCTTCAACTGCACCATGATACTCTGCTTTTGTCGAAGAAAGAGAGATGGCACTTTGTGTCTTACAAGACCATGCAATAGGTCCTGAACCAAGAGTGAATACATATCCTGCAGTAGACTTTCGATCATCAGGGTCACCAGCCCAATCAGAATAAGTGAAACCAATCAACAATGGAGATGCTCCTGCACTATAATGAATCCTGAACTGAACTGTATCTTGAATATATCGAAGTATTCTTTTGGCCGCTTTCCAGTGACTTTCATGAGGTTGGTGCATAAACCGAGCAACAAGACCAATGACAAAGGAAAGGTCAGGATGGGTATGGGTTAGATACAGAAGTTTACCAACAAGTTGACGGTATAAGGTAGCATCAACTTCAGGGGTAGTACAAGTGACTGAAAGCTTGACTCCAAACTGAAAGGGAGAAGGGTTTGGCTTACAGTCTTCCATGTGAAAGTGGCATAGAAGATCACAGGCATACTTGGACTGAGAAAGGGTAATACCTTCCTTGGATTGCAAGACTTGAAGACCAAGGAAATAATGCAAGTGTCCTATGTCTGTCATTTCAAACTTTTTTTTCAGGCTAGACTTCACATGGTTTATATGGGTGGGATCACTACCAGTAAAGATAAGATCATCAACATAAAGAACAAGGATGATGAAGGACTTACCCACTTTTTTGGTGTAGATAGTGTTGTCAGAATCAGGGTTGCGGGGGAGCGCCCCCCCCTCTCAAACCCGCTCCCAATTCGCGCTCCAAGCGGGAGCGTTTTTCCTGTTTAGGGAGCGCACTCTCGAAAACGCTCCCTGAGGGGAGCGTTTTCGAGAGTGCGTTCCCTAAACAAGAAAAACTCTCCTTGTTTTCAGGGAGCGTTTTAGGGAGTGCTTTAGGGAACGTTTTTTAGGGAGGGAGCGTTTTAGGGAGCGTTTTTTTAGGGATGGAGCGTTTTAGGGAGCATTTTTTATAGAAAGGGAGCGTTTTTTTAGGGAGTGAGCATTTTTGGGAGTGTTTTTTTGCTTAAAGACTTGGTCCTAAATGAAATTACTTGCTCTCCATTTGCTTAAATCATCCATTTGCCAACCTAACTATACTGTCAATATAATTTGTGTATCAACTATTTTTTTAACATATTATGATACAACTCCATTTGGTAATGGCCATTATTTTATTGTAAACCCAGGAAAGGTACATCCTTTAACAATCTTGAGACAATTTCCTGCCATAAAGTGGAATGGATTTTGTTCAAACTAGTTGAAAATTTTATCATATTCGTTTTATGCAAGGATCAACTGCCAAGATATGAGTAAAGGCTAATTTTCATTAAGGATTAAAAACAAAAGCTTATCTTTAAGACTCATTGTGTTGTAGTTATTATAAGCAGAATATATGACCCTTTGAAACTCAATATTCAATTCAACAACAATTTCTCTCCACTGTAAAAAGGGCCTAACTATTATGAAATCATTCTTTGTACTATTGGTAATGCCTTAAACCTACTCCTTTCTCATATTGAAACCAAGTTCACAGTCCTTTGCAATCAAGATATGCCATCTTATGGGAGACAGTGATGGGTGACCGAAATATTTGTTGATGTTTCATGAATGCCTCTACCCTTTTAGGTCATGGCCATATTGCTTGCATGAGATGGGGGCTTGTGTATTTTCCCATCTACTGTTTCTTAGAGATTTTATGACCTTAATGGCAAAGTGGGTAACAAGTTGATGAAAATGCAATTGCTTAAACTTTGGATAATTAATGATATGCCTTCTAGATTGAATTTCGCATTTCCTTAAAAGAAATTAATTTATTCCTTAGCAACACATTCTACGTGTTCTCCACCTGTTGGACATGACGAATACCTAAGCATTCAGCTAAAGTGCAAATCCCATTCTCCCCTTGGGGACTCACTTACGGCTCTAAGATTTTAACTCTATTATATTTTATTAGGCAAGATCCCTTTTTTTTCTTAAGCGACCATCACATAAAAAAGCATGTGGCTTTTTGCACAATGATATCAAAGTCAAAGCCCCAGTTTAAGCTGCCTAATGTGACCCCAACATTACAATATCTTACTGTATCTTTTAAGATGATATTCTGTTAGATGTGTTCCAAAAACTAGATGTATCATGTGTTCAGTGTTTATTAATACGCCATCGTTTTTAAGATTTTTAAATCTTTACAACCATTTAGATTTCTATGGTTGACAATTTGCACATTATTTCATCCAAGACACCCCACAGGTTAGGGCTTTTTCATTTTCTTTTGGGTTACATCTTGGGAATTTGTGTAAATATTTTATTGGATCATTATGTTTAAGTGGCTATCTGACTTAAAGTATCTCCTCTTCATTCTTACATCTTTACAAATACCCTTTAACGTTTCTAGAGAAATTATTCTTCATTCTTACATCTTTACAAATACCCTTTAATATTTCTAGAGAAATTATTCACATTTTTTAATTATATTTTCTGAGGGAAGACAATGTCAACAAGCATTAAGGCCAAGCCTTAGAAGACTACCATTACCACGATCTGCTTAAATTTCAAAAATTAGACATTTCTCGTGGCAAGAGGCCAAACAATAGATAAAATATATTTACTATTCTTTTCTAGTTTCTAGTAGTTTTTAACTTTTTATAACTGTTGTTTGTTGAAACTTGACTATTTCATAATTATTTTGATATTTTTTGTAAACAATATATGACAATTTAAGTTTGAAGTTTGAAACTTTGAAGTTGCCAGTTATAAGTTTATAACTCATTATGAATTATGAATATGATGCTTCATGAAATTTGAAAGTTGTTTCATTTCATTTCATTTTATAACATTTCATTTCATGTTAAATATTATTTTTTGTAAATGTTACACTTAGCTTACAAGTACAACTATGGTGATCAATGAATCGATGATGATAAATGTTATATATTGAATTTTGAAAGCTTGAAACTTTAAGATTGATGAATCATGAGACTCAAGAGTCAATATGTTGAATGTTTCTAACTTCTAGATTAGAAACATAATCTTCTAGATTAGAAGATTATAACTTCTAGATGATTGATGTTATATGGTTCAATCTATGTTTTTATATTTTTTATGTCTAATTCATCATTCTACATGCTTTTGTTGACACATATGCATCAAAATATAAAAATATATAAAAATATATATATATTATAAAAAACGCTCCATGAAACGCTCCCAAATCGAGAGATTTTGAAAATGGCCCTCTCGCTCCCCGCTCCCAAGTAACGTTGGTTAGAATGACACCTACAAAAGCCATTATCTAAGGGAAATGTTAAATTTGGACAACTAGGTCCAAACTCCATGTTATGATGCTCAGATTAAGAGGCTAATATTTTTGTTGGATTCCTCTTTCGGAGAGGTGTAAAATCCATATATAATATGTCTTAATCCGATGAGCAGAACATTTATTTTGAATTTATTATTCTTAATAAATTATATGTGCAAGTCGGCCTTAAGGTTTCACACCCCCAGCAGATGTGTCACACGCCCCAATGATGGATATAAATACAGGCAAAGTTGGAGAGCATTTCACAACAACTCAACTCACATCTTCTTCACTCATCTGATTTAGTACGAGCTCCTTGGAGGACGAGTTCAGCGCACACGTGTGAAGGAGAAGAAGGACAAATCTGTACGGCTGAGCTGAAGGACGAATTTTTGCAGTTAGGGTTTTGCAGAAAGTTTGACCAGTGTTGACTTTGGTCAACGCATGGTCCAATTGGGCTGAAATTTGGTGAGAAGTTCGATTTTGGAAGGCCGTACTGTTTGGCACAGAAATCGAGGTCAAAGGGTTGACCAATCTGCTGCTGCGTTGACTTTTAGCTTGCTGCCCTGCGTTGACTTTTCTGGACAACGTTGACTTTTTTGGAGTTGACTTGGGTTGACTCGTTTGCTGATTGGAGGACTGTTGTGACACATTCTGGGTTGGCTGACCAAGGAGACTTTGCTGGTTGAAGCATCCTGTTGACCGCCGAAACGAACATACACATTTTTCCTGTTTCTGATTTGTCTTCTGTAAGATCTACTTATATGTTCTATCTGCATTTTGCTTAACTACTTGTATGATTGCTGAAAGAAAAGTGAAATTGCTACTAGCATAGAACATCTACAAAACTTTACATGGTATCAGAGGTGAGGTGAAGACAAACTCAATCTATGGCAATCATCATCGGAGGAAATGGTTAGGATGTGAATTCAAGGAGAATGACAAACTGACTGGAAGGGATGACTTCCATGCCTGGAAGATGATATTAGATCTCAAATTGGAAGACCATGATCTCTTGGATCATGTGCTGGGTAAGATTCAAGAACCTCCATCCAATGCTACCGCTGCTGTTAGAAACAAGTATAAGAAGGGAGAGATCAAAGCAAAGCTGATGATCAGGGAATCCATACATAAGAGCCTGGTTGCCTATATATCTAAACTAGGCACATCCAAGGAGATGTATGACAAATTGATCCTTATGTTCAAGGTTAACAATGTGAACCAAGTGCTATTCCTCAAGAACAAGTTGAAGAATTTGAAGAAGGGTCGAGATGAGTCTGTTCAAACTTTCTTTCTGAAGTTGACCGAAACCAGGAACAATCTGCTAGCTATTGGGGAAATAATAGCTGATCGTGAGATGGTTCTCACCGCACTTGGAGGACTTCCATATGAATGGCAAGTATTCTCAACTACTATTCTCAACAATAATACCATTCCTAACTTTGATGAGCTTCTGTCAAGATGTATGCAAGAAGAAACAAGGATGAAGGAATTTGATAATGAAAGAAATGCTGCCTATGGTGCTCATTCTCGAAAGAAGAACTCTGGTGGTCCTAAGGACAAAGGAAGAACGAAGACTCAAGAAAAGAAGGGCAAGTGTTTCACTTGCCATAGGCCTGGTCACTATGCTAGAGAATGCCCCTTCAAGAAGGATTCTCCCGATAGTGATGATAACAACAACAACCGATAACAACAACAACCGAAGGAATGGGAATCGAAGAAATGACAGATCCAAAGGAAAGAGGAAGGCTCACTTTGGTGGAAACAATCAACCTTCTAAAAGGTCTAGAAATACCGGGTATGAGGAGTCTAATGTTGTTGATAAAAGAAATGAGTATATTCTTGTATCTGCTCTCTCTGCTACATCTCCGCCCGACACTATGGATGTCTGGCTAATCGATAGTGGTGCCTCAAGACACATCACTGGATTCAAGGAAGCACTCTCTGACATGGTTGAGAGGGATACTAATCTAGAAATTATCCTTGGAGATAATGCCACATATCCCGTGAAAGGGACAGGGACTATGACCCTCCACTTGTCTCAAGGACAAGTCCTACGTTTGCAAGATGTATTCTATGTACCAAAATTGAAGAAGAACCTTGTGTCTGTATCAGCCATGGAAGACAAAGGGTTCAATGTAACATTCTCTGATGGAAAGGTGCTCATGTGGAAGAAGAGCTTCAAGGAAGCTATCTTGATCGGTTTTAGAGTTGGCACACTCTACCAAGTTGGAGGGAGTCCGCTGGGAGCTATGACTTGTGATACTATCAGACAAACCGAACTATGGCACCGAAGATTTGGACACCTTCATTACAAGGCCCTTCCCAAAGCAAGGAAGGTGGTGACAGGGATGCCTGACTTTGGAAATAATCATGAAGGTGTATGTAAGGGCTGTGCCAAAGGAAAACATACAAGGGGACCTTTCCCCTCAAGTGTCACAAAGACATCTGATATTTTGCAACTGGTCCATTCTGATCTATCTGGTATGTTGCCCGTGACATCCCTGGGAGGATGTTCCTACTACATGACATTCATTGATGACTTCTCTCGCAAAACCTGGATATACTTCTTGAAGAAGAAGGATGAGGCTTTCATGTGGTTCCGTACCTTCAAAGCCTTGGTGGAAAATATGACTGGAAAGAAGATCAAGATTGACAATGGCACCGACTATGAGATTAGTTCAAAGACTTTTAGTCGGGCATTAAGAGGGGAGACTACTACCGCATTATACTCGAGCACGGTGTCGTTAAATCAGCAATAGGACTATTGTGGAAGCTGCCCGTGCCATGCTATGTGACCAGGGTCTACCGAAGTTTCTGTGGGGAGAAGCTGCAAATACTGCTGTGTACATTCAAAACCGATGCACTCATTCCGCTCTGGACTCCAAAACTCCCGAAGAGGTTTTCTCTGGTAAGAAACCTGATGTCTCACATTTTAGAATTTTTGGATGTCCTGTCTATTTTCATGTGCCGAAAGAAAAGAGAAGTAAGCTGGATGCTACCGGGAAGAAAGGAATGTTTGTGGGCTACAGTGAGACTTCTAAGGCCTATAGAGTCTATGTACCTGGTCAAAGGGAAGTAGAGATAAGCCATGATGTCACCTTTGACGAAGATGCTTCCCTGAAGAAAGTAGTAGATCTTCCTAGATCTGAAGAAAATCATGAAGAAAGACCTGGAAATCTGGAAGAACCCCAGGATGAGACTATGCCTGATATTGAAGGGCCAATGGACCCTATTGATCCAACCCCTTCACTAGGAAAGAGACCATCATGGCTCAGGGACACCCTCGAAGATGCTGAGGGTCATGCTGCTCCAAGGGGGACATTCCGAGAAAGCAACAAGCCGTGTAGATACCAAGGGTATCTAGCTGCCATGAGTACTATTGTACAATCTGAACCTGGATCTTTTGAGGAAGCCGTAAAGCATCAAGTTTGGAAGGATGCTATGCACGAAGAATATGAGTCCATACTGAAGAATGATGTCTGGGATGTGGTCCCGAGACCTAAGGACAAATCTGTTGTCACCGCGAAATGGCTCTACAAGATCAAACATGGATCTGATGGGAGTGCTGAAAAGTTCAAGGCAAGGTTTGTTGCTCGTGGCTTCTCTCAAAAGGAAGGAATTGACTATGATGACATATTTGCACCTGTGGCACGATATACCACCATTCGATCAATCATAGCCCTTGCTGCTACGCAAGGATGGAGTCTTCATCAAATGGATGTCAAGACCGCTTTTCTGCATGGTGCAATAAAGGAAGAGGTGTATGTAGAACAACCTCTGGAATTTGAAGTTCAAGATCGAGACACTCATGTCTGCAGGTTGAAGAAAGCCCTCTATGGGTTAAAGCAAGCACCCAGAGCTTGGTACGAGAGGATGGATAGTTACTTGATGAAGCTGGGCTTCACTCGAAGTAATGCTGATCCGAACCTTTACTTCAAGGTTGTGCAAGGGAAGCCTCTCATTCTAGTGCTATATGTGGATGACCTCTTCCTGACAGGTGCTGACCCTCTCATTCATCAATGTAAGAGGGAGCTCACTGCTGAGTTCGAGATGAAGGACCTAGGACTGATGCACTACTTCCTAGGCCTGGAGGTCTGGCAGAGACCTGGAGAGATTTTCCTTTCTCAAGGAAAATACATTGTGAAGCTTCTGGAAAGATTTGGAATGGTGGACTGTAAATCCGTGTCGACACCGATGGAACTCAACTTTAAGAAGTTGAGTGGCAGCGCTGCTGGGCCTATCTTGGCCAATCCTACTGAGCATCGTCAACTCATAGGAGCTTTGATGTTCTTAGTGAACACCCGTCCGGACATATGTTTTGCAGTGAACACTTTGAGTCAACAGATGGTTGAGCCTCATCATTTTCACTGGGTTGGTGCCAAGAATCTTTTGAGATATCTTCTGGGCACGATAAACCATGGGCTGAGATACACTGCCGGGAGTGTGATACTCCGTGGATATACTGATGCCGATTGGGCTGGCAGTGTGGTGGATCGTAAGAGCACATCGGGATGCTGCTTCAATCTTGGTTCTGCTTCGATCTCATGGATGAGCAGAAAGCAGAAGTCGGTGGCTTTGAGCACCGCGGAGGCCGAATACATTGCTGCTAGTATGGCCTGTTGTGAAGCAGTTTGGTTGCGAAAGCTCTTTAGTGAGCTGTTTGGACATGTGCTAGATACCATTGTGATACTCTGTGATAATCAGAGTGGGATTCGTATGACTGAGAATCCTGTGTTCCACGACCGATCCAAGCATATTGATATCAGGTACCACTTTATCCGGGATATGGTACAGCGAGGCGCTGTAAGGCTCGATCATATAGGAACTGATGAGCAGGTCGCGGATATTCTCACTAAGCCCCTGGGGAAGGTCAAGTTCCTAACCTTCCGTGAGAGTCTTGGTGTCGTGGAAAGACCCTATGATGTGGGTCCTGTTGGACGATGACCTCTGGGAGCTCTGGGGGGCTTTGGGGAGAGCTTCTTGGAGCTATGGGCAACCACAAGGCTAGGCTTGCCAACCTTGGTGGTGTGCTTGGACCCCACCGTCGTGATTTTGAGTTGGTTCACCTCTCATTTTCTGTGCCCCGTATGCATCCTACCCATTGAGTTCAGGGCTCATGGGAAGTACCTCTCATTTGGCCAATGAGGTGTGGAAAAGTTAGAGACTATTAGCAAAGACTGATGGACGCATCAGAGATTGCCGTACTCTCTATCTAGGATGGCACGGTCCAACCACTTGATCTGGGATCAAGATTTGTGAGGTCTGGGACCTCTGGACTAACTATGTCAATCGGGGGATGATGTCTTTGTGACTGACCCACTTCTGTTCTGAAATAAAGAAGCCAGCAAAGCAAGTTTCGGCGGGATGACGCACGATGTTGATTGCACTAATAGATGGAGTTCTCCCTAGTTGAGAGGGAGTGTTAAATTAGTGTTAAATTTGGACAACTAGGTCCAAACTCCATGTTATGATGCTCGGATTAAGAGGCTAATATTTTTGTTGGATTCCTCTTTCGGAGAGGTGTAAAATCCATATATAATATGTCTTAATGTGATGAAGCGAAGTTTCTATTGATTTAATTTATTATTCATAATAAATTATATGTGCAGGTCGGCCTTAAGGTTTCACACCCCCAACAGATGTGTCACACGCCCCAATGATGGATATAAATACAGGCAAAGTTGGAGAGCATTTCACAACAACTCAACTCACAACTTCTTCTCTCATCTGATTTAGTACAAGCTCCTTGGAGGACGAGTTCAGCCCACACGTGTGAAGAAGAAGGAGGACGAATCTGTACGGCTGAGCTGAAGGACGAATTTCTGCAGCTAGGGTTTTGCAGGAAGTTTGACTAGCATTGACTTTGGTCAACGCATGGTCCGAATGGGCTAAAAATTTGTGGGAAGTTCGATTTTGGAAGGCCGTACTGTTTGGCACAGAAATCGAGGTCAAAGGGTTGACCAATCTGCTGCTGCGTTGACTTTTATCTTGCTGCCCTGCCTTGACTTTTTCTAGACAGCGTTGACTTTTTGGAGTTGACTTGGGTTGACTCATTTGCTGATTGGAGGGCTGTTGTGACACATGCTGGGCTGGCTGACCAAAGGAGACTTTGCTGGTTGAAGCATCCTGTTGACCGCCGAAACGAACACACACATTTTTCCTGTTTCTGATTTGTCTTCTGTAAGATCTACTTATATGTTCTATCTGCATTTTTGCTTAACTACTTGTATGATTGCTGAAAGAAAAGTGAAATTGCTACTAGCATAGAACATCTACAAAACTTTACAGGAAATCTATCCATTTTGGCATACCAAGCCCGAGGGGCTTGTTTGAGACCATAAAGAGACTTCCTAAGGCGAAAAAAAAGGCTAGAGTCATTTTGGATAAATCCAGGGGATTTTTCCATGTGTATTTCTTCATGCAAATCCCCATGTAAGAAGGCGGATTTTACATCAATCTAATGGACTTCCCATTTAAAGGAGGCAGCAAGGGAAAGAACAAGGTAGATAGAATTAATTTTGGCAACAGGGGAGAAGGTTTCGGTATAGTCAATGCCTTCAACTTGTGAAAATCCTTTAGCAACAATACGAGCTTTATGTTTATCCACTTTTCCATCTGGTCCAAACTTTGTTCTATAAACCCATTTTCATCTAAAAATATTTCTTCCCTTTGGAAGAGGAACAAGATCCCAAGTATCATTTTCCAATAATGAACGATATTATTCCTTCATAGTTGCAGCCCAATCTAGATGTCCTGAAGCTTCTTCAAAGATGTCTGGATCATGATTTTCTAGAACTTGAGCCAATAAGGAAGAGGCTATGTCGAACTAAGAACGTGTACCACGTTGATCTACAGGGTCACCTGCAAGAGAACCTGTTGCATCCCGAGTAGAGCAGACCCATTTTGGAAGTTGTGGAGCTGAAGGAAGATCTTGAGGAGGTGGAGGAGGATTTTCATCCTCGCTTTCATCATCCGAACTAGAAGGAATGTTGTCAAAAATAGAAGAGATAGAGAGGTGGCACATATGTCGAATCAGGCTCGCATGCCAAAGGTGGAAAACCCGTCAAACTAGTCTCTCATGCTGATATATTTTCATCAAATTTTACATCTCTTCTAAAGATTACATTTTTGGATTTTGGTTGAAGAATTTTATATCCTTTGACATCTTCAAAATATCCAACAAAAATGCATTTTTCACTCTTAGTTTCTAAGGCTTTATGTTTCGCATCTGGAATATGGGCCCAAGCTTCACTTCCAAAAACACGAAAGTGACTTACATCTAGTTTGATTGAGCTCCAGGCTTCTTCAGGAATTATATTCCTTAAAACCTTAGTAGGGGTGCGATTTACTATGTAATTTGCACAATTAATTGCTTATGCCCAAAATTAAGACTAAGTCCTTTAGATTGAAGCATACAATTAGCCATTTCTTTTAGAGTGTGATTCTTCCTTTCATCTACACCATTTTGTTGTGGAGTAATTGTAACAGTATGTTGCAATTGAATGCCATGGTCAGTGCAGAAGTTGATAAATTTGTTGTTAACATATTCTCCTCCATTGTCTGATCTTAACTTAAGAATTTGATGTCCAGATTGTTTCTCAGCAAAGGCCTTAAAGGCCAAGAACATGTTAAAAACTTCACTCTTGAGTTTTAAGAAGTATACCCAAGTGCGTCTGGAAAAATCATCAATGAAAGTTAAGAAGTATTTGCAGCTAGAGAAAGAAACAACAGGAAGTGGACCACATAAATCACTGTGCACAAGCTGCAAATGGGCTGAAGCGTGCCAAGAGGCACGTTTGTCAAAACTATCCCGATGATGTTTTTGAGTACACATCTGAAACAAACACCATCTCAGCTAGATACCATAGGAAGACTTGTCACCATATTTTCTTTACATAGAGTTTGAAGAGAGCCATAGTTTAAGTGACCAAATCACTCATGCCAAAGTTTGCTCACTTCATCATTATGAGCAACAAAAATGGAGGGAAGACATTATGACCCAAAGTTGTCAAACTTATACAACCTTGTGGAATCATCAGCAATGCCAGTAGCTAAAATATGTCTAGGATCTTTGAGGTCCTTAATTACAACATCATGATGTGAGAATTCTACTATTTTCCCTTCACCTGAATGAGTTATTTGATAAACAGATAGAAGGTTGCAGGACAACGTAGGAACACATAATACATCATTAAACTAACCATTATTTAGATGAATGGTTCCAAATCCTACAACACTAAGAGATCTATCATCACCAACATAAATATTTTTGGTGTTACAATCATTTAAAGAAGAAAACATGGCTTTATTTTTGGCCATGTGGTGAGAGGCTACGGAATCAATGAGCCACTCATGAGAATGAGAAGAAGAAGATACATTTAATGCATAAGCAGATCTTGATGCTTGACAACCACATGCAGAATGTGCCATTCCTGAAGATGAAGTTGAAGAGTGCTCCAAATTGATGTGGTGCTTCTTCATTGCTGCTTCCAAGGCTTCCATCTTCTTAAAACATTTGGACTCTACATGGCCATGACGATTACAAAAGTTGCAATGTCTATTTGTTTTCTTCCCTTTGTTTTTATTTGCCTTATCAGTTTGTTGAGTTGGTTTTTTTAGTTTGCTGAAATTGCTTAAGACCCTTGTTTGGTTTAGGAACATTCTTTTTAGGATACTGCTTCTTGGGATTCTTTTGATATGGTTGCTGTTGGGCTGCTAAGGCTTTCTTAGAAGAGTTTCCAGTATTAATAAGACCAAGGTGTAAGATTTTTTCTTATTCTCTTATCAAAGAATCACAAAAGGCATCAAAAGAGGGGTCTTGTAGGCTGTTCCTTGAGAAATGAGGGCTTCTCTAGTGGAATGGAAGGTGGAAACAAATACATAGTATGTAGGGCCAAGCTTAGCAAGAATGGAATAGATAAGGCTACCATCTTCCTTTTTGACCTTACAACCTTCTAAAAGAAGTCTAAGAGTCTTGAATTCGGACAAAAAATCTTCAATATAGGAGAAATTATTGGGGTCCAAAGTAAGCAACTCATTTTCAAGCTGGTGGGTTTTGATTTCATTTTGAATGCCAAAAATAGTATTTAGCTTTTTCATCGCTGCATCAGGGGTGTCAATTTCTTGGATATGAAATCGAAGATCTTGAGCAATGGACATTCCTATCAATCGTCTTGCTTGATCTTGTTTATTTTCCCATTTAGCGGCTTTATCTCCATCGGTAGGTTTAGTTTCTTGTCCTGTGGCTATTCTATAAATCCCTTTACTTCTAAGTAAGTCTATCATGTAGGATAACCATTGGAAATAATTGGTGCTGTTAAGAATAACTGGACATGCACTTTCCATTTAAAAAAAACTGAAGCTGAAAAGGCTGAAACAAACTGCTCCAGTGGAAAGATCTCGAAAAATCAGGTTGGTTAAAGAAACGACTCGGAAAATGGCTTTTGGAAGAAGAAGTTATGCCTTTTTGAAAAAACTGTGTTGTAGATGCCAAACAATTATGTGAAAAGTTGAAAGTTGATGATGAAGTTCTACTTTAAAAAAAAAATCCCCCCCCCCCCTTTCAAACTTAATACGATAAGGTCACTTTAAAAAAAAAACTACTTTATGTGACCCACTTTTATAAATAAGTGAGAGTCACTTTTACATATGATTTTTAAATAAAACCCTCTTTTTAAAACCAACAACTTGCCAAAGGGCTTTATAAGAAAAAGTAACTTAACAAAAAGCATTTTACAAAAAGAAGCTTGAGAAAGAGACTTGAACCCAAGACATTTATTCTCATAAACTAACTTTACACCAAGTGAGCTAGTAAAAGGATTCTGTAATTGTTTGAAAGGAGGAAGGCTTTTTTTTTCTCTTCGATGTTCGTGCTTTTTTTTTTTTTCCTGCAAACAAAACACAAAATCCGTGCAAAAAAAAACAAATCTACAAGCCTTACGGTAGAATGTTAGATTTTCGGTTAGTCTTACCGGCAACTATCATTTTTCCCGCTATTTCTGATTTCCCGAGATCGCACAAAGACGCGGGGAAAAAACATACATAGAAAAAGAAATTTCTGTCTTCTTGTTTCTGATTTGTCGAGATCGCACACAGCGCAAAGCATACACAGAGAAGAGGGTATAGATCTGGCAATAAAAAAAATTATAAACCGAAATAAATACTTTATACCTCCAGATCTAAAATGACATAACTTGGGCAATTGGAAACCTTTTCGCATGAAATGAAAGGGGTTCCTCATCGTAACAGACGCTCCAGACACAACAGAGCAGTTCTCCTGGCTCGAAAGTGGTAAGAAATAGTAGATTTGGAAAATGACAGTCGCATGCAGTTAAACAAGCTTCGGATTTGGATCAACAACGGATGCGGCCCTCAAAATGGCTCTGATACCATGTAGAGGTTTGTCATTACACCAAAACTTGCAGGTGTTGGTAAACTTCCAAACTGGTAAGTAGGATTCCCAACGTGGGAATTACGGATTCCATAGAGGTGTGTTGATTATTCCAACATCTATTGTGGGATTAATTTCTTCCTTTAGGAATTTTATGAAGTAAAACCCTAAAAATCCTGGGTTTGATATGAAATCTGTTACTTTTGGGGTTACTGTGAAAGCATTTACACCATGCTTAGGGGTGCTTCATGAGATTAAGGGTACATGGCGTGTGTTCAGCGCCTTGATTGTCTGTTATTGATTTGCAAATGAGAGATGGTCCATGATGAACTTGTACATTGGAGTTGTCTTACTCAGTGGTTGCTTGACCTCAGTTGGGTGCTTGCATCATATTCTTCCATAGGCTGTTGGATATCTTCAGATAGTTTTGTTGATGTTCTACATGTTGGTCACATTAATATGGTTACTTTCCAAGAGAGCCTACTTAGGAGGAGGTGTGTTTTGCGTCCTAGAGGAGGGCATTGGGCCCAAAACAACACAGGGTAGCTTGGATGCTTGCATGCAATCTTAGAGTTGAATTAGGGATGCTTGAGTTGCTATATTGTTCATCTAGGGGGAATGGATGCAATCAAGTACATGGCTTAGGGTGATCATTGGAGTCTTGTAGGAATGGATGCAATGGAGTACATGGCTTATGAGGATCATTGGAGGCTTGTAGGAGGAACATTGGACACACCTTGTGGAGTGCCCTTGTGTTGAGAAATCTATAGGGAAATGATTAGAATGATTTCTCTTACTTGATAATTGCTTACGATATCTTTTTACTTATTAGCTTTGTTACTTATTATTATGTGTGTGAATCATAAAACAACTACCAAAAACAAGAAGAACAAGAACACAAAATGTAGGCTGCAAGCCAGGGGCCAAAACCTCCTCACTTGAGAGGAAAACCCACAAATCTCCTCTTCTCTATAGATTCTTCAGTTGACGAATTCCATCCTTAAGATTGACACCAATACCCTCCAAGACCAAGACCAAGACCAACATCTTTGGATGATTTGCTAACCTTGATCCAGTCAAACCCAGTCAAATCCTCTTCCAATAACACTTCTTCGACCTTTTGCTGCAGAATTTTTGGCCTCCACTGCAGATTTGAAATTTCAACCTCCCTGTAGTTGCTACAACCACACGTGTGAGCTTCGATCTGCCTTCTGAGCCTTCCTTTGACCTTCGCTTATCTTTCTCTGACTTCTAGAGCTTGAGGATGACTGTTGGCGACCTTCGCTTGACCTTCTGGCCTTTTTTTCAAGATCAAACTTGTAGATAGAAACCCTAGATATGCTGCAGAAACCCTGGTCCTCCTTAGCACGTGTGAGAGAGAAATAACCCAAACAAAATTTCTCCTCTTTTGCAAGTCTCCTCTTTGCGTCAAAAATTCGCTCTTACAATTTCCAGTAATTTGACCTCCTGGAAATTCTTTCCAATCCACTTGTACTCTTCCTTTTTTGTGCTATAGACTAGCTAAGCCACTCTCTCTAGGGAAAAATCGCTTTTTGTCCTTGTTGTGTCTTCACCTCTCCCTTAGTCTTATTTTATAATTTTCATCAAACCCAAATCCATAACACTAATCTCCCTCCTAAAAGATCTAGGATAACAACAATTGAGATCATTTCTAAGTCACTTAAATAATTAAAATATTTATCCTTCGAAATTGTCTTAATAGTCCACAATATTTTTTTTAACACAAATAGACAGATTTATATTGGTTCTAAAAGGCTAAATTCGTGTTCAACTACACATAAGTTTATACAACTATGCTGAGCATAAAACTTCCATAAAGTTCCAAAAGAAGCAGGCTAATTGTTTATTTAGCCCCAAAATTCTACTAGACAAACTACTGACCCTATTGAAGCTGCTCTAAACTCTATAAAAGATAGGCAAAATGCAGACCATTAAGCACAACATTGACCCTTAAAAAGACAGATTAATTTGAACCTGAATCCCAGGCATGCACCACTTGTGTTTGGACGATAACCTCGAGAATTAATAACCATATTCAATTTCACCAGTGAGAGCGAACCTTGAATCTGCCTCTAACCCCATGCTCTCGCGAACGAAGAGTATTGGGAATTATGAGGCGAGGTGACTTGTGTTTGTTGCATAAAAGGAGCATGTGTGCGGAACACGAGCTTCCACATGACGAATGTGTGGCTGATTAATTGCTCCATCGTGTCGCTGATCCACATCAAACCTTGAAATAACTTAATCATGGGATGGGGTGATGAAAATATTCCCCTCCGATTTTGATTTGGCTTTGCAGCAAACAGGCTTCGAAATTAGCTTGTTTATCTGCCGAGGTGTTTTGGCCTCATAAGATATGAAATGCTTAATTGTGGTCAAATTTTTTAAGGAGCTTTGTGATTTTGATCCAAAGGGGGTTGTGTGGAGTGCCCGCCTTATGGTAAACATTCTTGAGCTTTTTGATAACCAAGGCTGAATCCCCAATGACTCAAAATTTTCCAATCTGATTGCACAACTATCTTGAGACGTTACTAAAGCGCTAGTGTTTCTACCTTGTTGTTTGTTAAATTACCCAATCCCCAAGCATAATATAGACCAGTGTTGCAGGAATCGCCCCCCCCAAGGATCAGGAGGTGGAACTGTAGCCCGTACAGATTTGCCACCGATCCTTCGACAAAACTGAAAATAGGATTTGTAGTTCTTCCATTTTTTGGCAATTCCTATAAAATCAAATTCGTGAGGGCCTGATATGCGGTTTTGGCTGCTCGATCCGTGGATCCTAAAAGGATCGATTGCGGATTCGCAAAGGTTCGGGCATGTATCTGCCGCAGATTGTGAGTGAATTCGAGAGAAGGTGGACGGTTCACACGGTTCCACGAATTTTTTGTTTGTTTTTCTTTTGGAATTTTCAAATTGTTATGTGAGGAACTATGCTTTCTGAATACTCCCAAGGTGCCCCTTGATGCTCCCTAGACGCTTCCTAGATGCTTTAATGGTAATGTTAAATTCTTAAAGTAAAATTGACATTCTCCTTTATCTTTCATTTCCATCCTTTTACTTAAATTTTTAACATTACCATGAAATGACTCAGGATGTTTGAGAGTTGTTCCAACCTCATCAGACTTCATATGGAGAAAATAGAATTTCATATCCCATTCAAAATTCAAGATCAATTTTCAAGATCAATGGGAATGTGGCGTTTCATTGGATTATATCATGTGTGAGGGCATGTGATTGGCATTTAATCAAGAGCATTGAGCCCTATATGGACCCTCTGTCATGACCTTAGCAAAAATGTACCCTTCACTCAAGTCATCATTGATAAGGCATGTTAAGCTTTCTCTACAATACTATAAAGCTTGGATTAGGTTGTTTGATCAAAATTGGGCAATGTTGACCAATATCCCTAGAGAGTCGAAGTAGAGGCAAAGGCTAGAAATTGGGCAATGTTGACTAATATCCCTAGAGAGTCGAAGTAGAGGCAAAGGCTAGACAAGAGAAGAGGAATCTGGATTCTAGATGGTTGATGTTAGAATAATTAATCATTGATGTACAATGGATGCCATATCTATCTTGATTTATGTAAAAATATGCATGTTTTCATCTCGTCTATGACTAATTTGGTATTTTGGTTGTTTCTTTTGAATATAAATGCAAAAAAGTATATATATATATATATATATATATATATATATATATATAGTAGATGCTTCACTTCCTAGATTTTTAGTAAATGACGCTTTCGTGGATCCGCTTACAAAAAAAGTCCCAACTTCATCCTCGCTTTGTGTAACGTTGATTTAGACTCCCTGGTTCTGCGGGGCGAAGGAAAGTCCCTCCCTCTCTTGCCTCCCCTTAATAGCCCACAATAATTAATTGACTTTAATTATTGTAATTTTCCTAAGTTAAGACTTGGGAAAGAAGACATAAATCACTTACTCCACCAAGCAAGCACCTAAAGAAACAATAAATCATCTTCTACATGCTAAGACACCAAGCCTATACTGAAGACCTTCCGAAGCTATCACAAGCTTCAATAAGGGAATGGTTTTGAATTTAGGGATGTGAATGATTATGATCATGACACGAGAAATGAAAGAGGACATAAATCACTTACTCCTCCACCAAGCAAGCACCCAAAGAGCAATAAATCATCTTCTACATGCTAAGACACCAAGCCTATGCAGAAGACCTTCCAAAGCTATCACAAGCTTCAACAAGGGAATGGTTTTGAATTTAGGGATGTGAATGGTTATGATCATGACATGAGAAATATTTATACTTCACAGGTTCTGATGTGAAAAAAATCTTTTTCACAGTTTGTTTCGAAAGGTCGCCACAACATGAACAACTGGGAAGATCTACACAATTATTAATTTCTTTAGTGCCCATAACTCTTAATGGTAGATTCATGGCCGTATTGTAAATATTGTATAGTGCCATATCATTCTCAAGACTTGAAAGTTGCATTGAGACAATATAATATGTGATGCATGGTAGCATTCCATTATTGAAGAAGGAATTAAAGCATGTTTCATATATAGCTAGGAATATAGTGTAGCTATCAATACTTGCATGATAAGCACTGGAAATCGAAGGTAGTGTTGTTTCTTGATGTTATTATAGTAACTTGGAGTATTTGATTGAAGGAATACGATGATGTTGAATATGCAATGTCTGTGCATATAGGAATAGTGTTGATGGATGCTATGGGTTTGCAATAAGCACTTTGAGAGATTGTGAAGATTGATGGAACGGTTGAAAAAATTGCCGAACATTTAGCAGGATCAGAATTCCAATTGCAAAACGATATATCACTAGCAAAAAATTGAGAAATTTTTTTGCTAAAAATCATAATGCTTTTCGAAGAAATTTCTGATGTTATGCAAAAAACCAATTTTTCACACTTTTTTCTCTATTGGAAGCCGTAACTAGGAATATTGAATTCTTAAAGTAAAAACTCATGTTCTCCTTTATCTTTTGTTTTCTATCCTTGTTTTAAAACTTTAATGATTCGAGGATGTTTGAAAGACTATCCAATTTTATTCCATCTCAATGTATGAGGTATATCCTAAAGCTGGGTTAGTATTTGATATTTATCTGTTAGGTTTAGTCTAATGCATAATATGTTAGATTGAGACCGCAATAGGGTCTAAGAGAGCTGCACACCAAATATAAGTTAATCTATTTGGTGTCTTGATGGCGATATGTGATATGGCTAGTGTTAATCTAGTTTGAATATGCAATATCATCGCATATTTATGTTCAATATTAGTAGGAAGGGTGCTCACACATGTTGTCAAGAAAATTGTGTTGTATGTATGGTTAAAGAGAGGTATCCCACAGATTCTAAAGGTAAAAGTTGTTCTCCTTTATCTTTTATTTTCTATCTTTTTACTTATATTTTTAAACTTTACCATTAATGAGTAGAGGATGTTTGAGAATGGGTCCAATTTTATCCCATCTTAATGGATGAGGTATATCCTCAAGATGGAGAAGCAGACACGATTGTCTGTTTCAACACCCCTACCAATGCTCATATTTCTGTTGAGGGCATTTATAATCTATTTCCTCCTCTTGTAGAGGCTCTGAGGACAAATGTTGGTTTTCCAAAGCATGGATATGGCATTTACCAAAAAAGATCTTGCTATTCGGCTGGCTTGTCTAGAGAAATAGAATTTTGACGCGAGACAGTCTCTACAAGTGAGGATTCCAGGGCCCTGTTAGATGTTCTTTATGCCATGGAACGAATGAGAGTGCTCTACACCTTTTCATTGAATGTCTTGTATCTGTAGGAACCTGGATTTATGTCCTGCAGTTGCTGGAGATACCTGCGGATCAGACTTATAATTCAATTGAGTCCTGCTTCATATTTTGGTTCAATGGGCCTATAGAAAACATAACTCTCTGCAAGCGAGGATTCCAGGGCCCTGGTAGATGTTCTTTAGCCCTGGTAGATGTTCTTTATGCCATGGAACGGATTGAGAGTGCTCTACACATTTTCATCGAATGTCCTGTATCTATAGGAACCTGGATTTATGTCCTACAGTTGCTGGAGATACATGTGGATCAAACCTATAATACAATTGAGTTCTGCTTCAGATTTTGGTTCGATGGGCCTATAGAAAACATAACTCTGCCTTTTCATTTTTTTGGGGCATATGGAAGGGCCGAAATGCCCAAATATTTGAGGATAGACCTTTTAGCTGTGAACGTGTTGGTTCATACATTTGTGCCTCCTTCATGGAGTGCAGGAAAATACCAGCAACAAATCCTACAAGAACAATTGCTAACATGGATAAGTCACTCTCTTTTCCTTTTGGTCATTTTGATGGGGCAACTCAGAACTCTATATGTGGATGCGACGTTATGATTTACATCAACACAAACTACTACTGGAAATTTTCTGGAACGTTGGTGCAGGTACAAATAACAGGGCGGAGATCATAGGCCTTTGGGGGACCCTTTACTGTGCTAGATTGTTGAACCTCGATGAAGTACATATATATGGCGACTCACAAGTTAGAATTGATTGGATCAACAAAGGTACAGAATTTTCTTCTCCACTCATGGGCCACTGGATGCAGTGGGATACACAAGATAATAGGCCTCTTTCGAGTTATTTCTTTCTCACATATTCACCGTGTGCACAACCTTTTTGCTGATGACTTGTCCAAGGAAGGCCTACACAAGGCCCCGGAGCTCGTATGATTCTAGTCTTTCTGTGCGGGTTGTCTAGAAACTTTTGGGTCAGATTCCATGGCAGTGAGGCTCTGCTACTCGGATCATGGTATGGTATGGAGGACAGGATCTCCTTGTAAGTGTCTTCCTGCACTGCAATGTTTTTGCTGGCTGCTGAAACATTTCGGCATGGCAATACACAACTCTCTTTTTGCTTACGTTATTGTTAATCTTATTATTATATATCATGCTGTATGTCCTTCAGGACTGTGACTGGATATTGGTTATTTCCTCTCTTCATACCTGTGGGATGTTTATTGTCAATCTAGTGATAGGTGATGGGGTTTTTAAATTTTTTTATGAACATAGAATATATATTTTATGTAAACTTGATTTCATATAAATCGAAGTTCGATTTTTTCCTGTTGAAAAGAATGTATCACTTTGGTTTAATCGAATGCCTAAGAAGTTAGATTGACACTGAAGTGGGGTCTATCTGAGGTGCACACATAATGTAAATTAAACTATTTAGTGTCTTGATGATGATATATGATGTGGCTAATGTTAATCTAGTTTGAATATGCAATATCATTACGTCCTTTAAGTTCAATATTTATAGGAAGGGTGGTCACTCATGCTGTCAAGAAAATTGGGTTGTTTGTATGGTCAAACAGAAGAATCCCATAGAACAAAGAATAAATATTAGTATTCTAAATTTTAATTGTTTCTCCATAATTGTCTTGTGTTGGTCATAGATTTGAAACTTAACCCATTTTTGTTTGAGGAATTGTTGGTTATACCAATGAATTTAGATATTAAAAATGATATACTAAGTAAATTGGGAAGTTTGTAGCCATAGTGGTCAACTAATTGAAGGAATAACATTTTGAAGATTCCATTGATTCTCTTGTTTAAGAGAGCTAAGTTTGATATTGTGATTAATGGCACAAATTGATATGGATTGCTATCTACTTTGTGATTGAACATTCTTTGGCATAGGTATTCAAATTGCAAATTTCAATTAACAAAGAATTTTTTCTCTATTGACTTTCCTTTTTCTTGCTTTATGCATCATTGACTCCTTAAAGATTAATTAGTTTATTGTTCATTGGGGTTGGGGTATTCAATTTTTTATTTTTATTTTTGAGAGCTCATGCATTAGTGAGGAAGTGGGTGATAGCTAATGATAGGTAGAACTAAGCTTGGGATTTTGTCCTACTTATCATATCCTAGCCATTGTTTTGCATTTTTTTTTGGTAAGTTGGGCTATTCTATTAATTCAAAAACATAAAGTTACATATGCTACAGTGTGGGTAGGCAAGCTGTGCTTAGCCTATCCCAACCTTTGTTACACGGTTTTTGGGTTGCCTAGGGGGAGGAGACCTTCCTAGACAAAACTTATAACAGAAAAAAACATTATGCGCAGAAGCGCTGAAATTTCTAAGTAACGTAAAGTAAATGGTAGCAGATAGGCACTGATGGTGATCATGACAGATAACGTAGGAGAACTGTGCAGCTGCGTAGACTTCACTTTCCATCTTCATCATCACTGTAGGGGTCCTCCTCCACGATGGGGCAAGCAGGAGCCTGCATAGCCACTGCCTTTGCATCAACCACTGTCTGCCTGGGAGTGCAAATCGGTGCGCAGAGAATGGGGGAGTCTGGATCCATGCCGTCAGGGACCCACGTCTAGATGCCCTCGGAGTCCATTACCTAGATGTCCTTATCCTCATCATCCTTCTCCGGGATCGGCATTGGGTCGGTTTTGCTGTGTTGGGGGTGCGTCTGTGGAGGAGTGGTGGACTTCCTCTGACCACGTTTGCCTCTCTGTGTAGAGTGCCCAGAGGCTTCTGCATGCTGCTCGAGTTCAGGACTATAATGCACAAATTCGCTGGAAGAGGAGCCATCTATCGACTCGAGAAGATTATCCTCGCCATGGTGATAACGGCCTGGGAGATCCCCTCTCTGACCTCCGCGGATAGTTTGTTGGCGAAGTCTGGGAGCCATTGTGCACCGAGGCAGGGGAGAGAAATTCAGAAAAAAAAGGAGGCACAAAAGGGTGAGCCGTGTAGGGGCTCAGGGGAAAGGAATTGCTGGGGGGCGAATGCGCAGGAAGGGGTGCGACAACCCAATGGGGACTACGCAGAGCTACACAGAGAGTAGAGCTTTGCAGCCTATGGAAGTCAGGGAGAAGCCCGAGCAGAGAAAGAGAGGCGAAAGACCAAGATGACAGACAAAGTATGGAAGGGGCTTGAGAGCTCATCTGTTTAAAGGGGCGGGATGAGTGCGATGAGGATAACAATGAGTAGGCTTCACATGCATCTGCGTGCGATTATTGAGAACCTGAGCAAGCTCGAGGGAAGGGGTATGGCTACAATGTAGGTTAATCTAGAGGTCATTAATGATGGTGGCTGTGAGGTGATGCTCAGGACAAGATGACGCAGTTCCCCTCCTTTCATCATCAGTGGTGGTTTTGTGAGTTTCGTGTGAGTAACTAACATAATGAGGATCCGCAGTAGATGAAGCTCTGCGTGGGGGATCTCCATTACCCATGGAGTGTGGGATGTGATTGGCAGTCGTATCAATTTTGTCACCCGCATCCGGGGATTGTTTTGCATTTTATTATTATGGCTCATGATCTTCTTTTTCTTTCTGTTGCATCAATCTCTTAGGGAAAATTTTCTGGGCCCCTACCTAAAGATGAGGAAAATATAGATCCAATGCTAGGGATAGATAACTATCAACTTGAAAGTGGGACATTGTTGTTTGAGAAATTAATTGTTATTGATGTCAAGGGGACTTCAAGAGAATGATAATTATCATAGCCTCGTAGAGGACTTTAAGCCCTTTCCAACGAGTATTTACTTGCCCTCTAACTCTTCTTCATTGGACATACTTGGTGAACATCCAAATGGGGTATGTGCCGAGAGAGGCGGTGGAGTCCAAATTTATGCCTCTCAACATTGTGTTTTGATCTATTGGAGAGATAGAGAGCTTGTTAGTCAAGGCCTTGCTCTTTTTGTCAATGTTGGTTATGTTGGTGCTTATCAATCTGAACCCCTTCTTATGAGAATATTTCATTTTGTGAGTATCTTGTTGTTTCATTATGAATACCTCCCTAGTTAAGAGGGAGTGTTGGAAATTGAACTAGTGTAATTCAAATGTACTAGATGTATTTATCAGTGTTGCGAACATTGCGAAAAAATCGCACGATTTTTTTGCCAAAACGATATTATCGTCGATTTTTTTTTTTTTTTTTTTTTTTGTTGATTTTGAAAAAAATCGCAATTCGACCCGAAAAAATCTTGGTCCCGTCAAACAGCAACCCAATAACATGCAAATTTGATATTTTTTTGTCATTTTTGCAGATCGAGGGCAAGAAAGAGAGCTAAGGAGGAGGAGAAGTCATCTACAAGGGCAAGAGAGGAGAAAAGTGAATGAATTTAGCAACTCAAGCCAACAAAATTCAAGTTTGGACCAAGTTTCTTCAACAAAACATTTTTTCCAGGTATGGGCATCAAATTTGACCCTTTTTTTGTTTTTTTCTCGTTCTTCCATGGGTTTCTATCACCCATGTATTTTCCATCATTTTTGATTGCATTTGGTTGTGTTTCTTTTTTGTTTTTGTTTTTTTGACTGGAGAGGGTTTATTTTGGTAAAAAATGCAAAAATTTGGTTGTTAAATTTATTTTTTATATTTCTTCTTGTGCTCCTAGTTTCTTTCCATTATTTTTGCTTGGGTTTCAATGCGTATTTTTTCCCATTATTGTTGCATTGAGTTGAGGGTTTTTTTTTGTGAATAAATCAAAATGTTGTATGTAAAATTGTAATTATTTTATTTTATTTTTTAACTTGCAATTTTTCCTGTGTCCTAGGTTCAAATTTCAAAGTTCAAACTTCATCTAACAGTAAAACTCAAGAGTTCAACAAATTTACAAATATGCCAAGGAAATTGGACCCTTTGTTGGAATTTGGTGAACCTGATCAAGGGTTTGACTGGTCAAATTTGAGTTGCAAGTTATGTGGGCAACACATGACAAAGGGGGTATACAGATTGAAATACCACCTTGCACAAGTTCCTGGACATGAAGTAGGGCCTTGCACAAATACCAATCCAGAAATAATCCGAAGAGCCCTCAAATCATTAGAAGGAATAGAAACAACTAAACTCAGCATGGTAGCTCGGAAGAGTCAAATAGCAGGGTTTAGAGGTGACCGTGAGAGTGGCAGTGGTTCTGCACCATCAACATCTTCTACACCCAACCTCGTAGCTGCCTCATCATATTTTGTTCCTAGAACCACTCTCGGTGCACAACCATTTATTTCTTCACTTGAAAAAAGGGAGAAGGAAGAAGCTGACATGTTGTTGGGCAAACCTTTTCTTTGGAATGATATTCCTTTCAGTGTTGCCAAGAACAATCCATTTTATCAGGCTGCGATTGATGCTATAACTGTTATTGGCCCAGGATACAAAGCCTCTTCATATGATGACTATAGAGGACGCATTCTTCAAAATGAAAAAGTTGACTGCACCAAGAGATTGGAGGAGTTAAGGGCATCATGGGAAGTCACAGGATGCACTGTGATGTCAGATGGTTGGACTGATCAAAAGGGTAGAACCCTTATTAGCTTCTTGGTCAGTTGTCCCAAGGGGACAATGTTTATGAAATCTGTTGATGCATCTGCACATGTCAAAGATGCACAATTATTATGTGATTTATTGGATGTGTTCATTCTGGAGTTGGGTCCACAAAATGTTGTCCAAATCATAACGGACAATGCTACAAATTATGTTGCTGCTGGCAAGATGCTTATGGAGAGACATCCTAGCATATTTTGGACACCTTGTGCTGTACACTACATTGATTTGATGTTGGAGGACATAGGAAAGATTATTTTTGTCAAAGATATTGTTGAATCATCAAAGAGCATTACAAAATTTGTATATAATCATGCGTATGTGCTTCATTTGATGAGAACATTCACCAACAAGAAGGAGTTGGTGCCCCCTGCTATTACACGATTTGCCACCAGTTTCATCTTTTCAATCCCTTTTGAATTCTATGTGGGATTTGTAGAGAATGTTTCTTTCAGAGGAGTGGCGTGCATTGACATATAGCCGCAAACTAGAGGGAGAGGCTATCTGCAGGTTGGTTTCATATCAGGAAAGCTTCTGGGCAAGAGTGCAAGAGGTGTGTAGCATTACTGAATCTTTGGTAAAGGTTCTTAGATTAGTTGATGGAGAGAAGCCCACAATGGGCTACTTGTATGAGGCCATGGATAGGGCCAAAGAAGCCATTCGCAACTACCATGAAGATAAGGGTGATGAGGGGCTTCAGAAACAACTTTTTGTATGGGAAGTGATTAATGAACGATGGAACAACACACTCCATCGTCCCATTCATGCTGCAGGGATCTTCTTGAACCCCAAATTTGCTTACTCATGTGGTTTCATATTTGATGCTGAGGTCATGGATGGCTTTTTCACTTGTGTTCAAAAGATAGTGCCATCTCCATCAGAACATGCAGAGATATCCAAAGAAATGGAGGTATACAGAATGGCAGGTGGCACATTGAGCTTTGACATGGCTGTCCAGGATAGGACTACTAAAATGCCAGGTAAGATTTAGTTTGTTTCAAATTCATTGTCTCTTCAAGTTCATGAATCATAACTCCAAACTTTGCTTCAACTTTTAATTTTTGAATTTTCATTATTTTGAAAATTTTCTAATGTTTGTAACTTTATAAGTTTATTTTATTTGTTGTAATTTGTAGATGCATGGTGGAGGAGCTACGGTGGCAGAATACCAAAACTCCAAAAGCTTGCCATTAGAATACTCAGCCAAACATGTAGCTCTTCAAGATGCGAGCGCCACTGGAGGGTGAGACATGGTTTACGTCTACTACAATCTTAGATTGTGGGTGAGACAACTTGAGAGGACACCTGATATGGAGGCCATCTCTTTAGATGCGATTGACACCATTGCTTGGATAGAGCAGGAGGTAGTGGAGGGGGAGGAGGAGGAGGAGTAGGTGGTGTCACCTGCTCCTCCTCCTGCTGCTTCTGCTGCAGGGATCTTCTTGAACCCCGAATTTGCTTACTCATGTGGTTTTGTATTGGATGCTGAGGTCATGGATGGCTTTTTCACTTGTGTTCAGAAGATGGTGCCATCTCCATGAGAACGTGCAGAGATAAACAAAGAAATGGAGGTATACAGAATGGCAGGTGGCACATTGAGCTTTGACATGGCTGTCCAGGAGAGGACTATTAAAATGCCAGGTAAGATTTAGTTTGTTTCAAAATTCATTGTCTCTTAAAGTTCATGAATCATAACTCCATACTTTCCTTTAGCTTTTAATTTTCGAATTTTCTTTATTTTAAAATTTTTCTTATGTTTGTAACTTTATAGGTTCATTTTATTTGTTGTAAGTTGTAGATGCGTGGTGGAGGAGCTACGGTGGCAGAATACCAAAACTCCAAAAGCTTGCCATTAGAATATTCAGCCAAACATGTAGCTCTTCAGGATGCGAGCGCCACTGGAGGGTGAGACATGGTTTACGTCTACTACAATCTTAGATTGTGGGTGAGACAACTTGAGAGGACACCTGATATGGAGGCCATCTCTTTAGATGTGATTGACACCATTGCTTGGATAGAGCAGGAGGTAGTGGAGGGGGGGTGGGGGTAGGAGGAGGAGCAGGAGGAGGAGGTGACACCTCCTACCCCTGCTACCAGTAGAGGATGTGGTCTACCTCCTTTAGCTCCTGGTGCTTCAGGTTCTAGAGCACAACAAAATCCATTGCCAACCCCGCTAACTTCTTCATCTAGAGGGAAAGTTGTTGCATTTTCTCGCAAAGAGGAAATCAATAGTATAGGTTATTTTGTGCATTCCTTTGTATATGACATTATGACTCATGATATGAGATACATTATTATATTTTTTGTTGATATTTTGAGGCTGAGTTGAGACTCAGGACCATGGTTGCTTGGGAGCGGGAGTGGGAGTGCCAGTTTCAAAAGCTCTCGGTCTGGAGCGTTTAGGGGAGTGTTTATATATATATTTTGATGCATATATGTCAACAAAAACATGTAGAATGATCAATTAGACATAGAAAACATAAAAACATAGATTGAATCATATAACATCAATCATCTAGAAGTTATAATCTTCATCAACCATGCCCACAAGTTGGAAGCATACAACATATTGACTCTTGAGTCTCGCGAATCATCAATCTAAAGGTTTCAAGCTTTCAAAATTCAATATATAACATTTATCACCATTGATATCTAACATTTATCATCATTGATTTCAAATTTCAATATCTAACATTTATCATCATTGATATATATCATAATTCATTTATCATCATTGATATATATCATAATTCATTTATCATCATTGATTCATTGATTTCAAAATTCAATATACATTTATCATCATTGATATATAACATTTATCATCATTGATTCATTGATTTCAAATTTCAATATATAACATTTATCAT
The DNA here is from genome assembly GCA_034641835.2 of Pinus albicaulis. Lineage (NCBI taxonomy): Eukaryota > Viridiplantae > Streptophyta > Pinopsida > Pinales > Pinaceae > Pinus > Pinus albicaulis. The sequence goes on from CM076572.1 coordinate 606,416,577, forward strand.
CATTGACATATATCATTTATCATCATTGATTCATTGATTTCAAAATTCAATATATACAATTTATCATCATTGATATATAACATTTATCATCATTGATTCATTGATCACCATATAACTTTCATGAAGCATCATATTCATAATTCATAATGACTTGTAAACTTATAAATGCCAACTTCAAAGTTTCACCTCTCAAATTCAAACTTCAAACTTAAATTGTCATTAAATATATGAAAGAGTCAAGTTTCAACTGTTAAACAGTCAACTATCAACAGTTATAAAAGATAAAATCTACTAGAAAATAGAAAAGACTAGTAAACAACAAATCTATTTTATCTATTGGCTGGCCCCTTGCTACGCCCACGAGAAATGTCTAATTTGTGCGAGCCACGAGGAAATGATGGTCTTCTAGTACTCTCAGGAGTACCACGTCCACGACCGTGACTAGAAGGTGGAAGGCTGAATCTGCAACGGAACAATAGTTGGATATCGAGGACTGGCACTAGCACTGCCATTGGCACCTGCACTGCTACTGGATGGTGGGACTGGCCCTGTGTGTGGTGGTGCTGCTGATGCTTCATCATCATCCCTAAAAAGTTCTGCTTCCAATTCTTCCATATGTACCGTGCCGTCCTCCAAATTATCATCCTCTGGGTTGTTGTCCTAGACTCTGTATGATTGATCCTCATATGCCCGATTACAGTAATGGCTCAACAACCTCAAGTTGTAATGCACATAAACCAAGCTTTCAACTCATTTTTCATTCAGCCTGTTTCTTCTCACATTATGTATGAAGCTATAGGTGCTCCAACACCTCTCTGCAGAAGAAGTATTCACAACCTGTGAGAGAACTTTTTTTGCCAACTTTGGCAAAAGTCCCATGCCGCCATATGCTTCCCACCATGTGAGAGCATCAAATCTGTCTCTGTCTTCCATTGCACGGAAAGAACCAAAGTTAGCAGTGCAACTGCAGTATTTGCCTAATTCAAGACGCAGTCTAGCACACTCCTCCCTGTCAGGTACCAACTTGTCTAATGCCTTCATGTATCCCTGTTGTACCTCTGGATCTGTGTGAGGTTTGATCCTAACCCCACCTCCAGGTGTAGGTTGGCCCAACCAAGATGGAGAGTAGTATTTTGGCATAAGGATATATGCCAAGGCATGTAGTGGAACATTGAGTTTATTCCATCGTGCACACACACAGTCGTGAATCATTGCATACAAGTTGGGATCATTATCCTTAACAACATCTTTTATTTCGCCCAACATGCTATCCATCTGCTCATAAACCTCCCCAATCACTGGTTTATCTGTATCTGCAAACCGAATCATGTGATAAATGGGCTTGGTGAAGTTCAAAATTTCCCTCACATGTGCCCAAAACAAAGGGTCAAGGGCAGTCTCCTCCACATGTTCAAAACCTTGCCTGTCAACTATTGTCGCTGCCCTGTCCTTTAATACCTGCCAGTGTGGGCTTGATACCATTGCAACCAATGACTCTCTTACCTTCAAAAGGCGCCTGAAGGTGAGGTAATAGCTAACAAATCTAGTCTTTGCTATCTTCAACAACTCCAATTTGGAGTGAGTACGGAAAAGCCCATGGGTATTGCTATGATTTGTAATAAATTTTATCATTTTTTTACCTCTCTTGTAAAAATCACCAAGCCATTTGAATTGAGGTTGTTTGTTTTTAATGATATCATGCATCAAAAGGTTCATTGTGTGAACCAAACACCCAGACCAAAATATGTTGGGGTATTTATCCTCAATAATTGCTCCTGCTGCCTTACAGTTAGCAGCATTATCAGTGATGACTTGTATGACATTGTATGGCCCAGTCTTTTCAATTATTGCAAGTAATGGTTCTGCAATGTTAATGCTGGTCTTGAATTTGTTTGAATAATCATACGCTGACAGGAAGATTGCACCACTAACCAACACAACCAAAACACTTATCAATGTCTTTACTTTTACATTGGTCCATCCATCAGAGACAATGGACACCCCATGCTCATTCCACGAATTTGTCATTCTAGCCAAAGGATGGTTTATTTTAGCTTTTTCACGATCAAGACCCACGGTTCTGGCCTTGTCATACCTCGGGCTCCTGTATCCTTTGGGGGCATCATTAATGGCAGAAACCATTTCATGCCAATAAGGTGAGCGAAGAACATTGAATGGCACCCCACATGCATATAGAAATCAGAAATTTTTTGAATCCACCTCATTCCTACACCCTTCGTCAAGGAAATCAGATATGGTTCTACGCCTCAATCCAGGTGTGCCACTGCCTCCATAACCACTGCCATGGGTGGAAGTTGATGGAATTCTTTGTCCATGATGTGATGGACCTGATGGTGTATAAGAATCAATGAAACCCCTAGATCTTTTAGATCTCTGTAGGGCAGCCTCCTTTTCCTTTCTATATTTCTCTTTCTGTGTTGCTGGCACACTAACACAAATTTTGATTCCTAAATTTGTCTCCATCCCCTGGCATTTTCCCACAAAGGTGCCTTCTCGCACGGGTGTATGAACCATTGTATTCTTTATTGCAATGGGGGCAAAGAAATTTAGTGGTTCTACCACCTTTCCCTCCTTCCTGCCTCTGAACATATTTCCACAAAGGTGTCTGAGTTTGGTCTTGTCTAGTTGGGGTATCTGTGGCCTCATGTTCTCCACTCCCCCCTTCCTTCTCAGCATAATCCTCCTCCTCTTTAGGATTTTCATCAAATTCGCCACAACCCACTTCTTCATCCTCCTCTTCTCTAATCTGCCTCTTTCTTCTACTCTCCAACACCATTATTACAAACAAAGGAACCAACATGATGAAAATCCCTAGCCGTATAGCCATGATGTTTCAAGTTTCAAGTTTCTAGCCTGCAAAAGAAAAGGAGAAATGCCAAATGGGAATAGGAAATGCAACATAGGAAAAAAACAATTCAATTTTTAAGTTTTCAACACAATAAAATGCAACATTCAGAAAAAAATCGAGTTTTCATTTTTGAACAACTTAAAAATTCATCCTAGAAAATACAAAACTAGATTAGAAGACCTACCTCTTTCTTGCAATCCTCCTCTTGCTCTCTTGCAGCTTGCTCCTTGCTCTCTCCAAGCTCTCCTTCTCTCCAAGCTCTCCAACTCCAAGCTCTCGAGACTCCTTCTCTCCAAGCTCTCCTTCTCTCCTCTTGCTCTCACTCACTCAACTAAAACAATAACACAAAATGAGGGGGACGGTGGGCTTTTATTTAACCAACCCTCCCTCCCTCTTCACAAAAAAGAAGAAGATTTTTTTAAGAAATTTTTTTCACGTCGTCGGGGAGCGAACGCTCCCTGATCGCTTCTAGCATGTAAAAAATGCTCACAAAGCGTTTTTTAAATGCCGGAAGCACTTAGGGAGCGTTCGCTCCTAAGCGCTTCCTGAAACACTCTCGAAAAGGCAGGGAGTGTTTTTACAGGCTCAGAAGCGCGCTCCCGAAAACGCTCCCCTCAGGAAGCGTTTTTGGGAGCGCGTTTTCGAGTGCTCCCAAAACGCTCCCGAACGGAGCGCGTTTCGGGAGCGGGAACCGGGGGGGGGGGGTGAAGCTTTCCCACAACCTTGCTCAGGGCTTAGTATTCAGGACATGATTCATTGTTATGTGTGATGTAGCACTAGACATGATATTACACATCTTATATATTAGTTTTTTTTTAATATTTATGTGTCAATACATTTATTTTATGTTGTGGATGCTTTAGATATTAAAAAAATAAAAAAAAATGAATATTTTTGTATGTGCTGATTTTTTCTCGATTTTTACCGATTTTTTTCTCGATTTTTACGATTTTTTTATTTAATCTGATTTTTTCCGCTCACTGATTTAATCCCGTTCGTGATGTTCACAACATTGGTATTTATTATATTCATTATTATTATTATTTCTAGTCAAAGCATGTTCTTTATGCTTATAGGGTCAGTTGAGTCAAAAGAAAATTTATTATGTGTCAACGAAATGTAATTGAATTTTATGAGTCAAAGAAATGTAATTGAGTTAAAGTTCCACTTGAAATTTTGGTAAGAAAAGGGAAATTATTTTTGTTTTGAGTCAGAGTCAAAATGTCATCCACATGACCAAGTCGGCCGTCCTTGGTCAAGTCGGCCTAAAGAGGCAGCTATTCGACCTCTTGAATAGCTAAAAATATGAGTCAATTCGACCACTTTGGAGATGTAGAAGACAACCGAAGTTTAAGGAGTGAGAGGAACATCAAAGGAGAGAGAGAAGACGAGTTTTCTACCCTAGTTCTACTCATACGTGCGAATTTTTGTAAGGAACTGTAGGCCCGAAATTTCAAGAGTTGACCAGATTTTAGAAATTTGATCAGTGTTGAATTTTTTTACTTTGACTTAATTGGAGGAGGGCTGACTTGCGTCTTTGTGGCAGTCTTGCTCTCGGGACTTAAATATCTCACTTTGATATGATTCTATAAGAAGATGATTTTTGGGTTTTCACCCTTGTGTGGTTTTGCCTTGGTTTGGAGCCTAATTGCTTGTGTTCTTAACTTCTTTGTCTCTTTGTGATCTTTATGTTTTGGTAATTGCTTGATGAAGAGAATATAAATTTAATAAGAAGCCAACAAGCATTCACAAGTACTTATCAAGAGAAATCAATCATTATCTACTAGCACCTTGGTTTCTCAACAGTATGAGGGTATGGAACTAACATTTAATCAAGATCACAAAGCCTTGTATGTACCTCGATGTTTGTGGCATTGATTGTTGAGCTCCTCCTTCACAACCCTAGCGAAAATGTATACTTCACGCAAGCAAACCATTGATTAGGATGTTAAGTTTTTTCAATGCTTAGTGGGTGATCTTGATGAGTAGTATCCCAATATAGGCAATGATTTTGATGTTATGTAGCTGTATGTTGTAGTGTGATTTTTTTTGGAATTCGGAGGCCATTTATAGCCTCTCATTCTCTATTGATATATTTTGATTCAGAGATGGATTACACTCCATGATTATTTGCTCTCTTGGTATGCACATGAGAAATTTTTCATATCTGTGTATAATAATTTGGATTCATATGGATGCACATGGATTATATTTTCTTTTCAAAATTTGAATATTTTGTGTATTTTTTGGGTGACCAATCCTTTTCCCTAGTTTTGATAACATTGCTGAGGATGATGTGACCATTTTCCCTCAAGCAAACAAGGGGAAATCCATTGTTTTCGCTACCATGATTCATTTCTCGTGATACATTTATTTTGTTTTGAGATGATTTTGCATCATTCTATTAGATCTTTTTCAATATCAATATCTGTTTCATCACTTGACATCTTATACATCTTATATATCTATTTTCTTTTCATATTTATGTGGCAATGTATTTGTTTGATGTTGATGTTGTTTTATAAGTTAGAAAATTGAAAAAATGATCATTTTTATATTTTTCAAGTTTCCCGATAATTTCTCCGATATTGCCGATAATTTAAATTTTGGATCCCTGGCAATAAATTGCCGATAACAATAAAGCTAACATTCTTGCACACATCTTGTCTAACTGTTTATTTAGAGTTTCTAACAATGGGATTAAGATGTGAACCTGTCACCATGAACTAGATATTGTGTGTGTGTATTCTCAAGTCCAACTAATGTTTCAATTATGTTATAAATTTATCTCTTGACGGGATGGTTTTAGTTAGGTTAAATTGGATATTGATAGCCTGATGTATGTATGTCTTTACTTCAGACAAGGTTGCATCACTTCCTTCCCCTCAGAAAGTGTAGGGTGATAGGAGAGAGATGATTATCTTCTTCATTGCGAGCTACCAATTTGCCACTTAAACTTGCACTGAATTTGTTCAGAGCAATAGACTCTTCACCAGATCACATCTGTCTTAATTTGTCGACATTAGGGGATGGATTAGTGGATAGGACATTTCTGTCCACTGCACTGTATATTCTCTCTGTGGCACCTTCAACAAAGTTATACTACATATTTGTTTTTTAAATACCCTTCAGCCTTGGGATACCCTGACTACTCTAATTAAGAATTGTACAGGATGTACTTAGCAGTCCCATTGATTATTTTTTAGCTGTCTCTGGACATTGGTGGTAATTGCATTCTCTTTTAAGACTTTAATGTCGAACTATTTATGAATCATATCTATTCTTTTTGTTGAAAGGGGAGAAATTGAAGTACTTGTATGATATCGCAAAATGTGTCTGCTTTCGTGATAATGCTCACATAAGTTAATCATGCACACAAATGATGAATTTAGATCTCATGCATATGATTAGGCTAACTTATATTAGTTTCATGGTGTAGCTAATAATTCATTAATGGCTTGATAATATCCGTGAAACCCGTTCTTGTATAATGGTGCAAGTTGCAGTTGCTTTGATTCTGAGAAAATTGGAACCATGTGTTTTGGTTGCAGGGAGCGCTTGCTAATTGATCCAAAGGAGCATCCTATATTGTTAGCTGAACCATCCTCCAATTCGCAACAACAAAGGGAGAGGCAAGTTTATCTTGCTTTATCTTTGGCATAGTGACCTGCATTTGATATTGCGCATTTTTAGGAACTGGATCTTCCATTTTACAAGAAAGGGAAAAGTTTTCTCACTTTATTTCACTCGAACAGAAAGAACAATTGATCTGATAAAATTTTCAAAATCATAGCCAGTAAATTGCAGGCAAAGTATTATTGCCTGTTATTGTATGGTCACAGACATGCTTTAGACATGTGCCTCATTTCTTATCTGCTTGAAATCATAACACCAATTATTAGTGGATTACATTTGATGGTTCATTGTATTTTTGATATCAATATGTGAATTTCAGAGAATTCATTCCAATTTTATGTATCCAAAATTGGAAAAAAATCAGCGAAGAAGGGAAGGGCAAAATGCAAGTGATTGGATAATTAATGGATATAGGAAAACTTAAGAAATATATTGAGCAGATAAAATATAAGGTTGGAAAACCAGCACACCAAATCAAATTTAAGACGGAATGAAGTGGCGAGGACAAGAAATGAGGACAGGAACAAACTTGATAATTAGGACTGCATTGACTAAACATTCATCTCTGTTAACATTGAATTTGCCCTAGGCATGTCAAATTCAATGGAAGGCTTCGTAATGTTCATGAGTACATCTTTTAGTTCCAAATTCCAATGTTCTTGATCAGGGTGAGCTCTATTTATTGAGGTTTTCCTAGCGAGACAAGGGACACCCTGTTCAGTGTTTCTAGTCAGACCTGAGTTCTATTTTTAACAAGGATCCAATGTGTGGATGTTACATGCGACACTTGAAGCGTGCTTTCTGATTTCAGATTTTCCTTTTGCGGGAGGTTTTTATTTTTAGAAACTTTTTATTTTTGGCATCTGATTGCAGTTTTGAGCACCCACTTGGTGATTTTCCAGAAGGGCATTCTTTGATTTTTGAGTTTGGTATTTTTGGAAAGTTTCTACTTTTAGAAATTTACAATTTTCGGAAACAAATTGTGAAAAATCCTAAATCTAGATTCCTACTACAACAAATATGAATTTCTTCTCCTATTATTTTTCATATTTATTTCATTACAGTGAATTATTGAAGTAATTACTGAAGCAGTCTACACAAATAATGCTGCGGAATAAATCTAAGTGCTGAAACTAACTGAACAAAATACAATGAAAAACATCCACATTTGACATAGTTATTTTTGGACAAAGTCCTCGGAAAAACCCAACTCGGGAAATCCGGTGCAGCAGATCTGATGGTTTTGTTTTATTAAGCAACAGAATCTTGAGTACAACTAGGGTGCCAATATCCGGCTCACCCTTCAAAGAAAATCTAGGCAATAGAAGAAATGTGAGGTATACCTCACTCTGCAAGTCCCCGGCTGATCTAAAGTTTAAATAGCGCTGGTTAAGCCCCTCTCTACCTATGCCTGATGCCTACGTTGCAACTATGTAACCCTGCGTGGGCAAGATGAAGAACTGCGTCACCTCTCCTCCGCAAATGATCAAGGCTGATCTGAAACTGAGTTTTGGCTCTCTTGGCTCAGAAACTCTAGCTTCCAGCTATCTCCGGACTAAACACAAAAGGCACTGTGTCACTCCTGCATGATTCCCTTCAGGAACTGCGTCACCCCTCCAGGTGACTGCATTGCCTTTCTCTGCGTCACTGCTGTCTCTCTCTGAAATGTATTCTTGGTCCTCCTCACCAATTACTGCATCTGCCCTTATCTGAATCTGATCACTAAATCAAATCACTTAGCAAACCCAACCTTAATGATTTGATCTTGATCAAAAAGCTGTGTCTCTCTCACAAGCTTGAAAATGCCCAATGCTCAATGTGCTCAATGTAATTTCCATAGGCCCTTCACCCTCCTTATATTCTTTCGTTGACCCTTCAACGATCAAGATTAAAACATAATCAAGGGCTATGATTAACTTGGAGGTGATCCATGACTTTATTTGGAAGATTCACACTTAGTTTAATTAATAGCCTTTAATTAATTAGTTTCCCTAGGTTTAGACTTGGGAAAACATTAAAAAATGATTAATTAATTTAATTAAACCAGCTCTAATTGGAATTTCCAAAAATCCTTTCTGGGTTTTATGGAATACATGTGTCTTTGCCTGTATACAAAATTACAAGGCTAGAGAACATCCGATGCTACCATAAATCAACACAAATTATGTTTTTCGATACTCGTTGGAGGAGAGTACATGTTTGAGTTTTGGTGATGATTAGAGTAAGCTATTTTTTAGGGTTCCTATTTTTGGACATTCCAATACATGGACAGGTTTGTGGGGTGATGGAGAGGAAAACCATAATGTCCCTTATGGATTAATTGCCCATGGGAGGACGAAATAACCTATCCAACCTCGTAGGCTAGTTTTTGATAAAGGGGAAAACCTAATTATCCAATGTTTAGGGGTAACATTGGGTAAATTTTGGGGTAGTTAGGGAAAAAAGCCCAAATTGGGGGTTGCAAATGAACCCTTCATGTTTGATTAAGAAGGGGAAGCCCCATGGGGAAATCTATAAATAAAGTTAGAATCATTTTGTCATCATTGATTTGGATTGGAATCTCTTTGATTTTCTTGAGCTTGAGGCTTTGAGGGTTCTAAGAACCCTTCTTCTTAATTAGTTTTGGTGTAGGTCATCCCACCCTACATGATCCTTTGTTTTGTTTTGATGGTGCTGATCCCTCCCTACTTAGACATCTATTTTTCTTGTTCTGGCACAACAAATCATCTTGAAGTTACTTGGATCTATCGTAAAGGAAACCCTCTAATATTATTCATTTGGTCAAAGAGTTGTTTTTCTCCACTGTTATGTTACGACACATCCTTGGAACAAATATGGTTCCTGGGTAAGTTATCTGGTATTTTTGTTAGTTAACAAGTTCAATCTAATAAGACAACAAATCACTCATTATTCAGATCAGTGTTGGCAATATTAGTATCAACAAAATATCACCGAGGGTCCTGAAAACATCTTTTCGGCAATATTGGCGAAAACATCGACAAAATATTAGAAAATATCAGCAAACATAAAAATGCATAGTATAGTCATTTCTTTTCAGATTGTTAAACACATGAAGCAATAAAAACATGTAATAAACTCATTGGCACATAAATATGAAGAAAGCACTGATATATATGATGAAGTGGATGTAAAGTAAAAATGATACATCAAAGGCGATACCAAATCTTACTGATCCCTGATAATTGTCCAATCAAGGACTCAAATGTGGAGAACCAATACAAATAACATGACATATATAAAAGTATCTCATCATCATGAGTTATATGTAGCAAAACAAATAAAACTAGCAACTAGCTATCTAAGCTCAATTCCCCCTCCCCCTTTTCGAGAAAACATGATGGGCTGCTTTCCAGGTCCGCGCCTAGCAGTAGAAGCCCCTGACCCTGCACCTAATGTCAAATAATGGCTGCTAGGAATGGAGCTGTGCTATCCTATATCTGTCACAAATGGTGTTGACGCTGGCGCTACCACTGTATCCTCCTCCTGCTGCTCCTCCCTTGAGTCCTCTTCTTGTTGCTCTTGTACTAATGGCTCCTCCTCTAACCATGTAGATGACTCCTCCAAGATGGGCACCTCAGAATCCACCATCCACTGAGACAATACATCAATATTGTCTAAGGAAATGGCATCTGGATCCATTGGTTTCTCTATTTTCTTCACTCAAAGTCGGAGATTGTAATGCACTTACACTAAATCATTGAGGCGTGAGAAATACAACTAGTTCAACCCTAATAAGTGTTGAAAAGTGTAACTAGGTCTGTCTTCATGTTGACTATGTAATTGTGTATTTATTTAAAGAAGAAGACAAAGATAATAAAATATATTTTGTTGTACTTGCTTCATGGGTTTCATGAGCAAGATTTATTATGTAGATAGACTTTTTTGATGTCTATTAGGTTTGAGTCTTCTAGGCATAAAATATAATTAAGTGTCATATTCATGAAGGATCTAGTCTAGCAATAAATGCTCCAAGACCTTGTGGAAGAAGGGCACCTAACAACCCTCAAAAAACGTTGAAGACAAGCTCTTAACAACCCTTCAAACAACCCTTATTCAATGCTGGAAAATAATGTGTAAAAGTCAGCTTACAATCTTTGTTAAAGTCGGCCTAAATGTTTGTTGAAGGGTCGACCTAAAAGCCAGTCTGGGCACTGTATATATAACATTTGTTCTGCGGCCATTTGGAGGAGAAAAAAGTGCGGATTTAGCTTTGCAATTTCCACAGAAAGATTGCGGATTTCCTGAGGATAAAATTGCGGATTTCAGAGTACTTGTTCAGGGTGTAAAGTGCGGATATAAAGATGGAAGATTTGCAGATTGTTTTGTGACATGAAATGCAGATTTCAAAGAGTGAAAAGTGTAGATTTCAGGCAGTGAAAAGTGTGGATTTTAGAAGTGATGAAGTGCTGATTTTAGAGGTGAACACGTGTGGATCTTAGAGGTTAAAAGGGTGCGGTTTTCAGAGGTTAGAGAAGTGCTAATTTTCAGTAAGAACAGAAACAAGTACAGGGTTCACATTCTGAAGCAGTGGATAAAGCTGATGTGCATGCAAAGGATGAGATCTCGAATGATCTTATAATCGATAAGGAGTATCTCAAGATAAATTTGGAAAATGAGTTCTCTAATGTTGGTGCAGGTCAGTGCATGTTGGTGAAGAAAATAAAGATAAACGTTGGAGGAAGACTTAGAAGCAGTGTCAAGGTCTTGGAGGCATTCATAGGTTAAGGGTTTGAGTCTTGTTCATGGTACTTGTCATTTGAAGATCTATAAGAAGAATTCTTTGCAGGTTTTCCTCTCCAAGAGGGAAAGGTTTTTCCCTGGCTCTAGGATCCTAATCTTGTGTCTTGTTTATTTTGATAATTGACTTAATGAAAGACTAAACAAGATAATGAAGAGAAGACATAAGTAACTCACAAGTAATTATCAAGAAGAGAATTTGTATTAAACACCAACCCTCTAAATTCTCAACATGGTATCAGAGCTAAGGTGCTGAACTCAAGGGCTGCTTGACAGAGGAGACAGTCAAGGAAGCGAAGATCAAAGTTTGGGTTGAAAAATGAAATCAGTTTGAAAAGGAAGACTCTCTAGCTACTTCAAGAAAGATCTCCTATCTCATTTAAATGATCAACTCAATCAAGAAAGTAATCTTTGCCATCAAAGATTCACATTCAAGACTTTGTTCAAAGAAGGACCTCAACTTCTGAAGATATCCTTCATCAAGGATTCAAGAACACCTACATTGAAGATTTCTATCTCTAAAGAAACTCTTGACTTCATCTTTAAACATCATCAAGGAAGCTACAAGCCACTCTATTCAAGTAAGTATCTATGACCTTACTTAAATTTGTCAAGATGAGTTACTGTAAAGAAAGCAACAAGCTGGTTGGGTCATCAAACTTTAGCGCATGGAAGAAGAGGACATATTTGAATCTAATTGAAGACGAAGTTATGGAATACATTAATTGATCAACAATTCAACCATCAAAAGAAGATGCTCCAGCTCATACCAAATACATGAAGGGGGAAATCCGAGCCCAATGGATTCTCATAGAATCCATCAAGGACTCACTCATTCCCTATGTGTCAAAACTAAAGTTTGCTAAAGAAATATATGAGAAACTGGTGGAGCTATTCTCTATGAGTACCGTAGGAGAAACAATCTCTCTAAGACAAGAACTATATAAAATGAAATCGTTAAGGGAAGAAGGAAGCACTCTGTACTTTATGAGGATTTCTGAAATAAGAGATCCGCTGCAGGAACTGGGAGAAGTAATGTCAGACACTGAGATGACTACAGTGGTGCTGAATGCTCTACCAGAGGAATGGGGAAACTTCACTTCAAGTTTATATGGGAAGAAAGAAGCCACTCCATTCCATGATTTATGGTTTCTATGTAAAATAGAGGAAACAAGACTAAAAGTCAAAGCTGATACAAGACCAAGTGAAGGGAATCAAGCCTTTGCAACCACATACCGGAAGAAAGGAAGATTCGGAAAAAATTTGGCCCTTAGAATATAAGAAGGAATATGGACAAAGTACGATGCTTTGGATGTAATGAACTTGGGCATTATAAAAGAGGTTGTCCTAAATCTGACAAGGACAAGAGGAAAAGGGAAGAAGCCCATATCTCAGATGTGAGGGAAGGACCTGATGCAAAGAAATATAAGAAAGAAGAAGCAAGGAATCTCTACTATGATTGAGATCATCTTCTCCTTTAAGTAATTTTTGTTGGTTGTAAAATAGTATGATAGGAAGCAATGTATATTATAGCATCATGATAAAAAACGTGTTAGGAGCTCTTGGTGAATCAACTTCGGAAAACCTCTCTGATAACATTACTAATGGAAAGCAGTCATCAAGATCAAGGGTCATCATGGAAACATAATTCTGGGATGTGATGACATATTGATGGAGCAGGCCAAAGGAATGAAGCTCTTCATTCTAGAGAAATTGCTACAGGATGACTCAAGGGAAAAAGGTATGAGGTATGTATATATATTTATATGCTGACACTAGATGCTGTGAAGTCATATGGTTGCAGGTAATAGACTTCCATATTTAGAAGTATGATCTATGAAGAAGGATCTCTCGGTGCACTGACAGATGAAATCAACATAATATGTCCTCATGGAATATGAGGTGGTTGTATATGGACGAGAAACTGTAAAATTTTTAAGTTCCTGGGAATGGAGAATGTGTAGAAAGGAAGAGATCATGAAATGCATCCATGTCAAGAGGCAGTGATCATCCGAAAGCCAAGAAGATGTGACTAAGAGACCTCCTGGGAAGATATGTAGACTCTGATGGGAGTCTGGTAAAGAAGAAGACCCTTGGAAAAACATATCATTAGGAGATGTGTCAATCTGAATAAAGGATGCCGATGCCTATAGGAAGATGTCATGGTGAAAGATCATCACTGAGGTAACTTTTGTTTTAAAAGGTTCATATGTATATGTTTATCTGGATGAATTTGTGCAGGGCTGCTAATCATGAGAAGGGATGTATGATCCTTGGAGATGATTCGAAGGAAAGCAACCTGGCATAACGGTAGACCAGATGAGAAAGACAAATGAATCACTTTCTGGTAGATGACATGACTCATGAATGAAAGTGATGGATGATCTGTGTCCTATGGAGCTAAAGTTGAAGATTCCTCAATATCGAAATCCATGTCATCGAGGGGAGGAATTCTTCATGAGCAACTGGGTGTCTCACCATTGTTGCTGGAGGTACGTGATTGAGAGGGAGCTTGGTGATTAGTTTCTTACTCAGAAGAAACTGGGTAATTCCTTATTTAGGAATGAGTACATTCCCTTGTGGAATGGGTCCCTCCTTGGCTGAGAGGGAGAAATAAACACATCATTCTGGTCTTCACTTGGGAAGACATAATGGAGGATTGGGTAATCATCTAGCATTCGATACTCTTTGAGAATGTGTTAGGGCATTCAAGATAAGAGTAGTCGGGGATTGATATTCTTTGAGAGCTAGCTACCCAAGAGAAGAATAGTCCAAGAAGGTCATACTTTGGGAACACCTGGGTGGAGTATGTACCTTGGAGAGACAATGGCTATGGTGTCTATAATTCATATGTCTCGCCAGCATTGTAGCCCATTGTCTCGTTGAGAGATGGGGCTGTTAGTCAAGGCCTTGCACTAGGACAATGCTGGTTGATATGATGCTATACAGATGTGATTACCAATCCGATTCTTCTTATGAGATTCTTCAGTTTGAAAGTGACCATTTACCTGTATGACTACCTCCCTAGTTAAGAGGGAGTGTTGAAAAGTGTAACTAGGTTCGTCTTCATGCTGACCATGTAATTGTGTATTTATGTAAAGAAGAAGACAAAGACAATAAAATATATTTTGTTGTACTTGCTTCATGGGTTTCATGAGCAAGATTTATTATGTAGATAGATTTCTTCTTAATGTCTATTAGGTTTGAGTCTTCTAGGCATACAATATAACTAAGTGTCATATTCATGATGATCTAGTCTAGCAATAAATGCTACAAGACCTTATGGAAGAAGGGCACCTAACAACCCTCAAACAACGTTGAAGACAAGCTCTTAACAACCCTCAAGACAACACTTATTCAACGCTGGCAAATAATGTGTTAAAGTCAGCTTACAATCTTTGTTAAAGTCTGCTTAAATGTTTGTTGAAGGGTCGGCCTAAAAGCTAGTTTGGGCATTGTATATAAAACATCTGTTCTACGGCCATTTGGAGGAGAAAAAAGTGTGGATTTAGCTCTGCAATTTCCACAAAAAGATTGCGTATTTCTTGAGGATAAAATTGCGGATTTTAGAGGACTTGTTCAGGTTGTAAAGTGCGGATATAAAGACGGAAGATTTTGTAGATTGTTTTGTGACATGAGGTGCGAATTTCATACAGTGAAAACTGCAGATTTCAGGCAGGGTTCACATTTTGAAGCAGTGGATAAAGCTGATGTGCATGCAAAGGATGAGATCTCGAATGATCTTATAATCAATAAGGAGTATCTCAAGATAAATTTGGAAAACGAGTTCTCTAATGTTGGTGCAGTTCAGTGCACGTTGGTGAAGAAAATAAAGATCAGCGTTGGAGGAAGACTTAGAAGCAATGTCAAGGTCTTGGAGGCATTCATAGGTCAAGGGTCCGAGTCTTGATCATGGTACTTGTCATTTGAAGATCTATAAGAAGAATTCTTTGCTGGTTTTCCTCTCCAATTTGAAGATCTATAAGAAGAATTCTTTGCTGGTTTTCCTCTCCAAGAGGGAGAGGTTTTCCCTGGCTCTAGGAGCCTAATCTTGTGTCTTGTTTATTTTGGCAATTGACTTGATGAAAGACTAATCAAGATAACGAAGAGAAGACACTAGTAACTCACAAGTAATTATCAAGAAGATAATTCGTATTAAACACCAGCCCTCTAAATTCTCAACAATAAGTTAGAGCTTTCATGACCATATCAAAATCCCAAACATGACATCATCAATATATCGATTAGTATAGCAATTTTTTCATTAATAACCCTAAGTAGGTTTAGGGTTTCACACATTATCAACATACCCTTGGGTTAGGGTTTTCCAGAGAACCTTTTAGTGTTCTTTTATGCAAGCAATCAGAGATATAAGTTGGGTAGATTCATTAGATGATGAATCATCCCAAACTAGAATCTTCAAGATCCAGGACAACTAGACACAACAATAGTTAGTAATGTAGAATGAATATATCAAAGAGAATAGCAAGGCTTTATGATCTAAGACATACCTTTGTTTCTTTGACAAACCTTTTTGATTCTAATGCTTTGTCTTGTGAGGCCTTCTTTCTTAATCCTTGAGGTCTTCTCTCATGATCCTTGAGCATTCAACAAGTTAATTCCTAGACAAGGGAATATAGGTAGAAAGGTGAAGGTGATTAATATTTAATATAATCAAAACTTTAAATAAGTATATGAAACCGAATTGAGAGGGAATGAGATACTAGTCTTTAGGAGTTGTTGTGGGCTCTCTCCAAAGCTTTGAGGGATACCTAAAACTTATAAAACAAAAAAATGTCTTTTCCAAAATTATGTTATACCTACAAAAAAATATAAAATATTCAAAATGAAATATCTAAAGCTAAGATCAAAGGGCTTAGTAGTGTAGGTCCCTTATGTCATTTTCTTCGGGTTTCACTCTCTTGGGAGAAGCTTCTTCTTCGGCCACATTTGCATGATCTCTTTCTCTTTTCTTATTTTTGGGATTGTCGGGACACTCACTTCTATCTTGGCCCTTTATTTCTGAAGTTTCCCTTGTGATGAGCAACATAAGCATTTGAGACTTCTTCATTGTTGGTTGTTAATGAGATTCTTAACTCTTCTTGACTGCACGTTGTCCATAGTTCCTCAAATGTGGGAGCTTCTTTCCAACTGTTGAGACTTGAAGCAAATGCACTCCAAGAAGGTGGTAGCCCTAGTAGGGTTGTGATCACACGTTCTTTGTCTGTCACTATTTCATCAATGACAATAAGATCATCTCTTATTCTTGCTATCTTCACAAAGAAAGTGGCTACAGTGTCTTCCTTAGTCATCTTAGTAGTCCTTAGTTCATTTTTCGAGCTTGCCACTTTTCCATTGTTCTTGATGGTAAATAGTTTTGACAAGGCTTCATACATTTCCTGAGCATGATCAATGTTTGCTATGCAAGGGACAAGGTTGTATGCCTTCAACCATTAGAGTCATAGCCACCAATTCCAAATCTAAACTTTACCTTGTCTGCATCACTGGAGTCTTTTGTGGGTTTCTTCACTTTTCCCTTTACCACATCTAAGACCTTGTTCTTTTCAAGGATGAGATTAATCCTCTTTTTCCAAGATCTGTGGTTTGAAGCTCCTTCAAGCTTGTTCTCTCCCTTGATAGTGTTAGATATCTTGCTTGAAGATAGCGAGACTTATTTCCTTAAAGAGTTTACCTCTTATGAACTTATGTTTCCTTGATCAATTTCTTGAGAATGCCTTTTCCTTTCTTCCCCAAACCTCTGATACCATTTTAGAAAATCAGAAAGGCAAAAAGATTTTCTTGTTCTTGATTATTTACTTGTGATGTTCTTTAATTCTTATTATATTCTTCTTGTCTTCTTTCTTCTTAGTTCATCAAGCAAATATCAAAGCAAAAGCACATAGATCAAGGACACCAGATATAGGGCAACAGCCAGGGAAAAACCCCACTCTAGGGGAAAACCTAGTCAGTAATTCTTCCTTCAATAGTATTCTTGAGACTCTAGACCTTGACTCATACTTTCTCCACACCAAGTCAGCCTTCCTTTTGATCCTCCTTTCAACCTAGCAGCAACAACAATAACAACACTATGCAGCACTTCATTCTACCTTGAAACTTTGACCTTCCTTCTGAGACTTTGATCTTGGAGAAAAGACTTCGATCTTGCTTCTAGGAGTTCGATTTTGACCTAATAGTAAACAACTTGTCAAGGCACCAACATCCAACAAAATCAACTTCGACCTATTCTTCTCTTGCCAGCATCAACATGCAGCAACTAGCAACAACAAAACAATGAGGGACTTTGATCTTCCAAACTAGGGCACGTGAGAGAGAGAGAGAGAGAAACACCAAAATTACGATTTTTCTTCAATCCTTTAGCTTGTCCAAACTCACTCTCCTTTTAACCCCTTCCTTGACTTCGCACTTTTTCCAATGCAGTAGCAGATATCGAATTTTTGTGAGTGAGTGAGTCCTTCAAATGAGTTCGATATCCATGTATATATAGGCTTGTGATGAGCTCGAATTCCTGGGTTTGAGGCTGACTTGGTGTGGAGGCTCCATAAATCATATTTGACTTAATACTAAACCTAATTACATGATTCAAAAGCCCAGGATGGGTCAATTTAAATCTGTAATGACTCTATAAACTCATAATAAATCCTAAAATTCCACAATGGGGACTTTGACCTAAAATAATATGACTCAAGCATGAACCCCATGCTTTAATAAGTCATTTAATAATAATATAAAATTATTTTCTTTATTCTTTTGAAAAGTACATTAAATATTGACTCAAATATAATTTATGAAGACCAAACCTAGTTACAATCTTCAACAAATATGAATGATCAAACCTCTAAGACATCATTGGCACATAGTACTAGTGAAGTTAAAATTGGCCTCGAAGTCTCAAATGTCAAAGAAACCCTTGCATCTTCTAGGTAACTGGAAGTTCAAGTTTTTGTTAATGAAGTATTTATGCGATAGGATACTCCTTTTGTAGTGTGCCAGACATGCAAAATTCTTATGTAATGCATCAAAGAGTTTAATAATGAGGGAGGTTAATTTGCCAAATGAGGGACCTATTATACAAATTATTTAAGGATCAGAATTCATGGTTTCAAATCCCAAGTCCTTTGAGGAGGACAAAGAAATGTCAAATCACTTCTCTTAAAATCATGAAAAATTTGGGGGCAGCAAAGAAGGATCAAATTGTGTCATTGAAAATAACAAGTCATCTTTGGAGGATAAGGAAGGATCAAAACAACTTGCTGACAACCATGAGATACATGTGGAGGATAGAAAAGGATCACACTGCCTTGTTGAAAATTATGCACTAAGTGAAGGGCCAAACATCCTTATTAATTTGGACAAAGGTTTGACGGAGAAAAAAAGAATCAAATTGTCCCGCAGAACATCACATGTTACATGTGCTACAGGAAATGGAAGGGGCAATTGTTGAACCTCAAGGTGCATGGAGTAAAATCAACAAAGAAAATAATTGATTAATACAGAACCAAGTAATGTCATTGATGCAAAACATGAAGCTCAAGATTTTGCAGTCTCTAAACAACCTCTGATTAATGCAAGATTAGAAGCTTGTCAATTCAAAGCCCAGGGGATTATTGATATTGTCACATCAATACGCTTGCAAGGGCACTGTTACCTTCCAAATACCAAGGTAGGTACTGGATGGTTTGGGGAGAGGAACTTGGACAAGATTGTAGAAACTCCTAGTACTTATGTTCAAAGATGTTGGACCATAAATAAAGAAACATCTTGAACAAGTTTTGATGTATGAAAGCTTAACAAAGATGCACTGTGAAGTAGTAATGCTAGTAGTTGTGACTTCCAAGGGTAGAGAAGATTGTAGTGGACGTCACCACTAAGATATTCATAATGTGTGTAATATCCCTAATTTTGTGAGCATGGAAATTTTTCCCAATTTTGGTAATATTAAGTAAAAGGGGCAAATATTATTTAAGAGAAAGGTGGCAAGTATTATTTTATTGGAGATTGGTGGTAAATTATTATTTTATTAAAATGGAGGCAAAAGCCACTTAGTGGAATATGCCCCCCACCAATAAAATAATAATTAAAAAGGGAGTCTAGGAGAAGAAATTATTAAAGAGGATGGACTCATTTGCTAATCATCTTTGGACTATTACACTTAACACTTTATCTTCTCTTAGAGCTGTTTAGCGCAAGGGTAGAGTGTTGTTTAGCATAGGAATTCCATGCGGGATTCCACCCCATCTTTGAAGGTCTTCAAGTGCCTCTCTAGTTGGGAATTTGAAGATTCCATTGCTGGGCTTTCATAGAGCTTCATTGACAACAATATTCCCAGCTTTGCATTCCTGGGTGTAGATGCAATTTGAATTATTCATTGTAGTCCAGCATACAACGAGTTGGAGCTTGGGTTATTTGCAGTAGGATTTTCCTAGTTGGAGCGAGTAATTTTGTGGTGATTTTGTAGGGATAGAGAGCAAAAAATCTATAGGACGAAATTCTCTTCATTTGGAAGTGTGTAGGGCTTTCTAGCGTAGTTTGTGCAAGGGAAGAAGGGGGAAGAATTGTGGAGAGATATGGGCTGGAGATAGGAGGTAAGTGGAGGATTAGTCGGAGCTGGGAGAAATCTGTTGGGGTAGATTTGGGCATAATTCAATAATATCAAACCGGGGCATTTTCTGGCTAGATTGGGCGATTTACACTTGTTGGGGGTCACTGGGGGTTGGTGGATTCAACCCAATCCCTTTTTAGGTTTTTGTGGGTTTGGTGAGAGAAGTTCGAGGCTAATTTTGCAGAATCTTCTGAGCAGTATTTCGAACATAAATTAGTGTTTCAGTTAGCAGACAACAACATAAATTGTTGGAAAAGGGTGCAGTTTACTCTGGGACCATTTCCACTGATTCGGTCTGTGAGAATTTTCTGGGTTATTTTGGGTTCCTTGTGAGGAGGCTCCAATTAATTTCCTGGAATTTTCTGAGCAATTTGGAAGCCCAAATCATCGATTCCACTTTCGTAGCAGTAGTAGTTTATAGGATCGTGCGAGCTATCAGTCAGGGCCATTTCTAGCATTTGCTTTCACTTGGGTTTGGTGTGCTTGCAATATCAAGTCCAGGTTCTACGGTCCTCATCCTATTGTACTTGATGTACCCATATGAAGTAATAAAATGGATCAACTTATTTGCCTAGTTTCTTGGTGTTTTTGATGGTGCATGCGTATTTGTGATTTTATTTGCTATAGCCTAGTTCATGTGTTTGTTATTAGCTGTAAATTTCAATTTGGAATATTACAGTGGTATCAGAGCAATAATCTTGGCTCAACTTGTGGGAAAGCCTTCATTCTATGACACCAGAGGACAAGCAGAATATCACCTACAGGAGACAGAGATATAGAAGCAAGGAAAGAGAGCTACAAATTACCCTTGAGCCAAAAAAACTTGAGTAGGAGGTTGAGAAACATAATATGGAGATAATCGTAATGACAAAGATAAGATAGAGGAGGACTTGTCACTTTTCCCATAGCCTCTTGAAGGCTGTCAATGATTTGGCCAAGGGTATTGATGAGTTGAGACAACAAAACAATAGTAATAACATGGGTAAGGGCAGCCAGGGAGGCATCCATTTGGGAGAGGGTTCAGGCACCTCACATCACCAGACCACAAACCAACACAGTACGTCCCACATCTATAGCGCACCACCCAGGTCGACTATCCCTACATTTCTAGAATTTGGTACTAGACGGTAGCAGGGGCAGGAGGATATGCCCATGGGAGACTACGTCTTGGAGTGCCAATCATACGGTGCTGATTTTAGAGAGGCCATCACCTTCAAAGATTTTTGCCAGTTCAAGAATAACAACAAGAACAAGGGGCCGAGTGGGGGAGCTTATGTGCATGTCACTGATTTGTAGTGCACGGTGGGAAGGTTATTCCTTCCAACTTTTGATGGCTCTTCTAAGAGCTCAGCCAGGGCGTGGGTTGAGCATGAGGCTGAGGGCACCTAGGGTTGTGAGGGGCACGTAGATACACCCAGTGTGACACAAGAGTCACCCTTGATGGAGATTCCTTTGATACCTCCGACTAACACCTTGGGGGGGAGAGTAGAGCATACAACCATAGGGCCATACAATAACGAGGTGCCAAGAGACACAGTGGTGTCCACTGTTGAGGAGGTGCCATCTGTTGCTGAGGTATCCATTGGTGAGGCATCTAGGGTAGTGACCGATTTTCGGGTGATAGTAGTACACAACATGTTGATGAGTTGCTGGGAGACATCTTTGCCATTGATGAGGAGTCGATAAGTATGGAGGCATCCAGATCTATGAGATAGTTGTGGGACGACAGTCACCTTCAACTGACTGGTGAGGATGTTTTATATGATGGGTTGTCGATGGAGGAGTAGTTGGAGGCTCAAGTTGAGTTCATGATGGAGGAGGATGTGCAACCGTCCTTTGGGCTAGACATTTGATGAGGGGCAACACAGAGAGCACACATTGGGATTTTAGCACAATTTTCTTCAAAGGCACGCTTACAGGGCCTACAACATTATTATCTCACCCTTATGCATTGGACAAAGGGAGATAGAGTTTCCTAGACAGATCATAGGGGATGACCAGGTGAGCGAGAACGAGCTACTTGAGCTGAGTATGGCACAACATCAACATGGAGAGCTTGTACACATGAGCTTGTACATTTGATCCCTCCTTTGGGCTTGGATGGCGAGAGGTACTGAGCTGGTACCCAATGGAGCAAGCTAGGAGGTTGGATACATCCATAGCCACAATTCGATAGAGGCCTTGGGTTACTAGAGGGGCTAGAGGGACAAACTGTTGTTGGGATCCAGGTGGGATTTTCCGTCACATTATGGACTAAGTTAGTGATGGTGTTAGCAAGGTGGTGGATTCAAAGGCTGATTGCGCTTGCGCTTTTAGGTCTCCATTAGATGCCTGGGTAGCACTAGTGACAGGATGTATTGACAAGACAGTGGATAGATACCGTGAGTTTTCATGGCAGCCTGGACGTACATGTGGTCATCGGAAGATCTATATACTCTGGATATACTTTGGCTGGGGTTCATTGGAGGAGGTGGCATCGATAGGCCACTAGACAAAACATTGTATGGGGATGAGGATTTTATATAAATATGTGGGGCGCAGAGGTCATGAAGCAACAACACCTTAGTGACATCACCACTGGCATTTAGGGAGGTTTTCCTTTCAGATCTCTTCGAGAGGATCATGAGGGGAGGAACACTCATTCGATGTTATGTAAGTGTGTCAGTGGAGATGGCGATCCTGACAGGATGTGGGATTGTTGATTTTTGGTAGCATCGAATGTGCTCTAAGTTTCAAATTTTGTAGGGAGGCTTAGACACGTATATTCCAAATTCCACTCAAATGGGGTTTTATTAAAATAATTAATTATTTTTAATGGGAGCCTAAGTCTAAACTTAGGGAATTAAAATAATTAAAGTATATTAATAGAACTGGGTGTGAAACTTCTAGAAAAAGACGGAGATCGAGTCAAATATGATCTAAGCCGTTGATTATGTTTTAATCTGGGCTGTTGGTTATCCAATGAGAAGATTATAAGGACTTCGATGGGCATTTGGAAAATACACCGAGTGAGTCTAGAGATCGAATTTCTCAAGTGAGTAGCACAGAGCAGCCGAAGGATTTAATTGAGTTGATTCGATTGCAGTGAGGGGTAGTGTTACACAGCAATTTGTCACCGTCCCTACAATCCCCATCCCGCACATTGGAGGGCTCATTCTGTGACCTGTGAGCAGAGATAAGACTTGAAAATACTTTCATTGCATCCCTCTGAAGATGAGCTTTAATTGCCCTGAAGACATCTCCCTGCAAAAAATCCTAAAAATAGCTCTTTTTCCATTGGCGCGGTTCCATAGTTCAGCCCTCGCGCCAAGGGGGCAAATCCTCCAAAGAGGGCGCGTCAATTAGCGCTCTGTCATAGAGCCGCACCCGCGCCAACCATATTAAGAGGTGTTTTAAAAAAAAAAAAAAAGGCGGAAGTTTCATCCTAACAAATTCCTGGACTGATATCTATCTTGAGTTGGGTGGTTTGGCTACGGATTTCCATAGAGAGGAAGTGGTTTGCCACCTCTCATGGAAGCTTCCTTGATGATAGGGCCAATCTCATAATTATAGGGATCCCAACTTCCCTTCCTCCTTCTATAAAAGCTTGCCCATTTCCCTTGCAAGCTGGTTCCAGAATCTCCAAGTTCCCAAGAGCTTTCATATCCTTATGCTGCAAGAGCCTTCTTGATTCCCTAAGGCCAAATCCAAGCAAGGAGACTATTGCCAAGTATCCGGAGGGAGAGGCTTGTCCCATCCTTGACAGGCTTTATCGAGACATGTTCTGCTGACGACCCTCCAAAGGAGAATTCGGCGTCGAAGCTTTGGTTGTATTCTTCTTTTGACTCAATGTTAAGCGACTATTGGTTATGGTTCCACTCTTGTTCTTGATCATGTTCATGAGTTATGTCCTCTTCGACTGACATATAGTTGTATGTACTGGATTTTATGCTTGCGTTTGTGTTGTTTCTTGTATGTGCAGGTGTCCGATCATGGAGATCGTGAGGATTGTGATTTGCCAGGGCAAAGGAACAGGAGCACCACCTCTTCTACAAATGACATCGTCGGATTCCAGGTAAGCCCTCCTCGCAAGTCGGTTTATTTGCAATTAGGAACCTGCACTGTAGCGTGTTTGATTGTTGCTAGACCCGATCTGGGCTAGTAGGGATCGCCTCTATCCGCAGAGGGGATTTACCTCCTCAACAGGTAGTGATAATTTTGGTTGGAAGATCTCTTCCTCAGCCGAGAATACTTTGCAGAGAAGGCAAAGGGTATGCAGAAGAGGAAGTGTAGCAGCGACGTTGGGTAGTGCAGTGCCAGATAGAGACAACGTTGTAGCCTTTAGGGTATTCGATATTTTGTTGTGGATCAGTCAGATCCAGTGCCGGAGTCCCGGAGTGTGAGATTGGAGGGGCAAGAGATCAACATCCAGCTAGCAAAAGATCCAGCAGAAGGAGGTGACGTAGTCCCCAACCAGAGTGATCCAGATTTGCGGAAAGGCTCCGCAGGGCTCATCAGTTCAGTGTTGGGTCAGTTCCAGATCTTCAGTGTCAGTGTGAGGTAATCCTCACTAGTTCTCTGTTAGTCAGATTCTTTGTGGATAGCCAGATTTGGTCATCCATTTCAGAAACTTCTGCTTAATAATATCAAACCCTCATTTGTTGCATCGATTTTCCCACAGTGGGTTTTTTCGGGGACTTAGTCCAAAAATAACGGTGTCATGTGTGTTTAGATTGTTAAAATTTGGTTATCAGAGGACAGGTGGTTCCCTAAGGCTTTGATCTTTGGCCTAGGGAAAAGTGTCCAAAAGAATTTAATTTTAGAAAGGGACAAGTGACTTTGGAAATAAATGACTAAGTGGGTCTTTATTAAAGTGGGGTGAATTAAAAAATGGAAAGTGAGATTTAAATGAGCATTTAATCTCAGCCCTAGATCTAAAGCTATCTTAGCCATTGGATTTAGGGATTCCCCAAAAGTCACTTAGGGTTAGGTTAAAGGAGGAAAAGGAGGGAAAAGGTCATTCATTTTTTCATGAGCAGATTGAGAGAGGAGAAGAGAAAACTAACGAGATTTTCTGAGCAGTGAGAAGAAAGAGGGCAGCAGTGAGGAGATTCAGCAAAGGGTACAACAACATTTCTTGGCACAAATACCAAGGCAGAAAATCTATACAGCATGAGAGGCACGATTTCCAAGAAAGGAGGCACATAAATTGAGGAAGAGGGCGACATCATTAAGCACACAGTTTGAGGCACAAAACTGGGCACATATTTTGAGGAAAAGTACTGCTTTTTTTGGCACAAAAATTGAGAAAAGGACAACAGCTACAACACGATTTTCCAGGCAGTTTTTGGGCTTAGATTTCGAGGAGGGTTGCTGTACAATCGATACAGCGCCGTATAGCTTGTTTCAACACGCTTCTCGAGGTGGCCATACAACATTTATCGCTGTCATTAATGCTGTGTAATATTTTATGTTTTGCAAGTTGCTGATTTGGCACAATTTTTGAAGCGGTGTGCAAGCACGAAAATCGAGATAAGTCTGTAAGTTTGGCTGCTGGAATTTTCACTGTGTTTTTCTGTTTCACTGTAAAAGCAATATTCAGAAAATAAAGAGAAGCTTTCGAATTGGTTTTCCCCAAGAGTTGTAGGGGTTTTTTCTAGGGTCAAGTTGACCAAAAATCAGTGTGTCAATTTTGTGTGTGGCTGATTTATTTTTCTGTGTTTTTATTTCTGCATTTCAACATTGTGAAATTTCCAGAATTAGTGTTTTCAGAAAATATTTATTTTTCCAGCTTGTTGAATGTATGGCTATGGGAATGGGCATTTAACTTTATGGGAGAAATAAGGAGAAACTGAAAATAGTTTGGGATAGCTAGAAGAAAAATTACAAGCAGCTGATTTTTCACCCAGAAATTACAGCGAGCTGTTTTTTCACACAAAAAACTGTACCTTTACTACAACAATGTTATTTTCAGTTTATTAGGACAACAAGCATGTCTTTGGGCTTAAGGGTGGAGGATAGGTGGGATGGACATAGTAACTACAGTGTATGGAAGGAGAGAATGCAGAGCATCTTTGAGGAGGCAAAAGTCCGAGATATCATGGTGCATACTGCACAAAACCCTGTTAATGTGCCTACTGATGCTGTTTAGTTGGTAGCCTTTAATAAAAAGAATAACAAGGGTAAGAGACTGATTCTAGATGGAATCAAAGACCATTGTGTTCCTCATGTGAGAGGAAAGAGACATGCTCATGACCAATCTCTACCAGAGTACCAATGAGACAGGAAAATGGTCCTAAGGGAGAAGCTGAAGACCATTAAGATGGGTAAGACTAATAGTGTAGCTGGATATCTCACAAAGATCACTAATGTGAGAGATGAGTTTGCAGCAGTTGGAGAGGTCATTCCACCCACTGAGTTGGTGCGGATTGCAGTGAATGGCCTTCCTAGTTCATGGCTGAACTTTGCTGATGGGGTTTGTGCACGAGAGACCCTTTCCACTTGGGAGAGGTTCTGGGATGATTGCATACAGACAGAAATCAGAAAGAACCAGCTTGGGGCAGCCAAACTAGTTGTGCAGGATAAAGATGTAGCATTGTTGGCAGGAGGCAAGAAAGGCAAGGGAAAGAAGCAAGCTTCCATAAGCAGTGGTAGGGGCAAAAGCGAAGGTAAATGTAAACATGGGAACACGAAAAAGGACTATTCCAAGGTGAATTGTTGGAATTGTCAGAGGATGGGACACTATGCAGTTATGTGTCCAGAGAAGAAGAAGAAGGGAAAGAACCAGAGCATGGCAACATCAACAGCGATAGAGGACTTTATGGATAGCTTTGACCGGGAGTTTGGGTTCATTGTTTGTGAGTCCACTAGTGCAGGATCACCTGCCATGGAGGTTGAGAGGGAGTGTGCATTTCCCTCCACTAGCGGAGCATCGTCAGGTATCTAGTATGTTGACAGTGGGGCTTCACGTCATATGACAGGATTCTGTGAGTACTTCTCAGAGCTTTCAGAGAGTGGCACTGATATAGAGGTAGTACTCGGAAATGATAGCGTTGTTAGAGCAGTCGGTGTAGGGACGTTGACATTTGATAGGGAACCCAAACCTCCCTTGAAGGTGTTAGATGTTCTATATGTCCCAGGGATGAGGAAGAACCTCATATCCATCTCAGCTTTGGAGGACAGAGGATATGAGATATTGTTCAGGAGAGGACAGATGGTGATATATCCCAGTGCTCTAGCTGATTCAGTTAGAGTGATAGGTGTACGCCATGCAAAGGTGTACAAGTTTGCATTTCAACCCCTTTTGGCATTGAGTAGTAGTACCGGCAGCATAGTTAGCAGTTTAGAGCTGTGTGAGATTTGGCACCGCAGGATGGGGCACATGTATCATGGAGCCTTGAGGACATTGCGGGAGATCACTACAGGTGTGCCAGATTTCAGTATTGATCACTTTGATACATGTAGAGTATGTGCTATGGGCAAGTTTGCCAAATTCCCTTTTCCCAGCAGTGACAGCAGATTGATTGGGATACTTGATTTGATTCATTTCGAGGTGAGCAGTTGGATGTCTCATGTTTTTTTGAGTGGATATGAGTATTACGTTTTATTCTTTGATGATCACTCCAGGAGGACCTGGATTTATTTCTTGAAGACCAAGAGTGAGGTCTTCAAGGGGTTTTAGGAGTTCAGAGCTCTTGTGGAGACTCAGACAAGTCGGAAGATCAAGTCCTTGAGGTCGGAAAATGGAGGGGAGTACACCCTTGGTGAGTTTGTTGATTATTGTGCGGAGGCAAGCATTAGGAGGGAGTTCACAGTTCCTTACAACCCCCAATAGAACGGGGTTGCGGAGAGGAAGAACAGATCCATCGGAGGGGCTGCCAAAGCCATGCTACAGGATCAGGGGTTACCATTGTTTTTGTGGGCAGAGGCCTACAACACTGCTGTATATTTGTAGAATAGGAGTCCGCGTCGTGCCTTGGGGCATGTGACTCCGGAGGAGGCTTTTTCTGGGAAGAAGCCCGATGTTGGTCATCTTCGTATCTTTGGGTGTATTGCATACTCCTACATACCCAATGAGAAGAGGACCAAAGTAGAGCCCACCGCAGAGAAGGGTATCTTTGTGGGCTATAGTGAGACCTCGAAAGCCTTTCGGATTTATATTCCGGCACAGAGGAGAGTTGTTGTGAGGCGGGATGTGAAATTTGAGGAGGGCAGGGCTTTCAGGAGGTCACTGGAGTTAGAGTATTTGGATCTGCCAGACCCTCAGAAATAGCTGAGTCAGTCACGGGGATCCAGTGGGCAGGGATCAGGAGGTACATCGATTACAGTGTCAGGTCCATTAGTGAGGAGTGGCTCACAGAGTCAGAGGGGTGGTGCTTCGGGCAACATGCAGAGAAGTCCGCAGAGCAGTTCACTTGGGAGTCCACTGATGGATAGTTCACACGGTACTTCAACGTCTACAGGTTCAGGTTCAGGCAAGAGGACATCAGACAGGTAATGAGGAGTTCAGGCTCCTGATGATGAGGAGGAGGAGTTTCATTCTCCGGTGGGAGAAATGTGCTCAGGGAAGAGGAAGCCCAAGTGGCTTCAGGATACCTTGAGAGAGGCCACATCTGTTGCTGGGCCTAAGAGGCCGGTCAGAGAGAGCAGACCCCCTGATAGGTTCTGTAGCTATATGGCAATGGTTGCCAGCATCATTGACTCTGAGCCTTCTAGCTATGAGGAGGCAGCTAGCCAGCAGGTCTGGAGAGAGGCCATGCAGGAGGAGTATTCTTCTATCATGAAGAATGATGTTTGGGAGGTGGTGTCGAGGCCTGAGGGCAAATTTGTGGTTACTTCCAGATGGATTTACAAGGTAAAGCATGCTGCAAATGGCAGCATTAAGAAATTCAAGGCAAGGTTTGTGGCTAGAGGGTTCTCCCAGGTAGAGGGAGTAGATTATGAGGAGTCCTTCGCTCCCGTGGCTCGATATACTTTGATTTGCTCCATTATATCGATAGCAGCAGAGATGGGTTGGAAGATCCACCAGATGGATGTGAAGACCGCATTTCTCAATGGCTTCATACAGGAGGAGGTGTACATTGAGCAGCCACAGGGCTTTGAGGTGCATGGGAAGGAGTCTTATGTGTGCAGACTAAAGAAGGCTCTTTATGGCTTGAAGCAAGCTCCTAGAGCTTGGTACTCCAGGATAGATACATACTTGGAGGAGATGGGTTTCACAAAGAGTGAGGCAGATCCGAACCTTTACTTTATTGTGATAGGTGAGGAGCCTCTCATTCTGGTGCTGTATGTGGATGACTTGGTCATTACGGGTGCAGAGAGACTCATAGAGCATTGCAAGAGAGATCTTGCGTCGGAGTTTGAGATGAAGGACATTGGCTTGATGCATTACTTTTTGGGTTTGGAGGTGTGGCAGGAGGAGGGGCATTTCTTCCTAGGGCAGGGGAAGTATATTGTGGACATCCTTGGCAGATTCCACATGGAGGATTGTAGACCCATGTCGACACCGATGATCACCAACTAGAAGAAGCTTCACACTTCAGATTCCGAGTTGGTGGATCCCACTTTGTATAGACAGCTGATTGGTTCCTTGATGTATTTGGTCAACACCAGACCAGATATATGTTTTGCAGTCAACACGATGAGCCAGTTCATGTGTGAGCCCAGGAGGGTGCACTGGGTTGCTGCAAAACACATTTTGCGGTACTTGCAGGGGACAGTGGATTATGGTTTGGATTATAGGCAAGTGGATGGAGTGAGATTGGCAGGTTACACTGATTCTGATTGGGCAGGTTGTACTTCTGATAGGAAGGGCACTTCAGGGTGCTGTTTTGGGTTGGGTTCGGCAGTGGTGTTGTGGTTTAGCCGGAAGCAGCAGTCAGTATGTTAAGTCCCTATATTACTAGTTTAGCCCCTTATTGTTATTATTGTGCCCTTACATTATTATTGTTAGGTCGGCTAAGATTACATTGTGGCCCCACTAGGATTACATTGTGGCCCCATGGACTCCTATATATAGAAAGGAGGTTTTGTCATTTGTATCATTCAAGAATTGTTCATTCATGTAATGTATTGGAGGTTGCCCCCTTGAAGTGGCTTATTTCTAAGGCGTTGATATCTCTTTTCTTCTATTTTTGGAGTTGGCTTCACAACATAGTAGCATTGAGTTCAGCTAAAGCAGAGTATATGGCAGCCAGTCTAGCTAGTTGTGAGGCCATCTGGCTTCGCAAGATGTTGTTTGGCTTCTTTGGTCAGTCGTTGAGACCTTCAGTGATTTACTGTGATAATCAGAGTTGCATTAAACTCACAGAGAATCCAGTATTTCATGACAGGTCAAAGCATATCGGCATCAGATATCACTTCATCAGAGAGTATGTTCAGAAGGGAGCTGTGAAGCTTGAGTATATTCTCACTGATGAGCAGGTTGCAGATATTCTTACCAAAGCCTTACCACGGGGCAAGCATGCCTACTTCAGACACAAGATGGGTGTGGTGAGGAACGCCTTCCTCGGTAAGAGGGAGTGTTGAAATTTGGTTACCAGAGGATAGGTGGTTCCCTAAGGCTTTGATCTTTGTCATAGAGAAAAGTGTCCAAAAGAATTTAATTTTTCCCCTAAAGTGACTTTATAAAGTTATAAAGTCAAATCTAATTTAAAAGTGACTTTAAGTGATAAAGTTACTAAAGCCTAATTTTAAAGTGACTTTAATAAAATCAATGTGAAATTAGAAAGAGAAAAGTGACTTTGGAAATAAATGACTAAGTGGGTCTTTATTAAAGTGGGGTGAATTAAAAAATAGAAAGTGAGATTTAAATGAGCATTTAATCTCAGCCCTAGATCTAAAGCTATCTCAGCCATTGGATTTAGGGATTCCCCAAAAGTCACTTAGGGTTAGGTTAAAGGAGGAAAATGAGGGAAAAGGTCATTCATTCTTTCATGAGCAGATTGAGAGAGGACAAGAGAAAGCTAAGGAGATTTTCTGAGCAGTGAGAAGAAAGAGGGCAGCAGTGAGGAGATTCAGCAAAAGGTACAACAACATTTATTGGCACAAATACCAAGGCAGAAAATTTGTACAATAAGAGAGGCACAGTTTCGAAGAAAGGAGGCACATAAATCGAGGAATAGGACAACAACATTAAGCACACAGTTCGAGGCACAAAAATGGGCATAGATTTCGAGGAAAAGTATTGCTGTTTTTTTTGGCACAAAAATCGAGAAAAGGACAGCAGCTACAACACGATTTTCCAGGCAGTTTTTGGGCTCGGATTTCGAGGAGGGTTGCTGTACAATCCGTATAGCACTGTAGAACTTGTTTCGACAGGTTTCTCGAGGTGGCCGTACAACATTTATCGCTGTCATTAATGCTGTAATATTTTATGTTTTGAAAGTTGCTGATTTGGCACAATTTCCGAGGTAGTGTGCAAGCATGGAAATCGAGATAAGTTTGTAAATTTGGCTGCTGGAATTTTTACTGTGTTTTTCTGTTTCACTGTAAAAACAATATTCAGAATATAAAGAGAAGCTTTCGAATTGGTTTTCCCTTAGAGTTGTAGGCGGTTTTTCCAGGGTCAAGTTGACCAAAAATCAGTGTGTCAAAATTTTGTGTGTGGCTGATTTATTTTTCTGAGTTTTTATTTCTGCATTTCAGCATTGTGAAATTTCCAGAATTAGTGTTTTTAAAAAAATTCCGTGGGAATGGGCATTTAACTTTATGGGAGAAATAAGGAGAAACTGAAAACCGGGGTCGGGTTATCAAACTTTTACATGGATTTCTTCTTGCTCAGATCTTGTTTTTGCGTTTATTTTTTTGCAGTTTATTTATGTAGTGAAGGTTGCAGTGTATTTGCTCTAGTATTTGCTTGTAGAACACAATAAATAATCGGGGTCGGGTTATCAAATTTTTACATGGATTTCTTCTTGCTCGGATCTTGTTTCTGCGTTTATTTTTTCGCAGTTTATTTATGTAGTGAAGGTTGCAGTGTATTTGCTCTAGTATTTACTTGTAGAACACAGTAAATAACTTGGATAATTTATCAATTGTGGGAAGTAATATCAATTTGCTGCAATAGGGATTCTGGTTTTAGGAATTTTCACAGGGATGATGCCTGTGGAATCAATCTTAGAACTTGATATCCAAGGGTGTATAGGGTTATGCAGCGGTGCGCAACAGTATGCAGAGGAGTAGGAAAGTGTGCAATGGTGTGCAATAGTGTGTAGGGTTGCACTGTGGTGTAGGAGTGGTTCATATCACAGTGCATTTCCTCATAGTGATAGACACATCGATACAGGGGGGATACCAACTGATCTGGGATGATACGACAATAGATTGCAGGGTTCGAAAGTACACGAAGATGTGTGACTCGATGTAGTTGTATGCCAGGGGACACGAGGATACATGGTTATATGCAGTAATGTGCAGGGTTGTATTGCAGACAAAGGGAGTGCTACTAGCAGGGAGATTCCTTGGCGAGGATGTCAGGCATACCATTGGGGTGGACATACCCAGGTTGGGAGAGCAGATCAATCACAGGATGAGCTAGGAGCGTCCATACAGGTTCTTGATCATACCCGTCGGAACCCATGCATTGTCCACTCGTTGGCACCACGTGCAATTGAGGGGAGCCTTGTCATGTTTGATCTAGACCCACAATGTGGATAGCAGGACTTTGGGGACTTGCCTGAGACGACGCTATCAGATTTAGTGCCTTAACGACACGATAGATATTCTCTAGTGGAGGACGAGGGTCAGTGTGTGAGTGGACAACCACAGGTTGGGGAATGAGGTGATCGTCTTTGGGGGTGGCATACTGTTCATCACTGAGCCTACACCTGGGGAGTTTGTCACGGGGAGACATGTGGCACTCTTTTTGCAGGGCATGTTAGGATCTTGCATGAGCAGGGGATACTGTGTATGACTGATGCAATTTTCCAGTGGGTTTATGAGCTCCAAACACTGTATTGGAACATTATCGAGAGGGAAAATGGCAGACTTAGTGGTGATGGTTAGCAAGAGTAGGACAGATCCACATACATTGAGTCGATTGCGAGTATCAGATACCCATCTATTGGCTGCATTTAGGGGGTAACTATTTGGCACATGTGGTTTCAAGGGGCCATCAATACTACGCAGTGGTAGGCACATGGAAGATTAACATGCATTATATTAGTTCATGATAGATGGAGCATATATATTGGTTGCATGTAGGGTCTAGAGACAAGGCACAGATGGATTCCAACAGTTGTCAGAGCTATGCCACATCAAGTTTGGCTAAGGGATCCAGGGATTTAACTGGTTGCTAGATCACTCTGTCTCTTGATGAGTGGAGTCATGACAGAGAGTGATCTAGTTCACTCTTCGGTTGACACATGGGGGTTTGTGGAGGCCTTCATTGTATGGCGAGCAGGCTTTCCTTGTTGCTGCATAGGTTCAGGGTTAGCTTTGGACGAGTAGGTTTTGTCATCATGGAGATGCCTGGGCGGGTTGTATTTTGCCTTTACCGATATTTCACCATCAAGTTCCAGGAGAGGAGGATACGGTATGCACATGATGGGCAATAAGTGATAATCAAAGTCGCATAGTGTCGGCATAGTGGCATCCTTTTGAGATTAGCATGGGACCCTGGTATCAAGGGATTCATTTACGACAGGATGGTGCACGGATTCAGGGTGACTCAGTGGCACATTTGGGACCCCGGTACTACTTTTAGAGACAATTTGGGCCAGCAGAGAGAAGGAGCGCTTGTTCGGGCATTGCTTGAGGACAAGCAATTTTTGGCGGGGAGGACTGTAATATCCCCAATTTTGTGAGCATGGGAATTTTGCCCAATTTTGGTAATATTAAGTAAAAGGGGAAAATATTATTTTGGAGAAAGGTGGCAAGTATTATTTTATTGGAGATTGGTGTCAAATTGTTATTTTATTAAAATGGAGGGAAAAGTCACTTAGTGGAAAATGGCTCCCACCAATAAAATAATAATGAAAAAGGGAGTCTAGGAGCATGGGGAGAAATTATAAAAGGAGGATGGACTCATTTGCTAATCATCTTTTGAATATTACACTTAACACTTCATCTTCTCTTGGAGCTGTTTAGTGCAAGGGTAGAGTGCTATTTAGCACAGGAATTCCAGGCGGGATTCCATCCCATCTTCGGAGGACTTCTAGTGCCTCCTTAGTTGGGAATTCATAGAGTCCATTGTTGGGATTTCATAGAGCTTCATTGACAGCAATATTCCCAACTCTGTGTATTTCCCGAGCATAGAGGCGATATGAGTTTTTCATTGTGGTCCAACATACAACGAGTTGGAGTCTGGGTTATTTGCAAGAGGATTTTTCTAGTTGGAGCCATAAATTTTGTGGTGATTTTGTAGGGATAGGGAGCAACAAATCTGTGGGATGAAATTCTGTTCAAATGGAAGTGCATAGGGGTTTTTGTCTTAACCTGCGAAAGGGAAGAAGGGAGAAGAATTGTGGAGAGATAAGGGCTAGAGATAGGAGGTAAGTGGAAGATTAACCAGAGGGAGAATTTTCCCGGTGTAGATTTGGGAATAATTCAATAATATCAAACTGTGGGGCATTTTCTGGCCAGATTGGGCAATTTTCACTTGTTGGGGGTCACTGGGGGTCGGTGGATTCAACCCAAACCCTTTTTGGGTTTTTGTGGGTTTGGTGAGAGGAGTTCGTGGATAGTTTTGCAGAATTTTTTGAGCAGTATTTACAATAGAAATTAGCCTTTCGGTCAGTAGACACCAACAAAAATTGTTGGAGAACGGTGCAGTTTACCCTGGGACCATTTCCACCACTTAGGTCCATGAGAATTTTCTGGGTTATTCTGGGTTCCTTCTGAGGAAACTCCAGTTAATTTCTTGGAATTTTCTGAGTAGTTTGGAGGCCCAAATCACCGGTTCCACTTCCACAGTAGTAGTAGTTTACAAAGTTGTGTGAGCTAGTAGTTAGGGCCATTTCCAACATTTGAGAGCAAGGTTACTTGGGAGCGGGAGCGGGGAGGGACACTTTCAAAAGCTTTTCAAATAGATACTTCTGGGTAATCACATCATCAATCATAAAATCAATGTGTTTCAAAAGCTCTCTGTTCGGGAGCAAATTTTTATATAATATACATTTTTATATATTTTGATGCATATATGTCAACAAAAGCATGTAGAATGATGAATTAGATATAAAAAACATAAAAAACCAAGATTGAACCATATAACATTAATCATCTAGAAGTTATAATCTTCATCAACCACGTCCATAAGTTAGTAACATACAACATATCGAGTCTCATGATTCGTCAATCTTAAAGTTTCAAGCTTTCAAAATTCAATACATAACAGTTATCATTGATCACCAAAATTATATAAAAATTCTAAAATGAAATGAAATGTTATAAAATGAAATGAAATGAAACAACTTTCAACTTTCACGAAGTATCATATTCATAATTCATTACCAACGATTTATAATTGCCAATTTCAAACTTAAATTGTCATATATTGTTTACAAAAAATATCATAATAAATATGAAAGAGTCAGCAATTATAAAAACTACTAGAAACTAGAAAAGACAAGTAAATCTATTATCTATTGCTAATGCTTGGGCCTCTTTCCGCCACGAGAAATGTCTAATTTCTGAGTCTTGTTAGAAGATCAAGATCTTTGTCATTAATATCACCCTCTAAGCATGAATATCCAGAGGTATCTTTGTCATTACCTCTTGATCTGTATTGGGATCTTTGTCATTAATATCACCCTCTAAGCATTAACATAAGATGGAAAAAACATAGCATGTCAAGTCAAGATTTTGTTTGAGTGATGGGTACATTTTTAGTAGGGTCATGATAGAGGAGTTCGACAACCAATGTCACTAACATCAAGGTACAAAGCGGAATTGGTGCTCTTGATTAAATACAAGTTCCATACCCTAGTACATGACAAAATCCAATGGAAACATTGCAATCCTCCCAATCCTGAAATTCTGAAAAACTGACAAGTCTGCTGGATTTCGAATGAGATCTAAAATTCTACTATCTCCATATGAAATCCAATGAGGTCAAAACCGCTCTCAAACTTCCTGAGTCATTTCATGGTAATGTTAAAAATTTAAGTAAAAGGACGAAAATGTAGATTATCTTTAATCTTCATTTTCGTCCTTTTACTTTAAGAATTTAACATTACCATGAATCACATATCAATACTAGGGCCATAGGTTTGATCATTAGGATTTTGAAAGAAAATTGTGTTTGGAATGATTTTGCAAAAAAAAATTGCAAAAAAGGCTAGGGAGCGCGCTCCCGGGGTCACTCTCGAAGGGAGTGCGCTTCGGGAGCGGTTCGAGTGGGGAAGCCGCTGCCCTGCAACTTTGTTTGAGACTACATCCTTCCACTTGGGTTTGGCGTGCTTGCAGTAGCAAGCCCAGGTTCTACGGTCCTCATCCTATTGTACTTGATTTACCCATATGAATGAATAAAATGGTTCAGCTTATTTGCCTAGGTTCTTGGTGTTTTTGATGGTGCATGCGTGTTTGTGATTTTATTTGCTATAGCCTAGTTCATGTGTCTGTTATTAGTTGTAAATTGCAATTCGGAATATTACGATGTGCCACATGGAGATGAAGCCATGAGATTTTCTACAACAAATGATAATGATGTCAATAATAAAATCAACTTCCATGGGGATGCAGAAGTCACAAAATTTGTGGTGATGATGGACAAGATGAGTTTGAGTGAAAAAACAATGCCCGTGATGCAGAAAGGATCAGGTTCAAGATGATAGTGGTGGTTTGCAAGAACAAGTGCTGTTGGCCGATGCTTGAAGACTGTCTTTGGGGGCATGTATCAAAATTCAAAGATGGTCTCAGAAGTTACCAACAATGTTGATTACAATTGTGTTGTTTGTGATGCACTTGTTTCTTTTACCGAAAATATGACAGATGGGAAGGAAAATGATGACTCCCAATATGAAGTTGGAAAATACAGAGACCAAGATTCTGGGTGTCGGGATGAAGGCATAGCAGGAGAACTAAAAGCTGGACGTGTCAACTACGACTACTCTGCTAGCAAAGATGTGGAAGGACTTGGTGTTTGGGATGAGAGGGTTTCCACATCACTTGCAATAGAGTGTAAATGTATAGAAGAGTATCCTATAGGTATTGGAAATGTCAGATGAAGATTAAAAGAAATGCATGAGAAGGTAGACCAGATACAAAACAAAATTAGGAACGAGAGTATGTTTTTACAGGAAGGAAAAATGTTACTGTATGTTATGAAAGGGTAACTTGGCCAAATCCGTGAATGTAGAATTTTTGGATCAAGTATTGGATCCCTTGAAGATGCAGATCTTTCAAACAGAAGAGAATGTGTAGGCCATTAGGGAAAATTTGGGGGCCTTGAGGCTTGGTTTAAAGCAATTGCATGATCAATACCTTGGTGCAGATTCTATTAGACAAAACTTACAAGGCATTAAAGACCCCAAAGAGGCAAGGGAATTATGAACGCCAGCTAGTTGGTGAAGAATGTGATAATGAAGAAACTGTTGGAATAAGCAAACTGGAGGTAGAAGATGCAGGGTTGGGAACAGAATTTGCCTGAACAATAGCATATATTTGTACTATTGGCCTAGGATGGATCTATGAATCAGTAAATGAAGGGAGTGAGTATTGATGGGTGACATTCCTTAGTAGCATGTTAGTTACTGGGTTGCAAAAGCTAAAGAAGGATGCTGTAGAGACTAAACATGAGTTCTTATTCTTGGGGATAGAAGGGCATATTTTACAGCACCAAAGTTTGCCATTGCTTGAGGACAAGCATTGTTGGGAGGGGGTGATCCTAATGCCCCCCTATGGATTAGCTGCCCAGCGGAGGATGGAATAGCCTATCCAATCTTGTAGGCTATAGTCTTTGATAAAGGGGGAAACCAAATTATCTATTGTTTCGGGGTAACATTGGGTGAATTTTGGGGTAGCTGGGGCAAAAGGCCCAAATTAGGGGTTGCACATGAACCCCTCACATTTGATTAAAGGAGGAGAAGCCCATGGGGAAATCTATAAATAAAGGAGAGTTAGAATCATTTTGTCATCATCGATTTGTATTGCAATATCTCTGATTTTCTTGAGCTCGAGGCTCTGAGGTTTTAAGACCCCTTTTTTTGATTAGTTTCGGTGGAGTTGATCCCACCCTACCTAATCCTTTGTCTAGTTTTGGTGGAGCCGATCCCACCCTACGTAGACACCTATTTTCCTTGCTCTGGCACAACAAATCGTCTTGAAGCTACTCGGATATCTCCTAAAAGCAGCCCTCTGATTTTTTTGTCTGGTCAAAAAGTTGTTTCTCCACTGTTCTGTTAGGACACATCCTTGGAACAAATTCGGTTCATCGTGAAGAAGTTCTTTGGTTGTCTGGATATGTCAAGAAGATATCTGTGAGGTTTCGTTGGTTTTGAGTTCCAAGTTCTGGTTTTAGCGAGAGTGCAGAGTAGGGCATCACTCAGCTCTGTGGGAACAACAATCTGGTCTCTGGATTCTCTTTTAAGTGTACAACTAGCCATAGAAAGACTGCCGAATCACTGAGCAATGTTTGTTCACTATTTCCATGGTATTTTGAGGAACAGGGAGCTAATCGGGTGTCCTGAGTCCATCAACCATCCTGCTAGGGCTGTGTGTATCCTCAGGGAAGGTAACCGGTTACCGAACCTTCTCCTCTTCTAGGTCTGCGGCTACTTCCAGATCCTGTGCAAAATCAAGGTGGTTTCCAGGCAGTTCTTCCATCATACATGCACAACAGAATAGGGAATCTTGAATCGCTGGAGGAAAGAACCAGGGAAGTGTGATTACTGTGACCATCCCTTAACAGTACATTTCATCATGGCTAGCCAAGAGATAGTAGATAGTGAGTTGCAATCAGTTTATTAATAATTGATTAGATAGTCATTTCTGGTAAGTGGATGGAAAGAAGGGAAGGATGGATGAAGTTGACAATATCGTGGGAAATGGGAAGTCTTGCATCTGCCTCAAGTAGCATCTTATTAATGGACTAATGCCCATGGATCAGGGTGACAGTGCAGTCTCAGGATCTACTCAGTTTCATGTGATTTTACTTTTCGGCACTTAAAAAATTATTAATTCTTCTACAGTTCTGTTGGAGAGGCATTTGAGTAGCATGCATTTCATCTGTTTGAGTATTTTGGCTATTTAAATCTCAATTAAGCTTTTCTGTGTTGTATTTTTATATTGGCATCAAGACCTTTTTGTAAAATCTCTTCTGATCTTGGTTACAAAACTTACATTTTGAGCATAATAATATTATTTACTCTTATTATCTGGTAACATTTCTGACATTTTTATACAACTAGTAAGAATATGACATGAGTCAATTTCATATGGAATATTCAACTGTTGTGTTCTGACTTCTGACTCAATCTGAACAGTTACCATCACAGAATTCTAGAATATGTGTATTGGTTTCAGCATTTTGCAGTGTAGTCTTTACTGGGATTGTAACAAGCTCTTCCTTTTGACTCATGTATCTCATTTAAATTCTTTTGCTTAGTTGCCTATAATAATCTCTGCCTTTTATAAGGAATCCTTATCCTTTCTTGCTCTAAGCAAGAACATCTCACTGTCTGGATAACTGTTTCTCTCTGATTGATACGAATGGACTTATTTGATTGGGTTTTGCTTGTTTGGAGTTTTTAACTTTTGCTGTAGTGCTTACATATATGGTTTTCAATGCTGTGCCCTACCTTAATCGGTGTCTGATCAACTTTCTGTCTCTGTGTTTTAATCGAATAATGATATTTGAGTAGATCATGAAAGTTGTTAGTAAGCAATTGCATTATTGTTCATTTTTTCCTTCACACTTATGTGGTGTTGTTATGAATCATTTGCTGGCCTTTATTTTTGTTTTTTTTCTGCTTCATGAGTTGTATGTCTATGAATCTTCTTGGAGATGACTGTATTCATATACTATTTTCAATATCTTACAGAACGGCAGAGCTTATGTTTGAAAGTCACAAGGTGCCAGCCCTATTCTTAGCAAAGAATGCGGTATGTGTTCTAATGGCTCTTACAGTTGTATCTAGTGTTCTCTGTAGTTCTTTTAGACATTTACTGTACTAGCTGTAGAATTTATAACTATTATTGTCCTGTTTCATAACTCATCAGGTATTAACTTCCTTTGCTTCAGGACGTCCCACTTCTTTAGTTGTTGACTGGTGAGTAAGACTGAATGGCTTAATTTTAAGATTTATAGCCACCATTATAATTATGTAGAACAGAATGTATGATATTGTCACTGAAAAGGATGAAGCTCGTCCTCATGAAACAAATAGATTGATTAACAGTGTAGGCGTGACGCCATTCCACTAGATTGTGTTAATTCCTGGGTATGTGTTTCTCTCTTTGATATTCTTCATGACATCGATGCTTTCTTTTACTGACGAGATAATTGTCTTGATTCAAACATTGCTTATGAAGATTGACCCAGTAGGGACACGATAATCAAGAAATTTGATGAGAGATAAAACATGTAATCTTTCTTAGAAGGAAAACATTGTGTTAAAAAGAACTACTACCTATTGACTACGTGAATTACCTCAGTTTTCTAAAGTTGAAACTGAAATCTGAAAGGCTGTCTGCTAAGTTACCAGGATTCGGGTATGGATCTGCCAGTTTTTTGAAAAGCCGTGATCCGGATACGGCAAGTACAAACGATATAAAATATTTTATAATTTAAAAAAATTAAATCTATATATAAAAATAAATTAAAAACATATATTATTTTTTAAATATATAGTTTTTATATATAAAATATTTATTTGATGAATAAAATTTGAATTAATATATTATTGGTAAATATTAATTAAACATTGATTAAATTTATATAAAATAAAAAAATATTTCTATTTATAATTTTAAATATAAAACTCTTATATAATACTTACAAATACTTATTAATTTAATAATATTAAAATTAATGTACCATAATATTCAAACATTAATTATTATTAGTATATTTAAAGTAAATGACCAGTTAAGTTTCTTTATAGAACTTGATGAAACTCACTGATTTTCACTTAAAATAAACATAAAACATAATTAGAATATCCAAACGTTTGTAGCTTATAATATTGCATTAAAGTTTATAATATGGTCAACCAAGTAAAAATTAATGAACTATAGCAGCCAACTCCCTTTTTAATTATTCCCTCCGCTGATTTTTCCGTTATCGTGTTATTCGTTTGCTGACTTCTTCATTTTGGAATTTCGCATTATCATCTAATTTGGAATTTTGTGCTGACGTCGAATCGTTTTACACAGACAAATGTTGGGCGGATCTTTGTGGATTTGAATCCAAATCTGTCTCCGAATGGGGATCCGTGGATCCAGCCACTGGGCTTGGTGGATCTGGTAACATAGGATGTCTGTTGTTTTTCATTCAACTAGCAAGCCCCTTTGCATTAAGAAAATTCTTCAAGATAAAGTGGAAGATGTAGAATCTGTTTTTAGGAATCTCCTTTTGCAGAGGTGGCAAGAATGCCTGTTCCTTTGTTCTTGACCAGGAAATACACAACATTGTAAGATAGGTCTAGTTTTGCTGTGTATTGTTTCTCATATGAAGAGCCAATGGTGGGGCATGACTTTATGGTGCAGTATTGGTTGGTTAGCCTCACTGTTTAGCAGTTTGTGGGTTTATTGGTGGTCCTTGTTGTCTCCTTGATTCACACTTGGGATTATCGTAAGGAGAGTCCTTAACTCCACTTGGTGGGGCCTTTGGGCAAGTTGCAAGTTGGGGCTGTCACCCAATTCCCAATTCCTCCATCTAGATTCTAGACTCTAGGCTAACTCCTAGCGAAGCCAAGGGGGGTGGTTCTAGGAGTTTAAATGATTTAAACCAATTTGCAATTCGCCATGATTTAACACATGCTTCAAAAAGAAATATTTCCAGAAGTACATAAGCATCACATATCATTAATGACGAAAAACATATGTAAGTGTGTTAAAAGTTGTAGCCAAGGTCGACATTTCCTTCATTTCCCTCCAAATTCTACAAGTCGATCTCAAATACTTTTAGGTCGGGTGGGCCCCCAAGAGGCACCAATTTGATGTTAAAAAATGTAACTAGGTTTGGTCTTCATAATGGTCCTTTTACTTATTGTATATTTTAGGTAAAAGAAAAAGAAGAAAAAAAACAAGATTTATTTTTTATTAGTTAAGCATGTTCTTTTGCTTTTAGGATTTGTTGAGTCAAAGAGTCAAAGTCCTTTTGTAGTGAAGAAGGAAAAATAATTTTTAAATATGTAATTTGGGTAAAAAATCTTTCGAGATGCCAAGTCGACCTTGCTTGAAAAGACATGTCTATTCGAACCCCTCTAAACAGTATATATAGAGGGAAGTTGGAGTTCATTTGGACACATAATTTGCTGAATTGGTTCTGAAATTTCACAGGAGGGCCGAAGTCTGAGATGGAAGAAGAGTTTCTCTTGAAGTTTGATTTGTGGAAGATTGGCCTTGTCATATCTATTATTGAAGATATGTTGCTGGTCTCTTGTTGTTGATGGATTTTCTATTCAGAAGGAGGGTTTGACTTAGCATCTAGAAGGTTGGTTATGGGTCTTGAATATCTCACTTTGATCTGATTATATAAGAAGATAATTTTTTCTGGGTTTTCACCTTGGAAGGGTTTTTCCATGGCTTGGAGCCTATATCTTGTGTTTCTTGTGTACTGTGATCTTCATGTTTTACGTTTGATAATTGTTTGATGAAGAAGAATATAATTATATTAATAAGAAGCCAACAAACTTCGCAAGTGGTTATCAAGGAAAGAGAAATGTAATTTAAACTACTAGCCTCCCAATTTCTCAACATGGTATCAGAGCTAAGGTTTGAAGTTGGAGGCCTGAAGATCATTGTCTTGGCAATTTAGATCGAAGAATCATGCTTTCTATGGATTGATTCAGATGTGTTCTATGGCAAGAGGCTCGCTGTATATACATTTTGTGGGTCACAATAATCAGAAAGAGGCTCATTGTGGATCTCTGTGCTAAGGTTCGAAGGCTCGCAATCTGTTTAGAAACTCACATTTGTAATCTCGGGTCTATGGTTCAGTGGCTTGCTACAAGGGTTTGCATTAAAGTTTATAAGGATCACCGTTGGACACTATATATAGTGGACAATTAATTACTATATGTTCATGGTTCATGTGTATGTAAACACGCATAAGATCTAAAGTTTGATCATACTTTTGTGATACTCCATGGTGCGACCATACTCTATGATTCACTTGCCTAGTTCTGTGACAATACCTAAAACATGAACAAGAGATATACAAGTTAAAAGGCATCAGAGCTTTCAAAAGAAAACTGTAACTCAAAGTACCTTATTTTTAAGTCTCCTCTATGACTGTGACACTATGTATCTGAAGGAATAAAGGATTATCTAAGAGCTCGCACTTGTTATCATGTTGCATGGATTCCTGAACCTAGGGGTGTGGTTCTCGAACCTGTCCTGGGTTCTCGAACCTAAGAACCAAATTTAGGTACTAGTTCTTCTACCAAGAACCCGATTCTTCGTTAAAAAAAATTGGGTGCTTTTGACGTTTAGGGTACTTGGAACCTCGATAATGGGTACTTGGAACCTCAAAATCGGGTTATTTGGGGTTCTTTGTTGAATGATTTTTGAAAAAAAAAAATTAAATATAAAAAAGTTGTGGAAAGTCAAAAATTGAATACATAACCCGTAAAACCTAAAATTGCTTCACTCTTCGATGATGACATTTCGTTTGAGACAACAACCATTCAGTTTGACTATTGAGACGACAAGCATTCCTAGTGTGTTTGGGGCATTCGCTGGTGTGTGTGCAGGTGACTGGAGGTTCCCACAGAGACGCAATCCATGCTTGAAGTTTCACAGGTAGCTCTTGAAGATTTACCATGCGGCATGAATTAATTCTAATTTCCGTGTGTTTAAACTTCACTGTTTGCATAACCAAATTAGTAAGTTAAAATTTAATTCTAAATAGTAAATCGACCCATGATGTCAAAGTTGGGAAAGCTTCCTTATGACGAGTATTAAAATCTTGAAGCAACCACAACAAATAGTCTACTGCCATATACTGCGATTTCGAACTCTTGTGCAAGTTAGTAAATTAAAATTTAATTCTAAATAGTAAATCGACCCATGATGTCAAAGTTGGGAAAGCTTCCTTATGACGAGTATTAAAATCTTGAAGCAACCACAACAAATAGTCTACTGCCATATACTGCGATTCTGAACTCTTGTTTTTCTACTGTAGTCTCCACATTCTCTCATGGCCAACTGACATCACTTTATTTTCTAATCACTCTTTTAACTGTGTTTTTCTTTACATTTTTTTCCAAGAATGTAACTTTTGACCTTCTCTTTCCCTACGAGAGTTTTGGGCGAAATTGGCTTGGGGCCAGATTTACAAGTATGTGT
This sequence comes from Pinus albicaulis, assembly GCA_034641835.2. Taxonomy (NCBI): domain Eukaryota; kingdom Viridiplantae; phylum Streptophyta; class Pinopsida; order Pinales; family Pinaceae; genus Pinus; species Pinus albicaulis. The sequence goes on from CM076572.1 coordinate 606,460,889, forward strand.
AAACTCCAATTTTTACTTGATATCAAACTAGAAATTTTGAAATTTAACGTAAATGTTCATTGTTCAATGATGTTGCATGTTTAAATATTTAAAGTTGAATTCATAAATATTTTGGTTTTCATGTTTAAATTTTGAAAATATACAAATTCACACACACACACACACACACCCCTATATATATATATATACCCGACGAACCCACGAACCCTGTTTCAAAAAATGATGCACCCGTCCCCGTCTCCACGTTTCCTGGCAACATAGGTCACACAATAATCCATGGCTTGTATGTTTCTCAATTATCTGTGGTTCACTGTGATGGCTTACGTTTATCTAAGGCTCGCATATGCTCATTCTCATAACTTTGAATACTATGTCTGACGTTTTATACAGGCCTCGCTATACATAGCAATTTCTTGACCTTATGGATTGCTCTGTGCACAATTGGCTTGTTGTTTTAGTGGCTTGTGTGAAAATTCTTAGATTTGGAATCCTATTGCAGCAACTGGAAAATATTCACTCAACTGTTAACTTTTACTTAACAATTTATTTGGAGTTAACTGCGGCAAACACTGAATACATCACACTGCAACCCTCACTTAAATAAATTGCGGAAATTAAGTGCAGAAACAAGATTTGAGCAAGAAAAGAAATAACACACACGACACCGTTGTTTTTGGACTAAGACCACGGAAAAACCCAAAGTGGGAAAACCGATGCAACAACCGAGGGTTTAAAGTTCTGAATACAATCTGGGATGCCTTACTGGCCATCCACATAGAGAATCTGACAGACAGAGAACTAGTGAGGAATACCTCACACTGACACTAGAGATTTGGATCTGACCCAACACTGAATTGATGAGCCCCACGTTGGATCTGCGTAGATCTGCGTCACTCTGGCTGGGGATTGCGTCACCTCTTTTTGCTGGCTAGATGCTGATCTCTGACCCTTCCAGTCTCACACCCCGATACTCCGGCACTGGATCAGAATGATCCTCAGCAAAATAGCGGATATCCTCAAGGCTACAACGCTGCCTCTGCGTGGCACTGCATTGCGTAGCGTAGCTGCTATGCTGCCTCTTCTGCGTGCTGCCCTCTGCCTTCTTTGCTATGTATTCTCGGCTCACGAAGAGATCTTCCAACTGGAACTATCAGTCCCCCTCATTGCAATTGAATCAACTCGATGATCTTGTCCTGAGCACTGCTCACTTGAAAAAATCAATCTCTAGACTCACTCGGTGTATTTTCCAAATGCCCCATCGAGTCCTTATAATCTTCCCGTTGAGACTTCAATGACCGAGATTAAATCGCTAATCAATGGCTAAGATTAACTTGACTTGATCTCTGTCTTTTTTCTAGAAAATTCACACCATGTTTTATTAATTTGCTTTAATTATTTTAATTCCTCAAGTTTAAACTTAGGCTCCCATTAAAAATAATTAATTATATTAATAAAATACAATTCGACTGGAATTTCCCAAAACGCTTTCTGGGTTCTTTGGAATACATGTGTCTAAGACTCCCTGCAATATTTGAGACTTAGAACACATGCGATGCTACCAAAAATCAACACTCATTCTGAGTGAGGAACGTGCTCTAACAGTACATCCAGCTGAAGTACTGCCTTGACTTTGGCACCATCCTGTCTGCATTGTTGATGTTTGATAGTGCTGCCCACCAACAATTACGCTGTTGCATCTATGATGTTGCTGACCCTGCATATCGCTGTCAACTGCTACTGCGTTTCAACTCTGCTGCTTGAAGCAACAGAAAAACATCCTAGTTTTGAACTAAGTGTTCAACATGATGCATCTGATACTGAAGATCTGATTGCTACTAGTCTCTGCGTTGATCCTCTGAAGCTGCTGACTCTGCTCTGTGCCTTCTTGCACTGCTGCCAACTTTGCTTTGCACTGCTTAGACTCTGGCGCTCACTAGTCACTGCGTTGTCACTTCTGCACTCTTCTGCACCAAATGATACTTGTCCATCCTACTACTTCTGATTTGGGCTCCCGTAGCAAGGTATTGTTCCATGAGGTGGATTCCTCAAGGATCATGCCCAACTACAGTTCTAGATCACCCCAATTCTCCCATGGAGATATGTGGGCAATCATCGCAAATTCTTCCTCCTCGATCCTTACAGTTGCATCCTGTGGATCATGTTTCTCGTGCTTGTCCTTCTTCTTGAGAGGGCACTGAGAAGCGTAGTGACCCATCTCACCACACCTGAAACATTTGATCTTCGAGATGTCCTTTTTCTGTCTCCGTTGCTCTTGCTGCCCCTTAGATACAAGGGCCGCATTCTCATCCTCCTCCTTGGGCTTCGTTCCACTTGTGTCTGAGAACTTCTCTCTGCCTAGGATACTATGGACAAAGACTTTCCATTCTTCGGAAATGGAATTCAGAGCCAATCTGACCATCTCCGTGGCCTGAGGTGTTGACCCTACAACTTCCAGCTGATCTCGAACCTCCTGAAGCTTTGTATGGAATGAGTCTATGAGTTCTCCCTTCTGCATCCTAGTAGACCACATCTTTTCCTCTAAGAACATCTTTTGTTGCACAAAAGACCCCTGATATAGCGTGGCCAATGCATCCCACATCTCCTTTGCAGTCCCTTTGCTAGAAATATATGAGACAATGTGATCCCTCACTTCGTCGAGGATCAATCGTTTGGAATTTTCCATGTTCTTCTTGAAGGCGTTCAACAAATCTGCATCTATAGCTTCAATTACTGCACTGTCGATGAAGGCCTTGAGCTCCTGTTCATTCAAAAGGAAGGAGATCCTTGCCTTCCAGATTACATAGTTGGAGGCACCCTCCAACCGATCCTGATCACGTAACCCAGTGGCCGCCATCTCACCCAACCAAATGTCGAATTGTTGCCTCTAACCCTCTATGCAATTGGCTCTACGCACTCCCTGTTGGAGTAAGCCAAATAAATCTCGATCTCGCTGCCTTTGCACAAGAAATCAAAATTTCTTGGGCAAGAAATTCCCTGAGTTCAGAATTCCCTCAGTATGCTTCTTCTTCCTTTTGGTGCTTTTTTGCCCAGAAAAATGCTGCAGAAAAAATTCTTTCCCACAGAGATCTGCTCTGCACTGAAGCTGCTGTTGCGCTGCTCCCTTTGCCACTGGCAAATCATGAATCTGGAAATCTTACCTCTCTGTCGACTCACTCAGAGAGAGATTTTCCTCGCGAATCTAGCCCTATTGGCCTAGACTACGCAATCCCTTGGGAATTCGATTTACTGCTTATGCATCTATTCGACTTCCTACTTCTTCAATGCTGAGTTCTCCCGATCTGCTCCCTTGCTTCCCCTGCACTTCTATACAAGTTCTGATTCCATGTGAAAATTCCTAGATTTGGAATCATATTGCAGTAACTAGAAAATATTCACGTAACTGTTAACTTTTACTTAACGATTTATTTGCAGTTAACTACGACAAACAGTGAATACATCACACTACAACCCTCACTTAAATAAACTGCGGAAATTAAGTGTAGAAACAAGATCTGAGCAAGAAAAGAAATAATACACACGACATTGTTATTTTTGGAGTAAGTTTTCGGAAAAACCCAATGCGAGAGAACCAGTGCAACAACTGGGGGTTTGATATTATTAAGCAAAAGTTTTGAATACAATCTGGGATGCTTTACTGGCCATCCACACAAAGAATTTGACTGTCAGAGAACTAGTGAGGAATACTTCACACTGACACTGGAGATTTGGATCTGACCCAACACTGAACTGATGAGCCTCACGCTGCCTTTGTGTAGATCTATGTCACTCGGACTACGTCACCTCCTTTTGTTGGATGTTCTGCATGCTGGATGTTGATCTCTGGCCCTTCTGGTCTCACACCTCGACACTTTGGCACTGGATCTGGATGATCCTTAGCAAAATAGTGGATCTCCTCTAGGCTACAGTGCTGCATCTGCGTGGCACTGCGCTGCGTCTGCATGGCACTGCACTGTGTCTGCGTGGCATTGTGCTGCCCAGTGTAGCTGCTACACTACCTCTTCTCTGTACTGCCCTCTGCCTTTTCTGTGATGTATTCCACGCTCAAGAAAGGATCTTCCAACCAGAACTATCACTTCCCGTCATTGCAATCGAATCAACTCAATGATCTTCTCCTGAGCACTGCTCACTTGAGAAAATCGATCTGTAGACTCACTCGGTGTAATTTCCAAATGCCCTATCAAGTCCTTATAATCCTCTCGTTGAGACTTCAATGATCGAGATTAAATCGCTAATCAACAACCAAGATTAACTTGACTTGATCTCCATCTTTTTTCTAGAAGATTCTCACCTTGTTTTATTAATATGCTTTAATTATTTTAATTCCCTAAGTTTAAACTTAGGCTCCCATTAAAAATAATTAATTATTTTAATAAAACATAATCCGGGTGGAATTTCCCAAAACACTATCTGGGTTCTTTGGAATACATGTGTATATGGCTCTCTGCAAAATTTGAGACTTAGAGCACATCTGATGTTACCAGAAATCAACAACTTGTAGCAGTGGTTCTATAGCATCGCATCATACAGTGGTTCAACATCTCATAATTAGCATGCTACGTAGAATGCACTTGTTGCACAATGATTTGTTACACAATGGCATGACATCGTTAGTTCAGAGTGACATTGCTTGACCTGGACTTGTAAAAATAAATATGTTAAAAGTGCATATGACAGTAATGCTAACATTGGATTATAACCTCAAAAAGTGATATGCTCTTGATATATGGACTGTGACTTTGAAAATATGTTTGACTATGAGTTGGGGCTCACATTCATGACAAAAATATTGTTAATTTTGGGCATTCGGAGAGGTGCAAGATTGATCTAAAGATCATCTTGATCGGATGAGTAGAACATTGATTTTGAATTTATTTTCCACATGTGCAAGGTCGGCCAGATTTATCCCACATGCGTAAGAGATGTGTCACACACCCTTATTGATGAATATAAATTGGAGAGACTTGGAGGTCATTTTCTCATCATCTCATCACACATTCTCTCATTGTGATCTGATTTTTTCGATAGCCTTTAGAGGCCTTTTTTTCCCTCACACGTGTGGAGTGAAGCTGCTGTTTTCTGCGCTAATCTGTTTAGGGCTTTATGTTTTTTGCGTTGATCTGTTTAGGGCTTTTTTGTTGTAGTGTTGACTAGCATTGATCGTGGTCAACCCTTGGTCATTTGACCTCAATCTTCTGCAGAAATTTTGATTTTAGGAGGCCGTACAGCTAGGCACTAAAATCGATGAATTCCAGGCTGTTTGACCGAAACCCTAGTTTGCTGCGTTTGACTTTTTTGAAGCTGCCTGCATTGACTTTTTTTGCGCTGTCCCTAGTTTGACTTGCATTGACATGAGCTGTCTTTGAGGGCTGTGGGTGTGACACATGAAAGCGCTGGCTGACCGAGAAAGACTTTGCTGGTTGAAGCATCTTGTTGACCGCTGTAACGCCACAATATCTCATATCTTTGCTGGATAAAAGGAATTGTAAATCTGATCTATATTTGGCTTGTCTTCTATTGATCTATTATTGTGTTCTATCAACTTTTTACTTTGAAGTTTATGTGATTGCTATCTTGTATTAAGAAAGATTGAAGTAAAAGTGCATCAAGCATAGAACACCATGGTTATCTAAATTTAACATGGAATCAGAGCTGAGGTGAAGACAAAGTCCAAGAGTCCAAGCTGGTGTTAGAAGCTATCTTTGAAGGAAGAAATCCTATCAAGGACAAATGGCCTCCTCAACCTACAAGGGTTTCAAGGCTGGTGATAAATTGACTAATAAGTTTGATTATCATGCATGGAAGATGTCCTTGGATTTGGTGCTAGAAGATCAAAATGTCATGGACTATGTGTTAATCCAAGTTGTCATTGATGGCAATAGGTTGCATGAATGAATACTCTTGATGAAGAAGCTCTCCTTGTGATGATCATGTTTCATATGGTTAATGACATATCGCTGCACTATCTTGATGACATGGTGACATTGATGGCACACATGATAACATGGACAATGAAGGAATTGGAGATCACTTGATGATGAAAGACATAACAAGTGGAGACCTCACTTAAAACACTTGGTGACGTATGACAATGAAGAAGCTCTTGCTGTCCATCACCTTCTGCACTAATCAGTCACGTTAAAAAAATGTTTTCACTACCTTAGAGGCAGCCTCTCAATATGATTCCTATACCATCTTTTAGAGCATAATTATGCCTTTCCAATGAGCCCTTATTTGTCCCAAAACTCCTAGTAGTTTGTAAGATACTGAATTTTTCAAATTGAAAAATACATTTTTGACATTAAGCCGACCTATGCTCAAGGACACATGTCGGCCCTTTTCCCAACAGTCACATTCTTTCAAAATGAAAAACCACTATAAATATAAAGTTAAACTCATTCAGTTCAGTCAAAAAACTTCGGTGAAGAAAACACAGTGTTCGATTCATCTAATACAGAGAGAAGAAAAAAAATAAATCTGTTCACATCTCGTGAACCTGAAGGGTCACAAGAAAGAGAACTAGGAAATTGTCTGGGCTTAAAGATCACATTAAACCTTAGGACGGTGACAATAGATGTAGCTCGGATTGCTGTAGCTTGGATTACTATAGTTCGGACTGTGGAAGTAGCTCAGATTCTTCACTTCGGACCTGTGAAAGAATTCATGGCAGAACTGTGTGTACTTGTAGTGGCACATCTTTGAACCCATGGAAAACAATTACGCCCAGAATTATGGTAGCATATTTATTGAACTTGTGGTGAAGCATTTACATTCTAGATACACCTCAAACCTATTGCAGACCTGTGAACATGTTAAGTATGGAACTGTAATTTGAAGCTACATACAAAGACGAGCAAGGGTTGAGAGTACATAACAAACAACAAGAGTTTTTTTTTAAGGAGTTAAGGACTACAAGTTGAGGCATCTGTACTTGAAACAGTTAGCATTGATCGGACTGTAGATATTCATCTCAGGACCGAGATCATTGTGTGCTAAACAGAGAACACAAGAAAGAGTAATAAGAGGTGTCCTTAAAAGATAAATTGTTGTCGTAGTGCAGCATGGTGTTAAAAGTTTAGTAAACTGTGAAGTTTTGACTCCTTAATCAGTTGGTGAAGTGCTGGTGCGGAACAGAAGAATAAGTGCAGTGTGTTGCAAGAATAGCGGGACAAAATTAATGGAGAAGTGTGGTGTTGAATAAAGAGTGCAGTATGGCGCAGAATTGGTGATGAAGACTGGTGCAATAAAACATCTTTGAACTGATAGTCCAGAAGCGAAGAAAGGATTGGTGTCCTTCGAGTAGTAGCTCCTAAACACAAGGTTGGTGCCTTGGAGAAGATAGGGTCGAATCCCTAGAGGTCGAAGCCTCATCAAAGTCCAAGTTGGTGCTTGGCAACAGGTTGGTGCATGTTTCATTAAAAGGGTTGGTGCCCTTCACTCATCTATTGTATACTATTATTAAAAAAAGGGATTGAAGTTCTTATTAATCCTCAATATCATTATTATACTCCTCTCTGTCTTTAATTATGAAGAATCTAACTCGCAATAATTAACAATTGAAAAGAAATATTGATTCACCCCCCCTCTTAGTATTTCCAACACTATGTACAGGGGAATATTCAAGAGCCTCCATGAAATGCAGCTGCTGCCACAAAGACGAAGTATAGAAAAGGGGAAATCAAAGCAAAGATGATTATCCAGGATTCTATTCATAAGCACTTGGTTGCTTACATTTCTGAGCTGAAGACATCTAAGGAGATGTATGATAAGTTGGTGAGCATGTTCAGGGCTAGCAATGCTAATTAAATTCTCTTCTTTGAGAATCAATTGAAGAATATCAAGAAGGGTAAGGATGAATCTATTCAATCCTATTTTATGAGGCTCATTGAAATCAGGAATAACCTCCTAGCTATTGGGGAAGCAATATCTGAACGAGAGATGGTTCTTATTGCACTTGGAGGTCTCCCCCACGATTGGCATGTATTCAATACCACTATTCTCAATAATAATGTGATTCCTGATTTTGATGAAATATTGATGAGACGCACTCAAGAGGAAACAAGAATGATGGAGTATGCCTCTAACGGTAATGGAAGTGACCCTACTGCTTTCGCCGCTCATGCAAAGAAGAAGAACCATGTTGGCTCGAGAAATCAAAACCATGGTAGAGCGGGGCCCAAAGGAAGGAAGGGAAGATGTTACACTTATAACATGACTGGTCACTATGCAAGAGAGTGCCCTAATAGAAGAGACTCTCCCAGGGATGATGACAACAACAACTTGAGAAGGAATGGCAGGAACAACAGGTTCCAGGGAAAAAGGAAGGCTCCCTTTGATCGTAATGGAAATGGGCAACCTTTCAAGAGGTCAAGAGATTCCAGGTACAATGAGTCTGATGTTTTTGATAATAAGAGAAATGATTTTATTCTTGTATCTTCCCTCTCTGCTGCATCTCCACCCGACACCCTAGATGTCTGGTTAATTGATAGTGGTGCTTCAAGGCACCTCAGTGGTTATAAAGAAGCCCTTTTAGATTTGGTTGAGAAGGATAGTAATCTGGAAACTATTCTTGGAGATAATGCCACCTATCCTGTGAAAGGGACAGGGACTGTGACCCTCCAATTATCTCAAGGTCAAGTCATCCGATTACAAGATGTGTTGTATGTACCTAATTTGGAGAAGAACCTTATGTCCATTTCGGCAATGGAAGACAAAGGGTTCAAGGTGGTATTCGTTGATGGAAAGGTACTAATTTGGAAGAAGAACTTCAAGGAAGCTCTTTCTATTGGTTTTAGAGTTGATACACTTTACCAGGATGGCACCGAAGGTTTGCACACCTTCATTACAAAGCCCTTCTCGAAGCAAGGAAGGTGGTGACATGGATGCTCGAATTGAGAGATGATCATGAAGGTATATGTCAGGGTTGTGCCAAAGGGAAGCATACAAGGGGACCGTTCCCCTCAAGTGTCACAAAGACAACTGATATCTTGCAGTTGATATATTCTGACTTATCTGGTATGTTGTCGGTGACATCCTTGGGAGGATGTTCTTATTACATGACTTTTATAGATGACTTCTCCTGCAAGACCTGGATATATTATTTGAAGAAGAAGGACGAAGCATTCAAATGGTTTCGTACCTTCAAGGCCTTGGTGGAAAATCAAACCGAGAAGAAAATCAAAGTTTTGAGGACCGACAATGGGACCAAGTATGAATCAAATGAGTTTAATGATTTTTGTAGAGAAGTTGGCATTAAGAGGAAGACCACAACTGTGAACACTTCTGAGCAAAATGGTGTTGCTGAAAGAAAGAACAGGACCATTGTGGAAGCTGCCTGCGCCATGCTATGTGGCCAAGGTTTTCCGAAGTTTCTATGGGGAGAATCTGCGAACACTGCTGTGTATGTCAAAATAGATGCCCACATTCCGCTCTGGACTCCAAAACTCCCGAAGAAGTCTTCTCTACTAAGAAACTTGATGTTTCTCATTTTAGAGTTTTTGGTTGTCCTGTTTACTTTCATGTGCTGAAAGAAAAAAGAAGCAAGCTGGATGCTTCTAGGAAGAAGGGAATGTTTGTGGGCTACAATGAAACTTCGAAGGCATATAGAATCTATGTGTCTGGTCAAAGAGAAGTGGAGATATGCCACGATGTCACCTTCGATGAAGATGTTGCCCTCAGGAAAGTGAGAAATCTTCCTAGCTCCAAGGAAGACAAAGAAGATGAAGAAGCAGGGAAGTTGGAAGAGTCGAAGGATGACCTGATGCTTGATGTTGAAGGACCTATGGATCCCATTGATCCGCCTCCTTCAAATAAGAGAAGACCCTCATGGCATAGGGATACTCTCGAAGATTCCGAGAGACATATTGCCCCGAGGGAGACATTTCGTGAAAGCAAGAAGCCAAAGAGATACCAAGGGTATCTAGCAGCCATGAGTACGATAGTACAATCTGAGCTTGGAACATTTGAAGAAGCCATAAAGCATCAAGTTTGGAAGCATGCTATGCACGAAGAATATGAGTCCATTATGAAGAATGATGTTTGGGAAGTGGTTGCAAGATCGGAGGACAAATATATTGTCACCTTGAAATGGTTCTATAAGATCAAGAATGGATTTGGTGGAAGTGCTAAAAAGTACAAGGCAAGATTCGTTGCCCAAGGCTTCTCTAAAAAAGAAGGCATAGATTATGATGATATATTTGCACCTGTGGCCCACTATACCACCATCCGATCTATTATTTCCCTTGCTGCTATGCAAGGATGGAGTCTACATCAGATGGATGTGAAGAATGCTTTTATGCATGGATATATAAAGGAAGAGGTGTATGTGGAGCAACCTTTGAGGTTCGAAGTCCGAGTTAGAGACAACCATGTATGCATGTTGAAGAAAGTCCTCTATTGGTTGAAGCAAGCCCCAGGGCTTGGTATGAGAGGATAGATAGCTATTTGATGAAGCTGGGCTTCACTCGAAGGAATGCTAATCCAAACATTTAGTTTAAGGTTGATAGAGGAAGGCCTCCCATTTTGGTTCTCTATGTGGACGATCTCTTCCTGACAGGTGCTGAGCCTCTCATTCATCAGTGTAAGAGGGAGCTAGCTTCCGAGTTTGAGATGAAAGACCTAGGACTGATGCACTACTTCCTAGGCTTGGAGGTCTGGCAAAGGCCAGGGGAGATTTTCCTTTCTCAAGGAAAATATGTCATGAAGCTGCTAGAGAGATTTGGTATGGTGGGCTGTAAGTCTGTGTCGATAGTGATGGAACTCAACTTTAAGAAGTTGAGTGGAAACACTGTTGGGCCCGTGCTAGCAAATCCTACCGAGTATCGACAACTCGTGGGGGCCTTGGTGTTCTTAGTGAACTCCCGTCTGGATGTATGTTTTGCAGTGAACACTTTGAGTCAACATATGGTTGAACCTCATCACATTCACTGGATTGGTGCCAAGAATTTGTTGAGATATCTTTGGGGCACAATCAACCATGGGCTGAGATACACTACTGGCAGTTTGAGACTCCATGGATATACTGATGCCAATTGGGCTAACATTGTGGTGGATCGCAAGAGCACATCTGGATGTTGCTTCACCTTGGGTTCTGCTTCGATATCCTGGATGAGCAGGAAGCAGAAATTGGTGGCTTTGAGAACTGCTGAGGCCGAATACATTGTAGCGAGTATGGCCTGTTGTGGAGCTGTTTGGTTGCAAAAGCTCTTCAGTGAGCTGTTCGAGCATGTGCTAGATACCACCGTTATCCTTTTTGCTAACCAGAGTGGGATTCGTCTTTCTGAGAATCCTTTGTTCCAAGATTGATCCAAGCATATTGATAGCAAGTACCACTTTATCTGGGATATGGTACAGCGAGGCGCCGTAAGGCTCCATCATATAGGAACTGATGAGCAGGCTGCAGATATTCTCTCAAAGCCCTTGGGGAAGGTCAAGTTCTTAACCTTCTGTGAGAAGCTTGGAATTGTGGAAAGACCCTATTCTGAGGGTCCTGCTTGAGTTGGACTATGAGCTTTGGGAGCTCTAGGGGGCTTGTGGATAACTTCTTGGAGCTATAAGCACTCATGGGGCTAGGCTTGCGGAACCTTGTGGTGCTTTTGCCCCACCGTTATGATATTGAGTTGGTTCGCCTCTCTCTAATTTGTGCCCCACATGCATCCTACCCATGGAGTTTCGGACTCATGGGAAGTACCTCTCATTTGGCCAATGAGGTGGGAAATGTGGATAGAGACCATAACAAGACCGATGGACACATCGGAGATTGCCGTACTCTCTATGTCTAGGATGGCACGTGTCCAACACCTTGATCTGGGATCAAGTATAATGAGGTTTTATCCTCTAAACTGACTTCGGGTCAGTAAACTAACTTCGGGTCAGTAAACTAACTTCGGGTTAGTATGAGACTCTTTTGAGTCCAGAGCTGACTTCGGGTCAGCTGTGTGTGATGTCTTTGTGATTGACTTTTTGTTCTAAAATAAAGAGCCAGCAATGCAAGTTACGGCTGGATGACGCACGATGTTTGGTTTGGTACATGATGGATGGCACTTGTGGAGAGATGGAGTTCTCCCTAGTTGAGAGGGAGTGTTAATTTTGGGCATCTAGGTCGAAACTCCATGTTGCACTGCTCATTTGACGATGGCCATATTTTTGTTGGATTCCTCTTTCAGAGAGGTGTAAGATTGATCTAAAGATCATCTTGATCGAATGAGCAGAACATTGATTTTGTATTTATTTTCCACATGTGCAAGGTCAGCCAGATTTATCCCACATGCCTAAGAGAAATGTCACACACCCTCATTGAAGAATATAAATATGAGAGAATATAAATATGTGTCACACACATTCTCTCATTGTGATTTGATTGGTTTGATAGCCTTTAGAGGCCTTTTTTTCCCTCATGTGTGTGGAGCGAAGCTGTTGTTTTTTGCGTTGATCTGTTTAGGGCTTTCTACTACAGCGTTGACTGTGGTCAACCCTTGGTCGTTTGACCTCAATCTTTTGCAGAAATTCTGATTTTAGGAGGCTGTACAGTTGGGCACTAAAATAGAGGAATTTTGGGTTATTTGATTGGGAAGCCCTAGTTTGCTGCGTTGACTTTTCTGCGCTGTTCTTGGTTTGACTTGCGTTGAATTGTGATGAGTTGTTTTCGAGGGCTGTGGGTGTGACACATAAAAGTGCTGGTTGACTGAGAAAGACTTTGCTGGTTGAAGCATCATGCTGACCGTCGTAACGCCACAATATCTCATATCTTTGCTGGACAAAAGGAATTGCAAATCCGATCTATATTTGGCTTGTCTTCTATTGATCTATTATTGTGTTCTATCAACATTTTACTTTCAAGTTTATGATTGCTATTTGTATTAAGAAAGATTGAAGTAAAAGTGCATCGAGCATAGAACACCATGGTTATCTAAATTTAACAAACACTTAGTGATATGCAATAGAATACACAACAGTGAATCTGATCCATGACATTGATCTAGTTACTTTGATATATAACGTAGACAAGTTACATAACAGTGACTTGGATATATAGCAGTAACCTTGTTGCATGACATATTTTATGATTGTGATCCTTCTTCAACTACAACCATTGTTCAAAGGAATCAAGACATTCGAGGATGATAGGCTGAGACTCTTGAAGCAAAGACTAAATATTTAGGGAATATTGTTCCAATAGTTATGCAAGGAATTTATATGGATCAAAGTCTGAAGACATTGCAATTATTGTCATCGCTTGGCATATTGTGTGGCACATGATGGTTTGTAAAACATATCTACAATGAAACCTCAATTCTATACAATGGATGTCACCTTGTTTAAAAGAACAATAACAATATGAGGTCTTTTGAAGTACCTCTACGAGTATCAATCATATACATAGAAGAAGAATTTACTCCAGCAAAGTGTGAAAGTTTCAAAATAGAAACCCTGTTGCAGTATCTAGATCTACTTTGCCTACTTGTTTCATTAATATTTAACGAGTTTTTTAATTGAAATATTCAGAAAAACATTAAGGCAGACACTAACTAAAGCCTACACATCTACAAATAATTTACAGAACAGTACACACATGTGACAAGATTACACATGATTTTTCTGACAAATCTCCCTAGAAAAACCCAATGTGGGAAAACTGATGCAACAACTCTAGAGGGCTTTTATTATTATGCAAAATCTGAATACAACATTCTAGGCACCAGAAGTGGTTGGCCCTATAGAGAAATTACACGGCAATAAGTACCTTTCACTCGAAGACAAAATATACGGCTGTATCACACCCTCAAATGAGATTTACAGATCACGAGCCCCTTTTGGCCCACTGGAACCCTCATCGTTGCCTTTGCAGTCTCTGCGTCAACCCTTAACTGACTAGTGTCCCCACTGTTTCACCCTGACTAATGCTGTGCTGTCTCTGCGTTGCCCCGGTTGGGACTGCATCACCCTGGCTGGTGCTGTGCTGCGTTGACTAGGTTTGTGTCACCCTGGCTGGGGTTACGCAACCTCTGCGTGAAGCTGGCTGGACTGCGTCCTCTTGGCTGGCTCTGCGTTGACTGGTACTCACTGCCCCTCCGTCTTGTTGTATTCTCGGCCTTGAATCTGAATCCCTCGCCGATCTCTGCCCCTCACTGCACTGCAAACTCTTTTCGAATTTATTAGCAAAACCCTGCCCAGAAATTCGACTTAGCTTCAGTGCTTTGCCAATGTGTGTGTATCTCCAACTGACCCTAAGCCTTTCTCTTATACTTTTCTCGTTGACACATCAACGACCGTGATCTAATCTCTAATTGACAACTCAGATTAAAAGACTGCTTGATCCGCGTCACTTAGAACATTTCATCACATGTGTTTAATTAATTCCCTTTAATTTTTCTAATTCCCTAAATTAGATTTAGGGTCCTCATTAAAACAATTAATTATTTTAATATCTCACACACCAGATGAAATTTCTCCAAATGCTTCCTGGGTTTTGGAGGTCTTGTGTGTCTTAGCCCTTCCACAAAATCTCAGGGATAGAGCATACTCGATGCTACCTAAAAATCTCCCCTCTTAGCAAGGAGTGTGCTCTAACAATACATTCACACCAAGTATTGCCAGAACTCACCATCAGTCTCTGTGCTGTTGATGCTTGGCCTGCTGCCCTCCATCCACTGTGCTGTTGCTTTTTGTACTGCTGCCCATGTCACTGCCATTAGCACTGCTACATCCGTACTGCAACTCCCTCTCAATTTGCTGCATCATGCTGCCCATAGCATTGCCATTGCTAACTGCTGCACTACAACTCAGTTGCTGAGAAGTAAGCAACTGAAGGACCTCTGCCCAATCATTGACGGACAAGTTAGTCAAGTTGCACCTCATCACTGAAGCCCCTTTGGCTGCTGTGCTGTAGTGTTTTAAAACTTGGACTCGGGTTCCAAAACGGTCGAGGGTCAGCTCTGACTCTGAATCTGACTCGGTATCGACTCGATTGGTTCGGTTTCAATGACTTGGTCTTTGTAAAAAATACATTAAATATTAATTTTTTTATAAAAAAACATAATTTTAAAGATTTTCATTCATGTTTCTAAACACAAAGCATTACAATATAGACAAAAGACAACATATGATCAAAGTAGGCTCATGAATATATCCATTATATCAAAATTGCACCCAGTGCACTGTCCAATACATGATGATGATATAGAGATCAGAACAAAAAACATAACCATGGAGGCTCTAAATGGCCTCTACAACAAAACATGAATAGTCACTATTGCTAGACATTTGACAAGGCAATATCCTTTGCCTCAAACTTTGAACCAGAGGGGGAAACCGCTCACCCCTCCTCTGAATCAACATCCTCAACTAGAACTGTAGCATGTTGAGCTTGAGATAGACGAGTTATGTGCCTCCGTCATGATTGAATAAAGGAAGTGCCTGCGGCTGCAAGTGGAGGACTTGGGACTGGGCATGCTACTAGTGGATCTGCATTGAGAAGAGGCTCTACCTATATATCGAAGTCCATCCCCACACTAATATTCTCATCAGAGTCAAACTCTGGTGGACAAGTCTCCACTACCCAATCTAATGTTGGATCAATATCCTCCAACACAATGGGATCTAAATAAGGTCTTTGTTCAACAATTGGTTGCGTCTTAGTCGGAGGTTGTACTGGACATACACTAGATCATTTAACTGTTTTTGCTCCAAACGATTTCTCTTCTTTGTGTGAATCCTCTCAAAGACAAACCAATTGCGCTCACACCTAGAAGCATTGCAAGTTTGACTCAAAATGTGGATTGCAAACCGCTGCAATTCAGGACAATGGCTACTAAATGCCTCTCACCATTGTGCTGCAAAAAATGAGTTTCAGTTAGCTCAACAAATTATATCCAACTTTGAAATTATAACCAATTATAGAAAATAATAAAATATGAATTTGAAAATTGAAATTCTTTGTTTCCCTGGCTCATCTGATTCCCTTGCAAGGTTCTTGCTAAAGGTACCTGTGGCTTGGCTGAACACAGTGGTTTGATTTTGTATCAGCAATTGGTCACTCTTTGTGGGGATCATGCAATCAATGTAGTCAATCAATCCATGTCTAACCTCCCTAGTCAAAGATCTTGCTTCCTAAGCTTTATAATGATACCTTGGGTTCAGAAAATACCCAGCTGCATGTATAGGGCGATGGAGTTGATTGTTCCATCTTTGATCAATGATTGCCCAAATGGGCCCATACTTACCCACTCTGTACTTGTATGCTGCCCTTATTTTCTCCTTTGCTTGATCCATAGGCTCATAAATGAAGCCCATAGCCAATCTTTCCCCATCTACCAACCACAACACCTTAACCAGTGGCTCTGCAAGTTTTACAATCTCTGCTGCCTTTTTCCAAAATATTTCTTCATTAACTTTCTTTTTCACATCTTTTCCATCCTGTTTGCGAGCCCACTGACATTCATTCCATTCATCACTGTAAAACAACTTTTGCAAGTTTCTATGTTGGGAAAGCATAGATTGCAATGTCAAAATGTGTTGCAAATGTAGTGATGGCAGACCTAATAATTTCCTTGCCCCCTGTGTGTTTCCTCATCAGGCTCAAAATCCATGAGTGATTGTAAATATATTTTGTGATGCTTTTGGCATGCTCTATAGTTTTCTTCATCCAATCTATTTTACCAATATTCTCAAGCATGAGGTCTATGTAATGTGCAACACATGGGGTCCAAAAGATGGTTGGGTGTTTCTCCTCTAACAATTTACTAGCAAGAACATAGTTAGAGGCATTATCTGTGATGATTTGAATAACATTTTCCATCCCCACCTCTTCAACAACCTCATTCAAAAGCTGAATCAACAAGTGTCCATCTTTCACCCTATCAGATGCATCAACTGATCTTAGAAACATGGTTCCCCGTGGGCAAAAGACAAGAAAGTTTATGATGGTACGGTTCCTCTGATCAGTCCATCCATCTGACATGATGCTACATCCTATATGTGCCCATGAGTTTTTGAATTCTTTCAAATAATCATCAATGAACACTATCTCTTTTTGCAAAAGAGATCCTCTCAACTCACGCATAGTAGGGCCTTAGAAGCCCTTTCCAACAACATATAGGGCATCAAACATAGGTTCATAATATGGTGAATGAGAAGCATTGAAGGGAATATCAACATCATACCACCATCTAGCAATGTAATCACAAGCAGTCTCTCTCAATTCTTTTTTCCAGTGCTGATCTAAAGTGGGCTGCACTTGACCTCTACTTGTAGGACTCAGACCATGTGCACTATCAGAGGGAGAAGAGGGCGTGAAAAAACATTTGATACTACCCTTACACTCCAGATACTATTTCTCCTCCCAATTTCAACCTCTATTTCTTTTTGCCTAGCTTTGCCTTCCTCAAACTTTTGAAATTGATCTCTCAACTCCTTCTTAATTTCCCCAATTTCTGCTATTGGTGCTTTACATGGAGTAATTTGGCCTCTATGACTAGCCAAATGTAGTTTCAGTCTATAAATGCCCCCTCCACACCCCTTAATTTTTCTCTTACAAAATTTGCAATGCATTTGATCATAACCATTTCAGCATATGCCCAAGCAACATCTTTCATTCTAGGGGCCATTTTGAACTGAGTTTTTGACTTTGAAGGAAAGGTTTAAATCTGAAAATGAAAACAAAACAAAACTATTCATTCTATGTTCATTTCTTAAACAAAAACTATGTTTTCCATTTTCAGATTTGCCTCTAGGCTCTAGCCTTCTCAATGCAGCTCCAACAAACCAACACCTCAATGCTGCTCCAAAGCTTGCGCAATAAGCTCCTCACTGTTGCTCCAAAGCTTGCCCAAAAGACTCCTCAAAGCTGCTCCAAAAACCAACTCCACAACTCTTCACAAATTCCTCACAAATTCTCACTCAAATGCAATGAGATAGATGTGAGGAAATGAGAGGGGTTGGGTAGCTTTAATAGGATAGGGAGGGGTTAGATAGCTGCATAAAACCCTAACAAAAAAAAAAAACTAATTTGGAGGCCGTTTTGGAGCATCTTCTTTTGGTGGTTGAATTGTCGATCCTTCGATGTAGTCCATAACTTCGTCTTCAAGTAAATTCAAATATGTCCCGTTCTTCCATGCACTAAGGTTTGATGACCCAACCAACTTGTTGCTCTCTTTACAATAAGTCATCTTGACAGATTTAAGTAAGGTCATAAATACTTACTTGAGTAGAGAGGCTTCCAGCTTCCTTGTTGATGATGATGGAAGTTTAGGAGCTTCTTCTAAGATAGAAATCTTTAATATATGTGTTTTTGAATCCTTGATGATAAAGGATATCTTCAAAAGACGATGTCCTCTTCTAACAATGTCTTAAATGTAAATCTTTGATGGCAAAGATTATTTTCTTGAAAAGTTGTTCCTTTGAATGAGATGAAGATCTTTCTTGAAAATAGCTTGAGAGTCTTCTTTGCAAACTGATTTGACTTTTCACTCAAACTTTGATTTTTGCTTCCTGGAGTGTCTCTTTGTCTAGTAGCCCTTGAGTTCAACACGTTAGCTCCGATACCATGTTGAGAATTTGGAGGGCTAGTGATTAATTCAAATTCTCTTCTTGATAATTACTTGTGAGCTTACTTGAGTTAATTATGTCTTCTCTTCTTTAGCTTATTTAGTCTTTCATCAAGTCAATTATCAAAATACACAAGTCACCAGAAATTAGGCTCCTAGAGCCAGGGAAAAGCCTCTTCCCCTTGGAGAGGAAAACCCGAAAGGAATTCTTTTTATAGATCTTCAAATGACAAGTACCATGACCAAGACTCATACCCTTGACCTATGAATGCCTCCAAGACCTTGTCACTGTTTCTAACTCTTCTTTCAGCGCTGATCCTTCTTTTCTTCATCAACTTGCATAGATGGTATCATCTCTCCAACGAATATCGTGCATATGGTTGACATTACATTGCTGGTTTTCGAGTCACTGTACTACTGCAAACTTGCATCTTTATGGCACCTAGTATCTTTGTAGACCAACACCGAGTCACTGTTAACCTTCACTACAACCAAGACATGTAGCATACTAGAACAACACTGAAACGAGACAATATACTTATCATAGCACCGAGTTAATGTGCCACTTATCTTTGAGGTAAATCTGCATCTTATCACTGTGGTAAATCCACATCTGAAACCCTGATCACAACCTCAGAAACCCACAATTTATACTTTAGGAAATCCACACTTTTACTTCAGAAAATCCACACTTTTTCTCTGTGGAAATTACAGAGAAATATGCAATCATTTTGACCTCTGAAATTCGCACTGTTTGACCTCTGAAATCCGCACTGTTGACTCCTGCAATCCACAATTTGTAATGAATAAAATAATGTAAATAATGATTAATTAGTTAATTAGTAATTAGGCTGAAAGGGCATGTCTAATAAGACATGACCTTTCGTGAATAGGCACCTGTCTAGTTATATAAGCAGGCCTCATTTGTAACAATCAATCAATTCACCATACATTTTAATATAATATTTGTATTCTCAATGGATATCTTGATATTTCAAGTCTTCTGGAATATTTAACTTGAGAAGGAACTTTGTTCGCTTCATTTGGTATCGGAGCAGTTCGATCTTCTGGCCGCTCACCCCGCATAGAGCCACGCTCTCCTATCCAAGTCCTTGACCATAAAAATCGTCAACCTTGGTGCCGTTGAAGCGTTTCACTACACATTGGGAGATTCTCCATTATTCACCATTAGGTCTTTGACCATTGAGAATAAATTAAAAAAAAAAGAGGGACTATATATTAAAAAAAAAGAAGTAAGAGGGACTTAAATATATATATATATATATATATATATATATATATTAAAAAAAAGTTATTGTAAAAAGAAAAACAAAATTATATAGATATCTGCCCAGACATTATGAGGAAATCCTGTGCATCCTTGCAAAACCGGTATAGAAATCCTGTGCATTCGGGCCAGCGTTTTGGTTCCTTTTCCATTGGAGCTACAAAAATTTTGTGGTTCAAATTGTGGTGCTGAAATTCATTTTCAAGTGGATTGAAATTGCAGATATTCACGGCTTTTTTGACGCTTTCTTTCAAAGTGCTCTATACCCGTACAGTTGCCACTTGCAAACTTACTGTCAAAGTAGTGGCCGTCCAATTGTTCACCTGGCCACTGAACCTTCCGCCGCCTCCGCTCATAGCTACATGCCCAATCGCAACTAACACAGGTCTATCTGTTGGGCTCGTCCGGTTTCTGCCACCACCGAACTGTAATTCCGTACACAACTTGAGACACCACGACCCTTGCATTCCTTGCAGCCACCACCATTGTTTGATTTCATCCCTTCCACAGCACTGATCGATACCACATGCCTTCCATAGCATTCGCAGCACCCGTTGACACCTGCAGCAACCACTGGTGTGACAGTTTCGTACAGTCACTTGGAATTTCGTTCACTAAGATACAATTTAAATTCATGCTGTCACGGATGTCTGAGAAACAATGAATAGATATATATGGTTGTTGGGTCGCCATCATATTGGCTTGACCTTGCCAAAAATTGTGGATCAAACGGAAGGGACACAACTGTCCAAAATCAATTGATTTTTACGGTCACAAACGTTACAATTCTAATCACTGCTTTTAATTGTTTTTTTTTAAAACAGTTTAATCAACCAAGTCATAAGTTGACTTAGAAAAAAAAAGCCTACCAACAAAAATATATTCAAAGTCCATAAGAAGATTATTGAGGGGTATTAAAAATAAAAATAAAAAATTAAGGTCCCTAAGTTACAAGTTACAAAAAAAGTACTAGTAAAAAAAATAAAAATTGAAATTTAAAATAAAAAAATTGAAGACTAATAATAAAAAAAAAAGGAAAAGGAAGAAAAGTATTATAAGAAATAATTTGACGAAGGAAAAATATTAGTAAGGATTTCTTAAAATATTAAGGAATCATTATTAAAGCTTGAAGGTTTACTAAAAGGAAAATAATAATATTTTATTTATTAGGAAGGGTCACTTTTATAATAAAAAAAACCCCGAAGTTAGCTTGACAAAATGGCATCCAAAACAGAACTAAATGAGGGAAGATTTCCTAAAAATTATAGTATGTGTGTCTATGCGCTAATTGAAATCAAAGGGTCACTTGCGGGAAGGAGGTTCTCATATCTATCGATCTTACTCAAAAGAATAATTATGTTAGTACCAAATGTGCTAACTAATTAGTGATCTCTGAAACAAATATAATTGAAACAAATTTATTTAACGCAAATGACAAACAATACGACATAGGGAATTTACACCTTAGTATTGGGGAGTATTCCTCTGTCTCACAATTCACCGTTAAAACCTTATTTTGCAACAATAGTGATATAGTTCTGGGTTCGCTTTGGATGGAATCACTAGGGTCATTCTTCCTTAATACAAAAAAAATATATTTTTGACATTTTCTTATAAAAAGAAAAAAATAACATTTTCAAGGTGTCGCACTGTAGCCGAATTCAGTAACAGCAGAAGATATATTAGATATCTCAAGAGTAGTTCTTCAAGAAAGTAAAAATGCAATACAAAATTTGCAAAGAGACATTGACAAAATCACCACTAACAAGAATGTAGAAGTTTCTCGCCTCAAGGACCACAACGAAAAGTTACTAACGCAAATTAAGAAGCTAAAAAAGGACAAGAAGTCATTAGAAAACAAGGTACAACAGTTTGTCGAAAATGAATCATCGAAACCTTTACATATAGAAATTCAAGTTGAAGAAAAAACAAACATTGCTCCAGTAAATATCACAACTAAAAAAGCAGACAAGTAAGTTGCAGAAGATACAAACTTCGACGTTGCAGTTCAGACGAGGAACATTCTAAGTGAAGGTTCTGCAACCAACTCAACAAAGTCCTCACCAGAAGAAAATCAAAGAAGTCAAACCAAAAAAGTTCCCTATCGACATCCAAATCACTGGAGCAGATGACTCGACCAAGCTACGTATTCAGAATAGAATCAACAAGCTGATATTCCGAAGAATACTAATGTCGGTGCAATCCACTCATGTGATAACAAGTCGTCACAAGTTGAGAGTTATCATAAGATTCCACAGAAGATTGATTTAGGATGGTCTGATCCCTTCTCAGTGCAACAATTTTGTTTGTCACTTAGAGGATCATATCAACTTGTATCGACAAGGATGACTGCCTGTTGAAATTTGGTTACCGGAGGACAGGTGGTTCCCTAAGGCTTTGATCTTTGGCCTAGGGAAAAGTTTCCAAAAGAATTTAATTTTTCTCCTAAAGTGACTTTATAAAGTTATAAAGTCAAATCTATTTTAAAAGTGACTTTAAGTATAAAGTTACTAAATTCTAATTTTAAAGTGACTTTAATAAAGTCAATGTAAAATTAGAAAGGAAAAGTGACTTTGGAAATAAATGATTAAGTGGGTCTTTATTAAAGTGGGGTGAATTAAAAAATAGAAAGTGAGATTCAAATGAGCATTTAATCTCAGCCCTAGATCTCAATCTATTTCAGCCATTGGATTTAGGGATTCCCCAAAAGTCACTTAGGGTTAGATTAAAGGAGGGAAAGGAGGAAAAGGTCATTCATTCTTTCATGAGCAGATTGAGAGAAGGAGAAGGAGAGAGCTGGAGATTTTTCTGAGCAGTGAGAAGGAGGAGGGCAGCAAAAGAAGAGCACGAAGGTTGAGGCAAGAGGGCACGAATTTCGAGGGAGGAAAGACAACATTTAATGTTGCACGTTTTTTGAGGTCTGTACAACAGTTTGAAGGCACGATAATTGAGGTCCGTACAGCAGGAGAGAGAGGGTTGTTTTCCGAATCCGTACAGCAGAAAAATCAGCGCTGAAATTGAGGCTGTACAGCAGATTTAAGGCAGTCGTAAAGCACGTTTTTCGAGGCAGTCGTACAACAGTTTTTGACAGGTCGTACAACGCGTTTTTCGAGGCATCCGTACAACACAGATTTCAATGCTGTTCGTACATCATTTAATGCTGGACTATTTGCTGTAATTTCTGTTTTTGTGGGCATGAAAACCGAGGTGGAGTTTTGGCATGTTTTTCGAGATAAGTACAGTTTTTGAGGTTGCTGTAATTTTTGCTGTGTAAATTTCTGTCTCACTGTAAAAAGCATTTTTCAGAAAAATAAAGAGAAGCTTTCAGACTGGTTTTCCCCAAGAGTTGTAGGGGGTTTTTCCAGGGTCATGTTGACCAAAAATATCTGTGTTAAAATGTGTGAATGACTGTTTTAAGCTTGTTGATTTTTATTTCTGCATTTTCCAGCATTCTGTAAATTTTCCAGAATTTGTGTTTTCAGCAAAAAATTATTTTCCAGTTTGTTGAATGTAAGGATATGGGAAAGGGCATTTAACTATTTGGAGAAATAAGGTGAAACTGAAAACCGGGGTGGGAAACAGGAAATTTCTACACGCCCCGAGATTCTACCATATACAGGGATGTGGAAAAGAAATCTCAAAGCCTTTCATCAACAAGCTTTGAGGACAAAGCTTTTGAGGAGGAAGGCAATGTAATGAATAAAATAATGTAAATAATGATTAATTAGTTAATTAATAATTAGGTCAAAGGCATGTTTGATAATACATGATCTTTCGTGAATAAATTGTGTTTAGGTATATAAGCAGCCTCATTTTGTAACAATCAATCAATTCATCATACATTTTAATATAATATTTGTATCCTCAATGGCATCTGTCATTTGTCTTCAGCTAACTGGCACCTTGTTATTTGCACTATCTGGCCAAGCTCATATACTGAGGCAAGGCGTGTGCAGTCGCTATATAGGGCATTTGTCCCTCCTTTTAGGCCGACCATACAGCAACATTTAGGGCGACATCATGACTGTGTATAGGCCGACTTTATCATCCATTTCCAGCGTTGAGTGAGGGTTGTTTCATGCCATTATTTTACAAGGTTCATGACAAGGTCTTGGAGCATTTATTGATGACTAGCATTTATTGATGACTAGGCTCTTCATATACATGACACTAATTACACTTATAAACAGAAGACAAACCCTAAATAGACATCAAGAAGAAGTCTATTAACCTATAATAAAATTCTTGCTCAAGTACAATAAAAATACATTTTATTATCTTTGTCTTATTTTTCTTTACATAAACACATAATTACATAGTCAATATGAAGACCGATCCTAGTTACACTTTTCAACACTTTTAAACAATCAAAGATATGAGGAGGATAGATTTATCAGATGATGAATCGCCCGTAATAAGAATCTTCATGATTCAAGAGAGCTAGACACAACAATGTTAGTAATGTAGAATGGATTACCAAAGCTTATGATCATACCTTTATTTCTTAGCAAACCCTATAGGAATTCCTTGAAGTGTTCTCCTTGTATTCAGCCATGATCTATTACCCCTGTAATACATACTTTCAAACAACAACATGTGATACCAAGAACATGATTTGATTCCTTAAGTTAGATAACCATGGAGGATGGAATCCTATGAGAAGTTATTCCTTCTTTTAATCAAGGAATTCTTTTTGACATCCTAGATTACTTGTAATCCCTAGAAGATGAGGATTAAGGTTCTAATATTTATATTATCTAAGGACTACAATTTTTACCTTAGACTAGCTATAACCAAGGATTGTGTGACCATTTGATAAACTGAAATTCTAAAAGAAACTTATGAATATACGTACCTTGTGATTTACGTACCTGTTGATTTGTTAACTTGTTGCATGTGCATCTTGTTAAGTAGGGAATGCTTACTTGATTTTCTTAAGCTGATTTCTTGTGCTTCTCATCTGAGATCTTTGATAGATCTCCATAGGTAGCTGGATTCAGTTTCATTTGTTCAACAAGATGTAGATTGAATGTGCTTGTAGTACTTCATAGACATGTCACTACCTTGATCTTATCACTAGTCCTTATAAACATCATTGCTCCTTATCAGTGCTTTAGCCTAAATCATTGTTCTGATGATACACATACTACATAACCCGAATTATCCTTTATGACTATGATCGAAACTCCTCCTCTGAGATAGATTCAGATTTGTCTTACTTATGTACATCGAAATGCATTACTGGATCATTTCTGATATGTTTTAAGTATCTCACTGTGGTTTATAAATTTTAATTTAAATTTTAACCGACTTAAGTGTTTTGAGATATGTCACTGGATTATGGAGTCTTCTTTAGACATCTAGCACTGAACCTCTATGTGATTTTTGCACTTATTTCTTACTGTGATTGATCAAAAACTTTAATCTCTTCTTGACTGTGATTTCTGAACTGATATACTCTCTGAACCTTGTCCTTGAGATATATCGAGATCTTCCTACTTCTTCAAGGTGCTTGGATATGATGAATAGAGACTGAACTAGCTCTCTTAATTTCATTAGCCCATTGATGTCCTTGGGATCTTGATCTAACTGACTTGATCTTTAGAACTTTTCACCGAGAATACCTCAAAGGTGAATAAGTGATCTTCAAATTGCCTTTGATCATGACCATATCTCTAATACCATGTTGAGAAATCGAAAGAGGTGGCAGTTAAACGATTTCTCTTATTATGACATTATCTTGTAATGTCTTTGTAATTATTATCTGTTCTTTCGATTTATCTTTTCTTATCATCAAGATTAATGCCAAGCAACAAATAGAAGAGGACACAAGATGCAGGCACGCTGCCAGGGCAAAACCCCACTCTTTGGGAAAACTTGGTCAAATTCTTCCTTTAGTAGATTCAAGATGAGACAACCAAGACCCTAATAACCTAGACTAGAGACCTAAGTCACCTGACACGGGGACACAGGACACAATGGACACGCGGATTCGAGTGTCGGATTTGGACACGGTGACACCTGAAACAGGACACGTCCGGACACGTTATATATATATCTTAAAAATTAGATATTTCTTACACAAATTCATACAAATTCATTGATTCAAACATAGATCTTCATCTAGATGTAAGTTTTACAGTACATTGGAAGCGTCAACCTGTATCACATTTCTTTGTTTAGATAATCAGTTAATTTCTGTAATTCTTGATGATTTCTCAAGATGTAAGAGAGATAAATATTTATTAGTATGATGAATGATGATTACAAGGCTGAGGCGGTGCTCCTTTAAATAGGAGTTGACTGGCCACGCCCAATTAGAGAGACACGTCCTTTGGAAAATGATGCCTCTTCATTTCATTTAATTAATTATTTAACTAACTAATTATATTCATAATTAAATTAATAAAACAAGAACATATTCTAAATAGTTATGAACTTAGATTCATAACATTGCCTTCCCCTTAAGATGCTTTGTCCTCAAAGCATAGGTAGACTTGGGTGTTGGCGAATGAAACGTTTCGACTCCCATGATGAATCTTCCTCGGGTAGCCTTTTCCATTTAATGAGGTATTCTTTTATTGTCTTTGACCATAAAACCTTTTCTCGTGTAGCAAGTATGCCCTCTAGTTCTAGGACGATTATTCCTTCTTCATCAGTCTCTGGTATTTCTGTTTGTGCTATTTGGTTTTGCCCTAGTACTTTTTTGAGATTTGATACATGAAAAGTACTATGGATTCGACACTTATCTGGTAACTTTAATCCATAAGCTACAGGACTGATCTTCCTGACTATTTGATACGACCCATAATATTTTGGTGATAGTTTATTTTTGCCTTGTTGCTTTAACGACAACTGCTTGTAAGGTTGAAGCCTAACAAAAACCCAATCTCCTACTTCAAATTCTCTTTCAGTGCGATGTTGATCGGCTTGTTGTTTCATTCTATTACGTGCCAGGTTTAGATTTTCTTTTAATAAATTGATGATTCTTTGGTTTTCTTCCAAGTGATTTTTTACGGCTGGAACTTTAGAATTAAGAAGTGCAAAATCCTTCCATTTCGGTGGTTCATAACCATAAAGAGCTTGGAAAGGCGTCATCTTTGCCAATATATGGTAGGTGGTATTATACCACCACTCTGCCAGATGTAGCCATTGGGTCCACCTACTTTGTTTGTCAGTGACAAAGCAACGGAGATACGTTTCTAAACATTTATTTACCACTTCAGTCTGCCCATCTGTCTGGGGGTGATAGGCTATATTCATGTTGAGGGATATTCCTACCTGGTGGCAGAATTCCTTCCAGAAGTTTCCTTTTAATCTAGCGTCTCTATCACTAACTATGATCTTGGGAAACCCATGTAATTTGTATATGTTTTTACAAAATGTCTCTGCAATTTGCGTAGTTGTGTCAGTTTTCTTAATAGCCATAAAATGGGCATACTTTGTGAGCCTATCTACTACGACAAATATCTTATCTTTGTCGTCTGATACAGGTAATCCTTCTATAAAATCCATCGAGATCTCTTCCCATTTCTGATCTGGTATATGTAAGGGGTGTAATAGACCTGGTGTTGGAATGTTCTCACTTTTATTTCTTTGGCAAACATCACATTCAGCAACATATTTCTGAATCTCCTTGCTCATGCCCTTCCAATAGAATGATTGTCGAATGTTATAGTAAGTTTTATAGAATCCAACATGTCCAGTAGCTGGTGAACTGTGTGATTCCCTTAAGATTTTCGACTTAAATTTGGATGCTGGTGTTAGATAAATTCTATTCTTATACCATAAGATGTCATTCTTCCATTCAAAATTGACATATTGACTGATATTCTTAATCATAGCGTCACAATCTTCATCCTTGGCATATTCGGCTCTTATTTCATCCAACCAATCTGGAACAACAACCATGGCGGCACAAGTGGTGTGGTCGTCATCTTTACGTGAAAGAGCATTTGCGACGACATTTTCCTTCCCTTTTTTGTGTAATATTTCCAAATCGAATGCTGACAGCTTCTCCATCCATTTCTGTTGCTCTGTTGACAAAGTCTTTTGCTGAAGTAAGAATTGCAGACTATTGTGGTCAGTTCGAATTGAAAATTTACTTCCAAGCAAGTATTGGCGCCACTTAGTTAATGCATGTATGATGGCGAGCATTTCTTTTTGGTATGTTGATTTTAGCCCTTCTCGTTTATTCAGTTTGCGACTTTCGAATGCTATAGGATGGTTATCCTGCATTAATATAGCTCCAATTCTAAAACCCGAAGCATCACATTCAACTACAAATGATTTGGAAAAGTCAGGTGTTGCAAGTACCGGTGTGGTTGACATCACTTCTTTTAATTTCTTAAAACACTTATATGCTTGATTATCCCATTGAAACACATTCTTTTTTAGTAAATTAGTCAGGGGTGTTGTCAATTGTGCGTAATTTTTTATAAACCTTCTATAATAACCGGTGAGACCTAGAAATCCTCTTAGCTTCGATATGTTCTTGGGTCTAGGCCATTCTCTGATTGCCTTAATTTTGTTGGGGTCTACTTTGACTCCCTCCCTAGATATAACATGTCCAAGGTATTCAACTTCCTTCTGCCCGAAGGTGCACTTTGACAATTTAGCATAAAATTGATTCTTTTCTAAAACAGATAGTACCGTCTCCAAATGTTTGAGATGTTCCTTCCACGTCTTGCTATAAACGAGGATATCGTCAAAAAAAACTAATACAAACTTCCGCAAATATGAGTGGAAGAGATCATTCATGGTAGCTTGGAAAGTGGCTGGTGCATTTGATAATCCAAACGGCATGACTTTGAACTCATAATGTCCTTCATGGGTTCGGAAAGCTGTTTTCTCGACGTCTTCTAGTCTTACCCGTATTTGGTAATATCCTGATCTTAAATCTAATTTTGAAAAATATTCTGCACCATGTAACTCATCCAACATCTCATCAATGAATGGAATTGGAAACTTATGTTTAATCGTGATTTTATTCAATCCTCTATAATCTATACATAGTCGGAAAGATCCATCTTTCTTCCTAACTAACACCACTGGAGCAGCGTACGGGCTTCTACTCTTTGTTATGATCCCATGCTCCAACAAGTCTTGTATTAATCGTTCTATCTCTGTTTTGTGATGATGTGGGTAACGATATGGTTTGACATTTACTGGTGTAGAGTCTGGTTTAATCTCGATAATGTGTTCGATCTTCCTTTTTGGGGGTAACTCCATTGGTAAGTCTCGGAAAACCGTCTTGTATTTTTGGATTAAAGATGAAATTTCCATGGGCTGTGAGTCCCCTTCCATCGATAGTAACTCCAATTGTTGACATTGTGCCAAAAATGCTGGAGCTCCCTTGCGAATGAGTTTTTTCATTTGTTGAGCAGAGACAACTTGAGTAGGTGGGGCATGGAACCCCATTAACTTGTATCTTCTTCCATCCATTTTAAACTTAATAAATTGCTTTATGTGATTTGCTGAGTATGTACCTAATGTCCGCAACCATTCTATCCCTAAAACGACATCTACTCCCCCTAGGGGAACCATATAAAAACTAGTTTCTGTCTCATATTCACTCAATTGTAACTTGACCTTATGGCACTTGCCTATTCCATCTATTCGTTTACCATCTGCTACCATTACTTTTAAGTTTGCTACAGGGTAAGCAAAAATGTTTAGTCTTTTTGCAACATTAACATCCACAAAGTTGTGTGTACTCCCAGAGTCTATTAGGACTATAACATTATGCTTCTTAATGTGACCTGTAATATATTCCCAATTAGCCTTGCTAATTGGAATATTTCATTTTTGCTTTATTTTGCTGCTTTAGCTAGAAATAATAAATAAAGTGAGAAATAAGAGGGGTCACCTCACTTTAGTCACCTCACTTTATAAATAAAGTGTTCTTTTCCTAGTTGATTGACGTTATAACTTAGAGAGGGGCCTTGGGGGTCCACATGAGTATGATGGGGAGGCATCAGGCTGACCCAAGGTTAACTGCGCAGGTCAAAGGAGAGTAAGGACGCAGTTAAGTTTTGGAGGGAGTTTGGCATTATAAAAGGAGGGGTTCTCACCTCATTTGGGCATGCATTATTCTATATTGATATTGAGAGCTAGACTTCTGTCTGCTTAGCACGCCGGTTGTTTAGTCGGTCTGCAGCACTGTTTAGTGCAACCGAGTGTCTCCGGTGGGAGATCTCACCCTTAGCCTCGGGGGACTTCGAGTGCCTGCCCTGGTAAGGTTATTTCTGGTTTCACCCTTAGCTTCGGGGGACTTCGAGTGCCCGCCCTAGTAAGGTTATTTTATGAGTAACACCCTTCAGTTTCAGTGGGACTTGGTAGCATCTTCAGCAGGAGAATTGGAGAGGAAGAAGCCTCTGGTGGCTGCGCAGATCTGAGAAGAAGAGGACGCTGTTCCAGGAGAAAGAGGACGCTGATCAGCCTTGGAGAGTGAGGACCACATTCCGGGGAGGGACGTGATCCCGGGTCGGCGAGGGAAAGCGGCATTCGGGAGGAAGGGCCGCGGATCGGTCTGCAGGAGTGAGGACTGTTCGGCGAAGGGAAGAGGAGACGCGAGATGCGAAGGCACAGTGATAGATCCAGCCTCGGAGATTGTAGATCTGAGCAGATATTTGCAGATCTGGTTCTGTAGGTTGCAGATCTGGAGGGGTAGCACTAGATCCAGCTTGGGAGATTGCAGATCTGAGGAGATATTGGCAGATCCAGCCTAGATCTGAAGAGATAACATCGGATCCAGCCTTTGAGGTTGCAGATCTGAGGAGATATTGGCAGATCTAGCATAGATGCGAGGAAGACGTAGATCGATATAGGAGGACGCAGATCTGGAGGGACAGGACGCAGATCTGGATTGTAGGCTTCAGATCCAGCAGATCTGAGCATATAGGACGCTGATCCATCTGGGAGGACGCTGATCTGATGAGCAGGGTCATGTGAGCAGGGCTTGACAACGTTTTTGGCCTTGAGGAGCTGAGCTTTTCATCTGGAGGGTTTGGTGACCAGCACCACATCTGCTTCAGCGCTGTCACTAGCAGAAACAACGTTTTCATTGGTGAGGGTTTGGAGTATTGATATCAGCTATCTTTTGGTCTTCAGCTCATAGTTCCAGTGCAGTCCAGCTTCAGTCTTCAGAGCAGTCTTCAGCCAGCTAGGACGCTGTCCTTGTTGCAGCCATCATTTGTCTGAGAGGGCCTCCACTTGCCTAGGGCAAGGTTAGGTGCATTATTCTGATTTTTTTCTTGTATATATATAATAAGCAAAGAGGTTTGGCATTCTTATTGTGTAGTGGAATTCAGCATCGTAATTTCTATATACGTGACATAGTGTTTATTGAACATTTCCTTTGGAATCTATTCTGAGTATTTTAAGTTTTAATGTTTGTGGTTGAGTTATCCCTGTGATGGCTGCGAGCGAAATTCGTGGAATATCTTCATCTTTTTCTGGATTTGAGTTTTCACTTTCTTCATTGCTCTCCTTGTCAGTGCTATCTTCTTGTGAATCCCCATCTTGTTCTGCTTCACAGTTATAAAGTTTTTGGTTTGCACATTTATGTCCTGCGAAATATTTATCTCCACACTTCCAACATTTCCCTTCTTTTTTTCTTTCAACATTAATTGGTTGTTTCCCTTCATTGCGCATTGGTGGGGGAATGTATTTGTTTGACTTCTCCATGGGTGTTTTACCTGATTTCCCCTTAGCATAACTAACTGCCCTCTCATTATTAACATATGGGTTTCTATGGACTTTATATTTTCGTTCAATAATTATGGCGGCATGTCTGGCTTCCTCAACAGTATTGGGTTTATACAATTTTAACTCTTCCCGAATGTAGTCTTTGAAGCCACAACGATACATTTTTAATAGTTCTTCGTCTGAAAATCCTCTTTGCCTTACTGCTAATATTTCCCATTCGTGAGTGTATTCACTCACCGATCCCTTCTGCTTGAGGTGAACAAATCTCTCATATACATCATCCTCTTCCTCATCATGAAATATTTTCAACAGGGAGTTCTTTAAATTTTCCCAAGTGAATGTAAGACCATTACACTTAGGGGACCACCACATAAACCAGTCATATGCTTCTCCTTCCAGGGAGTTGGATGTTGTTATGACTTTTTCTTGCGAGCCTAATGGTGGATTTGTTGCAAAAATGGCCTCCATTTTGTTTACCCAAACGATGGCACCCCGATGGTCTTTACCATCATATGTAGGTAATTTACTTTTAATTTTAAGGAAATTCCCTTTTGGTGATTTAGTGTATTATTGACTTCCTTCAAACTGTATTTGCGGTATTCGTCCCTGAAAATTCCTTTGAAAGTCGTGATCTGGAGAAATCCCCTCTGGGGTTTTTAAGCTATGTGTTATATCCCTCAACATATCTTTTAACTCTGAGATATCCTTGGCCATTTCATCCTGCTTGTTTGTTAACTTTTCAATATTGCTTTCGCAGTCATTTATCCTTTTTGTATCGTCATTGTCCTTCGCCATTTTATTTTTTTCTTCTTAGGAGTGATTTTTTTTCTTTTTTTCTTTTTTTAATTAAATTAAATGATAAGTTTTTATAAATTATATATATATAAATTATAAAACAGATAAACTTATATATTATATAATTATATTTTATATAAACTATAAAACATATATATAATTTATATGCCCAAACGATTCAACCAGCGTTTCACTAAAAAAAAATTTATCGATTTAAAACTGAACGCAAGTCCACGCAGCGATGAGCCCGGACTACGGCCACACCGCTTGCTAACCGAAAATTTCTTTTACCCCCGATATATATTTTATAATTTAACCGTCTGTCAATGCAATTTATAAACCATGCAATTTACCATTGTAACGACTATGGCCACGCTGCTACTAACCCGCAATTGATTTCCCGTCCGATTGTATACTTAATCAAAAGTTGACCTGTTGCTGGCTTAATATTTGATTTGGACGTCTGTCAGCATGATTATAACAGTAAGACACAGCCACGGTCACACCGCTTGGGTAACCGGCATTGACCCCCCGTGACGTTTTGACACAACGTATATTTTTTATAATTCTTTTCACCGTGCAGTTTTAATTCAGCAACCCTTATATAACATTCGGGGAAAGTAACGTATTTGTAGGCTCGATTTTTGTTTCAATAGATTTCCGTTTCAACAGATATAATGCCTTTCGCTGTACAATTGAGTCCTGCTATAGTGGAACTAGCACAGCATAAGCCCGACGACACAGTATGGACGTCTATAGTTCTGGACCTTGATCGAAAGCTTTGATACCACTGAAGCGTCTAACCTGTACGTTAGATTTCTGGGCAGCTAGATAATGAGTTAATTTTTGTAATTCTTGATGATTTCTCAAGATGTAAGAGAGATAATATTTATTAATAAGATGAATGATGATTACAAGGCTAAGGCGGTGCTCCTTTAAATAGGAGTTGACTGGCCACGCCCAATTAGAGAGACACGACCCTTGAAAACGATGCCTCTTCATTTCATTTAATTAATTATTTAACTAACTAATTATATTCATAATTAAATTAATAAAACAAGAACATATTCTAAATAGTTATGAACTTAGATTCATAACATACATGATACATTGATACATCATAAAATCATACATATTACAAAGTAATAGACATATTCATCAATGATCTAATAGGAGAAAGACAAGATACTGTTGTTTTCTCATTAAGTCATCAAAATCAAAATGTGTTACATAAGTACTAGCCTCTAGGTAGTACAATGCCAATGGAAAATAGAAATAACAAATACAAAACAACTACAAGTCATCAACCTGATCCAGGCACCCAAAGACCTTTCCATGCCCTAGCTACAGTTATTGGAGGTTTGTCCTATTCCTTTGCTATATTTTTGAGCTAACTTCTGTGATTGCAAGATTAGTGCTATTCTTTGGAGAGGTCACAGTGCTGGTTTATGATCGAACATTGTAATTTGGGATTTCATCTTGGCATGCTAGCCTTTGAAGGAAGGTCACAGGCCTTTTGGACCTAAGTCCTCTCCACCGTGGCCTATTTGCAGACTTTTCAATAGCATCAGGTCTGAAGCACTTATTGCAAAACCTAAATACACAACAATAATAGAGCTTAAAGGTACTAAGTTGGTCATAATAATAGTAAGAGGACAGCAAGCTCCTTTTCTTGCTCAACTGTGATATATTTAAGAGTTGTGACTCTAATCAGAAAAACAATCATAAGCTGTAACAAAGGCCCAAAAGCACTAAAATTTGTCATATAAAAATCATAAGAAACATAAAAAGTGCTTAAGCCTCAACCCTTGTTCTTGCACATTTGATGACTGATCCTGTTGACTCAACTCACAAACTAGCATTTGTGAGAAACCAGGGAGAAATTCGTGATTTTATAAGCCCTCGGACGTTTTTTTGAGCAGTTCGAATCTGGCGAAAAGGGATTCGATCGTGTCTGTACATGACACTATCGGGACATGTTGTGCCTGTACGGACACGATCGAATCTAGGCAGTTGGACATGAATCCCCACGAATTGTGTCCGATTCGCCCGATTCGGGACCCGACGAGGGTAAACTACGAATCCGGTTTCTTAGCTAGAGACTCCTTTCATCAAGTTATCCTTGTTTGTTCTTCTGAGTAGTAGCTTCCTTTCACTTTGTTTATTGATATCTCATCACTGTAATACTACCAAGACCTCATCATTGTCATGGCATCGAGATCTCCTCATCGAGACCTCATCACAGTAAGAAAACCATGACCTTATCTGTGCTATAACACCGAGACCTCATCTCTACTATAACACTGATACCTTATCACTGCAATAGCACCGAGACCTCATCTCTACTATAACACTGATACCTTATCACTGTAATAGCACCGAGACCTCATTTCTGCAATAGCACTGAGATCTAAGTTATGTGGTAGCATCGAGTTCAAGTCACTGTAGAGGCATTGAAACCTTGAGGTAGCACCGAATTGTTCTTCTTGTGGTAGCACTGAACTGTAGTGATACTGTCGATGTGAAGCCTTCTTGCTGTGAATCCACCAAACTCTTCTTTTGTAATTACACTAAGACTGTGATTGCATAGAGACTCTGATATTGTGATAGCTCCGAAATTGTAATAGTACTGAACCTTAATCTGCACTTCCCACGCTAAGCCGAATTATACCTGTAATATCCGAATCCATTTCAGAGATAATCTGAGCTTCTGTTCTGTGATATCCACACCAATTTCAGAGACAATCCGAATTCCTATGATATTTGTGAAGTCCACACTTGTATTTATAGTAGTTTCCCATAGTAAATAAGCCAACATGACTTTGTGAAGAGGTGTCTCTGTTTAACACCGCAAAATATAGGGATCAGACATAGGACCACAAATATTAGAATGCACCAACTCTAACGCACCCTTTGACCTGGTCTCACTATGAGGATACAAAAAATTGGCTTGCTTGCTTAGCGCACACTCTTTGCGGACTCCATCTTGCTCCACCTGGATCTCTGGAAAGTTAGTAAATATCCTCTGCACCATCTAAAGAGCTTTGTAGTGTAGGTACCCCTTCCTCTTATGCCAAATCTTGATCTGGCTATTGCTCATGTATGAGAGCTTCATTGGTTGCCCTCACAACAAATTGAGATCTCTCTCCCTGTTACCAATCACCCGCTTCGATCTGAGATTGATACCTTTCAGCCCAACAACAACTTCACCTCCCTTAAAGCTGACCTCTGGTCTTTTGTCTTCCATGGCTGAAACTGAAAGGGGATTCTTCTCCAATCCTGGTACATATAATACCTTGTTCACCTCCAGGATGCCACGTGAGTCCATCTGGAACTCGATACTTCCAGCGCCCTCGACTTCATACTTGGCCTTGTCACCAAGCTCCACATTTACATCTTTGGGCCCCTTGGTCATGTTGGTGATGAGTTCTCAAGATCCCATGATATGACGAGATGCTCCACTATTCATGGACTAGACACCTCTGGTGACTGTTCCAGAAAGGAAAGATACTAGGGTGTACTAGAGTGAAGTTTTTCTCGAACTTCTCTTCCTTCTCCTTCCTTCTCCTCCATCTCTGCATTAGCTGCTGTAGCAGTCATGCCCTTGCCATTGCCCTTCTTTTTGTTAGAACACTTATTGGAAAAATGCCTGAACTTATGACAAGCAAAGCATTTGAATTTGCTCATGTCCGTTTTCTTTTTGTTATGTGAAGATGCCTTTGCTCTACTCTTTTTCTTTTGTGCAACAAGAGCAACTTCATATTTCTTTTAACTGCTCTTTCACTGTCCCTTGATCAAGGAATTTTCCTTGATCTCCTTCTGGGTGAAGTCATCCCATAATTGGCTCCAATTAGGAAGCTGTTGACAAGCAAGAATCCCATACCACAAAAGTGGGCCATTGCTTTGTGCACCCCTTCAGAGCAACTTTGACCATCTCAGAATCATGCACAATTTCCCCAATAGCTGCAACCCCTTAATGAGCCTGCTGGACTCTTGTGAGATAATATGTCATGATCCTAGATTTGTTAATTTCTCCGTCCTTCCTGAATTTCCCTAAAATTTGGGTGTGTGCCCACATATGTTCCCTGTGTGTCTCCCCATTCTTGCATCCCCCAATCCCAGAAACTTGGTGGAATATTGATAAATAATGAATATTTATTTACAAGACAGTGACAAATTGCAGCAAAGGAACATTGTTGCAGAATATAAGATAAAGTCTTATTAGATATGCACTACTATCTGAGTAGAATTTCAATGGACTAGCATGTCTTAGTTAATTTTTTCATTGAGATTGCTCATGTTGTCCCCAAAATACTCCTGTGAATCTGAATTGTTTAACTGGCTTGAAATAATGATCAATAGTTATAACAAGTGCTTTTTGGTGTTTCATTATTGTGTGAGAAATAATTTGATTTTTTTCTTTTTGGTGTGGTTGGTACATTCAGGACTTTGGTTGTGTGTGTTAGGTGAAGTAAAACTAACTCTTTTATCATCCTTTATAATTGATGCCATCACTATTACAGGTTGCCATTTCAAATAGTTAGTTTCCAGAAAATTAACTCATTTGTTATATTTGTTGTGGATGTTTAATTAACTCCAGTGGTGGTGGATCGACAACTGTTGCTGCAGTCCATGATGGTTATGTTCTTCAAAAGGTATGTGGAATGCACTCACAAGTAGGATTAACATTAATTATTTGTTTCACATGCTATTGCACATTAAATGTAGCATATATTTGACAATTTAGGACGTGCTTGAAATAGAAAGGAAAATAATGTTTACTCTAGAAACCTGAGCATGCACATTTTAAACATGACATACATTTTTATTTCCAAATATGCACGATAATATGTTGACCAGAAAAATTATTTCTTAATATCTACATCCCAATTCAGATCTAAACCCAGACTTATTGAAAGGCAGATCCTATATCTAAACTAGGAGATGCCATCATCTGCAGGCCCTCTCTACTCGCATCTCCCTTCATACTTCCTTTTCAGCTTGTGACTCCACTCTGTGGCCTGGATAAATGCATCATCACGTTTGGTTCTTTTTCATTACAATTGCCTAGCTTGTTTTGAATTAGTCATATGTTTTGGTGGACTGATTTATCCATGTGAGCAATGACTCCATGTCTCTAGTATGAAAGATATGACAGTCAAATTACAGAACGAGTGGGTTGGAGCTAACCTATTTGACATTGTACAAATATTATAGGAACAATTTTTCAGGTAGACAGATACATTTATTATAGATTTGCATCATAGATGAGTCACAGGAATTGAAGATAAGAGGGCTTGAGCAGGAATATTCAGGTCTTCGACAGAAATATGCAGAACTAGAGCAATTTATCTATTGAATAGTCCTTTATGTTTTTCCAGATGAATTCAACTATTAGAGAATGAATTTATGGATCTAAAGAATAAACGAGCAAATTTTTTTAATCAACAAGAGAACTTCAAGAAGGAAACAATAACCTGACAACAATCTTTCCAGAAGCAAGTTGAAGAACAAAGTTCACGGGCACATGTGTCTAGGAAGAAAGTACCTCTGAAGAGCAAGTGAAGTTCAAAGAAGAAAGGTATAGGTGTGCTGAGGAACTTAACCTTAGAGTTTGTGGCCTCTTTATTAATTCTAACGCTTTACAAACTGGCCAATCGTTAATCCATAAAGCCTTAGAATTGAAGGACTTCATATTCCTCCTTTATATAGGCTTCTCAAGGGTGGACGTGGCTCCTCAAATTCGACCGACTTGCTAGCTGCCAGGCCGACTTGTTCTTGAAGGGTATTTTGACACTTTTAATGACAAAAATAAATTTCTTTACAAATTACAATGTGCTTGATGGTTGTCTTCAACTTATGACAATGAATCTTTTGACTTCTTGACCTAGGACAAACCCTAGAAGCACTCAATGGGTGCTTGACCTATAAAATAAAAGACCTTGAGCATGGAACCCATGCTCCAAAAATAATAATAATAAATTTTCTTTCATTTTACAATATACAAGAATCAGAAGTACATTTCATTTTTATGAAGACCGAACCTAGTTACACATTTTTTCAACAAAACTAATGTGTATATATAAATTGCCAAACCAACGCTATGTTCTGAATATATATGCCAACTTAATATATATATATATATATTATAAACTGCCAATAATTGCTCTACATATAATTCCAAACCTACTGCTATGAGTAGCTGATATAATTCACATATCGAATTCATACATTCTTACTGAAGATTGTATCCCATACATAAGGATGATGTGAAGCGATGCTGCGATTTTAAGCAACAACAACATGATGCCCATATTGTGTAGAGAAACCAGCGTAACTATGAGACATTTGAGAACCACAAATTATCATCTGTGAAATCATATTACAAAGATCTGCTTGTGCCAAATGGTGATACATTGATGCGAGTGTTGCAGGACTAATCATTAATACAAATATACAAGAACAATTATAATTGCAGAGATAATACAGGGAGGGGAGATGAATGGGAGATCTATGGTAATTGCAGCTATGCGAGTTAATGCGAATTAACAAGCATATGAAGAGAGAGATGATATGAAACCATTCCAGGGCAAGACAAGAAGTGATTATAATAAGACAAATTCAGAGCGAGAGGATAGTTAATTACAGTGATAATTTTCAGAGCAAGACAACCACGATGATACAAATATACAAGATGTTGTAAGAAAGAGATCATATGCAAGAGTATTGCTAAAGCAAAGATGCAAGAGTCCTGTAGCTGTGCGAGATCCTTGAAGCCACGCGTGATCCCTGTAGCCTTGTAAGAGATTAGATGTATGAGTGCCCTGAGGTGCCTCAGATATGCAAGAATATAGAAGCCAGAGTGTGAGTCATGAAGTGAGAGAGGAGACTTGAGAGACCTTTAGAGACCTTTGTGTCATTACTAAGAGAAATAGATATCCGAAAATCTCAGTTAGATTTGAGTCATCCAAAGTTTCAGGTCATCCAAAGTTGTAGAGCAATCTGAATTCTCCATGACCAGGTGACTAATATGGTTGGGTATTTATACTTGATTCAACGTATGGTGAGCCGACATGAACATAATTGAAGGCGACATAAATTTAATTTCAAATTAATGTTTTCCCTCCATGAATTTGTGGCCGACTTGATGTAATATGGAGATAAATAATTAAATTCAAAATTTCCCTAAAAAATAATATTAATAGTATTTTTCAAATGCTTTCTTCAAATCAAATAAATAATAATAATATTTCGTTTTAGCCAATTCGTCTTTCAAAGGTTGCTCTTGGGGACTTCAGGTTTCCCTTTGGGAAATTTGTCTCGAGGCTGACAAATTTTAACGTCAATAAGATCTCCCTTTTAAATAAGGAGGAAAAGGATACCAAGGGATCAAGGTCCCAAGCCCCTCAAGAGAAAGGATTAGTTTTATTAATGAAATATGCAAAAGAGACCCTTTGACAGAGATAAGGGTTTCCTTTGACAGAGAGAAGGGTTTTTTAAATCTTGAAGAGGGCTTACAATAGACAACAACAAGAAGATCCTTACTGAAGTTACAAACAAAGACAATGAGGCAATTACAAGGCTCTTTTCAGCTGATAAGCCTCCAATTTTAATCTTCCTTCTCCTTTGATGATTTTTACAGCGATACTCCAAAATTTCGAAAGGGCTTTAGTGCATTTCAGATCTCGATACTAATCTTAAAAAAGAAGGCCCTTTCTGCTCACAACCTGAGGGGAAACTGCCAAAATTTATTATGATAACTCCAAAGAAAACTTGAAACCCCAGGATGCAAAGTCCTCCTGCAAAATGACAAGATTAGCAAAACAAAAATGCACCAGAGAAGTATAAAGCCCTCAGCCTAGAGAGAGGAGAACTACTGCAGCGAAATTGGTTTAATGAATTGCTATATCAGAGACAAACTATGAAGCCTTAAGGAATTTATTAAACCTTATATAACCAAATCCCCTAGAGAAAAACAATTGGGAAGGAGAATAACCTTCTTTTGTTCACGGCTTATGAGGACAAAGAGGCCTCAGATAGCTCTCGACTAGCCTAGAAAATAGCTTGAAATTCAAATTATTATTATTATTTTTAAAGGTGAATTTCTTTAAGGATCAAGGCTCTTCAAAATTTTTAGTCAAACTGTTAAGTATCCCTTCGCACCAGTCAAGAAAGAGGCCTCTCGACCTTGAGAAATAGGCCGAAAACAATGTGACTCCCTTCAAGACTTTACAAATGATAGCAAGCCTCTTTGAGATCAATTTCTATGCCAAGATTTATGATAAAAGAAAAATTACAAAGGTTCGTCAATGAAATTCAATGCTAAGGATTAAGCCCTCGAGGGCTAGCAAACAAGAGAAAAAGGCAAGTAATGCCTATGGCCTGCAAGGAAAAGCTTCAAATTTTTTATATGAGCCACAAATAATGATTATTAAACACTTATGATGCTAAGTCACCTGACACGGGGACACAGGACACGATGGACATGTGGATTCGAGTGTCGGACATGGACACAGTGACCCCTCAGAACAGGACATATTATATATATATATATATATATATACATTAAAAATTAGATATTTCTTACACAAATTCATACAAATTCATTGATTCAAACATAGATCTTCATCTAGATGTAACTTTTACAAAGATACATCATACAATTATACACAGTAATAGACATTCATCAATGATCCAATAGGAGAAAGACAAGATATTGTAGTTTTCACCTTAAGTAATCAAAATAAAAATGTGTCAGTGTTACATAGGTACTAGGTAGTAAAATTCCAATGGCAGATAGAAATAGCAAATACAAAACAACTACAAGTCTACAAGACTCAAGGCAGTGCCGCAATAGGTAGCTCATGACTCATGAGTCATTAATCCTCATCAGCATAATCATCATCACTGTCCTCATCATGATCATCGTGCTCACCACTGCTCTCCTCTGCGACATCCTCCTCCTCTGTATCCAATGTCATTTCTACATCTGCTGGTGTGGAGGATGACCCCTCTACTGTATCGCCATCATCAAATGTGACAGGCTCTAGCATTGGCTCATTGAGATCCAAGTTGGCCAATGCCAACTCAACACTGCGGTCCAGATCCATATCATCAGGAAAGACATCCCACATCTTTGTCTTTTCCTTCAACCAATCCTCCCTTTGCTTGTAAATAAGAGGAAGGTTGGTGTGTACATTAACCATTGTCTTTGCCCTGGAATGCTCAAGCCTACTCTTCTTCACACTATACAAATTCCCATATGTGCTCAAATTCCTCTCTCAACTAGAGGATGAAGTCACCTGAGAGAGGAGCCTCATGGCTAACTGTTATAGAGAAGGGCTTGTTGCCCCATGAGTTGCCCAACAAGAATAGGGCTTCTTAGGTCCCCTGTCTCTAATCACATCATAGCCTGCAAATCGCCCAGTGCCAGTGGAAATCTATGCAAAGGCATCCTCCACCTCATCAAGGGATGCCCTATCCTGAAAATCCTCCTGAATGCATCTTTCCTCCCTCGTGATATTTCACCATACATGTGAGGAGGGAATCTGTGGGAAGGTCCACCATTCAGCCACTCATGGCTGTAGTATTTTGAGTTCAAGGAGTGAGCCAAACAATGTAAAGGTGTGCAATTCTTGTCCCATTTGGTGACAAGAATATCCTGTATGCTGGTGAAGACGGCCTTTGGTGATGTCTCATACTCAGGGCACTGACTATGTAAAATAATGTTCCTCACAGACTCAATCATGGAATCCCATCCCCCATAAACCTCTTCTAGGATGGGTTGGTTTGTATCTGCAAATCGAAGCAAGAAAATGGTAGGGTCCATGATCTGAATAAGTGGATCTACCCTCTCCCACCATACATCATCCAACACTGTGTCCTTCACTCTTTATGAGTATGCTTGATCTATCTTTTTCCAAAAAGACCAAAACTCTGAAATAACCATGGCCCCAAGAGTGGTCTTGACCTCTCTCAACCTCTTCATCATGATGAATGAAGAGGCAAATCATGTATCTGCAATCTTCAACAATGATAGATGGGTGTACTCCTTGTAGATAGTGAGGGCATTTGTATGGTTTTGTGCGAAGTTGCGGATATGCTGTGCATCCTCAATAATGCTTCCAATCCAAGGCACATCAGAGATTTCAGTGCTAAGTTCAATGAATGGACAATGCAAGGTGTCCAAAAGATTTGTGGATATTTAGCTTCCATAATCATGCAAGCAGCCTTGCAAACAGATGCATTATCTGTAATGATTTGCACACAAGAATCGACACCTACATCTTCAATAACTTTAATAAATTACTCACCCATATGTTGTGCATACTTGTATTGTCCAAGTGCATCCACTGATTTCAAGAATACTGGACCATTCAAGGAAGAAACCATGAAGTTGATGAGTGGGTGCTATGCTTGATCTTTCCATCCATCACAAACAATGCTAACCCCAGATGTTGGCCATGTTGATTTAATAGGCTCAAGCATTTTTTCCACCTCTTTCTTTGCCTTCGTCAACAATGTGGTTCTAATTTTCTCTGACCCAAGAGGCAGATACCCTGATGGAGCTGTTTGAGTTAGAGCTCGACACATCTCAATAAATAGAGGTGCGTGTGCAACATTGAAGGATATGAAGTTCTGATAAAAAATAAATGCAATGGTGAGATCAAGCTCTTCCCGCTTCTCTTTCTAGAAAATCTTGTCCATTGGACCAAGTTCAATTGCCTTTCTTTTTGCTGCTTGTCTCCCACTAGAACTCTCAAATGGGAACTTGTTGTTGCTTTTTCTCAAGAATGGAAGGGGGTCATCACTCTTGTTTTGTTTTGTTTTTGATGCCACATTTGCTGTAGCAACAAATGCCTCTCTCTCCATTTCCTTCCTCTTTGCTAATGGCACCTGTGTACAAGCTGAAATGCCACAACTTGGTAAAGCCAACAAATGAGCTTTCACACGGTAATATGTGCTCATGAAATGGCTGTGGCAAAAACTGCATTTCCAAGCAACATTGCCTCCTCCCTTTGCCTTGCTGGCCCTGGCTCTCTTGGCACATATTTCGACAATGGATATTTGGGGTCTTGAGTTTGTTGTTGAGATTTTGTGTAGTTGGTGTAGCATTGAGTGTGCTCTAGCTCTGAAATTTTGTGGAGGGGCTAAGACATACTTGAACTCCAAAACCCAGAAAGTGTTTTGTGAAATTTCAGCTGGTGTTCAAGTTATTCAAATAATTAATTATTTTAATGGATTTCCCAAGTCTAAACTTAGGAAAATTAAATAATTAAAGTGAATTAATTAACACGTGCTGAATGTTCTAAAAGACATGGATCACGCAGTCTTTTAATCTAAGCCGTTGATGAATGTTTTAATCTCGACTGTTGATGAGATCATCGAAAAAGTATAAGAGAAAGGCTTGAGGGTCAGTTGGTGATACACATAGATGTAGAGCTGAGAGACTGATCTGGTATTCTAGGGCAGGGTTTGCTAAGAATTTCAAGAGCAGGTTTCTGT
Organism: Pinus albicaulis; assembly: GCA_034641835.2. NCBI lineage: Eukaryota > Viridiplantae > Streptophyta > Pinopsida > Pinales > Pinaceae > Pinus > Pinus albicaulis. Next base: position 606,504,746 of record CM076572.1, read on the forward strand.
AGCGAGGGGTAGTATTGGCTGAGGGGATGATCTGATCTCGGAGCCAAGAGTTAGCAAGAGGCAGAGGAGCAGCTTTCAAGGATAGCGTAGAGGAGCAGAGAGTAGCAACAGCAGCTACGTAGCAGTTACGCAGCTCAGAGGCTTCAGCCGCGATGCAGGTGCTACGCAGGCCCAGGAAGGGGTAGCGCTGCAGCTTCAGGGAGCTTCAGAAGTTACGCAGAGGCCTCTAGAGGCAGCGTAAGGACTACGTCACCCACTCTGGGGTTGCGTAGTCCTTCTCTGAGCAGCGTAGTGGCATGCAGAGCCTAGCAGGGCTGACACTGGGGCTTCAGGGGCAGTGCTGGGGTTTCTAGGGCCAAATCCGGGTGAGTCTTGTAAATCCCATTTGACGGTGTGGATCAATCAGATATTTGGTCTTGGAATAGCAAGTTAGCTGCAAATTTCTTTTATTCTCTGTCGGGGTTTCCAGATTTGGAACCCAGATTTGCTGTACTCAGATTCTACTTAATAAAATAAACCCTCATATCTGCTGCATCAGTTTTCCTGCTTTGGGCTTTTCCAGGGACTTATTTCCAAAAATCAGTGTCTCACTTTGTTTGAATGAGCGTAATATTTAGTAAATGATCGACATGTGTAGGCTGTTAGTTGTGTTTACTTCGGTATTTTCGGAATCTAGTTTCTGAAGATAACTTGGATAATTGAATCAAGTAGGAGAAGTAAACCATGATACTGTAGTAGAATTTTCACATGGTATCAGAGTGATAGCAGATCAAGCTGAATCTCTAGCAGATCAAGCTGAATCTCTAGCAAATCAGCTGAATAATATTTTTTTTGCAGGATAGCAGCAGAGATCGAGAAGGGGCAGCTTGGCAGCAGGAGGACGCAAATCCAGGAAGGGGCAACGTTGTCGATTCAGAAGGCCATTAAGCTTACGTAGAGCCTTCCCAGGCTAGCGTAAGGACTGTCACCTAGTTTGGGGTTACGCAATCCACTTCTGAGCAGCGTTGAGGCTACACTGGGCTAGTCAGTGAGACGCAGTCATGTCATTCTTCCTGTTGCAGAAAAGCCTTGCCAAGATCTGGAAGCAGTGCTTGAGATCTTCAGCAGTGTTGGTGTGGTTGAGATTCTGCAGGTGCAGAATTGTGCCTAACTAAGTCAACAAAGGCGGGAGGAAGACATATACTTAGCAGATCTGAGTCAAACAGATCTGAGATTCGATTAGGAGGGTGATCGAAGAGTTTTGTTCGATTGTGTTTGGGTGGAAGATTTCCAGGAGGGAAATCAGTTTTCAGAAGAAGCAGTTACTAGAGGGTTTCTAGTCACCAAGAAACCCAGATTTGGAGTTTTTGTAGCCACAAAAAGAGGGAGAAGAGTATTGTTTTTGTCAGATCTGAGCTAGATGGCTTCTCATGGGCTGAGAGACCAGGACAGGTTGGACGGTGTGTCCAACTTTGTCATCTGGAGGGCACAGATCCTATCGGTCCTAGATGAGTACGACATCAAGGACCATGCGACGAGTGTTCTAGCTGTATCTGTAGATCTTGATCCTCTGAAGAAATTTAAGGAGAATCAAGCATGGACTAAGCGTTTGATCATGGACAGAGTGAAGGATCACGTAGTACCACATATTGCTGATAAGAACACGACAAATGACATGTGGGTCGCTTTAGAAGCGATGTATCAAGGAAGCTCTGTCCAATGAAAAATGCTCTTAGAGAATTAGATGAGGCTTTTCCAGATGCATAAGGGTGAGGAAATAGATCCTTTTGTTTTCCGACTTTAGACCATCCGAGACAAATTGGTTGGCCTGGGTGCAATTCCAGACGAAGTACTCTTGGTAAGGACTGCCCTAAATGTAGTCTCTGAGGAATGTGAAACATTTGTCCAGAGTATTCTGGGCAAAGTAGCGTTACCATCCTGGGCAGACATGTGGGCAATCCTCCGCCAAGAGATCAGGAGGATCAACAAGAAGTAGAATACCAGTGGTGGGACAGTGAGAGTGAAGAAAGAAGAGGAAGATGATGCAACCCTTGCATCAAAGGAAAGAAAACATCAAGGGAAGAAGAGGGACCTTTCCAAGGTCCGGTGCTTTAACTGTGGTGAACTTGGACACTTCGCCAACACTTGTCCTAAGAAGAAGGACAAAGGAGCTTTCTAATTCCAAGGCTACAACAACAAAGGATGATGGTTTGATGATGATGCAGCCATGAGTGCTCATGTGCCTCAGGAGAAGAGGTGGGGTGATATGGATCTGTAGAGCATCTACAGACACTGGCAGGATCCTTGAGTCAACCCTACTCTTGGATCACATATGAGCTACGGGAGCCTTAAGACGGTAGCGGGATGAGTCAGAGATGGTTGCAGAAGGTCACAGTGAAGCAGAGGGCAGAGCTGAAGAGGGAGCAACATAATGCAGAGGCAACAACAATGTGGAGGCAACAACGTAGAGGCTGATGGGACTTCAACAACACAGAGAGGCCGAGCTCACACAGTGCAATGTTGCAGCAGTGTAGTGGCTTCAGGAGGACAGTGTAAATCAACAGCCAAGGGGGCTTCAGTGATGGAAGGCAGCCTGACTTATCTGTCAACAATTGGGCAGGAGTCCTTCAGTTGCTTACTTCTCGGCAACTAAGTTGCACTGCAACAGTTAGCAGGCAGTGCTATGGGCAGCATGATACAACAATTCAAGAGGGAGTTGCGATACAGATGTGGCAGTGGCATGGGCAGTAGTGCAGTGGATGGAGGGCAGCAGGCCAAGCATCAACAGCACAAAAACCAACATCAAGATCTTGCAGTACATGGTGTGGATGTATTGCTAGAGCACACTCCGTGCTAAGAGGGAGTGTTGAGATTTTGTGTAGTTGGTGTAGCATCGGGTGTGCTCTAGCCCTGAAATTTTGTGGAGGGGCTAAGAAACGCTTGAACTCCAAAACCCAAAAAGTGTTTTGTGAAATTTCAGCTGGTGTTCAAGTTATTTAAATAATTAATTATTTGAATGGATTTCCTAAGTCTAAACTTAGGAAAATTAAATAATTAAAGTGAATTAATTAACACATGTGCTGAAATGTTTTGATAGACACGAATCAAGCAGTCTTTTAATCTCAGTCGTTGATGAATGTTTTAATCTCCGCCGTTGATGAGATCATCGAAAAAGTAGAAGAGAAAGGCTTGAGGGTCAATTGGAGATACACATATGTAGAGTTGAGACATTGATCTGGAATTCCAGGGCATGTTTTGCTAAGAATTTCCGGAGCAGGTTTTTGCAGCGAGGGGTAGTATTGGCTAAGGGGATGATCTGATCTCGGAGCCAAGAGCCAACAAGAGGCAGAGGAGCAGCTTTCAAGGACAACACAGAGGAGCAGAGAGCAGCAACAGCTACGCAACGTAGAGGCTTCAGCTGCTACGCAGGCCCAGGAAGGGGCAGTGCTGCAGCTTCAAGGAGCTTCAGAAGTTACATAGAGGCCTCCAGAGGCAGCGAAAGGACTGCGTCACCCACTCTGGGGTTACGCAGTCCCTCTTTGAGCAACATAGTGGTACGCAGAGCCTAGCAGTGCTGATGTTGGGGCTTCAGGGGCAGTGCTGGGGTTTCTAGGGCTAGATCTGGGCTGTTTTGTAAATCCCGTTCGAGGGTGTGGATCAGTCAGATATTTGGTCTTGGAACAATGGTTAGCTGCAAATTTCTTTTATTCTCTGTCGGGTTTTCCAGATTTGGAACCCAGATTTGCTGTACTCAGATTCTACTTAATAAAATAAACTCTGATAATTGTTGCACCGGTTTTACCGCTTTGGGTTTTTCCGGGGAGTTATGTCCAAAAATCAGTGTGTCATTTTGTTTGAATGAGCGTAATATTCAGTAAATGATCTGCATGTGTAGGCTGTTAGTTGTGTTTAGTTCGGTATTTTCTGAATCCAATTTTTGAAGATAACTTGTATTATTGAATCAAGTAGGAGAAGTAAACCATGATACTACAGTAGAATTTTCACATTTGTTTTCCCTAAACATTTGAAGCTACTGTTGCAACCCCACTTCCAACAGATGGAATACTTGCAGACCTTGATGAAATAGGGACAAGAGGGGCATCTCTAATGGGGACATTCTTCCCCTTTCTTTGCCCCTTCCTTGCTGCCCTTGATTGAGCCATGAATGCCGTAAAAAATAAACAAAAATGACCAAATTTGTAAAACATATGCACATGCAAACCAAATGCAAAAAAATAGAGATACAATGCACTTACCGGTTGCTTGAATCTCCTTGAAAATGCTCCCTTGCTCCTTGCTCAACTCACACTCACACACTAACACAAGTGAAAAAAGAAATGAGAAATCGCGATTTTAAAAGTGCTGGGACGCTTTTTCGCGCTGTACGAGTTCAACAAATCGAGATTTGATCGTGTCCATACAGGACACGATTGGGACTTGTTCAGTCAAGTGGACTCGAATCTGTACGAATTGTTTTCGATTCGACTAATTCGGGACACATGGAGGGTGGAGGACCAATCTGGTTTCATAGTTATGATGCTAAGTATGACCCTTCAAGGTTAGCGGCTAGCCTAGATAATGAGGTCTGAAGCAAATAATAACCCAAAACCCCAAGGGAAGACCTTGGAAAAATTTGCGAAATCTTTTTAGAGGTGGAATCACTTGAGTAATCCGCTCTTGACGCAAGATAAGCCCTCAAAACCCCTGTAACTATGTTGGATAAACCTCACGAAATTTTCACAAATTGTTAGAGTTTGTCTCAAAAAAGAATTTCAAAACCCTTAAGAAAATTGTATGCAAGAATATCAATGGCTTGGAGGCCTTAAAAGGCTTGCGACCTCCTCTTCAAAGTTTTTCTAATTCCTGAAAAACAAATTAGAGTTCGAATAAATCTTGGAAAAATATTTGTGAAACTTTTTATGCCTCAATACCCTCCAGAAAATTTTGATTAGGAATAGCTAGGAGCCTAAAAATGATTGCGACCAAGAGAGAAGAGTTAGAAATGTATGCAGCCTCCAAAAATTAGAAAAAAAAAAATTGGTAACAAGAGTCGCAAATAAGAAGAGGAGGTTTAAGCCCTCCAAAAATTTGATTTCCTTCCAAGATCGTTGAGCCTAGACACCTGCAAACAATGCTAGAAATCCCAATCTATATATACAAAATAGAAAATATATACAAGGGTGAGAAAAATATTTACAAAATTTACAATGATTTACAAATAGTTTACAGGTCTAATCTATGGGTATGAGGACCCCTCCGCCCATAGATCGGATAACACAACTCTAGAAATAGCAGATATTATTGAAGCATAATTATTTAAAGAGAGATATATGAGATAAATAGAATTTTCCTCTAGCTAAGGTCTAGAGACCCTACAACAAATCCATTAGATAAATCCTTCAGGTGAAATAGAGTGGTTTCTCCCACTTCCTCGCTCAAGAGCTGGTTAACTTAAACAAAAGCATCCCCTCATGCTAGAGATTTGATACAATCAAATGATTTTCTACACAACTCAAAGATGTTTTGTTAGATCTAGATGAGACAGGAAAAAATAATGGAAGTTCTAGTAACTTAAACAAAAGCACACTGGCCACGTCCAATCCTAAAATATTCTTCAAATCCATTTACTAGTGTAAGATAGCTATACACTAATAATTCTAGCATGAGCAAATAGAAATAACAAATGTGACTACCAGTAGAAACTTAAAAATCAAAGAATCATTACCATATCCATAGAAGAAGAGCCACAATACTGCACCTCAAAAACTTGCTTTTTATTATTTCAAAATAGAGAGCTTCTAGAGCCAAAAGCTAGAGTACAAATGATACAATGAGGAGCATATGCTTCCTTATATAGAAAAAATGATAGTTCTAGAGACTCTTCCAAGTGAAAAATGGCTAGGTCCATAAATCGTTCTAGGAATTTATTCCTCTTTTTTGGCCTAATGATTTTTTCTTGAATTTTTGCTTGCCTGATTTGTGGAGATTCCCTTTTTGGAAAGTTCACATTCCTTTTTAAATAATTTTCACTTGGAGAGAATTTTATTTTCTCTCATATTTTGTATTATTCTGACCAATTTTGGGCTAATTATTTTTCCATTTTTTGCCGGAAAATAGAAATAATAATAATTTGAGGGAATAAACATAGTTTCAGCCCTCGAAATTTGTTTAAATAGAAAGTTGAGGTGTAGAGGTTCTAATTATGAGTACTGATATCCTCATAAACTTCTATAGACATTACATCAAAATAATTATTAAATTCCCGACCAGTGGGAAATTTTATTAATTAAAATTAGACATTTAGACTTAACCAAATTTTGTAAGACTTTAGATATGATCTAGGATGACATTATACATTGACTCTTTACACTAGGACTCACTTAAGACATCACATTGAGCCCCGACTCTAGCTTTGGGGTATGCTTGGGAGAAAAACTTTGCCAATTGTAAGGGTTTATAAAACACAAATAATTGGCGGAGGTAAAAGAACTCCCTAGAGTGAAACTATTTTCCAAAGCTTACCTAGATGTTTTACATGGCTTAATAAACATGGTAGAATAATTTTTACGATGATGGCCCACAAGGCTGCAAAATTTGGATTTACAACCTTGACAAAAATGCTGAAGGATAATGATGACATCTAGATGTATGATTGCTCGAACATGATGGAATGCTTTGAAAAAAAGTATGCTGCTATAGGGTTGTTGACACTTAGTGGTCAACAATATCAAAGCCTTGTTGAAAGTAGCCCTCGAAAGAGACCAGTATTCAAGCAACTTAATTGGAAAGTTAGCTTTAGAGTCAAGATCAACAACCCAATTGATTTTTGGGTCTCACATCTAAAATGGCACCAAATCTTAGAGTTGAAGACAGGTTGGATGCCGCCCTAAATTTCAGATCTTGGACTACCAAAATACTAATTTTGGAAGAGAATGAAATTCATGACCATGTGGAAAAAGTCATTCTAGTACCAAAGGGAGATGAAAAGAAAGCTAAATATAAGAAGAATGAAGCTAAGGCCACAAGAATATTTGTAGATTCCATCAAAGATCATTTTTTCCTCATGTAGCAGGATTTATGACTGGCAAGGCAATATATGATGCTTTGGTGAAATTGTATGCAAGCAACAATACCAACAGAAAATTAGCCTTTGAGGAATCGTCTTCGTAATATCACAATGACTAAATCAAACTCACTTGTCTCATATCTTATAAAGATCTCACAAGTCAGAGACAAACTTGTAGCCATTGGAGACAATATTGAAGATCCAGAATCTGTTTCAATTACTCAATGGATTTCCATCTTCATGGGAGCCATTTATTCAAGGAACTTGTGCATGATCAAAGCCTACCACATTTGAAGAGCCATGGACTGATTGTGTTCAAGACGAGTCAAGATTATCCATCTAGAAAGAACTCACAAGCTCCTTATAATGAAGAATCACAAGCCCTTGCAACTCATATTAGAAGAAAAGGAAAGGGAAGAAGGAACTTTGAAAAATTTGACAAAAAGGACATTGGAAAATTCAGTAAGAAGAATTCAGGTAGAAGACTAGCTCACAATCAAGATAAGAAAAGGAGGACATGCCAAAAGTGGAGTGTTTCACTTGTCAAAATTTTGGACATTATGCATCAAATTGGCAGGAAAGAAAAAGGAAGGAAAGGGAGCATACAGTAACCACTGATATTGAAAATGATGATGATGAGCAGCCACCTTAGAAAAAGCCAAAATATTTTTTCCTTTAGATTTGTCAAGAAATTGACAAATCCCCTCTATTTTCATTATTTTTAAATTTTTTCTTTTAAGAATTAGAGACCATTTTTTTTATTTAGTCAATCTCTTATCCTCTTCATTTTTGGCCTGATTATGTTTTTTTTTGTGAGGTTCTTGAATAATCAAGTGTATTGCAGAAGAACTGCCAATACATGGGTAGCAAGATAAGAAAGTGCAAGGCAAGATTGTAACAAGAGGATTCAATGAGAAAATTTTAGCTCCCATAAAATATGGTTATATTCTTGGAATGTTGAAAGAAATTATACATATTAACATCCATGATTGTGTCCAACAATAGGAAGAGTTTCCAGTTCCAAGAGAATTGATAGCCAAGCAAAGTGGAAGGAGCAACATTCCAAGAAGATATCATGAGCTTGATATTCTCAGATAAAATTGCACTTGACAAGTTTGATGGAGTTACAAAAGGTGTTGATAAAATTTAAAATACTAAGGGTTTGTAAACCTTAGAAGACTAGAAGGTTATGACTTGTATTGAAGTCTTGGATGAGAAAGTCCTAGGGCTTGGGAAACCATAGAAGGAGAACTAGAGTGCTAGTAGATTCATCATCTTGATAGCATGAAAATGATTTAGCTTGCAACTAAGACTTTGGTGTGGCTAGATAACTTGAGGATGAAGAAACCCTAGCTCGTACAATTCATGCAAGAAAGAAATTCCTCACTAGATTTTTCTAGAACAGAACTAGATGATGTTGGGAGTGAGGAAATTCCTCACTAGATTTTTCCTGCCAGTTTTTCTCTGTAGGATTGCCAGTTTGGGCATCTAGTTGTACTCAAGTTATTTCATTGCTGCATAATATTAAAACTCTTAGCTGTTGCACCGATTTTCTCAAGTTGGGTTTTTCCGAGGACTTTCGTCCAAAAATAGTTGTGTTATTTTATGTGTATGTGCTAGCATTTCTTTCGACGTTTATTTCTTTTGCAGTTTTTAATTTGTGAAGGTTGCAGTATATTTATTTCGATATTTGCCGTAGGAAACAACAGATAAATTGTTAAATATAATTAACAATTAGAAGAAATAACATCAGTTGTTGCAATAGGATTCAGGTCTTCGAATTTTCACATGGTATTAGAGCGCAAATGATCAGCTAGAGAGCTCAATAGCAAAGAAAGGAGGAGTTTCGCTGCTCAGTGTGGGCAGCAGTTCGAAACCCCAAAGGGCAGGACAGTCACCTTGGCCAAGAGGTTGTATTTCTTGAGGAAAATCGATTTTTCTGAGAGAGGGACAGAAAAATTTGATTTTTCCAAATCAAGGAGTTCAAGAGGCAAAGGGAGCAACCAATATTTTTTGGCAGAACAGATCTCTAGATGGACGCAGTAGTTTTGCAACAGTTTTCTAGAACAGAACTAGCGTTGGGTGGAAGAAGAGCACAAACTGAGGGAAAATTTTACTCAAGAAACTTCTAGTCTCAAGAAGTTTGATTTCCCTTGCAGATCAATAGTTGTTGTGAGTAGAGTTTCTCACTCCAAAAGGGAGTGCATATAGATGAGTAGAAGGGAAAAGGAGATTTTCGACATTTTTGTTGAGATGGCCACAACCGGGCTTCGAGATCAGGACAGGTTGGATTGAGCTTCCAACTATTTTATCTGGAAGGCAAGGATCTCCTTCCTTCTAGATGAGTTTGATCTCAAGGCTTTTATATCAATAATGTGGTAGCAGTTCTCACAGATGTAGATCAGCTCAAAGAGTACAGAAAGGAGATGGCAAGGGCGAAGAGGTTGAGCCTTGATGGTGTTCGGGATCACATTGTGTTGCACATAGCGGCCAAGCCAACAACCAAAGAGATGTGGGATACACTTTCCACGCTATACCAGGGCTCTTCTGAGCAACGCAAGATTTATTTGGAGGAGAAGCTGAGATGCGTCAGGATGCAGAAAGGGGAACGCATAGATCCCTTCCTCACCAGGGTTCTGGAGATTTGGGATCAACTTGCAGATGTTGGGGTAGTGCCTCAACCCACATAGCTAGTACGATTGGCACTAAACAATGTCTCTGAGTAGTGGTAGGTATTTTTCCAAAGAATTTTGGGAAGAGACGCCTTGCCAAGGCGGGATAGAGTATAGGCTGATTTGCAAGAGGAGTTGAGACGAGACTTGCTAAAGAGCTCCATCACTGACAACAACAACAATGGGTCGAAGCAGGTGAAGGAGGAGGAGAATGTGGCCCGCACATCAAAGGGTCCCAGTCAAGAACATGGGGAGCAACGTAGGAAGAAGGACCTGTTGAAGGTCAAGTGCTTCAGGTGTGGCGAGCTAGGCCACTACAATACCCAGTGTCTTCTCAAGAAGAAGGACAAGGAGGAGAAGTAGGACCAACAGGCAGCTTCTACCTATATCGATAAGCTGTCCTGCCGGCTGGAGGAAGACTTCGCCATGTTTGCAGACATACCTCCAGGAGTGAGGTGGAGCGACTTGGTTTTGTAGCCCCAAAGCGCTACAATTGGGCAGGATTCTTTAGGAGGTCCACCTCTTGAATCAGTACCTAGCTACGGGGGCCCACAGTGTTCAGTAGTAGGATGGACCAGTGGCAGCTGGTGTAGTCACATGCTAGAGTGACAATTGCAAAGTCTAGTAGCAGTCAGATGCTGGGGAGCGTAGTGCAGAGTTGGCAACAGTGCAGTTGGCACAGTGCCAGAGTCAGCAGCAGCGCAGAGCCTTCAGTGATAGTGTAGATGGTAGTATCGGTCAGGACCTGAGTGACAGATGCATCATACTGAACACAGTTGGTTCAGTATTTCGAATGCTTCTCAGTTGTAGATGTTGCAGTTGCAGTTGCACTTGCAACAACAACATATGAGAGGGAGTTGCAGTGCAGATGTAGTGTTGGCAACAGTTCAACAGGGTCAGCAACAACACAAATGTAGCGCACATCAGAGTTGCGCAGTTGTTGGTGGGCAGCTGTAGCTAGACATCAACAGTGTGATAGGAGATGGTGTCGAAGCAGAGTATTTCTATCAAAGGTGCATCAGTACTAGAACACATTCCTCGCTAAGAGGGAGTGTTAGTTTTTATAGCATCATATGTGTTCTAGCTTTGAAATTTTGTGGAGAGGCTAGAATACATGAGATCTCCATAACCCATAAATCGTTTCTGGAAATTCTGTCTAGAAATGACTTAATTAGATTATTAGTCAGTTTTTAAATATTTCCCAAGTCTAAACTTAGGGGTATGATTAATTAATCAGAATTAATTAAGTCAAGGTGTGAATGTTCTAGAGACTCACACGGATCGATTTCAAGTTAATCCTAGCCATCGATTAAGATCTAATCTTGGCCATTGAAGTCTCAACAGAGGATGATAAGAAGAAGTTGATGGGGCTTGGAGAAATCACTTGAGCAGTTCAATTTTACTGGGAAATCAATTTCCAGAGTAACAAGTGTTTGTAGCTGGAGAGAGATTCAGTGAGATCGAAGCAATGAGAGAGGGGCAGAGACAGTGAAGTCGGAGGAGGCATTCTAGTTCCGCTGAGTGCATTTGTAGAGACAAAAGTGACATAGAGAGGCTTACATAGAGGCAACGCAGTAGCTTCTAGAGGCAATTCCGTATTTGCTGGGGAGAAGCAGTGATTCAGTGCCGGAAGCTGGGCAGAGGTTCCAGAGGCTAGGAGAGTCATTTTCCCAGACGATAGCTGACTATACAGCTTGAGGAAAGTGGTTCTAAGCTGGGTGACATAGTGACTACGTAGAGGAAGCTTGGACCACTCAATTTTGAGCTGAGGTCAGTGATCAGATTCGCCTGTGGAGTTAGGAAATTCCTCACTAGATTTTTCTTGCTAGTTTTTATTTGCAGGATTGCCAGTTTGGGCATCTAGTTGTAGTTAGATTATTTCACTGCTGCATAATATTAAAACCCTCAGCTGCTACACCGGTTTTCCCAAGTTGGGTTTTTTCGGGGACTTTCGTCCAAAAATAATTGTGTTATTTTATGTGTGTGCTAGCATTTCTTCCAACATTTATTTCTTCTGTAGTTTTTATTTGTGAAGGTTGCACTGTATTTATTTTGATATTTTCCGTAGGAAACAACAGAGAAATTTTTAAATGGAATTAACAATTAAAAGAAGTAACACTAGTTGCTGCAATAGGATTCAGGTATTGGGATTTTCACAGTCCTCCTTGGAAGCCTATATGTAAGAGAGCATTCAACCTTAGAGAGACTCACTTATTCACTCATCATTCAAGCAAAGAAGAAGAAGAAGGTAAGTGAAAGAAGAAGGAAGAAGGAAGTCTAAGTTTTTGGGTTTTGCACTCTCTCTCTCTCACACACGCGAAGGTAAGCTAGGGTTTTTGCAACATCAAGGTCGAAATTCTCAAGGAGCAAGGAAAGGGTTGAAGTTGGAAGGACAATTTGATCTCTCATAAGGGATAGAAGAAGAAACAGGCTAAGTGTTACACAGTAATTTGTCACCCTGTTCACTTTCCGTCCCCAATCTTGAAGTGCCATGTGATGAATATTTTGCAGTATATCCACCTTGGAAAAATACATCAAGATATCTTTTAAAGCTAAAAGAAAGCTGCCTTGAAAAATTTCTAAAGAAGCTTAGCTCAAACCTTAAATTTCTGGGTCAACGCTTTTCTCTAGTTATCTGTTGGTGCTGATGGCAGGTTGCACATTCTAACCTAGAGCTGTCAACGCCCTTTTTATTGGCAAAACCATGCTGAACCCTTTCTGGCAATGTTTCCTCAAATGGAGGAGAACCTTTGAGTTGTAGAAGCTTCCAGGATGGCGAGCTGGATATTGTTCGATGGAGTTATTGTAGAGCTCTCTCATTTGGAGCTCTTAATCTTATCAATAGGGGATTATCCCTTGAGAAGTGGGCCTTCCTTCTTCTTTCATTTGCTCCTAACTCCCTCTCCCTTCGTATAAATTGATCTCCATCCCTCCACTACTGGTTGGTCATTGTTGGGCTGGTAGCCTGGTCTGATCATTAATACTTTGTATCCCTATGCTGTGTTAATGCCTAAATTGCCATTCGAGAGAAGGATCACTTGAAGAGCCCCGGTTTGGACTCAGACTACACCAAAGGAAGGCCTCCAACATCAAGGCCACGATTGCAAGCTTCCTCTTTTATATTGTCAATAATACATTTGGTGTTTCGCTTTCAAAGTCAACTTCGTCCAATGTTACAGGCTAGAGAAGAAAAGTGACTGTAAAATATTTATATTTCTTGCAAATGGTGAAGGCTTATCGTGTTAACTCGATCTCTAGGAAATTTCATTCATATAACATGGCCCGTACACATAAATACGTTAAAATAGACACATAATTCCACATTTAACATATTTAACTATTAGCCCTAATCATAGCGAAGTTCAAATGTATGCAACAACAGGAAAAATGACATCAAATTTGCACTTACACGTTATAGAATATATCCAACCAACATCATATTTGCAATATAAGAAGCTCCAAGATAGAGAGAACCCAAATCTATACATCAAAATTCATCCATCATCCAAAAATCTCCTCCAAGGAAAATATGCGAAATTCTCTTAAGAGAGAGAGATCCCAATCCAAGTGATGATACAAATGAATCCAGCTAACTCCTATTTATACACCTTTTAGGAGTTCGATTTCGCTAATGAGCCTACATTTTTCTTCAAACATAAAATAATGTGCAAATAACCTAGCTTTTGGTGACAAGCCCACCAAACTAGCTCATAAATGAAATAACAAGCCTATCACGAGGTCAAATAATAATATGTGCATGTCGTGGGGCCCTCCAAAAGGCTTGATAATGTCTAGAAATGCTTAATGACGAATAAAATCCTCAAAATGTGATGGACAAGGGGGTGGCCCCTTGTTTTCCAAGTAGTAGACCTGTGGTGCTCCCAATGGGTGTGGGGGCACACCAATGACCCCATGGGTCTCCATATGAGTCGAAGATGCCTGTAGATCCTCTGCAAGGGCTCCAATGATGGAATCAATGTTTCCATGTCATTGCTTGTGACACCTGCCAAGTGTGTGGTGCTCTTGTGGGGCTTGTTGGACATAGTGTACCACGTGCATCATCCTCGTCCCAAAAGTGGATCTCTAATAATCTTTGGACATCGGTGGGGATCTGTGGAGTGCTGTTTACTGTTGTGGAGGCCCATGGCTCTCTACAAACACCCTACATTTGCCAATGTAACCCTCTGGGAGGTTAGGACCCCATATAGGGAGACCAAACGCAAATGGACACCACCTGCAATCCTGTAAAAGATCCAATATGTCCTCTCGCCTTCTAGTACAACAAGTCATTAGAGTAATCGAGTAAAATATCTACCAAACCATACTAGACAACAAAGTGTGCACTTAATAATGGCATGCCCTTCCATAGTGGGCTTTAGCATGTGCTAGTGTTTCCACGCTCGAAAAGAGGTTAGCCAGGTACCTTATTAGGTGGTTTCTATCCTTAAAGGGGACAATATGTCCAAGGTACATCCCTCAAATGGAGGTGGCAAGTGACAAATTGTAAAATTATGTAGATGTGCTATGCTTGATAAAACTTTACTTTTCACTACAACAATCACATAAATGATCAAGTAAAATGCTGATAGAACATACTAGTGGATCTACAGAAGACAAACCAAAAACATAAAAATGTGGTGGTGTGTTACGACGGTCAACCGGATGCTTCAACCAACAAAGTCTCCTTGGTTAGCCAACCCAGCATGTGTCACAATAGCCCTCAAAATAGCCACACGGTCAACTCAAAGTCAACCCCAAAAAAGTCAATGCTGTCCAGAAAAGTCAACATAGGACAGCAGCAAGAAAGTCAACGTAGCTTGGTCTTCGGTCAACCTTTTGACCTCTGTTCTTGTGCCAATATGTACGACGTTCCAAAATCGAAGTCTCCACCAAAATTCAGCCTCTTTGGACCATGCGTTGGCCAAAGTCAACGCTAGTCAAACTTGTGTGGAAACCCTAGCTGCAGTAAATTCATCCTTCTTTCCCACGCGTGAACCAAAACTGCTTCCAAGGAGCTCGCACTAAATCAGTAGAGGAGATGTTGTGTGAGGATGAGATGAGTGAAAAAGTCCTCCAACATTGACTCTATTTATATCTATCACTGAGGTGTGTGACACATCTACTGGGGGTGAGACCTGCACATATTTGAAATTATCAAAAATAAATTCAAAATAAATGTTTTGCTCATCAGATTAAGATCAATTTTAGATCGATCTTACACCTCTCCGAAAGAGGAACCCAATACAAATATTGGTATCTTCATTTGAGCATCACCTCATGGAGTTTGGACCTAGTTGTCCAATTTTAACACTCCCTCTCAACTAGGGAGAACTCCATCCACATGTGCAATCAAACATCGTGCGTCATCCCGCCGTTACTTGCTTTGCTGGCCTCTTTATTTCAGAACAGAAGTGGGTCAGTCACAAAGACATCATTCCCGGCTGACATATTCAGCCCAGAGGTCCGAAACCTCTATCAGAATCATAAAGAGTCTCATACCAACCTGAAGTTGGTTTACCTGACCCAAAGTCAGTTGGAGGTCCGAAACCTCACTATACTTGATCCTAGATCAAGTGGTCGGACCGTGCCATCCTAGATAGAGAGTACGACAATCCCTAATGCGTTCATTAGTCTTTGTTACTAGTCTCTAGCTTTTTCCACCTCATTGGCCAAATGAGAGGTACTTCCCATGAGCCTTGAACTCAATGGGTGGGATGCATACGGGGCATAGATAATGAGAGGTGAACCAACTCAATAATCACAATGGTGGTGCCCAAGCACACCAACAAGGTTCGACAAGCCTAGCCCTGTGGTTGCTTATAGCTCCGAGAAGCTTTCCCCAAAGCCCCCTAGAGCTTCCAGAGTTCATCGTCCAACAAGATTCACATCATAGGGTCATTCCACAATACCAAGACTCTCATAGAAGGTTAGGAACTTGACCTTCCCTAGGGGTTTTGTGAGAATATCCGCGACCTGCTCATCAGTTCCTATATGATGGAGCTTTACAACATCTCGCTCTACCATATCCCGGATAAAGTGGTACTTGATATCAATATGCTTGGATCGATCGTGGAACATTGGATTCTCAGCCAAGCGAATCCCACTCTGGTTATCACAGAGTATCACGGTGGTATCTAGCACATGTCCAAACAACTCACTAAAGAGCTTTCGCAACCAAACTGCTTCACAACAGGCCATACTCGCTGCAATGTATTCGGCCTCGGCGGTGCTCAAAGCCATCGACTTCTGCTTCCTTCTCATCCATGAGATTGAAGCACAACCAAGATTGAAGCATCATCCCGATGTGCTCTTACGATCGACCACACGGCTAGCCCAATCGACATCAGTATATCCAAGAAGTGTCACGCTCCCGACAGTGTACCTCAGCCCATGGTTTATCGTGCCCCGAAGATATCTTAGAAGATTCTTGGCACCAACCCAGTGAAAGTGATGAGGCTCAACCATCTGTTGACTCAAAGTGTTCACTGCAAAACATATATCTGGACAAGTGTTCTCTGAGAACATCAGAGCCCCTACGAGTTGACGATACTCAGTAGGATTTGCCAATACCGGCCCAACAGCGTTGCCACTCAACTTCTTGAAGTTGAGCTCCATCGGCGTTGACACGGACTTGCATTCCACCATACTGAATCTTTCCAAAAGCTTCACAATGTGTTTTGCAGACTCATACTCTTCGAGCATAGAATCCTTCCAAACTTGATGCTTTATGGCTTCTTCAAAAGATCCAGGCTTGGATTGTACAATAGTACTCATGGCTGCTAGATACCCATGGTATCTACTCGGCTTCTTGCTTTCACGGAATGTCCCCCTTGGGGCCGCATGTCCCTCAGCATCCTCGAGAGTGTCCTTGAGCCATGATGGTCTCTTTCCTAGTGAAGGAGGTGGATCAATTGGGTCCATTGGTCCTTAAACATCAGGCATCATCTCATCCTCAGATCTCGGAAGATTGACTACTTTCCTCAGGGAATTATCTTCGTCAAAGGTGATATCGTGGCATATCTCCACTTCCCTTTGACCAGGGACATAGACTCTAAAAGCGTTGGAAGTTTCACTATAGCCCACAAACATTCCTTTCTTCTCAGAAGCATCCAGCTTGCTTCTCTTTTTTTCAGCACATGAAAGTAAACAGGACATCCAAAAACTCTAAAATGTGAGACGTCAGGTTTCTTACCAGAGAAAACCTCTTCGGGAGTTTTGGAGTCTAGAGCGGAATGCAGGCATTGATTTTGAATGTATACAACAGTGTTCGCAGCTTCTTCCCACAGAAACTTCGGTAGACCTTGGTCACATAGCATGGCACGGGCAGCTTCCACAATGGTCCTGTTCTTTCATTCAACAACACCATTTTGCTCAGGATTATAAACAGTTGTGGTTTCCCTCTTGATGCCAGCTTCTCTGCAAAAGTCCTTGAACTCATTTGTCTCATATTCAGTGCCATTATTAGTTCTCAAAATTTTGATCTTCTTTCCTGTCATATTTTCCACCAAGGCTTTGAAGGTACGGAACCACATGAAGGCCTCATCCTTCTTCTTTAAGAAGTATATCCAGGTTTTGCGAGAGAAGTCATCTATGAACGTCATATAATATGAACATCCTCCCAAGGATGTCACGGGAAACATACCAGATAGATCAAAATGGATCAATTATAAGACATTAGATGTCTTTGTGACACTTGAGGGGAAAGGTCCCCTTGTATGCTTTCCTTCGGCACAACCCTTACATACACCTTCATGATTATTTGGAAACTCGGGCATCCCAGTCACCTCCTTCCTTGCTTCGGGAAGGGCTTTGTAGTGAAGGTGTCCAAACCTTCGGTGCCATAGTTCAGTTTGTCGGATAGTATCACATGTTATTGCTTCTAGTGGACTTCCTCCAACCTGGTAGAGTGTATCAACTCTAAACCCAATCGTGATAGCTTCCTTGAAGTTATTCTTCCACATGAGCACCTTTCCATCAGTGACTGCCACATTGAAACCTTTGTCTTCCATGGCCGATGTAGACGCAAGGTTCTTCTTCAAATTTGGTACATAGAGTACATCCTGCAAGTGGAGGACTTGACCTTGAGACAAGTGGAGGATCACAATCCCTGTCCCTTTCACGGGATATGTGGCATTATCTCCAAGGATAATTTCCAGATTAGTATCCTTCTCAACCATATCAGAGTGCTTCCTTAAACCCAGTGATGTGCCTTGAGGCACCACTATCTATCAACCAGACATCCATAGTGCTAGGTGGAGATGCAACAAAGAGGGTAGATACAAGAATGTATTCATTTCTTTTATCAACAACATGTGATTCCTCATACCTGGAGTTTCTTGACCTTTTGAAAGGTTGATCATTTTCGTTGGAGGGAACCTTCCTTTTTCCCTTGAACCTGTTGTTCCTTTGATTGCCATTCCTTCGATTGTTGTTGTTATCATCACCATCGGGAGAATCCTTCTTGAAAGGACATTCTCTAGCATAGTGACTAGGCCCATGACAAGTGAAGCACTTGCCCTTCTTTCCTTGGGCCCCTACTTTTCCCTTGTTCTTTGGACCACCCGAGTTCTTCTTTCTAGAATGAGCAGCGTATGCAGCATTTCCTTCATTTCCATACTCCTTCATTCTTGATTCTTCTTGAATGCATCTTGACAATACTTCGTCAAAGTCAGGTATCACATTATTATTTAGAATGGTAGTGTTGAACACATGCCATTCGGATGAGAGCCCTCTAAGTGCGGAGATCACCATCTCTATCAGCTATTGTCTCCCCAATAGCCAGCAGATTGTTCTTGATTTCAATTAGCTTCAGAAAATATGATTGGATAGATTCATCCCTGTCTTTCTTCAGATTCTTCAATTGATTCTTGAAGAATAGTACTTGATTCGCATTGTTGGCCTTGAACATGAGAATCAATTTATCATACATCTCTTTGGATGTGCCCAATTCAGAGATGTAGGCCACTAGACTTTTATGAATGGATTCCCTGATCATCAACTTTGCTTTGATCTCCCCCTTCTTGTGCTTTGTTTTGGCAGTAGCAGTAGCAGTGGATGGAGGTTCTTGGATTTTACCCTGTACATAGTCCATGACATCTTGGTCTTCCAATTTGAGATCCAATATCATCTTCCAAGCATGGAAGTCATCCTTCCCAGTCAATTTGTCATCCTCCTTGAAGCCATAGTTTGTGGAACCCACTTTCCTCTTCGGTAATTGCTACAAATAGGGCTTGTCTTCACCTCAGCTCCGATACCATGTAAAATTATGTAGATGTTCTATGCTTGATGAAACTTTACTTTTCACTACAGCAATCACATAAACTATCAAGTAAAATGTTGATAGAATATACCAGTGGATCTTCAGAAGACAAACCAGAAACAGAAAAGAGTGGTGGTGCATTACGGCGGTCAATAGGATGCTTCAACCAGAAAATTCTCCTTGGTCAGCCAACCCAGCATGTGTCACAACAGCCCTCAAAACAGCCACACGGTCAACTCAAAGTCAACCCAGAAAAGTCAACGCAGGACAACAACAAGAAAGTCAACGCAACTCGGTCTTTGGTCAACCTTTTGACCTCGGTTCTTGTGCCAATATATATGGCCTTCCAAAATCGAAGTCTCCACCAAAATTCAGCCTCTTTGGACCATGCATTGACCAAAGTCAACGCTAGTCAAGCTTGTGTGGAAACCCTAGCTACAGTAAATTTGTCCTTCTTTCCCACGTGTGAACCGAAACTACATCCAAGGAGCTCGTACTAAATCAGAAGAGGAGATGTTGTGTGAGGATGAGATGAGTGAAAAAGTCCTCCAACGTTGACTCTATTTATATCAATCACTGAGGTGTGTGATACATCTGCTGGGGGTATAAAACCTTAAGGCCGACCTGCACATATTTGAAATTATCAAAAATAAATTCAAAATAAATGTTCTGCTTATCAGATTAAGAGGAACCCAATACAAATATTGGTATCTTCATCTGAGCATCACCTCATGGAGTTTGGACCTAGTTGTCCAATTTTAACACACATAAGTGAAATGGAATAGGGAATGAGAGGGGCAGTCCTGAGCTACATATTGGGGCTAAAGGGTAGCTAGAGAAGGGGAAGCCCATACTTGGGTATATAATGTATAGGAGGGAGAAATCGTGGTACATGAGGTGCCCCGACCTTGATTTTTCTACCCTTCTTTATATGCCTTTTGCCTTTTATGAATTTTCTTTAATTAACTGCTCGAGGTTCAAAGGACAAGAGCATGATTTGTAAGATATAGCAAAAGTTGAAATGATTAACCCCTTTTAGGTAGGGCGGTTTATTTCCCTCCAAGGGTTGGGACAATCATAGGTTCCTGAATTAAAAGGATGCTCATCAAGGGCCTATGGAACTAGGGTGATGACCATGGGTATGGGGTAGAGCTTGTGTATTGGCTTTTGCCCACATGCTAATTATTTTTGTCTTGACAATCTTTTTCATTTTGTGGTACAATTTCATGTTGAATGTGGCCATTTATGCTTTACTTTTTCTTTTAGCTGCTTTAAGCCTTCAACGTCCAGGGCATCATTCCATGCTTGAACCAAGGTGGGGGCAAGGGTATAGGGAGGCTGACCCTATGTGGACCTAGAGAGGCAATGTGGACCCAGATGGGAGAAATGATGAATGGGGGTGTAGTGAGTGGAAAGGGAGTAATATATGCGGATAAAGGAGCAGGACCACGCACCCAAAGTTTGGGGTTTCCCAAGTAGTACCACTGTATTTAGGAGATCCCACAGGACTAAGATCAAGGGTAACATCCAAAATAGATCGAGGGGACAAGAGCACAAACTAAGCCCACTGTTTTCGTCAAATCCCCCCATCAATCCATGCCCAAAAGTGTCTATGATAAGTAAACCCAATTCTCAATTACCAAATGACAAGACATACCTTTAGATTCAAGAGGCCCACCTTTAAAGTTTAAACATACGATCAATACAAATGGGTGAGGGACCACGTGACTGGCTCAGGTGGCGGAGAAATGGCACAATGAGCTAGTTGAAGGTTGCAAGGGGCTACTGACTGGCTATTGATTGAGGTCCATCATGGAGAAAACATTTCTCCTAGGGATATCACCCATGAATTAGTGGGTAACAGGCCCCACCATTTTGGTCAAAGAGTCACCCATTTGAATAATATAGAAACCTCAAGATGATCTCCACATTTGTCCAATTTGATCATAACACAACATCATCTAATTTGATCCACATGTGCGAAGTCAGAGTAAGAAAATTGAAGGCTAATTGAAAGAAAGACATTTGATTGAGTTTGACATGCTCTGTTTGATTGAGATCCTGCTAAAGTTTGACCAAAAATTTCACTGAGTTTGATTGTTGAAAAAGGACAAGTTTGATCTCTGAAGAACGGAAATTTTGGCTGCAGATTTGGGTTGCAGTCAACCACAATTGACTACAAGATTGTGGACATCAAAGTCAAATTTTAGACCGTTGACCAATGTTGACAAGGATTAAATTCTATGATATTTGTAGGTTTGACCAGTATTGATTAGGTTGGTACGTGACCAGGTTTGATTGGTATCTTGGTCTTGAATTTATGGCACAAATTTTTAGAATTTTTGGATTTACAATTATTGCTGAAGAACAATTTCTCCTTAGAAGAAGAGTTGCTAGGATTTTCGCATGGTTGGGTTTTCCTTGAGTAATTTTTGGTGTCTGTATTGTACTTTGCTGTCTCTTTTTGATCCTACTGTTTTCATTCCATCACTGTTGAGATATTTTGTGTAATTTCTTAATGATATATGTGATATAATAACTAAATTGGAAATCAATGGAAAGTAATTATCAAGATCAAAAGATGAGTTTCTACTTTGCATTATTGTAGAGAATTCAACAATTGGATGCCGAGCCTTCCAAGTTCCAACTATCAGGAGGCAACCACTCAACGAGTGTGGAGAGATTCCATATTGGAGTATGCCTCCATAATGAAAATTGATGTTTGGGAGGTGATGTTGAGGCCAAAGGGAAAATCCGAGGTGGTATCTCGATGGGTCTAGAAGGTCAAGCATGGATTCAAGGCTAGATTTGTGGCCAAGGTGTTCTCGTATGTAGAGGGCATTGAATATGACGAGAAATTTGCCCGCATGGCCAGATATTTGTCTATCAGGACCATTATGGCCATTGCAACTTAGATGGGGTGGATGATCGATTAGATGGACAATAAAACAATGTACCTTATTGTGGAGATTTATATTGAGCAGCCAGAAAGGTTTGAGAGACCAAGAGACACATGTGTGCAAACTCAAGAGAGCCTTGTATGGGCTCAAACAGGCTCCATGGGCATGGTATGCTCGTATTGACAACCACCTTCAGGGATTGGGCTTCACTAAGAGTGAAGGAGACCCCGACCTCTACTACATTGTTGTTGGAGGTGAGCTGCTCATTTTGGTGTTGTGCGTGGACGATCTGATTTTGACAGGAGCAAATAAGCTCATCCGAGAGTGCAAGGGAGATCTTGCAAGCGAGTTTGAGATGAAGGATATGGGGCTGATGCATTATTTCTTTGGATTGGAGGTTTGGTAGGGAGACGGGGAGATCTTCTTGGGGAAAGGCAAATACGCCCTAAAGATTTTGAGGAGAGTCCACATGTAGGATTGTAGGCCCATGACCGTGGCTCTAGTCACAAACTGGAGAAATGTGGACACATATAGATCAGAGTGAGTAGACCCCACGCTCTACCGACAGTTGATAGGATCACTTATGTATCTAGTGAACATGTGGCCAAACATATGTTTTGCAGTGAACTCCTTGAGCTAGTTCATGGATGAGCCTACTAGGGTGGATTGGGTTGTTGCCAAGGACATATTGAGGTATGTTAGGGGCACAATAAACTATAGATTTGGTATAGATATGTTGATGGGGTGAGGCTTGAGGGCTTCATTGATGCAGATAGGGCAGGGGGTCTCACAGACAGGAAGAACACATATTGTAGACCAAATATTGTGATCATGTCAACTTATTCCAACCTAGGATGATAGGCTTATGGTCTCACTTCACTCTCAAAAACAGAAGGAATAGTTCCATCTATGAGTTTGGCTCAGATTGGCTTCCTTTGGATGCAGTGTTGAATGACCCAAGATGCCCTTAACCTGTTGATGGGAGAGTTGTCTCATAAATTCTAACAGAGAAGAATCCCTTGAAGTTTTTGAGGGATATGATAAGATAATTTTATTAATGTCCATAATTTATTAACCAACCTTACTTAGGTCCAGAATTAAAAATTGCCTAAAAATGATAGACAACAGGAACCCCAGTGACGAAAATAGGAAGTTTAATGTCATTAACAAGTGATATCAAAGCTAAATGAGCCCATGCTATGATGCTTATAAATTATTTTCTAGCAGTTGTTTGGATAAGAAGAATTTGTAGGGCAACATTTGCAATTGATATGTCCACAGACAACAGGAACTCCAGTGACGATAATAGGAAGTTTAATGTCAATAACAAAGTGATATCAAAGCTAAATGAGCCCATGGTATGATGCTTATAAATTATTTTCTAGCAGTTGTTTGGATAAGAAGAATTTGTAGGGCAACATTTGCAATTGATGTGTCCACAGAAGAACATTCGTATGGCAATTATTCCTCCACCTATGCATCTTTTGCTCCCGAGTCACTAGTGGTTCACTTCCTTTTGCATACTGATCTACTTATGTCTAGTTCATGTTAGGGTTTACTGTTGTGGCTTGTACTCTCTGGTTCCATTGTCCTATGGTGGTTGCTTCTAGAAATTATCTTGTTGTATCTATACATAATGGAGCAAACCCTTATGTTCCAGGCAAAGCCATAAAGATGTCTCAGATATTCTTGTAAATCATTTTAAGTTTAAATATAAAATGTTTTATTTTGTGAATCATGATCTGTTTGTCTCACTCCATTGAAGCCATCTGATGGTTTCCATCTTGCTATATATATAAACTAATGTCTCGCAAATACCACAAAGGTAGGTCAACGGGACTAAAAAGGGTACGTCCAGTTTAAATACACTGCAGAAGTGCAAAAGAACTCCTAGATCAATAATGAAATATGTGTTTGGATTCTGGAATCCTTGTGGGTTATGTACTTAATAAGCTTAAATGTTAACTGCTGTTCCCTTAGTAAGTTCATGTTTTTTAGTTGCTGGTGTATTGCAAGGCTATACTGGTTATATTTTTTCTGATATCTTGTTATCCTCATTTGTGTACCTTGTGGAATTTCCTTTGGTTTTAATAACAGCTCCCTTATGTCGGTAGTGCCTAGTCTACAATCTCGTTGGCAGTTTTTATCTATGCAATTAATGTACTAAGTATTGGGGAGCTTAAGCTTGTTCACACTTCTTGCAAGTATGTAACTGAATTCTATTAAAAGAATTTAACTGAGGCTTCCATTGCTTTCAGTTGTTTCTTTTTTCTTCAGAACGAAAACCTTGTGGTGAAACCCAAGAGATGCTTCCTCACATTCATGGATAGCATCCCTAGTAAACCTGTCAGCATAAATTAATGTGCCTGACCTTAGGGATTCGAATTGGGCAGCTGTTGGCAAGGAGTTAGACAAATGCCCAACAACATTGGTTACAACTGATTAGTTAGGCCCTTGGGCTTTTAGTAGTTTTTTTTAATTTTAATTTTAATTTTTCTATCTAATTATATTGACAAATTGCATATCAAATTTAGTTGTTTCTATGAGTCTCAGGCTTGAACTTTTTAACCGGGAATTCTTTAATAGTTAATATTTCCCAACTTGCACTTTCCAATTTACTTATGCTTTTTGGCAGGCCGTGGTGTCTTCTCCCATTGGTGGGGAGGTTTTAACCGACTGCCTTATGAGGTCATTGGAGAGTAAAGGGATTTTGGTAACCTATCTTTCAGTTCTTCTGTTTGGCTTAACCATTTTCCTATCAGCTTATAATTATCATTTCTTTGATTTCTAATTAGTCAATTCCTGTACATTGTAGGTCAAGCCTCGATATTCATTCAAGAGAAAGGAGGTTCGACCAGGAGAATTTCAAGTTAGTATGTCATCCCTGTTTCCTTGTTTGTTGAAATGGTCTTTCACTGAGAGTATTGCATTACTCTAGTCTCAATTTTTTTGTTGATGATTTAGTTCTCTCTCTTTACCAAATAGTCTTAAAAGTCTTGTATTCTATATTGCTGGGCAAAAAATATTCTTCTTTCTTGATGTACTATTTTTGTTTTTGTTCTTCCTATGATGGATAATTAAACAGTCCTTCTTTGGTATTGTTGGGAAAGTTGTTGCTCCCTTACAATATATCTACTGGTATAATGTTATTCTATTTCTCGACAGGACTAGAGAACTTACACAAGAAACTTGAGTACTGTGCTTAAAAATTAAAAATACCATGTGAAGGGACTGCTCATCTGATTAATACTAATTTTAGGATGTTCTGAAACTTTTGCCAGTAACTCATAGTAAATTTTTCTATGTGTGATTGATGTTAACAAGTTTCATTTGGAAGACTGGTACAGTCAGCCTCTAATTTGAGAGAAATGCGGTGTTGTTATTTGCATCTTATTCTTGCTCTTTTTTTGATTTTGTTAAAAAAAAATACAATCAATATTTGCTGTTCTGTTATTAAAGTTGAGGATTTCAAGGTATATGTTACAGCGGTGATAAGGGGAAAATTTTGTTTGGGAAAGAGGCTAGACACTAACACATGCAGTTATATGGACATATTTCAGATGTGCTTGGTTGAAAATTATCAATAATATTTTTCTTGGCTCTATAATAGTTATAATCAAGGCTGCTTGGAAGAGGCAGTGGGAGTGGCATTTTTCAGAAGCTTTTGGGTCAGGACTGTTTTTTATATAATATATATTTTTATATATTTTGATGCATATATATCAATAAAAACATGTAGAATGATGTATTAGTTATAAATAGCATAAAAACATGGATTAAATGTTGATTTTTTGTAGCATCGGAAGGGCTTTAAGTTTCAAATTTTGTGGAGAGGCTTAGGCACTGGTATTCCAAAGAACCCAGAAACCATTTGCGAAAATTCCACTCGGATTATGTTTTATTGTAAAAATTAATTATTTTTATTGGGACCCTAAGTCTAACTTAGAGAAATTAAATAATTAAAGGCTATTAATAAAATAGAGTGACAATGATCTAGAAAGCAAAGATCAAGTCATGTTATATTCTTAGCCATTGATTAGAGATCTAATCTCGACTGTTGATTTCTCAACGAGAAGACTATAAGGAAAGGCTTGAGGGTCATTTGGAAAGACACACCGAGTGAATCAAGTGATTGAATTCTTCTGACGGAGCAAGTGCTCAGACAAAGATCAGATCTAAGTGATTCCAGTTGCGTTGAGGGGTAGAGACAGTTATTGGTCGGAGGATCTTCTCCGGGACCAAGAATACATAGCAGAGAGGCAACATGACCAGCAAAGGAACCGGTGGAGCCTCCAGAGGGTGTGAGCAAGCCCACTTAAAGACTGCGCAATGCTTTTGAGAGACAATCTGAGATTTGCTATAAATCGGGGTTTCTGAGCCGAGAGGGCTGAAACTCGATTTTTGGAGAGGCAATTCGATTCAGAGAGGAAGTGACGCAGTCCACAAAAGTCCCCATGTAGGCCTACGCATCTACTGCGCAGAGGGAGCCAGGGTTTCGCCAGTTCAGATCCAGATTAGCCGGGACTTGCATTGTGAGGTAAAACTCACTATATTTTTTCTGTCGTGATTTCTCTGTACTGGATAGCCAGCAAGGCATCCAGAGATTATATTCAGAAATTGCTGCTTAATAATATCAAACTCTCAGACCTGCTGCACCGATTTTCCCGCATTGGGTTTTTTCGAGGATTTAGTCCAAAATAAAGGTGTCCTATGTGTGATTTCTTCTTGCTCAGTTTCCTTGTTTTAGAATCATAAAGTATTAAGTGTAGGCTGCTTCAGTAATTCACTTTAGTAATTCATGAAGGAATATGAATTAATTTTGTAATGTAATTTACATAATAGGAGAAGTAAATTTAGTTAGTTGCAACAGGATTCCTAAGACTGTCAGATTTAGGAATTTTCACATTAAACCATATAATATCAATCATCTAGTACTTATAATTTTCATCAACCATAGGTCCACAAGTTAGGGCTTTTATTAAAATTTCTCTTTCATGATAATTACTTGTGATTTTGTTATGCTTCTTTCTCTTAGATCTTATCTTCATTAGATTATTATGTTCTTCATCAAGTCAATTACCAAATGCATAAGAGACACAAATATTTAGGTTAGCAATTCAGGGTCAAAGCCTCTCCCTCTTGGAGAGGAAAACCCGAAAGTCATTCTTCTTATAGATCTTCAATTGACGAGTACCATAACCATGACACAAACCCTTGACACTAATATGCCTCCAAGACCCTTGTCACTGCTCTTCTAGGCTCCTTATGATGATCTTCTTTTTTCCACTGCTTTGCACCAAACCTAGGGAAGCTCAGTCCCTAGCCTTCTATTCTTTCTTCTTTGATCTAGCCTCGGTCACCTAGACACTTCTCCTCGACCTACCTTTCTTTGTCCTTAATGCCCAAGACAAAGATCTCATTTTCTGCAATAGCTCTCCTTTTCGCTATATATATATATCCTTGGTTCCTTTCCAAATAGGATGACCCAAGATCGAGGCTGTACAACCTCTCCTACGCACTGATAGCAACCTCCTCACGCACTGTATGTAGAATTATTCTATACATGGGTAGTCCTCGGTCTACCTTCTTCTCGCATCTATCTTCGCACTGATTACAATTCTTATCTTGTTCTATGATTGCAGATCCTTTGTTGATATGAATATACCTCAGACCGAGTTATGTGAGAGCCCTTCCTCTTCGTTGTAATGTGTACTTCCTTCGCACTAACCTCAGACCCTATATCACACTTCTAGTTACAGATCTGTTTGAATTGTTGGTGTAGTTATGAGGCTGCAATCCTTTTTTTTATAGAGTCTGTCTCCCATCTCTAGGCCGACATCACTGAATGAAGGTGAACCGTCTTGAGTATCTTCAACATATATATTTAGCCTACTTCTTGGAGCATAGAGACAAGGGTTTGGAGCATATCTTTACATCAATAATTTGTCTCTTTAAAAGTGTAACATCTCTTCATATACATGACTCTAAATTATATTTATGACAAGATGACAAATCGTAAAGACGTCAAGAAGAAGTCTTTGACCTATAATTAAAACTCCTTGCTCATGAAACCCATGAGGCAAGCATTACAAAATACATTTTATTATCTTTGTCTTATTCATTATATAAATTCATAATTACAAGTCATTATGAAGGCCGAACCTAGTTACACTTTTCAACAACAACATCTTGATTTTCATCAACCTTAAAGTTTCAGAGTTTCAAAATTCGATATATAACATTTGTCATCACTAAAATTGTACTTGTAACCAACCAAACTATAACAAACAATATCAAGCATGGAATGAAACTTATTCAGGAAGCATCATATTCATAATTCCTTACCAATGAGTTATAATTGCCAACTTCAAACTTCAAACTTAAATTATCATATATTTCTTACAAAAAATACCATAATAAATATGAAAGAGTCAATAGTTATAAAAAATACTAGAAAGTTGAAACTAGAGAAGACAAGTAAATCTAATATCTACTAAAATTTTTTATTGCCTCGAGAAACATATAATTTCTTTTCTTGTGATCTATGAACAATGAGAATCTCCTCTTGCATAGTCTGAAAACTACTTCCAAAACCAAAAGGTAAATTACCCATGTAATGTTGTAGATAGAGGTGGCGACAAAGATGGTGCAACTTGAGTACTGCTAGTGGATGGCGGTGGCATTGCTATTGATGCTATTGTTGTTGCTTCATCCTCCTTGTCCAAAAGTTTTTCTTCCAATTGTTCTAATGCAAGGCTCAATTCTCCAAATTATCTTCCTCTGGGTGGCTGTCCCAAGTGATATATGCTCTATAAAATTGAGCCTTCTCACAATAATGTGTCAACAACCTTAAGTTGTAGTGTACATAAACCAAGCTTTTTACCTAGTTTTCATTGAGACAATTTCTTTGACACTGTGGATGAAACCATAGGTGCTCCAACACCTCTATAGAAGAAGTATTCACCACCTTTGAAAGCACTTTAATTACCAAGTTTTCCAAATGTCCCCCAGAGCCATTCATGCTTCACCACGCAACAAGATCCAATCTATTTCAATTATAGATTGCATGCAAAGAACCAAACATCCCAGTTTGACTGAAGTATTTGCTTAATTCTCCATGCAATCTAGTACACCCTTCCTTGTTAGGGATCATCTTGTCTAATGTTAGCATATACCCATTTTGTACCTCTAGATCTGAATGGGGTTTTATCCTATGCCCACACCTAGGAGCAAGTTTGGCCAACCAAGATGGAGAGTAATATTTTGGTGTAAGGACACAAGGCATGGAGTGGAACATTAAGATTATTCCACCTTTTGACCACATGTTTGTGAATATGATCATACAAGATCACATCTTTCAGCTGAACAATATCTTTGATTTGCCCTAGCATGCTATCCATCTTCTCATACACCTCCCCAATCACCGACACAATTGTATTTGAAAAACGAATCATGTTATAAATGTGCTTGGAGAACTGCAACACACTTCACACTTGCCCAAAATTGATCATAAAAAACGACGTCCTCCACTGCTTGAAAATCTTCCCTGTCAGATGTGGTTGCAACTTTGTCCTTTAATACCTGCCATGATTAATTTGATACCATGCTAGCCATGCCTCTCTTACTTTCAAAAGGAGCATGAAGGTGAGGTAATAGCTAGCAAATCTAGTTTTTGCAATATTCAATAAACCTTGAGTGACTGTAGAGAAGGCCATGGGCATTGCTATGATTGGTGATAAATTTTATCATGTACTTTCCTTTCTTGTACAATGAACCAATCCATTTGTATTCAAGTTTCTTTATCTAAATAATGTCATGCATCTAAAGGTTCATTGTGTGAACCAAACACCCAAGCCAAACTGTGTTGGGGTATCTAACCTCATTGATTGCTCCCATTGCCTTACACTTATAGGCATTATCGGTCATGACTTAGATGACATTGTATGGCCCAATAATATCAGTCTTTTGAATTAATGGTTTTGCATTGTCAATGTTGAACTTGAACTTATCTGAGTAGTCATGAGATGAAAAGAAGATTTCACCAGTAGCAAACACACCAAGAACACTTATCAATGGATTGCCTTTTACATTTGTCCAACCATCATATATAATGGATACCCCATATTCATTCCAAGCATTTGTGAATTTACCCAAAGCATTTTTTTTATTTTTATTTTGGCTTTTTCTTAATCAATTCCCACGGTTCTATCTTTGTCATACCTAGGGCTCTTGTATCTATTAGGGGCATCATTGATGGTAGAAACCATTTCATACCAATAAGGTGAGCGAAGAACATTGAATGGTATGTCCCATGTAAAGAGACCATAAATTTTTTACATCCACGTCATCCAAACAACCTTGATCAAGGAGTTATGATATTGTTCTACGCCTTAAAGGGATGTCTATTCTCGTGGTTGCGAATCCACTACCATGGGTGGATGTTGATGGAGGCCTTGCTCTATGTGTTCTAGTGGTGTCATGGTCACCCTTTGATCTTTTTGATTTGTATTCTGCTTCCTCCTCTTCCCTTATATATTTTGTTCTTTGTTGTGTTAGCACATTTGCATAGGTTTTGATTC
Source organism: Pinus albicaulis (assembly GCA_034641835.2). NCBI lineage: Eukaryota > Viridiplantae > Streptophyta > Pinopsida > Pinales > Pinaceae > Pinus > Pinus albicaulis. The sequence goes on from CM076572.1 coordinate 606,535,201, forward strand.
CTATTGGCTTATTTTCAACCCATGGCTTTTTCACACATAGATGCTTTCTGGCACTGGGATATGAACCTGTGTAAGTATATTTGCAGTTGGGGCATATAAATATAGTGTTTCCATCCTCTTGTCCTCCTCCAAGCCTTGTAACATATTTCCACAAGGGTGTTTGGTCTACCTTGTTTTTCTTTCCATCATCTTCATTCCCATTACCCTCCTCCTCTTTCTCTTGGTGCTCCTTGTTTCCAGGGGTATTGTAATCCACCACTACCCACTTCTTCATCATCTTCATCACTTATTCTGTTTCCCAATTTTTGAAAAATGTAACTAGTATCGGTCTTCATAATTGTATTTGAGTCATGATGTAATATATTTATCAAAAGAAAGAAAAACAAATTTTATTATGAAAGAAATTGACTTATTAAAACATGGGTTTCATGCTTGGGTTTGTATCAAGAGTCCTTTTCGTTGTCGTTATGTAATAGACCCTTCTTGGGCTTCTTGAGTCAAGAAATAAATTTATTTTAGTGTTAAATAAGTCATTTAGGCCTCCTACACCAGGTTGGCCTCAAGGACGAACAAGTCGGCTTCATCAAAGGAATTTGACCTCATGGAAGTAGTATAAGTAAAGGGAGCTCGATTCATTTGGAGACATACTCGCTAAAGTTCAATCTTCATAGAGAAAGAGGATGAAAAGTAGGGTGAAGTGCAGGAGAAGAAGACCTAATCAAAGAAGGAAGAAAATCAAAGTTTTTTGGGCATCTCTCTCACACATGCGAAGTATGCTAGGGATTTTGGATTGCAGTTGGGGTCAAAATTTCTGAATTAGTTGTAGAACCGAAATTTTGAAGCTACAGGAGGGCCAAAGTTGCAAACCTGAACCTGGGCCGAAATTCTGATGGAGTAGGGATGAAATTATGTTTCGATGCAGTATTGATACAGTGTTGTTGCTGTTAACGTTGGAGTTTGGAAGGACAATTTGAGGGCTGACTTGGTGGAGGAGGAAGGTCTTTTGGTCTAAGATCTTGCGCTATCTCAATTTGAATTTACTAGTGGAAGAGTTTGACTGGGTTTTCCCCTATAGAGGGGTTTTAGCCTTCTAAGTGCCTATATTTGCTGTCGTTGATCTTCATTTTTTGATTTGATGATTGCTTGATGAAACAAAGATAAAAGAAGAACATAAAGAGAAGATTATAAGACTACCAAAATATCACAAGTAATTATCAATAAGAAAATCTTTCTGCCTTTTTGATTTTCTAACATGGTATCAGAGCTAGGGTGAAGGAGGAAAGAAAAAGTTAGCTTGAAGGTCTATTGTGTGAAAGATCCTGAAACTACTTAACATAAATTTCTATTGCAGAAATCTAGTTTACTTCTCCTACTTGTGTTTTTACATTTACAAGTTATATTCAAAAATATTCAGAAAACAACGAAGTAAACACACTGCATATCTACACATACATGCAGATAAAGTACTGAAGAAATAATTACACATGACAAAGGACACGATTTTTCGGACAAATGTCCCTAGAAAAACCCAATGCGGGAAAATCAGTGCAACAACTCTTAGAGGGTTTTATTATTATACAGAATTCTGAATACATTCAAGGGCACCAGACATGGTTTGCTCAAACAGGGAAAATCTCGGCAGATTTACCTCTATCTCAAAGCGACAAAAATGAAGAACCCCATAGGTGCCTACGTAGTCACTTCGTCACCCTTCAGTGTGGTTGCTTCATGCCTTCTAGATCTTGTTATCACTCAGTAATTTCTCAAGGTTAAAGAAAGAAATAGTCCGAGGTAACCACAAACCTACTTCAAACTCTAGGATCTAGCCTTCTTAGGGTTCAGAGAGGGCTCTCTTTTTAAGATTTATCTTTGTTTGATTTGTAAATATTAGGCTAGTTATGAATGTGCAGCTTTGGTTTTGGTTTTGGTTGATTTGGTGGGAAAAATCACTTGAAAGTATGGATAGTGGGAGATCTATTTGTCCATTGGGCTAAGGAGTCAAAATCAAGCTAATAGAACTGGGATCAAGGCCAAAAGGTCAAATGTTTTCAGGGCAAGATAGATAACCCTTGGAGATCTTGGAAAGTTGTTTTTATGAGGTGGTATGATCGAGATAAAGGGCACATAAGAATCCTTTGATCCGGAAAAGGGAAGTAGTAGGCAGAGGTCAAACGAGTGAGAAATTAAGAATTCTCTACACTAGAAATCAGAGGAAAACATAGAAATGATAACTAGTTAAAAACACGGTGCTCTTAACAAATCTTGTAGTAATACTCATAGTTATTCATTCAAATTTAGAATTAGACATAGATGGATGCATGTAACAAAGAAAGATAACAGTGACAAGTAAAGAAATACTTCACTCCAAATAGCTCATCACAAGAATCCTAAAGTATGATGCCAATTGGTTTGATCCAGTCTGCTACTCAAATTCGAACACAAAAGCCTTCAAGTCCAACAAAATGTCTATTGAAATCTCCAACAATTTATTCCACAAAAATACTTCAAAAGATGAAGTATATTTACAAATTCTAAACTAAAATATCTTGAACAAATATCAAGATTGATTTACAAATATCTCAAACTGTTTTACATAAATAGAACTTAAATAATGGACACTCAAAACTAATGAATCTATTTGGCACTATACTTATGGATTAGTGGTGACAAAGAAGAGAATTCGAATTTGATATCAACTCTAAGTTGATGATGAGGCATCCAAGTCACTAACTGTCTCATTTCTTTGTGCATTTTGCTTTAGAAATTCTGTAAACTTGGCGTCCAATGATACCTTTGTATATCTCAATCCGAAATATATATGTAAAAAGTGTAGGAGGTTATTGTAGATGAATATGTTGGTGAGATAAACCTCTCTCAGTTCCCTAAAATTCTGCTCCAGCTGTTCACAACTGGCTCTGCAAAAAGATGTGTAAAACAGAGCTTTGCACAGTTTGAAAAATAGGCTGTAAATTTGTGCATGTATCTCTCAGTCTGTAATACCTGTGCAAAAATTGAGATAGGTTTTTGTAGATGGGTCTGTTATGAACAAAAACCTCCTTCGGTTTTGTAAGATGTATTTAGGATTGGCCACAATCTTCTCTGCAAATTTTCTGTAAAGAGTGCTTTCAAATATTGTTTAATATTTCCAAACCCATAATGACTGTTAGAAAAGTGAGAGAGGTTTTTGTAGTTGGACATCTTAGGAACATAAAACTCCTTCAGTTTTGCAAAATTCATCTTGGATTGGTCACAATAGTTTATGCAAAACAATAACTTAAACAAGAAATTTTTGCAAAAATGTCCCTTCTTGCTCTGTTTTCATCTTTTAACTGTTTTTACTTTCACTTTGGATAAACTTCATTGTTGTTGGTGAAAATATTTTCATCTTACTGCCTCTGTATTTACTTTTACTGTTTTACCTTGACTGCTCTGTTACCTTTTCACTTTTACCTTTTACAGTAAGAGTGAGTAAAATATGTCCTGGAGAATTACTGATGGAAATGTTTTCATCCTCTGTTCTGACCACTTGTGTAAATTTCTTCATTCTGCTTTGCTACTGTATGAAATCTTCTTGTTTTTAGGAAAACAATTTGAACTCATTTCCTTGTGAATTTTTTGAGTAAACAGGCCTTTAACTAGTATTAAGCTGTTTATCCAAATTATTCTTTTGCCAATAACTTGCAAAACAGAATAAATGTTAATGAAACCTTGGCTACAAGGAGAGTTTCTCTGGGTCAGCGGAGTTTTGCCAATAACTTGCAAAACAGAATAAATGTTAATGAAACCTTGGCTACAAGGAGAGTTTCTCTGGGTCAGCGGAGGTTTTCTGAGGGTTGTTTGAAGTCTTTGGAAGTAAATTGGAAGCTTTAAGTGGTTTTAACAACAGTTGCAATGGCTTTTTTTTCAGGTCCTCTAGGCGTAAAATAGTGTACCAGGAGCTTTGTTTCTTTAGCCGGGATGAATAAACACACTGAAAATGCAAAAAAGGGCTTTACTGGTGCATATGGGGTTTTATGGTTTAAACAAAATTGGCATTAAATGGCAGTCATGTCGGGAAAATAGGCGGTTTTTGGGCTTCATAGGATAGAAACCGTGAGTGGTTATCGCGCGGGACTAAGGTGGTAAGTGGTTTCAAATGAATTGGACACGATCCAATAAAAATAAGCCACGTAGAGGAGGGTGGAAAGGCTAAAACAACCTATTTCGCATAGAAATGGAATGTGTTGATATCGCACAACTTTATTTGCGATATGGGTTATTGATCATTGGATTGGGAAAGACTCGTGCGAACGGTTGAGATTTGTTTTGGAAGATGTATCGAGATTTCGGAGTGGGCCCAGGGTTTGTTAATCCGGCGGGATAATTATGTATTAAAATAATGTTTTAATACATAACCTTGGTTTATTATGAATGGTGGAAGTTAGAGCTTTTAACAAAGGGGATGCAGGCGAATGTAATATTAGGACTGGCGGGGGATATAGTAGGTAGGTCCGACATATATGACGTGTAGAATTTAAAACTATATGTTATAATTAAAATTTGGGTTGGGAATTAAAATAAAAGTGGAATTAATATAATACGGGCTAAGGGGTATATAGTGGAGCTAATACATAAGTTTGAAATTAATATGAAATAAAGAGGTAATATATGATATGAATGAAAAATACATATTTTAACACTAAGTAAAGTGTAAAAGATAGACAAATAAGCATATTTTGTCCCTTTATGTTTTTCACACTTCAACTTAGGATAAAATGAATTTTATGGGTTTCTGAGTGATTTTGAAATGGAAATGAAATTAATTATTTAGGGTTTTTACTTTTACCAAGTAAAAATGGGTTTTTACTTAGGAAAAGGGATCATGATTATCGATGAAGGGTAAATGTTGATAAAATGGGGTTTTATGCAGGAATTCAATATTTTTAACTAATCAGTCATTGAGCCTTGGGTCCGGTCCCAATAGAAGTCAAAGAAATGCTTTGAGCCTTTTTAACTGAAGGTTTAGAATATTGAATCATTGTAAGGGGGGGGAAATTAGTAATTTTGCTCGATGATGCTTTATTACATGCTTGCACAACTGCTTTCTACCTACCTATCATTATTTCTAACATTTTTTACTTCATTTTCATGGGTGCATTTAAGCTTGCAACCCTAAATCAATTTTCTTTCAAAACATAAAAACTATCTAATTATAACCTTATTTCATCCAAGGGCTCAGATTAAACTGTTGAGCTCCTCATTTATTCTCTATCTTATCTACTGATTTGTCAAGTTTAAAATGTTTGACAGATCTTTATTCACTATCTAACAACATGAAATTTAAAGCATGGGAGGTCAAGTTTAAGCTTTTTGACCCTCATGGATTTAGGACAAGCTGCACACAATTTTATTGGCAAAAGGTAAACTAAAGTAGTGGCATTTAAACTTGCAACACTTTCATGATCTATTTTTGATGGGGTTCATATTTAATATTCTTTTGATCTTTGTTTCTTTTCGTCCTTTGATTGTTCTTTTAGGACATACCCTCTTTTCATTTTTTAATTTGGGAATACATTTGCAGAAAGCAAAGGTATGTACAATATTTCAAGATTTTAACGGAGTCAATTCAAAATTATGAATTCTATATTTATAGGACCCTAACAGATCTGTTGAAAACGAGCCTTTTCTGGCTCACTGCAACCCTACAGCTGCCTTTCCCAGCTCTGCGTCAACCCTCCTGCCCTGTGTCAATCTCTGCGTTGCCTCTGCGTAGCTCTGGCTGGGCCTGCGTCACCCTGGCTGAGCCTACATAGCCTCTGCACAGCTCTGGCTTGGCTTGCATCACCTTGGCTGAGCCTATGCTGCTTTGGCTGGGCCTGCGTCACCCTTGCTAGTTCTCTGCGCTACTCTTGTACAGATCTGCCTCTTTGCCAATGTATTCTTAGCCTCGGATCTAAAATCCCACTGTTGATTTGTTCCTCACTGCACTGCAAGCTCACTCGAAAAGCCTCAGCAAACCGTGCCCCAAAATTTCGACTTAGCTCAGTGTTGCGACTCTGTGTGTTTTCTCCAACTGACCCCAAGCCTTCCTTTAATACTTTTCTCGTTGAACATTCAATGACCATGATCTAATCTCTAATCGACGACTAAGATGAGAAAAGACTTTATCCACGTCACTTCGAATATTCTCACCCACATGTTTAAATTAATTCACTTTAATTATTTAATTTCCCTAAGTTAGACTTAGGGTCTCCATTAAAATAATTAATATTTTGAATAACTTAGGTTCTGGGTGGAATTTTTCCAAACAATTTCTCGGTCTTGGAGATCTCATGTGTTCTAGCCCCTCCACAAAGTTTCAGAGCTAGAGCACATACAATGCTACCCAAAATCTCAACATATTGAAAGGAGGTTTAAGAAGTAAAGAACAAAAGAAGATCTTTAAGGAAAGGATCATCCATATCAAGTGAAGGAGACATTATAAATTCTATGGCAACCTCAATGAAGACAAAAAATAAGCTAGAATGAGCCTCCAACTACAGGGCATGGAAGAAGCGGATAGATCTTATTCTTGCTAAGCATAAAGTTCTGGATTTTGTTCAAGGAAAAGTTAAGAAACCTATAGATGATGCAGGAAATGAAAAGTACAGGGAATCGAACGTCTTGGCCATGAATTTAATAGTAGATGGAGTGAAGGACAATCTAATCCCATACATATCGAATATAGACTCTGCACAAGAAATGTATGAAGCCCTCTCCAAGTTGTTAACCATCAAGAAAATTGGTCATATAGCTAGTCTTAAGAATGAACTAAGAACAATAAGACAAAAGATGATACTGTATCATCATATTTTGTAAGGATCTCTAGAAAAAGAGATGAACTCCAAGCTATTGATGAAGTTGTACCAGAAAAAGAACTTGTGATTGGTGCACTACTAGGTCTACCAAAATCTTGGAGTTCTTTTGCATCAGGAATTAGTAGTTGGAAAGATACCCCAACTTTTGAACAAATGTGGAATGCATGTATTCAAGAAGAAGCCCACATCTCATTAGTAAGTGACAAAAAGGAGGATGAAGAAAGCAACACTTTAAATGTCAACTCTGCTTATCACAAAAAGAAAGGAACATACAAAAAGTTCAAAGGACCAAAGAAGAAGGTTGATCTATCAAAGATTGAATGCTACAATTGTCATAAGATGGGACAATACGAAAGTCAATGTCTTGAAAATCCAAGGAATAAGAAGAGAGAAAGAGAACATGCAAATGTTGCCGATGAAGCTCCACCTAAGAAGAACTAGACTAAAAAATCCGAAGTCAAAGACTTCTACTATTAAGTCTTTTCTCACATATCCTTCTTAGTATACTATTCTAAGTTTTGTAATGTTTTATGTTTTGATTTTTAGAATTCATAGATTTGATATATCTTGTTGGAAATTCTTGAAGTTGTTTTGATAAGTTGGAGGTATCCCTTAGAAGATTAAGAGGGAGCCTTCACCATTTTACAAAAAGACAAGTATATTGTTCTTTGTTTCATTTTTCATCTCTGGTTTCGTCCTCACATCGAGATTTATTTGTATTGTATACTAATAACCTTTTCTTTATATTTTCTTTGATTAGTAAAGCTTGTAGAATAAATGAAGGTTATGGAGGAGACTTCAAAGGAAAGACTTGAATAATGAAAGAAGTTCTCTTGCAAAGGAAGCCATTTAAGAATCAATGTCCTACAAGGTTTGTTAAAGAACAATTCATGGTATGTCATAAACTACAAGATTTGTTACAAGGCTTTCTTCATACAAAAGGGGTATGATCACGCATTTTTTAAAAGTTGCTTTATATTACTGACATCTTTGTCTAGGGTTTTGAATCATAAAGATTTTTGTAAGGGCGATTAATCATTAGATTAAATCTTCCCTTGTTATACCGTTTCTTGTCCTTTGATCATTCTTGTGAAACCCTAACCTTTAGGATTCATTATGAAACCCTAGCCTTCCAATGCTAAGGGTATGTTGATGTTCATATTGAAACCCTAGTTTACTTAGGGGTTGTTGATGAAGTCTAGAATATATAATGAAATCCTATTCTTTTGAAGTTTAGGTTTCTAGTAAAGGTTGTAGTAAAAGCCCTAGTCCTTTAGGGTTTGCTGTTAATGTCTATGATATACAATGAAACCCTAAAATTTTCAGGGTTTGGTGATTTAGGGTTTATGAACAAAACCCTTGTAATAACTAAAGTAAGATCCTAAGAATGAAACCCTAGGTGTATATTCATCAGTATGATCAAAACTCTAGCCTGGTCAAATTTGTTGTATATTTAACTTTGATGTATTGATCTTGGGTTTACCTAGTAGATATTGATATGAGTTGCTAGTGCGTGATAATGAAATCCTAGATATGTATATGAGAGTATGCTAACTTGATTGTTGATTAATGAAATCTAGGGTTTGTAAAAATACCCTAGTAGAATCTGTTATGAATTCTAGGACATAATATTGAAGCTCTAGATGTGTAATGCTATGATTAGATTGATATATTGATTGAGTTGCTTTAAGTCTTGATGATGGAGTCTAGGGTTTGTGACATAATCCTAGCAATTTGTTGAAGTCTAGAATATAAAAGATATGACCCTTGCTAAATATGAACCTAACTAGGTTTGGGTATTTGATGTCTAAAGCATGAATGTTTTGATGCTCCCATTGTAATGACATTGTTGACTTCATGCTTCTATATATTTTTATTTGGTTGTACTTGCTATTAAAGTTTTGTAGGTACATAATCTTTAAGATGTTGAAGATGTTCGTAATTGAAGATGATAATAATGATAGGCATGATGAAGAGAGCTATAAGAATGATGATAAGATGCCTTGAAAAGATGAAGTTTCTTCGATATTGAGAGGGAGCTTGGATAGAAGAAAGGGTATATATCCCTAGTTAAGAGGGAGAGCATATGATGATAGTAATAATATATACATTGAAGAAAGAATGAAACTAAAGAATGAATGAAAGTACTACAAATGGATTTGCAAACAAAGGCTTGAGATGTATTGAGGTTGTATTTGGTGCTACGGAAGAAGTGAAATAAGAAAGCTTCCAAATTTTATCTGGATAACTACTTGATGTTGATATGAGTAGCATTAGGATGATTGAAGACTTCGAAGGTTTGTGTTTACTTGTATATCTATTCGAAGGTTAACTACTGATTAGGGTTGTGATTGTGCAGGATCTTTGCATAAAAAGATTGAACATTTGAAGCATGTTTGGATTGGTGGATATATCTAATTTAGTTGATTTGGAGAGATAAAGCATCTTGTGACGACAAGATGCTTGTGAGGACATCTCGCCGACCTATGTGTTGATGTCTAGATCTCGAAGTAGGGAGGGTGGCGTTGGTCTTGGAGCTCTGACCTTGTATACACACCTAGATCCCTGGGTTGTGTGAAAATTCCTAGATCTAGAATCCTATTGCAGCAGCTGGAAAATATTCACCGAACCACGACGAACATTGAATATATCACACTGCAACCTTACACAAAATTAAATTGTGGAAAAAATAAGTGTGGAAACAAAATTTGAGCAAGAAGAAATAATAGACACACGACACTGTTATTTTTGGACTAAGTCCCCTGAAAAACCTAATGCAGGAAAATCGGTGCAGCAACTGAGGGTTTGTATTATTATGCAGTAATTTCTGAGTACAATTCTTCGGATGCCCAGACTGGCAATCCTATACAGAGATCTAACTGAACAAAGGGCTAGTGAAATAATCTCACCCCGTCACTGGAAGATCCGGTACTGCTCTGCATTGGAGATGAGCCTTGCGTTGTCTCTGTGCAGTACTGCATTACACCTACGCAGTCACTGCGTCACTGCTACTGGGACTGCGGTGCACCTCCCTTTATCTCTTTGCCAACTGGAAACTTCAGCCCTCTAGCCTCTCGGTCTCACACCCTGACTCCGACACTGGATCTTGACTGTCTCACAGTAGAAATATAGACTCCCTCTAAAGCTTTGCGCAACCTCTATGTGGCTGGCTCTGCGCTGCCGCTCCGGATTTCTCTCTTCCCTCTCTGCCTTGTACTCTTTGAATCAGGAAAGATCTCCATCCGGAAATTATCTCTGCCTCTCTCTTTAAGAATCAACTCGATCGATCTTCTCCCTGAGCACTGCTCACTAAAGAATTTCGATCTCTAGACTCTGTCGTTGTAATTTCCAAATGCCACATCAAGTCCTTATAATATTCTCGTTGAGACTTCAACGACCGAGATTAAATCGCTAATCAATGACTAAGACTAACTTGACTTGATCTCTGTGTTTTTCTAGAAGATTCACACCCTGTTTTATTAATACCCTTTAATTATTTTAATTTCCTAATTTTAAACTTAGGGTCCCATTAAAAATAATTAATTATTTTCATAAAATACAATCCGGGTGGAATTTCCCAAAACGCTTTCTAGGTTCTTTGGAATACATGTGCCCAAGCCTCACTTCAAATTTTGAGGCTTAGAGCACGTCCGATGCTACTAGAAATCAGCACTCCCTCTTAGCGAGGAATGTGCTCTAGTAATACATCATGCTGAAGTATCACCTTGCCTCTGTAACATCTCCATCTGCACTGCTGATGTCTGACACTATTGCCCACCAACACTGCGCTGCTGCATCTATGCTGCTGTTGACCCTGTGTACTGCTGCCAACTGCTACTGCACTGCAACTCTGTTGCTTATTGCAACAAAAAAACATCCAAGTATTGAACTAAGTGTTCAATATGATGCATCTCGTACTGAAGATCTCACTGTTGCTAGTCTTTGCTCTGTTTTTCTGAAGCTGTTGCATTGCTGTTGACTTTATGCTGCGCCTTCCTGCAATGCTGCCAACTCTACTTTGCGCTGCTCAGACTTTGGTGCTCACTAGCCACTGCGCTATCACTTCTGCACTCCTCTGAACCAATTGATACTGGTCCATCCTGCTACTTCTGATTTGGGTTCCCGTAGCAAGGTAATGATCCATGAGGTGGACTGCTCAAGGATCTTGCCTAATTGGAGCTCTGCTGAACTGCAGTTCTAGATCACCCCATTTCTCCCTTGGAGATATATGGGAAATCATCGCGAATTCCTCCTCCTCGATCCTCGTAGTTGCATCCTACGGATCATGCTTTTCATCTTTGTCCTTCTTCTTGAGAGGGCACTGTGTAGCGTAATGTCCCATCTTGCCACACCAGAAGCATTTAATCTTTGAGACGCCTTTTTTTCACCTCGGCTGCTCCTGTTGCCCCTTTGATGCAATGGCTGCATTCTCCTCCTCCTCCTTGGGCTTCGTCCCACTACTATGGCTGCCATCAAGTTTGTACTTCAGTAAGTCTCTACTCATCTCTTCCTGTTGAAGAGCTGCCGACATTCCTTCCCACTCTGACAATGTCTCTCTGCCCAGGATGCTTTGGACAAAGACTTGATATTCTTTGGACACGAAATTCAGAGCCAAATTGATCGTCTCCATGGCTCGAGGAGCTACTCCTATAGCTGCCAGCTAATCTCGGACATCTTGAAGTTTTACAAGGAATGGATCAATGCGTTCTCCTTTCTGCATCCTTGTAGACCGCATCTTTTCCTCCAAGAACATCTTCCACTGCTCGGAAGACCCCTCATACAGTGTAGCCAATGTATCCCACATCTCCTTGGCAGTCCCTTTGTCGGAAATGTGTGAAACTATGTGATCTTTCACTCCGTTGAGGATCAACTGTTTGGCTTTTGCCATGCTCTTCTTGAAGGCTCTTAACGGTGTTGCATCTATCGGTTCAACTACTACATTATCGATGAATGCCTTGAGCTCATGCTCATCCAGAAGGAAGGAGATCATTGCCGTCCAGATTACATAGTTGGAGGGACCGTCTAACCAATCGTGATCACGCAACCCACTCGCTGCCATCTCACCCAATCAAATGTCGAACTGCTGCCTCTAACCCTCTGTGCAGTTGGCTCTACTCACTCCCTGCTGGAGTCAACCAAATAAATGACGATCGCACTGCTTTTGCATGGGAAATTAGAATTTCTTGGGCAAGAAATTCCCTGAGGTCAGAAATCTCTCAAAAGTGTCTTCTTCTTCTCTTTTCTGACGCTTTTTGCACCAGCAACTGTTACTGCAAGAAAATTGCGTCCTACCAGTAACTGATCTGTGCTGCTCCCTCTGCCTCTGACAAACTGCAAACTGGAAAATACTATCTCTCTGTCGACTCACTCAGAGAGAGGTGTCCTTGCAGATATAGCCCTCCTGGTTTGGACTGCAGAATCCCTTGGGAAATCGATCTGCTGCTTACGCAACTTTTTGATCTCCTGCTTTTTTCTCAACACTGGATTCTTCTGGTCCGCTCTCTTGCTCCTCCTGCACTTCTATACAAGCTTTGATACCATGTGAAAATTCCTAGATCTGGAATCCTATTGCAGCAACTGGAAAATATTCACCTAACTGTTAACTTCTACTTAATAATTTATTTGCAGTTAATCGCGACAAACAATGAATATATCACACTGCAACCTTCACAAATTTAAACTGCGGAAAAAATAAGTGCGGAAACAAGATCTGAGCAAGAAGAAATAATAGACACACGACACCGTTATTTTTGGACTAAGTCCTTGGAAAAACCCAATGCGGGAAAACCAGTGCAACAATTGAGGGTTTGTATTATTATGCAGTAATGTATGAGTACAATTCTTCGGATGCCCAGACTGGCAATCCTACATAGACATCTAACTGAACAAAGAGCTGGTGAAATAATCTCATCTCGTCACTGGAAGATTTAGTATTGATCTGCGCTAGAGATGAGCCTTTGCGTTGTCTCTGCACATTACTGCGTCACACCTAAGCAGTCACTGCATCACTGCTGTTGGGACTGCACTACACCTCCTCTGATCTCTCTGCCAATTGGAAAATTCAGCCCTTTGGCTTCCTGGTCTCACACCCCAGCTCCGACTCTCGATTTTGACTGTCTCATAACAGAAATATAAGCTCCCTTTGAAGCTCTGTGCAGCCTCTGCGTGGCCTTTGCGTCGCTGGCTCTGCGCTGCCTCTCCAGATTGCTCTCTGCCCTCTCTGCCTTGTACTCTCTTGATTAGGAAATATCTCCAATCATAAATTATCTCTGCCCCTCTCTACAATAATCAACTCGATCGAACTTCTCACTGAGCATTGCTCACTTAAGAATTTCGATCTCTAGACTCTGTTAGTGTAATTCCAAATGCCCCATCAAGTCCTTATAACCTTCTCGTTGAGACTTCAACAACCGAGATTAAATCACTAATCAACGGCTAAGATTAACTTGACTTGATCTCTGTCTTTTTCTAGAGGATTCACACCCTGTTTTATTAATACCCTTTAATTATTTTAATTTCCTAAGTTTAAACTTAGGGTCCCATTAAAAATAATTAATTATTTTCATAAAACACCATTCGGGTGGAATTTTGGTTCTTTGGAATACATGTACCCAAGCCTCCCTGCAAATTTTGAGACTTAGAGCACATCTGATGCTACCAGAAATCAACATGTTGGTGTTATAGTTTAAAATCCTGATGGTATCTGGAGTGGCTAAAGCTTGAGTACACCTTAGTCCCACTTGATTAGAGTACGTTGGTTAGGTATCTAATATGTAGCATTGCGTGTGCTGTGACTCTTCATAGAGCATATCGTTTTGAGATCTTCCATGTGCCTCTGTATATATGTAATTTTTGAATAACTCCCTAGTTAAGAGGGAGTGTTGAAAAATGTAACTAGTATTAGTCTTCATAATTGTATTTGAGTGATGATGTAATATATTTATGAAAAGAAAGAAAGATAAATTTTATTATAAAAAAATTGACTTATTAAAGGATGTGTTTCATGCTTGGGTTAATGGTTAATAGGTCAAAGCCTCCATTGCAGGCTTCTAGGGTTTGTGTCAAGAGTCCTTGCCCTTTTCATTATGTAATAGGCCCTTCTTGGGCTTCTTGAGTCAAGAAAGAAATTTATTTTAGTGTTAAATAAGTCATTTAGGCCTTCTCCACCAAGTCGGCCTCATCAAAGGAATTCAACCTAATTGAAGTAGTATAAATAGAGAGAGCTCTATTCGTTTGGAGACACACTCACTAAAGTTCGATCTTCATAGAGAAAGAGGACGAAAAGTAGAGTGAAGTGTATGAGACAAAGACCTAATCAAAGAAAGAAGAAAATCGAAGTTTACTGGGCATCTCTCTCACATGTATAAAGTCTACTAGGGTTTCTAGACTGAAGCAGGGGCCAAAACTTTTGAGTTAGTTGTAGAACAAAAATTTTGAAGTTGTAGGACGGTCGAAGTTGCAGACTTGAAGTTGGGCCAAAATTCTGAAGCAATAGGGCTGGAATTCTATTTTGATGCAATATTGATGCAATGTTGATGCAGTGTTGTTGCAGTTGATCATTGGAGTTTGGAAAGACAGTTTGAGGGATGACTTGGTGGAGGAGGAAGGTCTTTTGGTCTTGGTCTTGGTCTATCTTGATTTGAATTTGCTAGTGGAAGAGTTTGACTAGGTATTTCCCTATTGAGGGGTTTTAACCTTGGTTGAGTGCCTACATTTGGCGTTGTTGATCTTCATGTTTTGATTTGATGATTGCTTGATGAAGATAATAAGACTACAAAAATATCACAAGTAATTATCAATATAAGGGAATCTTTTTTCCTTTCTGATTTTCTAATCACCAATATCATCATCATAACAAAAAATGGAACCAACAAGAGAAGGCTAAGCCAGATACCCATCATGTTTGTTGAAGTTTGAGATTTTTGTTTGCAACAAAATGAGGGAGGAATGGGAAAGAGTAGGAGAGGAGAACATCTAGATTCTAGATTCAATCAACATATAAAAAACACAAATGTTGCATGGAAAAAAAAGAATCAGATGAGACCCTACCTCTTTGACTCTCCAATGGTGGTGGCACCTTCAATCTCCCAATTGTTGAGAAAATGGGTACCAAGCAGTGCTATCGGAATCGAAATGGTTCTGGAAAACCGGCCAGTCTGACTGGTTTGTAGGCAAAACCGGTCCGAACTTGCCCTTCGAACCGGAAATGATCGGTTCAGTGCTGAACTAGTCGGTTTTGGCACCGAACCGACTGGTTCAATACCAAACTGTTCTGGATTGGTTCAAAGACCGGTTCCATCGGTTCACAAGCCTGGGCATTAAAAACAAATTTTAATTATTTAATTTTTTTTTTAATTATTATTTTTCCTAGTTACTAACGTTACCTTAGCTCGCCCCCCCTCCTAAATCTACTTAAACACCCCCACCCCCTCTATTTCAGTCACACTATTCATTCGAGTCTCTTGCAATTCTTGTGCTGAGTTCAGTGAGGAGAATTCAGAGTTTTTTGCAGATTTTAAGAGTTGATTGGAGTCTTGGAGAGTTGTTGGGTTGGTATATTTTCGAGCTACTTCAAAGATTTTTTTTTTTCCTAGAGATCTTTGGGTTTTCTTTAGTGGTTTTTGCAACTGGTGGAAGTTTTTTTTATTTTATTTTTATTTTGTTGGGGCTGCTACATAGTTGATTTCAGAGGATTTTGGAGTTGATTTCTCCAAAAATTTAGAGGGTAAATAAAGGGCCAGGGGAATCATGCCATAATCCCATTGCAGACCTGTATGCTACTCATTCTTCAGATGAGGATGATCAGGATGATGATTCTAATGATGATTGATGATTTGATCATTGATTTGTTGTAGTTGTAGCATGTGTAGTACTGTAGGTTATATTATAATACTATGATCTATGATGTAATTTGGACTAGAAAGGCTTTTTAGAGCTTGCTTCTTGATGTTTGTAACATTTTAGGTTCAACGATGTTTTAACTTTTGCACTAAGTTCTATTTTGGTTATATGCACTATTACTTGCTATGTAAATGAGAACTTTTGCATATTTGTGTATAAATGGTTTGGATTCATATGGATGCACATGACTCTAAATGTTTTTTCTTTAAAATGTGAATATTTTGTGTTTTTGGTAAACCGTTTTTTTTGTTTTTTTGTGTTTTTTTTTTTTTCCGGTTCCGACTGGTTCCCGATCCACAAGGTTTTCCAGTTCGATGACCGGTTCGGTTCTGATAACATTGGTACCAAGGTAGTGCTTCCTAGTGCTTTTTGCCTTTCGCCTATGAAAACAAATAAGACACCTTTTTAGGGGCTGACTTTATGAGTTATTAAAGTCGTGTGACTTTTAGTCACTTTATAAAGTTCAAAATGTACTAGGTATTTTATTATATTAGAGTGACTTTATGAGAAAAAGTACATGGTACAACTTAAAGTTGTAAAGTGACTAGGGAAGTCATTAATGAAGGGAGAGACATGAAACAGGGGTCAATGGGAGATTAGATCTCCACCCTTGATCAAGGAGAGTTGAGATATAATATCAACCCTTGATCAAGGAGAGTTGAGATCTAATATCAACCCTTGATCATAGTGTTAGGGCTTCACTTCATTATGAAGACTAAAAAGAGAGAAAGGCAAAGAGAGAGAATTCATTCTACAAGTATAGAGTTGGAGAAGGAGAAGAGGAGAAGAGGAGGCTGAGATAACTTCAAGAGGAGGTTGAGATAGCTTCTACTAAAGGAGGCTCTCATTCTACATGTGAAGTATATGAGGAGAGAATGGAGAAGAGGAGAAGGCTGAGAGAGCTTTTGTTGGAGGAGAGAAATTGGCAGCAGGAGATGACTATAGCAGGCCCGAGTTTCATGGTTAGGAGTGGTACACAGCTCAAGGAGAAGAGCAGCATGCAGCCTGAGGTCAAAGGCTGAGTTCCAGTGCGAGTTTCCAGGCAGATTGCAGGCCATTTCTAGTGCTGGTTTGAGGAGGTATCACTCCCAGGTTTAAGGTCTGACAGCAGAGGTAACATACCCGAGTTGTAAGGTCTGTTCCAGTTTTGAAATCGAGACAGGAAAGGAGGTATCAGGCCTGAGTTTCAAGGTCTGACAGCAGAGATGTCAGGCCCGAAAATCGAGAAGGGTCTGACAGGCATGCAGCTAGAGGCAGAGATTGCAAGCACAAATTTCCAAGCTGGAAATCTTCTGACAGTGGCCCAAAATTCGAGGAGGAATTATTCGGAAGTGGCACGAAATTCCAAGTTTTGAAAGTCTTACAGTGGCTGCATTCGAGGGGCATTTATTGGTGAGTTCAGGCACAAATTCCAAGGTCTGAAAGTCAGAAGTGGCATGCATTCGTAGGGGCAGAGATTGCTGGACTATGCACAAATTTCCAGACATGGCATAAACTTTATGGAGCTGGGCAGAGTTCCTAAAAGGGAGATGAATATCTGTATAATTTAATGCTGTAATTATTTCTCTGAGATAAGTAAGAAAAGCTCCTTCAAATTGGTTTTCCCCTTGTGGGTTTTTCCAGGGTCAGAGATTGACCAGCAAGCAGAAACACCCTATATCAGAGATCTGTGGTTGAGAGGGAGGTTGTTAGTTTTTTTTCAGTGATTGAGAAGTTGTGTTGGTTGAGAGGGTCAGTTGGCTACTTGGTTGAGGGTGGAGGATAGGCTCAGTGGGGCTGAAAATTTTGGCCCAAGGAAGAAAAGGATAATCTTACTGCTTGAAGAAGTTGAGGTGTGGGATATTGTGGAGTGCAGTACAACCACTCACTGATCCAGTTCAGTTTGCAGACTTCAACAAGCAGATTGTGAAGGATTCTTCTAGATGGAATCAAAGGCCACATTATACCTCATGTGTCAGGGAGGAGATATGCCTATGAGATGTGGGATTTCCTGAACATGAACATCTTTCCATACATATTTTTCCTTTCCCATGAGTTATATCTTTTTGGCTTGTGTCTTTTGGTTTTGTTAATTAAGAATAATAAATTACAATTTAATTAAAAAAAGAGAAAAAAGGTTAATCTATTTCATGTAAATTTATTCAATACATTGATTATAAAGTTAGTCATTAAAGTCACTTTATAAAGATTTTTGTCACAGTTGACAGATTGACTAAATATGCTCATTTTATGGCAGTACAAAAGACAGATTCACCAAAACAAATTGTCGATGTTTTTTGTCTTTTGTAAGAACATTGCTAAATGGCATGGGTTTCCAAAGGTCATTTTTAGTGATAGGGATGCAAAATTTAAGAAATTTTTTAGAGAGAATTTTGCAAACAAGCTGGAATATCACTTCATATGACCTCCGCGGTTTTGTGACCGATAAGCAGAACAAGTTCTCCGGACTGATGGCAATGTTATAAAAAAATATATATAATAAATAACAATAATCAATTAGTTTGTGAAGGGTGAGTACCCTTCCTCGTGACTGGTCAATGCTATATAGCCCAAGTCTGAGTGACATTGTAACAAACATTCTCATTCATTCTTATCAACTAATATATTACAGAAATTCATTCTTATATAACAGAAATTTGAGTATAACAGGAACTCTTATAACAGATTCTCACATTTTATTGTGCTTAAAAGCAAAAATGAAGTTATCTTTATTTCCACAATTCAGGAAAATGCATGGCCAGGTCAGTGCAGGCATCTTGAGGGCCTGAGAATTTAGCTGGAACTATTTGTAATTCTTCCACTTCTATCAATGAATTCGAATGCGCACGGGATAACTTGCTTAATCAGGGATGGTCCTTCATCACCATATCACAAACCAAAAAATGTTTGTGGCTGCTGTTCCGATGAGAAAGTTTCTTTGCACAGCCAATCAAACGAACACACAGTTTGTGTAGTCCTAAAGTTTATGATTGATTATATCAACCTGCTAATTACATATTTCATACAGTGATGTTTCATTTTCCTCGTTGCGGATTGTTTGGTAGTGGTGTTTATGGATGGAGTCCACGCTCTTGTAAAATCATTTGCAGTGATACAAGATGTGCTTACACATTCAGTCCAATATCAATACCTCTGCAACGTATTCATTTGGCTGTTTATGATCATATATTTGATCTGAAGGATCCAAATTTATGGATGATGTTTATGCTTTTCCAGATTGTTTGCAACAATGTCAGATATGTCTAGACATTGTGAAAACCAGGATCATGCAATGATAAAATAAGGGAAGTGTTTAGAGAAGGCTAGAGATCTAGTATGGTTGTTGCTTCAAGGAAGATTAATAACAGTCTGGCTAGAGGTGAAGGATTGTAATTTTGATATTTGGAATAGTCTAACTGCTAAGCTTTTTGCTCTTGGTATTTATAATGGTTTCATTTCTGTATGGAAATTGTCTTCAACACATTGTTAAAAAAGAAACTTGCCAAAGAAAGATTCTTCTTCTATTTTGTTATTTTTTGAGAGACATCTCTTTGGGTTATCTATCAAATATTTTTTTTGAACATTTATACATGATTTGATTTTGTTCATGCAACTTTTCTGCACATCGTGTATGTGCTTGTTATAGTAGTTGTGCTTCTTGTTATTGGGAAAACAATAACTGAGTGGTGTCAATCAGCATTATTTTATGTATCATATTTTACATTTCTGTAATACATCTCACACTGATCTATTATTTTCTCTTATGTTTATGCAGGTTGTAGATCTTGATTTTCCTAATACAACAGCAAGTTATAAAAGATACTCACAGGTTGTTTTCCCTATTTGACATTACCTATATTATTTGTTTGCTTGGCACTTGAACTACATAAAACAGGAAACTGGATCACTCTTTGTTTATAGGGTTTGTGTGTTACATTTTTATAGTCCTGTGTATTTTGCATTACCAGATGCTTATTGTGAATGATTTCAAGGAAGCTGTCTGCCGTGTACCAGACACACCCTTTGATGGTACTACTCTCCATTTCTGCATTTTCTCCTCTAATTTGAAATGTGCTTCTTTATGCCGACTTCCAGAATGTTTATAACAATCACATGGTTGGGATTTAATTTCTAGTAAGTATAATGTTGAATATGATAATGTTGATTTGTTTTTCTGTCACCTTCAAATTGGTCATTAAAACTGAAACCTACTGAATACATTAATTTTGTAATATATTAGATATGTTGAAACATCCAGTTTTTTGTTTTCCCATTTTTAAAACTTTGTTTTTTGTAAGTTTGACATTACTTTACTGCCAGGCCATGAGGTGCAAAATATGATGTATTTTTGCAGAAACCACTGAAATTAATCTGTAAAATCCAAGGGATAAAATCACTAGTTAAAATCCAAACAACTCTAGTTTCAGCAATCACTAGAGTTGATATATTTGATATTTGATATATACTCGAAACCAGTGTGGAAAAAGTCGCAATAAAATCACGATAAAATCGGCAAAGTCTGATTTTTTCAGCTGGCCAATTTTATCGGCCATTTTTTTGGTGACTTTTTGGAAAATTAAAAATCAGGATTTTATCAAAAAAGTTGCGATTTTATCGGGAGTCGTTCGAAAAAATTGTGAAGCTCGTCCAGACCGCACGTAAGTGAGGGAAAGGGCCGAAAATTTCACTCATTTTTCACTCTTTCTGCCATTCGTCCCTGTGGAGAGAGGAGGTGTTTTCCATTGCCCAAGAGGAGATTTACTAGTTTTGTGGTGTGGATTTGTAGATTTCTCCACTGCTCAACGTGAGAGACTCAAGGTGCCGATTTGTTGCTGCCAGATATGTATTTTAATTTCTCCCTTGGGGCGATGAGGATGAGGAGGTGACACCATCTAGGATGGGCAGCAGCAGAGGATAGAGGCCACCTTCTTTTTTTGCTTCTAGAGGATGACAAAGTCCATTTGTAGCCCCAAGGGCAGTGCCTTCTTCCTCTAAAGGAAAAGGCAAAGTCATTCCCTATTCCCATAAAAGGGGCAACGGATCTTAGTGACTGATTACTTTATGACATGTAGATGACTCATGATGATGAATCATGATATACATTTATTATATTTTTTGTTGATATTTTGACTCTTGAGAGTTGATAGTGAGTCAAGGCTCATGATTCTTGATTCACTATTTTGATATGTGTTGGAGCACTAGACTTCTTATACATGTTATATATTCGCTTTCTTTTCATATTTATGTGGAAATGCATTTAGTTGATGTTGTGGATACTTTAGATGCTAAAAAAAATAAAAAAATGAATATATATATATATATATATATTTTTTTTTTAAATTTTGCAGAGTTTTTGCTGACTTTTTCAAAAACCTCGACTTAATGACTTTTTTCAATTTCTGGGCCCTTGCCGATTTATTCTCGAGGTCAAATTTTTCCACATTGCTCGAAACGCCATTGTACTCAATAATGTTATGTCTTTTGCTTTATTTGAAGAATTGCCAATTGGGGGTATGGAGCTTGATTATTGAATTTGATGCTTTTAATATTGAGTCCATTCCTCAATGTAAGATTGCAGTTGTGATCACTCTAGCAGCTAGCTAATGTTGTTTCTAGGATGGCTCCATTATATGATATTATACCAAAGGATTTTTATTGAAATCCTTTTCAGCCTTTAATCCCAAACAATATGACTAACTTGTGGGTGCTCAATGATCATTGATGATCAGTAGATTATCTAATTTTTTGATTCGCGAGGGCACATTTAAGCATGTAGTAATAGACGAAGAAGAGCATTCAAAAGCTATGGAGAATTGTCAAGATGGTATGGGAAATTTAAAGTGCAATTCAATTCTCAAAGGAACAGATCTATAATATCCGTAAATGTCAAAACAAACAATTCTGCTATGAATTATGAGCTGATTAATCTGGCACGGAAAAAAGATATTTAGAACATCATCCTTGGAACCTGCTGTTCAGAAGCAGAAAAACAAGCCTACATGCAATTGTTTAGATAGTATAAGGATCAAGGTTGTGAACATTCCATCGGGACAAAATTTGTGAGGGTCCTAATAAAGAAAAATTTGTAAAAATCAGGAAAAAATCAGCAAACATTGGCCAAACAAAAAAAACACACACATGAAATTACTTTATAAACAAGTCTAGGCGCAGACTGGCAACTTTTTGCCATTGAATTGTGATAAAATTGCGATTTCTTGTTGAGGAAAAAATCTCTGAAAAAATTGGCTGAAAAAATTGGTCTTGTGAAAAAATGGAATTTTTTGATTTTATCGCTATGTTAGCAACACTGATGTCTTCACTTGGATCTATGAAGCTCTAAAACCATTTTGCACAAGGATAATCCAACATGTCGTTCCTCTCCAAGAAGATGTCAAACCAGTCTAACAGAAATTAAGAAAGGTACATCCAACATCAGAGCCATTAATTTAGAAAGAGCTGAAAAAACTTTGGATGCAAGAATCATATAATGTTCGTCATTCTGCCCAGGTGTCCAATTTAGTGCCAGTCACGAAGAAACCAAGGGAAATCAAACTGTGTGTTGATTTCCATAATTTAATGTAAGCTTTGAAGAAAGAGAATTTCATTGTTCTTCCAATGGAATAGATTCTAAAGCATCTTACTGGCTCTGAAATGTTTTCATTGTTGGAAGTGTTTTCTAGTTATAAGCAAGTCTTGGTAGCTAAAGAAAACAGGCTAAAGTCTACATTTTGTACAAAAGGGGAATTTTTTATTTATTGTAGAGTGCCCTGTTGCCTCAAAAGATAGCAGGGCTTGTGAGAGGCCTCACAAGGCAAGAGCCAGACCAAGATGAAAAAATGAGGTGGTTGCCACTATCACCATAGCACAGACCTCCTGCTCTTTAGTAGAGTTTCACCAAATAGGAGGCTTCCTGTTTTCTCACCTAAAGGGTGTTCAAAGTCAATTAGCTCAAGGGGATATATGTGAAAGGCTAAGCAAAGTACTTTATGGATTAGGGCATAATTATCTATGTAAATGGAACAATGTACCATAAAAAAAGCCTTAAAAAGAATACTTGATACCTATGTTTTCAAGATATGCTCAACAAAAGTATATCTAGGCATGCAAGCATAAAGAAAAGGTTTACTTAATTATGCTATCAACAATAAGAGATGATAAACCTTAAAATAAGCCCTAAGTTGAAGCCTTGTGTAAGATTAGGGTTTATTAGGGCATAAATTACCTAGTGTTTATGATGTGATCCCTACTAGGGAAATTTTACCACGAAAGAGGCTGGATTTTGAGTGCGGGAGGTCAATCAAGATGAAAACAAGCCAAAATAGCTCCAATGACTTTCTTCAAAAAGCCCTAGTTGAATTTGTCCCTTGCCCCAGCCTTAGCAGCTTACCTTAAAGGGCCTAGGAAAATAGAAAAGGAGTAAAAAGATAAAATTGTCAAAGACTTTTTATCATTACAAAGATCCCAATGCCTTTCCCTACTTGGGTGATGGAGTCTTAGGGGCTAGATTTAAGAGATATTAGGGGCTATGTTAGATTTCCTTAAAACCCAATATACTGATTTGTATATTTCTAAAAACCTAGAAATGAAAGCAATTGATATTTTGGAAACTTAAACAACAAACACACTGAGTTTTTTAATGCGCACAATGGAAAATAAATCAGAAGACAAACATGTCACCACATTGAACACAAGATATACCCAGAAAAACCCATCATTGAGGAAAACATGCAACGTTGCATGTATTTTATTATTCTTACTCGGTTTTTTTGAGAATTACAAGGGAAAATTTCCTATTTTAGCACAAGTAAAATACTTGTCCACTCTGCAGCTAAATTAATTCCCTTCTGGTGCATTGGATCTGTGAAATTCCTATGCATACCAATAGTTTGATCCACACGTGCGCACACACTTCTTGTCTCTTGTACGGATCTCTATGGTGGGCTGTAAAGGCTTGGCCCTTGATTTCTTTTGTTTGAATGATGAGTTCTGTGATATGCTGAAACTCTCACTCTTCCTTTGTTGCTCTCTCACACCTGCTCGTGCTCAATTGACTTGCCACCAACTTGCTGTATCCCCTTTTATAATTTCAACCTCAGCACTAATCTCCTTTTCAATGACAGAGTAAATTGTGATCGATGGCTAAGATTAAATCATTAGTTAACTTAGGATCTTTTACTTTTTCCTAAGTTTAAATTTAGGAAATAGTTAAATAAATTAATATTTTGCTAATGTGACAGTGTTTTGTGTTCTTCTGCTAGTCTTAGGCTTTAGCACTTACACAAGCAAAACAATTCTTCTCTCCAATCAACACTCACTCTTAGAGAGGAAGGTGTTTTGCACTACACTCAACATATCTTTGAGGTAAACAAATCTGACCCCTAGCAATTCCTTGGTCATAATGTCTATTGAATTCTCCTCTGTTGGTATGTGGTGATAACACATGTTAATGTGCGTAGAGAAATCATGAAGCAATGGGTTTTTAGAGATCTTGATGCAACTTTGATTGTTGCAGTGTGTCACGGTAGGTTCTTACTATGTTCTCAATAAACCCACATAAAGCTTCTTGAACCAAATAGCTTCACACCTTGCCAAACTAACAACGATGTACTCAGCCTCAGTTGAACTTAATGCGACTAATCTTTGCTTTCTACTGAATAAAGAAATAACTAATGATCCCACACTAAATGAACAACTTGGTGTGCTCTTCCTGTCTGTGGAGCTTGTTGAATTGTGTTGTCATTGATGCCAACATTCGTTATTGAACACTCTTAATATTTGTCTGAATTGCATTACTTGGAAGCTCTAAAGGAAGAAGCCCTGGAAAAACTTGGAAGCTCCGCACTTGTTTAAATATTTGAGGACGATGATATGTCAGGTTGCTCCCAATATCACCATCATTGGATTCTCCTTGTCGAGCCTATTCTAGTGGTATATGGCACGCCACGAGAACCTTCACAGTTTGAGAGATATACTTATTTGAAGATGAAGCACCCACATTGTGGTCAAAATCCCCCAAAATAAGTTGATGGTGTGGTAACTTCTCTTTGTCTAAATTAAAGCTGAAAACATAAGGTCATTGTTATGAATTAAATTAAGTATTTAATCATGGAGAAAACCACTTGTGGAAGGTTTAAAAAATATTTAGTGAAAATTAATTACACATTGGGGTTTTTGGACACCAAAACTTTTGGCTCCAAATACAAATTTAAAATTCGAATCCTATCCTAATTTCTCTCGTAAAATGTGGATCGGATCCCTCAAATAATGTCTTCCCAAATCTATAAAAGGAACCCTATCTTATCCATTATGGCGTGGATCTAAAGCAATATCATTTGAAGTAATTGTATTTTGAATTTTTTTTCGGCCCTGTGGAGAAGAAACATACCTAAAGGGAGGCCTAAGTTTCTTGTGCACTTTAGTCCTGAGAAATAGTGAAATTTTGTGAGTTATTGGGTTTAAGGGTTTCGTTGACTTGATTAATCTTTGTAGGCAATTTGCATTAGATCAAAGGGCTAATCTTGCTTCAAAACATACTTCTTGTGTCTGCGGTCATCAAACAACCCTAATCACATTTCTTTGTCACGCTACTACAACAATTTGGGGCTCGTGCATCTATAGTTTTCCTATGGCATATTTCAATCTTTGGCTAGGGAAGTGGATAAAACATTATTAATCTCGTTGGGCTACTACAATACTTCTAGCACATGCCTTTGGTATGGCTCAACCTTTGGTTAGAGAAGTCTACTGTGCAAGAAACTGAGCAAGTTCAAAACACATTTGACGTCAGGGACAACGTAATGGGACTCTTGTTAATGCAACCTTCCATCTGTGCCATTTCTAAAACAAAAATATTTTGAAGGGTTGAAGTATTGGAAGTTATTTGGCTAAACACATATTTTCTTTCATGTATAGGCTGATCCGAAGTAGTATTTGGAGACTTGTTTGATGGTTACATTGAGAGCCTAATGCGTGAAAAGAAGTCTTGTTGCCCCAATATCTGTCGAAAACTAAGATTGAAGATAGTTTGCTGAGAAGTGTAGAAAGTCAGGTAAGAAGAGTTTGCGAAGTGTGGTGTGACAAAAATAAGTTTATTGATTTTGTTAATAAGGGGTTGAGATATTGTATTATGTAAAGAGAATCCATTGCTACCCTAGTGCCTAAAAAAAATCCTTGAAATCCGTCAAAATGAAATACATCTATTGTATTAGTGTCCACTTAAACAACATAATTTTTTTGATGAGTTGATGTATCAAAACCTTGTTATACTGAAGATCAAGAACACAACCCAGAAAAATGAAGGGAGAACTGCAATGTGTCATTTCTGAGAGGCTTGGATCCCTCTTGTAGTAGATTTCTTCCATATGGCGAATTCGATGTTAATTTCAGGGTTTTGTTTAAAAAAGGGATCCGAAAGCAGACTTGTAGAAGTCACATGTTGAAGATTGTAAATCACAAGTGCATATCCTTAAAGTAAGGCAAAGGTCAAAGGTTTGAATCATGTCCGAACGATCACCTACGAGTTCATATGTTGTTATCTTCCAAGATCGATATAACTACATTTGACAAACGTCACCGAGCATAAAGAATTGGTAGCATACTTGTGTCTTAGTGCTTGACAAGTCAAAAGTTTTTAAAACATAAACTTCATCATGTCGCATTGTTTGTAATATTTGATGAGCATTTTGTAGCACAAGCACCTGCATTTGAGTAATTTGTAGAACAACACTCAGAAAGTGTTATTTTGTAGAATGATATATAGTACTATATGGTTATAAATGATTTTGAGGGTTTTTGGACTCCATTTTTGAATTCTGAAAGAAGCGACACAATCAAGGTTTCATAATGAGCAGTCTTAGAGACAAAGTCTTGATGTTGTGCTTTGATGATCAGATTCTTTATTATAAAGTGTAAATGCTTACGAGCAGTGAAGTTGCTAGGGCTTGACTTGTTGGGCAGTAAGCACGTGTTATCAGTAAGAGTTGATGCTGCCTAGGGTTTGACCTTGAGCATGGTTTATGTTACTACCAACTAGTATTGTTACATTATCTATGAGCTTGGATTTGAGATTTGTATTCTGATGCTGAGGGTTTGGCAGAGGTTTATGATACTACTATTTTGACAAAGACATATATGTTGAGACAAATTTTTGGCAGAATTATTTATGCAGGGTTTGCCAGAAAGATGAGTAGTGAAGCTGCTAGGGTTTGATATTGATACACATACTAAGCAGAAGCAACATAGATTGTTTTGTGTTGATTTTTTCTAGGGCACCTGCTAGAATTAGGTTTTTCTTCACTTGATAACTACTTCAATGATCAATTAAATATTAGCTTTTAAATAGCATTAAGTTCCATATCATTTAGGCAGTTGTACAAAAGAAAAATATCAACTAATAAACATGAAAGATCAGTAAAGTAACCATGGAAAAATGAGACAAGAGACACAAAAATTAGGCACGCAGCCAGGGAAAAACCCACAAAGGGAATACCCAAAAAATGTTCTTCCTTATGACAGAGAGAGTTTCCAAATTCATTTATACATCATAAATAACAATAGCAAAATAATAACCAAACCAGTAACCATGATAATGTTGAAGTGACATGTCAAAATACAAGTCCCTGTAATTTCAACCCTCCTCAGAATTTCGACAACGTCCTTTAATTTTGGCCCTCCTGTAATTTTGTTGAATCAGAGATGCATGAGACCAAATTGATGTTTTGAAATGAGGAGAAATGATCTCCTTTATATAGCCTTCAAGTGGGGGTTGAATGGGTGCCATTTAGGGGCCCAACCAACCTATAAGAAATTTGGAGGAAAATTTTAAAAATTCAAATTTCCATTTATTTTTCAAGATGAAAATACTGACCATGGTTACCATATTTTTCAACACTCCCTCTTAGCCAGAGAGGTACTTTTCATTCTCTTTTCGAAGATCAATCTTCAAACCAATCATATGTCTCATACCCCACAACCTGAGGAAGAGATCATAAATACAAATCTCTCTCTCTCTATTAGGATCAATCTCCCTGACCAATTATAGGTCTCACAGCCCATATCCTAAGAGAGAGATCACCAGTCTCATCATAAAGAAAGATACATAACATGCATCTCAAATCATCTCCTTGGCCACAAGGTCTCACAACATAGCCTAAGGGAGGAACCAAAAATACATCTCCTGGACCATAAAGCTTGACGACACAACCTACAGGAGGAATCAACAACACATCTCATGGACCATAAGGTTTCATTGTACACAACCTATTGGAGGAATCAATAATACATCTCCTGGACCACAAGGTCTCACGACGGACAATCTATAAGAGAAATCAACAATACATCTTCCGGACCACAAGGTTTTACGACACAACCTACAGGAGGAATCAACAATACATCTTCCGAACCACAAGATCTCACTGCAAACAACCTACAAGAGGAATCAACAATACATCTCCCAGACCACAAGGTCTTATGACACACTACTTACAGGAGATGGTCCATAATATGATGTTATGTAATCCTTTCTCTTCAAGGGGATTCTTAGTCATTCTAGTTTCTTCACATATGCTACCAGAACATCAAAAAATGTAGCCATGGTGGATCTCAGTACTTTAACAAACATTTTATCAAACAACGACATTCAATTCAATTGTTCATTTAGCTTCAACAACAGCTTCTCTCATAAGAAAACATCATCAACTATCAACAAACAACAATACTTCTCTCAGAAGCAATCTGCAACAACCATAATAGAGTCCAATCATAAGTGGCTTCTCACATAAGTGAATATTAGTATCCATAGTCGAATCTGGCAGATAATAAGTGGCTTGTAAAATTCAACAGATAATAGATTGTTTCTTACAAAAGCAAGCATCAACAACCATATTAGAATCCAACAGATCATAATCGAATCTAGATAATAAATGGCTTCTCATAGAAGTAGGCATCAATAACCATAGTAGAATAAACCATAATCGAATCCAACAAATAATAAATAGGCCTCAACGGAAACAAACATCATCAGATAGATGAACCAATCAAAGAATAAGTCAATATCAGAGTCTTGCAGTTCTTCAAATCATTTATCAGGAGGATGTTGATGGTCCTACAGTCCATTGTGCCAGGGATATCACCGAGTTCATGCCTCAAAAATAGCTCCCTCTAACACAAAAGTACTCTACATAGCAAAAAAGTCATTGACTCATCTTTAACATATCTAAATCAACATCGGTCTTCAAAACTTCTAATCATCTTCATAAGAACGTGCTTCAATCAGGCTAATATTTTTTGGTCCTCCTGACTACAGAGCCTATCACGAGATTGTTCTTCCATCATTTTCAACAATTTCCACATCTTGGCAATTTCCATTATGTACTTGCAAACCTCACTAGGAGGCTATGGAAGAAGAACAACCAAGCAAGCCAAGAGAATCATAATGAAATAATCAATAGAAACAATCAAGATAATACTTATCTTTTGAGAGTGTGTCAACTCTCTCTTGATCTTAGCCTTCTCAGATCGGGTCAATCTCATCAAGGAGTCGATACCATCATCAAAGAGTTGACTGATAAGTAATCTACATCATCAAGGAGTCAACATCATCAAGGAATCCACATTTAAGGATTTCTGATTATCAACAAAGAGTTAATGGATTCCTGCCATCAAGGAGTCCATATCATCATCATTATCAAAGAGTCTACATCATCAACGAATCATCATCATCGTCAAGGAGTCTACATTATCATCGAGTCCATATCTTCATCATCATCAGGTAGTCTACGTCGTTAAGGAATCCATATCATCATCATCATATCATCACAGAGTCCATGTCATTATCAAGAAGTTGACCATATTATCACCATATTATCGTCAAGAAATTGACCTTGTCCATATCACCAAAGAGTACATATCATCAATATTATCAGGAAATCATTATCATCAATATCATCAAGGACTTGACATCAACATCCTACAGGAGTCCATATCTTTATCCATGTCTATATCAAAGAGTTCACAACATCAAGGAGTCCATCATCCATATCTTCAAGGAGTTTTACATCAACATCAATAAAGAATTCACATCCTCATCATCAAGAAATCTTGTCTATATCACTATCAAGGAGACAACTTCGTCCATATTATTATTAAAGAGTCTACATCAATCATAGGGAATCCACATGATCATGGAGTACACATCACCTATCCTCAAAAGAATCCAAGTTATTAGTATTAAGGAGTCAAGGGGTCCTCATAATTAAGGAGTTAATCCACATTATCAACATAAAAGAGTCCTCTTCATATTATTATCGACAAGGAATACATTATTACGTTTCAAGGAGTATACATCATCCTCAACATTAAAAAGAAATCTACTTCATCAAGAAGGACAAATCATCATGAGGTTCATATTATCCATATCACTACGGAGTATCCAACATTATCAACAAGGAATTGAGTTAGGTCCATTAGTCTTAGACTTCTTCCTTTTCAAACCCTACTTAGGGTTTTACAAATCACAGACAATCCAATGTCAAGATTAATTAAAACAAAGAAATTCAAGATACATATATTTTGAGATCAAAACAACTCCCACTTGATCTTTAGTCCTCTTGATTTCAACTTGCAAATCAACCTTATCAGCAAGATGTTAGATCTTTTAGCAATCTTTAATAATTCCAAAATTTTCTCAACCCTTTATATTGAGGTAGGGTTAACATCTATTGGCCAAGGCTTGCTTATTGGAACAGTTAGGGTTTTAACTTCAAACCTTAATGAATCTACCAACCTACAGGTATTAAATTATTTTTCCAACTTCTTCATCTTCATCTGACATCTAGCTCGTATCATCATGCATAGATTAGGGTTCCATAGAAATAAGTATCATTACTATCACTGTCAAGTAACAGTTAGGAACCATTACTATTAAATGTCATCCTCAAAGATATACTGCCATATACCAATAGCAAAGTTACTGTATCATAAGTTCATGGTCTTTGTCAAGTTATATCAAGGTCACTGTATCATTGTTACTATCATATGAACAAGGTTACTGTTAAAAGTACATCATATAGGATCCGATCATATGGATATGTTAAGGTTCATTTCCATTTATATTCAATGACATTTTTCTATGTCACTCCAAGTTGTTGTGATGTATATGACTGTTGTTATCTCATGTTTGCAGACTGCATAGATATAAAGACAATGCAAACCCAGGCCATAGACATAATTGCGATTCACTAAAATACGTACGAGTCTAAAGTTGTGAATATATGTATGTAATGTGGTGTCTATCTTTGCAGATAGGTCGGCTTTAAATGTTACAACTCTTCAAACATCTCACAATTATCATGAGAACGCTTCATAGTTTATTAATTACAACATCATCCCATATCGTTATATAAATTGTTGTCTTACAACATGTGAGCTATGTAGAGGAAGCATGATTCTTATATAAAATTCATACCATATGAGCCATAAAATAAATGAGTTTTCGTACATAAAATAGAAAGTGCGTGATTTGATGAAGCGCACGGTCAATATTTGACAAAATTATATATTTTATTAATTGATTGAAATATGATGATTATAATGAAGGAAGGCTCTGGCTTTAAATATAGTCTAGGAGCCATTACATGAGAGGGCATGATCTTTGATCGTGCCCCTTAGTTTAAAAATTAAGTTAAATAAGTTAATACAATAATTTTATACATATCATTGCCTCGCTCTTGAAAGAATGCTTTGTCCTCAAAGCATGGGTAACAAAGGATGTTGTT
This sequence comes from Pinus albicaulis, assembly GCA_034641835.2. Classification (NCBI taxonomy): domain Eukaryota; kingdom Viridiplantae; phylum Streptophyta; class Pinopsida; order Pinales; family Pinaceae; genus Pinus; species Pinus albicaulis. Next base: position 606,566,690 of record CM076572.1, read on the forward strand.
GACAAAATTCTTCAGTCTCCTAAGAGGCTTCTTTTTCTGGTAGGTCCTTCCACTTAATCAGGTATTCTTTGATTACTCGTGATCGCAACTTCTTTTACCTGACAATGATGACTCCTTTTGGTTCTAAAGTGATCTTCGCTTCATCATCTAGTGTCGGAAGTGTTGTCTGTGCCATTTGGTGTTTTCCAAGTGCCTTTTTTAGGCAAGATACATGGAAGACGTTGTGAACACGACTTTTATCAGGAAGGTTTAAATTGTATGCTACTTGGCTAATCTTTTTGTTAATCTGGTACGATCCATAGAACTTTGGTGCCAATTTGTTTTTTCGTTTCTATTTTAGGGACAATTGCTTTTGAGGCTGAAGTTTAACAAATACCCATTCTCCAACTTCAAATTCTCTTTTTGTTTTGTTTCGATCAACTTACTGCTTCATACAATTTCATGCAATATTTAAATTTTCCTTTAGTGCTTGCAAGACTTTTTGTGTTTCCTCTAACTGATCTTTAACTGCTAGAATTTTTGTCTCGATAATGGCAAGGTCCTTCGATTTAGAAGGTTCGTAACCATACAAAGCTTGAAATGGAATCATTTTCGTTGAAGTGTGGTAAGTGGAATTGTACCTCCATTTGGCGAGATGTAACTATTGAGCCAATTTATTTTGTTTGTCTATTGCATAGTAACGTAGGTAGGATTTTAAACATTTATTGACAACTTCTGTTTGACCATTTTTTTGAGGATTGTATGTTGAACTCATGTTGAGATAGGTTCTTATATGTTTGAAAAATTCCCTCCAGAAATCGCCTTTCAATTTGGCGTCTCTATCACTAACAATGACTTTGGGAAACCCATGTAGTTTGTAGACATTCTTGCAAAATATATCAGCGATTAGTTTTGCTGAGTCTGATTTCTTCATTCCTATGAAGTGTGCATAGTTGGTGAGTCTGTAAACTACTACGAGAATTTTGTCTTTGCCATTAGACACGGGTAATCTTTCGATAAAATCCATTGATATTTCTTCCCACATCTGATTCAAAATATGTTAAAATTGGACAACTAGGTCCAAACTCCGGGTTGTACTGCTCAGATGACGATCCCAATATTCTTATTGGATTCCTCTTTCGGAGAGGTGTAAGATTGATCTAAAGATCATCTCGATCGGATGAGCAAAACATTTACTTTGAATTTATTCCACTTACGTGCTAGGTCGGCCTGGAATAAAATATAGACTTAAATGTCTTAAAGGACGTGTCACACACCCCCAAAGATTCCTATATATTGGAGAGACTTAGAGTTCATTTGACACACATTGTTGTGGAGGAATTCTCTCTCTCTGGATAGCGTTGGAGCTATGATATATATGGACTGTTCTTTGTTTGGGTTGTTCTGGGTTATGTGTGACACGCTTGGCTGAATGACCTATTGGAGACTTTGCTGGTAGAAGCATCCTGCTGATCGCCGTAACGCCACCATTTCTTATCTCTGTTTTGGCTTGTCTTCTATCGATCTATTAGTATGTTCTATTTTCTTCAGTATTGTGCCCTATTCTGAAATGGCATAGAACATATGCAGAAATAACATGGTCTCGGAGCGAGGTTAAGACAAGCCCTAATTTGTTGCAATCACCGAAGAGAAAATGGGTTTCTCAAACTTCAGGAAAGATTTCCGATTAGCACCCGAAGGCGTTTCTGAGAAAAGCCATCAGCCTGATACAGTAAGGGAGTGTGGCATTTTGAAGGGCTAGATAATAACAAGGAATTCCTATGTCGCAGAATGGGAAACTGATGCCACAGCTGGTGCAGTAGAGCACCAAGCTCCTCAACCTCACGGTGCTTAAGTAGATCGATCCCTGTGTTGAAGACATTCTCTTTACAACCGTTCATGTTACAGATTCAATACTGAACAAAGCCAATGGAGTCGTAAAGATGTCGAGGGATCGCTCTTCATCGTCAAGAGGAAGACACAGCCGCATTTCCAGTTTATTGTCATGAATAGGCGTAATACTGCCTTGGAGGAATTGTGGATTAAGGTTCACGGCAGTGGATCGGATTGGCAAATTTTTTTTTATTTTTTTGGTTGATAAGAATCCAGAAGCCGCTGGAAGTGTTGTCATTCTGCAGTGAATTCAGTGACTGATTTCAACGAATTTCCATGAACTGAAATATTCGCTCAGTTGGATTGTGTGAAGCATTACGTTAAACGGATTATCAAAGCATACAGGGATCTTTGAAATATAACACACCGATAACTCAACGTGGAAATATTCAGACACTTTTATGCGAAGGGGAGACGATTTCCCTTTTCATATCCATTTTAAAATTCATACACCACGTGAAATTTCTTAGCTCAACCTCACGTGATGTTCTGCGTATGGAATTGTTGATGCTGTTTTGAATGGTGCGGACCCTGGGAAGCTCGATATCGTGGTTAAGAAAGCCGCAATCTGAATTAAGGTTGCCGCTACAACTGTAGGGTGTCACTGCCCTTTAAGAAGAAGTTTTGGGCGTAAAATAGCTTAGCTAAATCTAATAAGTGGGATCTTTCGATGAGCTGCAGTCTTTCCTGGGATCTTTCGATGATACCGGGGCTCTTACATGAGCAGACGTCGATGAATTCTTTCAGAATCTCAGAAGGAAGAGACGACGTCTAGAGTGAATCGGTTAAAATTCATAAATGTCATAAGCCTGAATGCAAAGGTTGGACGCCGACAAAATTGAAGAGGTTGCCATCGACAAAATCATCGCAATAATAATTAACGCGGAAGCATAGATGATATTTTTTTTATCAACGTGTACAGCGGTGATGCCTCGGGCAACATTGGGCGCGGCAGTGGTGAGGTAACATAGTTACAGGTGGACGTGTCATGAGATCCCGACTTCTGGGCATTGTCTTCGAAGTTTTTTTTTAACGTGCATTATTGATTACGATGCCTCTGTGAAATAATCACGTGAAGAAGTATGAAAGAAGTGCGGATAAGGGTCGTGTACAACAGTGTTAAGGTGTTGCACAAGACAACATTAAAATGCAGATTAAAGGCTACCAACGGCAGTTAACGTCTGCCCAAAGGTAAGTTTGGATCTGCTCTATGTCGTTTTAATGCTCATTTTATGTTCTGTCTAAAGGTAATTGAAGCTACGATAGTCTGTATTGGAAGATTGTTTTCTGGGCAAGAAAACCTTCATGTCTAAGTCGCAGGCCTGTAGGTGGCATTTTGAATGCATGTAGATCATTTAGAAACATTCCTAGACATAATGTGGTCTCATGGACTGTGATGATCTTAGCTTATGCTATGCATGGTTATGCCGATGAAGCCCTCCAGCTCTTTGAACAAATGCAGAACTCTGGGACAAACCCTGATTCTGTAACCTTTATTGGAATTCTGTCTGCATGCAGTCATGTTGGCTTAGTTGATGATGGATGGAAATACTTTGACGTCGTGTCTCAATATTATCACATAACACCTTCGATGGCACACTATGCCTGCATGGTCGACCTTCTAGGCCGAGCTGGGTACTTGTATGAGGCACAAGATTTTATTGAAAATATGCCAATAAAGTCTGATGCTACCATCTGGGGTTCTTTGCTTGGTGCCTACAAAATTCATGCTAATATAGACCTAGGAGAATTGGTGGCAAACCGCCTTTTTGAGTTGGACCCAGCCGATTGTGCACCGTATGTGCTTTTATCAAATATGTATGCTGAAGGCTGTCCAATGACTGGATAGTGGATGGTGCAGCCTGCTAATGCCCTAACAGAAATTTACAGCTGTATACAAAAACTCAGTAAAGCCTTGAATTACTAAGCATCTCTTTTGGACAGTCCCTGGAAAATAATTATCATATACAATTCTCTGATATGTTTGATAAAACAGTGACTTCTGCAATTTATTTCTTGGCTACATGTATATATCAGGGCCTGCAAATTATTAATTATCATCAGCAAAATTCATTTCTATAGAAGTCATCTATAAGATTTTCATTCAAAACTCTGGATTGGCTTGAAGATTCAGGTCACTTTGATGAACAAAGGAACACATGTAACATATATTGATGACTTGAGGGGCAGTGCATTGCCTCATTGAACAGTATTATGATATTGTTGTCTAGTGATAGTGGTTGTGAACCAGCATATACCTGGACTTAATCTATTGGCAGTAACCTCAAAAAGTGCCTTGTCCAGTTTTATCCTGTTGAATGATTGGGACTGGAACATTGATGAGCAGGAGTACCATTATGACTGTGTTGGATTTGCATGGACTGACATGAAGAAGGGTAAATTCTGTGTTTTAACATCTGTATGATCGGTTCCTAGATCTGTGAAATCTAGGAGAAAAATCGCAGAACTGAGATCTGAAGTCTTGGGCAGATCTGTAAATAAGAAGCAGTGCTGGATGAGATGTCAGATGTAGTAGATGAAGCTCTCAAGTGCAGAATTATGAGAGAAGGAATCATGTTTGGATTCCTAGTTCTATGGGTCGCAGTAAAGAGGGCTGGTTGAGGAAGCTACAACAGATCTCCTCAGAATAACAAGACTTCTAACACAAGCTGAGGCTTGTTGATATATTCTCCCTGTTGGACAGTGACATAGATATACACCTATGTAGCAGTAAGCATGTGACAGTAGCAGTCCCACATTGGAGCGTAATGGTAAAATGTGTTTATGTAGCTTTTAGACATGTTGCTGGAAGTCTTTATCAAAAGACTGTTGTCCTGGATGGTTTTGACTATGGGAGAATAAAACTCCCTTGCAAGTTGGTGTCTGAGATGCCCTCATTTAAAAATAGATGTTTTTTTTCTTCTCTCAAAAGAGAAGTTGGCATTAAGAGGGAGAATATATTTGTATATGCTCCTGAGCGGATACCTTTGTTGAACGAAAGAAGATTCTCATGGCTTAGGGAGATATGGCTTCAGAGGGGGAAATTCCGAAGGCATACCAAGAAGCCATATAAATACCAGGGTATCTAGCAGCCATGAGTACTATTGTACAATCTGAGCTTGGATCCTTTGAGGAAGTCGTAAAGCATCAAGTCTGGAAGGATGCTATGCACGAAGAGTATGAGTCCATTATGAAGAATGATGTCTGGGATGTGGTTCCAAGAAGAACAAAGCAGTTGTCACCTCGAAATGGCTCTACAAGATCAAGTATTGATCTGATGGAAGTGCTGAAAAGTTCAAGGCAAGATTCGTTGCCCGTGGCTTCTCTCAAAAGGAAGGCATAGATTATGATGACATATTTGCACCTGTGGCCCGATACACCACCATTCGATCTATTATAGCCCTTGCTGCTACGCAAGGATGGAGTCTTCATCAGATGGATGTGAAAACCGTATTTCTGCATGGTGCGATAAAGGAAGAGATATATGTGGAGCAACCTCTGGGGTTGGAAGTCCAGGATCGGGACACCCATGTTTGCAGGTTGAAGAAAGCCCTCTATGGGCTGAAACAAGCACCCTGAGCTTGGTACGAGAGGATAGATAGCCACCTGATGAAGTTGGGCTTCACTCGTTGTATTGCTGATCTGAACCTTCACTGCAAGGTTAATAGAAAGAAGCCTCTCACTCTAGTGCTGTATGTAGATGATCTCTTTCTGACAGGTGCTGACCCTCTCTTTCATCAGTGCAAGAGGGAGCTTGCTGCCGAGTTCGAGATGAAGGACCTAGGACGAATGTCTAGGCCTGAAGGTCTAGCAGAGACCTGGCGAGATTTTCCTTTCTCAAGGAAAATACATTATGAAGTTTTTGGTATGATGGACTGTAAGTCCATGGAACTCAACTTTAAGAAGTTGAGTAGCAGCGTTGCTGGGCCCGTCCTACTGAGTATCGTCAACTCATAGGGACCTTGATGTTCTTAGGAAACATCCATCCGGACGTATGTTGTGTAGTGAAAACTTTGAGTCAACACTTGGTTGATCATAACATTCACCGGGTTGGTGCCAAAAAACTCTTGAGATATCTCTGAGGCACGATAGACCATGGGCTGAGATACATTGCCGGGAGTATGGCACTCCATGGATGTACTGACATCGATTGGGCTGGCAGTGTGGTGGATCGCAAGAGCACATCTGGATGCTACTTCACATGTAGATCTGCTTCGGGCAGGAAACTAAAGTCGGTAGCCTTGAGCACCGCTGAGGCTGAATACATTGTAACATTTATGGCCTGTTGTGAAGTCACTTGGTTGCGAAAGCTCTTTAGTGAGCTGTTCGAGCATGTGCCAGATGCCACCATTATCCTTTGTGATAACTAGAGGGGGATTCGTTTGTCATAGAATCCTGTGTTCCACAAACGATCCAAGCATGATGATGCCTAGTACCACTATCCGGGATATGGTACAGCGAGGCGCTGTAAGGCTCGATCATATAGGAACTTATGAGTAGGTCGCGGATATTCTCACAATGCCCTTTGGGAAGGTCATGTTCCTAACCTTCCGTGAGAATCTTGGTATTGTGGAACGACCTTGTTCTGAGGGTCCTATTGGACGATGAGCTCTGGGAGCTCTGGGGGGCTTTGGGGACAGCGTCTCAGAGCTATGAGCAACCACAAGGCTAGGCTTGTAAAACCTTGTTGGTGTGCTTGGACCCTACTGTTGTGATTATTGAGTTGGTTCACCTCTCATTATCTATGCCCCGTATGCATCCTACCCATTGAGTTCAGGGCTCATGGGAAGTACCTCTCATTTGGCCAATGAGATGGGAAAGGCTAGAGACTAGTAGCAAAGACTGATGGACGCATCAAAAATTGTCGTACTCTCTATCTAGGATGGCACTGTCCAACCACTTCATCTGGGATCAAGTATAGTGAGGTTTTGGACCTCCTGCTGACTTCGGGTCAGATGAACCAACTTCGGGTTGGTTGGAGACTCTTCGTGAGTCCTATAGAGGTTTCGGACCTTTGGGCTGAATCTGTCAGTCGGGTATGATGTCTTTGTGACTAACCCACTTTTGTTTTGAAATAAAGAGGCCAGCAAAGCAAGTTACGGCAGGATGACGCACGATGTTTGGATTGCACTTGTGGACGGAGTTCTCCCTAGTTGAGAGGGAGTGTTAAAATTGGACAACTAGGTCCAAACTCCGGGTTGTACTGCTCAGATGACGATCCCAATATTCTTATTGGATTCCTCTTTCGGAGAGGTGTAAGATTGATCTAAAGATCATCTCGATCAGATGAGCAAAACATGTACTTTGAATTTATTCCACTTATGTGCTAGGTCGGCCTGGAATAAAATATAGACTTAAATGCCTTAAAGGACGTGTCACACACCCCCAAAGATTCCTATATATTGGAGAGACTTAGAGTTCATTTGACACACATTGTTGTGGAGGAATTCTCTCTCTCTGGATAGCGTTGGAGCTGTGATATATATGGACTGTTCTTTGTTTGGGTTGTTTTGGGTTATGTGTGACACACTTGGCTGAATGACCTATTGGAGACTTTGCTGGTAGAAGCATCCTGCTGATCGCCGTAACGCCACCATTTCTTATCTCTGTTTTGGCTTGTCTTCTATCGATCTATTAGTATGTTCTATCTTCTTCAGTATTGTGCCCTAATCTGAAATGGCATAGAACATATGCAAAAATAACAGAATATCTAAGCGATGGAGCAGTCCGAGGGTCATAATGTTGTAATTTTTATTTCTTTGGCATTGATCGCATTCTGCTACATATTTTTAAATATCTTTCCAGAAAAATGAATGGTGTGCATTATAATAGGTTTTGAAGAAACGTACATGTCCGACTGACAGCGAATCATGGGACTCTTTGAGAACATTGGCTTTAAATTTGGAATTTGGACTTAGGTAATTTATTCCCTTGTACCACAAAATATTGTTTTTCCATTCAATTTTGAATTATGAGGAGGGTTTTTGATTATAACACTTGTTTCTAGATCTTTGCATACTCACTTTGAATTTCATTAAGCCATTCTAGGACTACAACCGAAATTGCAAGTAATGATGATTCTTCATCTTTCATGGACAAAGCATTTGCTGCTACGTTGTCTATTTGACTTTCTTATGTAATATATCCATGTCGAAGGCAACAATCTTTTTGATCCATTTTTGTTGATTTGTAGAGAGTTTTTTTTGCTGGAGGAGGTGTCGAAGACTATTATGGTCTGTTTGTATTAAGAACTTCCCAAAATATACTGCCTCCACTTGGCTAATACATGCATAATGGCGAGCATTTCCTTGTTGTATGTAGACTTGAGACATTCTCGCTTCTTGGGCTTCTCGCTTTCAAATGCGATTGGATGACCATCTTGCATCAATGCTGCTCTTATTCCAAATCCTGAAGCGTCACATTCAATTACAAAAGGCTTTGAAAAATCTGGAGTTCCTAATACAAGTGCCTTGGACATAATTTCTTTTAAGTCTTCAAAAGACTTTTCTGCTTTATCATCCCATTGAAAGGAGTTCTTTTTCAAGAGATTTGTTAGGGGTGCAGATACATGAGCATAGTTTCGAATAAACCTTTGATAATATCCAGTCAACTTTAAGGATCCTCTTAATTTTGAGATGTTAATTGGTCTAGGTCATTCTTTTATAGCTTTGATCTTATTAGGATCTACTTTTACTCCTTCCTTAGATATTATGTGTCCAAGGTACTCTACCTCTTCTTTTTCAAAGGTGCACTTGGACATTTTTTCATAGAACTGATGTTTTTCTAATATAGTGAGAACTTGCTCCAGATATTGTAGACGCCCCTTCCATGTTTTACGATAGATTAGAATATTGTCAAAGAACATTAACACAAACTTCCTTAGATATGGATGAAATATCTCATTCATGGTGGCTTGGAAGGTTGCTGGAGCATTAGTTAATATGAAGGGCATTACCTTAAATTAAGTCATAATGACCTTCATGTGTTCGAAAAACAGTCTTTGTTATGTCGTCTAACCTTATTCTGATTTGGTAGTATCCAGATCTCAAGTTGAATGTTGAAAAATATTGGGCTCCTTGAAGTTCATCTAGCATTTCATCTATAAAGGGAATTAGAAACTTGTTCTTAATGTTTACCTTGTTCAGTCCTTGATAATCTACATAGTCTAAAGTAGTGTCACATGGTTCACATTCGACAATGATTAGGTTTGATTTGAGTTCGAATTTTTTGAGGAGTTTTGGATGAGGTTCGCCATTAGGTTCACACACACACACACACAGATATATATATATATATATATATATTAAAATGAATTATAAGATAAAATTGTAAGAAATCAACATCAGTAAACATCAAAATTGTTATCACCAAGGATAAAATACAAGCTTGAGTTGTGACATGAAGTTATGAGTTTTGATCTATGGACTTGGTCAATGGCTATGAGGTTCGATGAGGTTCTTCGAACGTCAATTTTTATTTTTATTTTTTTATTTTTTATTTTTTTTATCAGGTTCACCGAAATTTGCACCTCATGGTTAAAGTTCGACGAACCTTGTGACATAGGTCTAAAGGATCCATCCTTCTTTTAGACTAAAACCACCTAAGCAGCATATGGGCTTCTACATTATGTGATGATTCCACATTTCAAAGATCTTGGACTAATCTTTCGATTTCAGTTTTTTGATGATGTGGATATCTATACAGCTTGATGTTGACAGGGTTTGACCCTGTCTGACTTTGATTATGTGCTTGTTTTATCTTTCAGGAGGCATTTTCATTAGAAGATCTTGGAACACCTATTTGTGTGTTTGAATCAATTTTTGAACTTTGGATGGTAGTTCTTGAACTTCAGATGGTACTTCACTAACCAATCTTTAAGCCAACATCCCCATCTGATGACATTGCACTACATACGCTGGTGTTCACTTCTGGATCAACTTCATCATTTGGTATGATGATACAATTTAATTCTAAGGGGGTTGGAAACCATATAACTTGTATTTCTACCCCTCCCATTTAAACTTTATAAATTGCTTTTGATGGTTGACATAGTAAGTGCCTATGGTTTGTAGCCATTGGATACCTAAGACCACATCCACTCCCCTTAATGGTACAATGTAGAACAAAGATTCTTGATGGTAATCCTAAATCTGTAATTTGAATTTATGGCATTTCCCTATTTTTTCAATTTTCTTTCCGTCAGCTACCATCACTTTCATATTGGGCATGGGATATGTGAAAATGTTGAGCCTTTTCGCCATATTTGAGTCCGAAAAGTTGTGGGTGTTGTTGGTATCTATTAGAACCATTACATTTCTCTTTTTGATATGTCCTTTTAACTTTAATGTTTGGTGCTGAGATCATAGTATTAAAATAGAATTGGTCTAACCAGTACTGATCAGGTCTAAATGATCCGGTTTTTAAAAAAATACATTAAATAAAAAAAATTTAATAAAAAAAACTATTTTTAAGATTTGCAACCATGTTTCCAAGTGAATAGAGACAAAATATGCAAAGTTTGCTCATTTATATACCATGTAAAGGTGAATATATCAAAATGTCAGCGAGTGTAATACATATCATCGAAAAAATACATAAGCAATGAGGCTCCAAATGGCCCAAAAAGTCCAAAAACAATGATACAAGCTATGAAGCCACTGGCCTACTACAAATCTACATATATGATATTAGTGATCGACATTATCACTTGAAATTTCTCATCATGATCAAACTTAGTTGGTTGAGTCTCGACTGCCATACTTTGCAACTGTTCGAGTCACAAATTTCTTTATTGGTTCAATGACTTGAGTCTCAAACTTTTGAAGGTATTCTGCCCTAATATGCTCTATTACTTCATTTGGTGCTCCACATGGCTTTACATGGCCGCCTATCCCAGCCAAGTGTTGCTTGAACCTGTAAATACCCCTCCTACAATAGATTTTTGGCAATATTTGCAGACCATTTTTCCATCAATCATATCACAATGAGCCCATGCAATATCCTTGGCTTTTGGAGGCATGATACTACTTAGCTCAAACTCTATGTTGTTCCACTACTCCAGCAAAAACTCAACACTCTCCAAGCTCTCAATCAAACTAACAAAAGCTCAAAATGAGATGTGTGAGACAATTGAGAGGGCACCCCTGCCTTTAAATGATATGGGAGGGTGTTTTTGGAGGGAAACAACCCTCCTTTTCCCTCCAAAACCACCCATTATTGGCCAAATCAACTTCTGTGGGTCTCTTTTGTGGACGTGGTAGCTAATCGACCGGTTTATCCATAAAATGACCGGTTTATCCATAAACTAGTCGGTTTATCAATAAACCGGCCAGTTAGCACTGGTCAGATCGGAAAATTTGGTCAAGTCCCTCCCTTAACTAGGTTTTCAAGCTAGTTTGACCCGCCTAGGCATTTGACTGACCGGTTTGAACTAGCCGGTTTTGAATACTATGGCTGAGATATAGCTGTCATGGCTGATAATGACACATGCAAAATATTCTCTATATTTGATTCTGGAGAAAATTGCAGAGGGTCTTCAACTTCTTCTACATCTGATTCTTCACTATCTGAATCATTGGTTGCTTCACATGTATACAAGTTCTTGGTCTCTTTTCCTTAAAGACATTTATGTTTAGAATCCCATTTTTCGCCACAACGTTTGCACTTACTCTCTTTCATTTTTTTGTATTTCCAAATTGGTTTTTCCTCCTTCATGTAACTGTGGTGGAACATACTTTGTATTATCTGCGTTAGTAGTTTGGGGAAATCGTCGTCTTGAATACACTCTTTCAACTTTTGGCCATTGTATTATTTCAAGCTTCCTTTCAGTAGCTTTTGCTTTCTATCTTGCGTCTTCTATGGAAGTGATGTCATGAAGCTTAAGCTCATCCTGGAGATGTGGTTTAATTCTCGTAGTGTATGATTGAATAAGATGAGTCTCTGATAACTCAGGTGCTCGTGTAGCTAGAGTTTATCATTGTCTAGTGTATTCACCCAAATCTCCTTTTTGTTGTAACCTGGTTTATGTCGAGATGAACTCTTCTTCTTTAACACCTTGGAACCTCTTAAAGAATGCGTTTTTGAATTTCTTCCAACTGATAGCATGTGTCATTTTCTTCCACCACATATACCAATTATATGCTTCTCCTTCTATTTTCATCATCATTATCAATACCGCAAATATCGAAATATTCTTCTGTAGAAATTATAGACCCCACTCTAGTTTTCAGTTTCACCTTATCACTCCCATATAGTTAAATGCCCATTCCCATAATCATACATTCAAAATTCTGGAAATGAAGTTATTTTCTGAGAACACAAATTTAGGAATTTCATAGCGTTGGAAATGCATAAATAAAACACAGAAAATTATAATAGCCACACACAGAAAAATAACATGCTGATTTTTGGTCAATGTGACCTTGGAAAAACCCCCTACAACTCTTGGGGAAAACCAGTTTGAGAGCTCTTCTTTATTTCTGAAAAATGCTTTTACAGTGAAACAGAAATACACAGAAAATTTTAGTAACCACAAAAATACAACTTATGTCGTTTTTCGTGCTTAACCTTTGCCTCGGAAAATGTGCCAATAGTCAAAACAGGAACATCATTAATGCTGTATGGACTCCTTGATTTTCGTGCCCAGAAAACACAACAATAAATGCTACTGTACAACCTCCTCGATTTGCGTGCAAAATAACAATAAACGCCATTGTACGACCTCCTCGATTTGTGTGTAGAGGGACAACAATAAATGTTGTACGAAATGTGCACAGAAACAACAACATGCTGTACAGATTGCCTCGAAATCTGTGCCACAAAAACTGCAATAAATGCACCTCGAAATCTGTGCCAGAACTATTGTACGGCTGCCTAGGAATGCGTGCCAAAGTTGATGTACAGTTAAGCCTTGAAAAATGTGCCCAGAAACTGCCTTGAACTGCGTGTAAACCTGCTGTACAGATTTGCTGAGTGCTGCCTCGGTATGTGTGCCAAGGTTCTGCTCTCTTCTTCCTCACTGCTCAGAAAATATCCTTGCTCTCTCTTGCTCCTCTTAATTTGCTCATGAAAAGAATGAATGACCTTTTCTCTTCTTTTCTCGTTAACCTAACCCTAAGTGACTTTTGGGGAATCCCTAAATCCAATGGCTGAGATAGTTTGAGATCAAGGGCTGAGTATAAGTGTGCATTTAATTTTCACTTTCTAATTTTTAATTCACCCCTCTTAAATAAAGACCCACTTAGCCTTTTATTTCCATAGTCACTTTTTCACTTTCTAATTTCACATTGACTTTAATAAAGTCACTTTAAAATTAGACTTATAACTTTATCACTTAAAAAGTCACTTTTAAATTAGATTTGACTTTACCACTTATAAAGTCACTTTAGGAGAAAAGTACAAATACATTTGGACACTTTTCCTAGGCCAAAGATCAAAGCCCTAGGGAACCACTTGTCCTCTGGTACCCAAATTTTAACATCTTCCTCTTTATTGAACCATGCAACACTGTATTTCTCATTACTCTCAAATTTGGAGAGCTCAAGTTTTGCTCTTTGTTGATATGTAGCAACTGTTGGGATGAAGAAGGGGTATTGATTCGTGAACTACATATTTGGGTATTGATTCCAGAGCTACATATTTTGAAAATTCATGTTACTATTTTGTTGATTGGGTATAGAAGATGCTTTTGGAGACTCAGGGGTTTGATGTGAGCCTGATGAGTTTGATGTATCTGAAGGAACTGGGTGTTGAGTAGCTTCATTATTCTGGGGTAGTTGATTAAGTGTAATTTTCAAATTTTCACAAATAGAGTTCAACATCACCATTGCTTCATTATGAGCTATTATTGCTACATTATGATTTCGATCCGCCTATTTGAAAGGTTTTCACAATTTCTTTTAAATTCACTATGATTTTGCTCTAGTTGATTCACTGTTCTCTTTGTTGTGTCCTGGAGCTCCTCAATTTTTTCAGCGTGTCTAGTGACCTTATTGTCAAGATCTATCAAATTTTTATTAAAATTAGGCATCTTCATTGATGAAGACATTGATAGGGTATGTGGTAACTTAACCTTTTTCCTTAACTTGATCCTAATATATATATACATAATTTTATTTTTATATAAAAACATTTTAACTTTTTTCTTTTTTAATTAAATAATTCTAAAACTATATAGTTATACACTATACACTATAATTATAAACTATATAATTAATTTTTATATAGTTTATATAACCAACTGTAAGGGCATTTATATAAAACATGTTTGTATATGTATATATATATATATATATATATATTAATGGTAAGTTACAGGTTGAATGGGTAATTGAATTGGTGGCTTGGAGATTTTGGCGGTTGCGACTGGCGATTAAATGATTGGTCGAATAACGTTGACGGGGGATGATTTTGCTGACCGACGAAAGGTGTGGATGGTTGATTTAGTGTTTGACAATTGGAATAGGTACAGAGTGCGATAGGGTACAGGGTACAATGCAGTGGAGACAAGGAAGGGTGTTCGAGGATTTTTGATTGGGGATTTGATAGTGAAGACGACATTTGGGATGTGGCGGGCAGATGTTTGAGGACCATAGAATATGACAGCGCTGGAACGAGACATAGTCATAGGTATTGTGGGGAGTGATGTAGTTGGAAGGAGAAAACAAGAGGCAATTTCACAGAACTGATTAGTACGATCTTGAGGACCTGGCCAGAGGAGTGAACCTACTCTGATACCAGATGATGCGCACACGCTCAATATTTTACATAATTATGTATTTTATTAATTGATTGAAATATGATGATTACAATGAAGGAATGCTCTGACTTTAAATAAAGCCCAGGAGCCATTATGAAGCGAACAAAGTTCCTTCTCAAGTTAATTATTCCAGAAGACTTGAAATATCAGAATATCCATGAGGATATAAATATTATATTAGATAATATGATGAATTAATTGATTGAATGTTACAAATGAGGCCTGCTTATATACCTACGCAGGTGCCTCTTCACCGAAGGTCATGTCTTATCAGACGTGACCTTTCAGCCTAATTACTAATTAACTAATTTATCATTTATCTACATTATTTATTCATGACATTGCCTTCCCCTCAAAAAGCTTTGTCCTCAAAGCTTGTTGATGAAAGGCCTCGATTTCTTTTCCTGTTACGAACATCTTCTCGTCTCGGGGCAGTCATCCTTGTCGACACAAGTTGATATGATCCTCTAAGTGACAAACA
This sequence comes from Pinus albicaulis, assembly GCA_034641835.2. Taxonomy (NCBI): domain Eukaryota; kingdom Viridiplantae; phylum Streptophyta; class Pinopsida; order Pinales; family Pinaceae; genus Pinus; species Pinus albicaulis. The sequence continues at coordinate 606,581,800 of CM076572.1, forward strand.
AAAATGTCGCACTGAGAATGGATCAGACCATCCTAAATCAATTTTCTGTGGAATCTCGCGGCGACTTGAAACTTGTGCTGAATTATCACTTGAGCGCATTGCACTGATATTAGTATTCTTCGGAATATCAACTTGTTTCTGTTCTGAAGACATAGCTTGATCGAGTTGTCTGCTCCCGTGACTTGGATGTCGATAGGGAACTTTTTTGGTTTGACTTTCCATTCTTAGTTGTGTGGTGATGTTTTGATTCTCTTTTGGCGATGATGTTATTGAGCTGGTTACATAACTTCCGCTTAAAATGTTCATCGCCGGAACTACAACTTCTAAGTTTGCATCTTTTGCAACTAGCTTGTCTTCTTCTTGAGTTATGACATTTACTGCATTAGTACCAGTTTCCTTCTCTTCAACTTGGATTTCTACATTCGATGCTTTATTTTCGACAAGTTGTTGCACCTTGTTTTCTAATGACTTCTTGTCTTTCTTCAACTTCTTAATTTGCGTTAGTAATTTGTCGTTGTGGTCCTTGAGGCGAGCAACTTCTTCATTCTTATTAGTGGTGATTTTGTCGATTTCCTTTTGCATATTTTGTATCACCTTTTTACCTTCTTGAGAAATTACCTGTGAAATTTCTTGTACGTCTTCAGGCGTCACAGAATTTGGCTTCAAGTTAACGTCTTGTAGCGTTATCTTCTTCCTTTTGTAGGTGAATGTCAAAAATTTCTTTTTCGTATTTAGGATAACTGAACCTAAGGTTTCCATCCATGGTGAACCCAACACAATATCACTATTATCCAAAAGTAAGGTTTTCATGGTAAATTGAGAGATAAAAGTATAATCCCCAATGTTTAGTTGTAGATTTTTTATGTCGTATTTTTTCTTGTCAAAAACGTCTAATTTTTCGATTATATTTGACTCAGGAATCACCAACTGGTTGGCAATTTTAGGGTTTATATAATTTTTCTCTTCAGCGGGTGATATAGCAATAGTGACATCTTTCCCTGCGATACTTCCTTTAATTTTAAGCAACGCTTTAGGGTCGATAGGTAACGTTTCCAATTCTAAAAATCGTCCTGACTTCATTTTTGTATTAGATGTCATTTTGCTTGTTGAGATAAATATTCTCCAACTTCACCCTTTTTAACTTATAATCTTAATTTTCCTTGGTTTCGAATTTGTAATAACATCAAAATACTTTTTTTTTTTTTTAAACCTTTTTCTTTTACTTTGTAGAAGTATCTTAAATACTAAAATACTCCTTTTTAATATTTATTTCAATGTTAATCAACTTGACGTTTTAAAATTCTTATATGCTTACCTCTTTATACTTCTTTAGTCTTCTTTTCTTTTCTTTTGTAGCTTTCCCTTCCTTTTTATTATAATGTATTTGACTTCAAATATATATTTTTTAACTAATTCTCTTTAATACTTTTTTCACTATACTCTGGCTTCTCTTTTTCTTTTTTTAATATAAATTCTTCCTCTTTATTTATATATTTTATATAGAATATATAATTATAAAATATATATCTTACGTAATTATAAATTATGTAAAATATATATATTTCATATAGTTTTAAACTGTGTTAATCAATTTTCGATTTTCGGCCTACCTTGTAACGTTGCAACCATGTCTAGTTCAAACGTCGCGTCTTATGATGTTAAGGACCCTTCACAATTAATAATTTCTGACTAACCAAAACCCAAACCTTGAATTTGATCGCAATGAAACTGCTGGAAAATGTGGCGGCCAGGCGTATTTTAGGCAGAAGAAGAGTTTGCCGAAGCAGTTGATGGCGGATTGGAATAAGATGCCGGGCAGTGGGAATAGACAACCAACGGTGTGTTTATGGCGGCTCAGACAAGGAGCTTTATTAACCCAGTTACAACGTCCGGAGAATTTAGCAACACCTTTGACAGTCGACCAGCTCGGTGGCACAAGGGAATGCGATAGGGTAGTGTCGTGTAATCGGTGGCAGTCCGGCTGTGACAACGCCGCGTTTTATGGGAAGTGGTAGAAGACTATAGCTGCAGCGTCGTGCAGGGGGGTCGATTGGTCTCTAGATTGCCCAAATGGAACGAAAATGAAACGGAAAAGCACAATGGAGGAAATGCTAACGCTGCTGCAAAATGAAGGGTACAGTAAATCGGACAGTAGAGCGGGTTTTTATTTTTTTACGCAGATGGAGTGGTAGCCAATCGATTGTGTGATGCTAGAATGGTAGTCAGACTGTGGAATTCGATGGTGGTGACTACCTTGTTCGTCCGACTATGCCTGGATGTTGAACGATGTTCGGGATGTCGGATAGTGCGGGTTTTGGTGGCTGTTATGTGCCGCGATTTGTAATTGCAGGCTAGCAACTACGAAAATTTAATGTGGGCCGGTTATTCTAGGTCAGAAAAATTTCTGCTGGGTGGCGACTGTGTGGGCTCTACGTGTGGCAGCTCTGGCAGTTGTGTGACCCAACGGTGGTGGCAGTGCAGTAGTTGCACCACTATGTGTAGAAGAGGTGACTGCAGGTAATTTGTTTTTTTATTTTTAAATAATAATAATATGCCTATGACCATATATCACATATATATATATTTTTTATTTTTAAATATTTAAATTTTTTATTTTTTTTATTTTTTAAAGCGGGGCTCTGTCAGAACTTTTCTGGTCACTTTATTTTATATATATATATAACAAGCTTATTCTTTTTCTTTTTTTTTTTACTTTTACGTTTATTCTTTATATATAGTTTTTCTTTTCCCTCCTTTTTTTTCTAATGTATCTCTTGTTCTCTTTCCTTTTTCTTCCTTTTTTTTAAAAAAAAAAAGTATGGCCAAGGGCCTCTGATGAACTCAGCAGCAGCGGAGAAACTCCCAAGTTTTAGAGAAACGCTTTCGACGGCAACAACGTTGACGAATTTCAATGGCCAAGGGCCTGGATCAAGGAGCGTAGCTCTGTGCAGCGATGAACGGCCAGAAGATCGACTGCTCTGATACCAAATGAAGCGAACAAAGTTCCTTCTCAAGTTAATTATTCCAGAAGACTTGAAATATCAGAATATCCATGAGGATATAAATATTATATTAGATAATATGATGAATTAATTGATTGAATGTTACAAATGAGGCCTGCTTATATACCTACGCAGGTGCCTCTTCACGAAAGGTCATGTCTTATCAGACGTGACCTTTCAGCCTAATTACTAATTAACTAATTTATCATTTATCTACATTATTTATTCATTACACATTACATGAAGGGGTGTGATCTTTAATCGTGCCCCTTTGTTTAAAAATTAAGTTAAATAAGTTAATACAATAATTTTATACATATCATTTGAAAGTCCTTATAACAAACCTCTGTGATGCCTTATTGTAAACAAAGCGGTCCAATAGGAATGATGTGATTCATGCAATCCATATAGCTTCAAAATTAAATAGATGCAGGTATAACCACTATAATAATCCTTATAGTGCCAAGTATTGTATGTTTGTCACTGTAATGGGTGCAAGAGCCGTTTGTGAGAAGCGAAACCACCAATTATTGTGCGAGTCACTGTCTAGCGTAGATTTACGAGCCATAATACCCAACGATTCTTTGTAATGTAAAGCCACAACGATATATCGTACAAAAAAACAAACATAATAAATTTACGAGCAGTTGATGCCACAAAAAGATAGCGAGCCATTACTAAGTGAGCCACAGAGCAGGCATTTGTATCTATGCTAACCATAGTAATGGAACAATGAGCCATTGTGTGAGTCACTTAGTAAATATGAGATCACTCAGAAATAACAAATGTGATCCATATTGATTAGTTCCAAACTATTGAAATGCAAAGTGAGGTACTATAACGTGAGATAGTAGATGCGAATGTGAGCCAAAGATGTGATATCTTGTCTTTAATGGTGCAAACTCATTTCTAAAATAGAAGATTTCAATCTTCAAGCACAGGGAAGAGAAAGACCAGAATAAATTCCACCAACTCCACGGACAAGCTCAGAACAACTCTCGACCTTAATAAAAGGTCTCAGATTTGCACAAAACTCGGACAAAACACAAAAATATGCCATGGATCCATGTTGATTTTTCCATGCCTCATGAACTTCACATACAACTTCAGAATTTTGAACCATATCTCATCTGCTTGTTGAATTGCTCATTGAACTAGGCCTTGATACCATGTTGATTTTTCTAGGGCACCTTCTAGCAATTGGTTTTTCTTCACTTGATAACTACTTCAATGATCAATTAAACATTAAATTTCACATAGCATGAAATTCCATATCATTTAGGCAATTATACAAAAGAAAAATATCAAGTAATAAACATGAAAGAGCAATAAAGTAACCATGAAGCAATGAAACAAGAGACACAGAAATTAGGCACACAATCGAGGCAAAACCCACAAGGGGAAAACCCCAAAAACGATCTTCCTTATGAGAGTGTTTCTTGATTCATCTATATATCATAAATATCAATAGCAGAATAATAACCAAACTGATAACCAAAATCATGATGAAGTGCTTGAAATTTCAACCCTCCCTAACATTTTGGCCTCCTAAAATTTCGGCCCTCTTGTAATGTTGCTCAATCAGAGATGCATGAGGCCAAATATGAAATTTGGAGGCAAATTTTAAAAATTCAAATTTCCATTTGTTTCCCAAGATGAAAATATTGATCATGGCCACCACAGTTTCTTTGTATTTATTTTGGGCACAGGTGGATCCAATATGAAAATTGTGAAAACTTGGTTGGCCAACTAATTTGGGTGTCGGGGTGGTGTGAGGCAAAAGAGTGGAATCTCCTTCAGGTTGGAGCCTGAGAACACTTTAGGGTGGTAGGGTGGTGCTTGGGTAGGTTGGAGCTTGCACATGGCATTAGAGCGTCCTTTCAGTTGTAGCTGGTAAACAAGGTGTTGGAGCATCCTTCAAGTTGGAGCTTGTAAACTAAGGTGTGGGAGTGTTCTTTTGGTTGCGATTGGTAAATAGGGTGTTGGAGCGTCCTACAAGTTGGAGCTTCCCTTAGTTGGAGCTGAGAATATTGATGTACATTTTCTTGAAGACAAATATTGAGAAGCGTTCGATGGTTTTTTTTCCCGGAGGGGTTTCCACCTAAAAATATTGTGTCTTCTGTCTTCACTATTATGTATTGTTGAATTGTGTTGTTTATAGTTGATTTATGTTTCATTTGATGATAATGTTAATTAATGGTATATGAAATTAAAGATATACGAATTGAAGAGAAATTTTGTTTCACACCACTCTCAGTGTTTACAACAATTGGTATCAGAGTAGGTTCCTTCATTTGCAACTGAACAATTGGAAAGCAAACCCCAGGTGAATTAAGATGGAAAAGTCAAGAAAGAAAGTCACCAACTGTTTGAAGCAATGTCTTGTTCAACCAGAGCTTGAAAAAGCAGATGGATATCAGAAATAGCTTCCCACCCAAGATTAGCAAGAAGTATATGAGAAGAGAGCCTATTTAATTGCACTCTAAAGACCTTTTCAGGATCAAGAGTGGAATTAATCAAGCGACTTGGATTCCTTCTAGTAGAAACTCTTGCAAAATATGAGCCAAGTGGAGTTGCCACTTTAACAAGAATCTAACTCTAAAAATCGAAAATGCAAAACCGAATAGTTAGTTGTATTCCGGGTCAAAGAAGACTTATCTTCGACAATGATGCCATAAAATGTTGTCCATGAAATTGCACACGCAGATAAGTAGGAGAAGTCCTCAACCCCACAAGGTCTGTTTTTTGTGGCAACCCTTAGAGGGGGAATTCTGTGTTGATTTTTGTAGCATCGGAAAGTGTTCCAAGTCTCAAAATTTGTAAGGAGGCTTGGACATCTATATTCCAAAGAACTCAAAAACCGTTTGTGGAAATTCCACTCGGTTCATGTTTTATTAAAATAATTAATTATTTTAATGGAGACCCTAAGTCTAAACTTAGGGAAATTAAATAATTAATGGGTATTAGTAAAACAGAGTGTGAATCTTCTAGAGAACGAAGATCAAGTCAAGTTTTAATCTTAGCCATTGATTAGACTTCTAATCTGGGCCGTTGATTCTTCAATGAGAAGATTATAAAAGAAGGCTTTGGGGTCATTTGGAAAGTAAGCCGGGCATACTTCAGTAACCCAAGGGAATTCGATTTCAGAGGGAGAGTTGCAGGGTAGAGGAAGCAGAGGGCATCAACAGTGACAGGGGTCGAGGAAAGGACGCAAAAGGCCAGAGAAGGCAACATAGAGCAACAACGTAGAGAGCTCACGTAGGGTGACGCAGTCTCACGCAGGCTCTGCGTAGAGAGACACGCAGAGGGCCGCAAAGAGGAGATGTGAGTCTCCCGGGTGTCAGAAATTCTCAAGAGGGTTCGTGAGAATTTATCTCAGGTGTTTTTCAAAGAAGTCTTCTAGTCTTTTCGTTGTAAAGAATTTCATTGCTGAAGAATAATATATAAACCCTCATTTGCTGCACCGGTTTTCTCGCATTGGGTTTTTCCGGGGACAATTGTCCAAAAATAATTGTGTCTATGTCATTGATCCTTATGCTTGCATTTCTTACTATTTTGTTCTCTGCATATACTTGAGTGATTGCTGCAGTAGTATTTATTTCAAAATTTACTGGAAAAATTCTGTAAATAACTTATTGCAAATAATAAGTACGAGAAATAAATTTATCACTGCAAAAGTATTTTCAGGATTGAAATTTTCACATGGTATGAGAGCAAAGATGAGTAACAGGAGTAGGGAACCAACAATGGAACGAAGATCAAACGTTGCTGCAACAACAACTCGGAAAGGTTCATGCAGTTCTCTAGAGAAGAGGGAAAGCATGAAAGGGTATATGGATCATGGAGTTTTTGTTCTGGCATCCAGATTGGAAGAAGAATTTGCTTGTGTGTTAAGCTCTGCTTCTCCTGAGATCTGTGTTAAATTTGGACAACTAGGTCCAAACTCCATCTTCTGATGCTCAGATGAAGATTCCAATATTTGTATTGGATTCCTCTTTCGAAGAGGTGTAAAATCGATATAAAATTGATTTTAATTTGATGAGCAGAACATTTATTTTGAATTTATTATTTATAATAAATTTAAGTGCAGGTCGGCCTTAAGGTTTTACACCCCCAACAAATGTGTCAAACACCTCAATGATGGATATAAATACAGTCAACGTTGGAGAGCTTTTCACTCATCTCATCCACACACTTCTCATTGGATACGAGCATCTAAGAAGCAGTTCTCACGTGGCAAAAGGACGAAGTAGCTGCAGATGGAAAAATGACGAAATTTCTACACTTAGGGTTTCTGGGCAAGTTTGACCAGCGTTGACTTTGGTCAACGCATGGTCCGTTTGAGCTGAAATTTTGTGGAGAGTTCGATTTTTGAAGGTTGTACTGATTGGCACAAAAATCGAGGTCAAAATGTTGACCGAAGTTGGAGCTGCGTTGACTTTATTGTTGCTGCCCTGTGTTGAATTTTTTGGACTGCGTTGAATTTTCTAGGGTTGACTTTGAGTTGACTGGATGATTGATTTGAGGACTGTTGTGACACATTCTGGGTTGGCCGACCAAGAAGACTTTGCTGGTTGAAGCATCCTGCTGACCGCCGTAACTCACCAACACATTCTCTTGTTTCTGGTTTGTCTTCTATAGATCCACTGGTGTAATATTCCCAATTAGCCTTGCTAATTGGAATATTTCATTTTTGCTTTATTTTGCCGCTTTAGCTAGACATAATAAATAAAGTGAGAAATAAGAGGGGTCACCTCACTTTATAATAAAGTGTTCTTTTCCTAGTAGATTGACGTTGTAACTTAGAGAGGGGGCCTTGGGGGTCCACATGAGTATGATGGGGGAGGCATCAGGCTGACCCAAGGTAAACTGCGCAGGTCAAAGGAGAGTTAAGTTTTGGAGGGAGTTTGGCATTATAAAAGGAGAGGTTCTCACCTCATTTGGAGCATGCATATTTTGATATTGATATTGAGAGCTAGACTTTTGTCTACTTCAGCACGCCGGTTGTTTAGTCGGTCTGCAGCACTGTTTAGTGCACGAGTGTCTCCGGTCGGAGATCTCACCCTTAGCCTCGGGGGACTTCGAGTGCCTGCCCTGGTAAGGTTATTTCTGGTTTCACCCTTAACTTCGGGGGACTTCGAGTGCCCGCCCTAGTAAGGTTAATTTCTGAGTTCTATCTTTCAGTTTCAGTAGCAGTTTCAGGTGGAGAGTCGGAGAGGAAGAAGCCCTCTAGTGGCTGCGCAGATCTAGCAGGAAAAACGCAGTTTCAGCAGCAGGAAGGACGCAGATCAGTTTAGAGTGAGGACGCTGTTCCAGTAGGAAGAGGAAGGACGCAGATCTGAGAAACCTGGGTGATAGATCCCGGCCTTGGGGTGTAGATGCCGAACGGATATTTGCGGATGCGGTTGCCGTAGGTTGCGCAGATGCGGAAGAGTGCTTACTAGGTCCGGCTTGGAAGTTGCGGATACGAGGGAGATATTGGCGGTCCCGACCTAGATACGAAGAATAACATCGGATCCGACCTTTCGAGTTTGCGAAGATGCGAGGAGATGATGGCGGTCTAGCATGGATACGAAAAACTGGCGGCCAGAGATCTGGCAGCCAGGACGCGGATGCGGAGAAGAATGGTAGCGAATCCCGGCCCGCCCGGCCCCCGGCTCGGCTCCGAGCGGTGCGGGGCAGAGAGGACGCAGATCCAGTCAGGGAGGACGCAGATCTGATGAGTAGGGTCTTTATGTGGGGTTCTGGCAGTATTTTTCAGTGTTTTCAGCCTTGAGGAGTTGGTCATCTCATCTGGAGGATTTGTGGGTAGATCCCGCCCTTTTGCCAGCATATTTCTTGAGCTTCTGAGCTGTTCCTGAAGGCACAGCGTTTTTGTAGGAGGAGGGTTTCTGGGGGCGATTTTCGGAGGTGGTCCATTTGCTTCACGGTTTCTGGGTTTTGTCCGGAGCAGCGAGTATAGGTGATCTGTAGATTTTTAGATCATTCCGGCAAGGGGATCAACCCCTAGCTTCAGTTCACTCCAGCAGCAGCAGTTTACGGCAGTTTCTTCCAGCAGCTGGGATGCAGTTTCTGTAGTAGCCATTTCCTATTTTCTGAGAGGATTCTTCACTTGCCTTGAGCAAGGATAGGTGCCCTCATTCTGATTTTCTTGTACTCCTCTCTATGAACTTTCAGATTAATAAAATGGCTCAGTTTTCTGGAATTCTATGTGTCCTTATTCAGTGATCTGGTTCAGCATTGTATTTTCTATATCTGTCTGGCATATTTCTGTTTATTACTGGTTATTTCCCTTTGGGGATATTACAGTGGTATCAGAGCATAATTCTGGCTCAGCCTGTGGTCTATGACATCAGAAAGGAGATCATACAGAGCCATAGCTGTTGCAATTCCAGAAACGCAGTTGGAAAAAGGGCCAAAATAAAAAGGGTCAAATTTCGAAGTTGGGAATTAGGAAAAACGTTTTCTGGGTTTTTTTTGGGTGAGGATCACTTTCCCAAATTCCTAGAATTTTCCGAGTAGTTTTCAGTGGGTAAATCGGAGGTCGAAGTTAAGCAACAGTATGGTTTTGCAGCAACCGTGCAGTTTCTGAGGAGCCTGTAGACACATAGCAGAAAGAGCTGATGGCAAGTGATGTGGATAAGAGGAGATTTAGGGAGACAGATCAGCGGAATCCAATGGAGGACATGATTGTGAAGTTGGCTGAGAAGATGGATACATTCATGCAGGATGTAACCAAGAGATTTGCAGCCGTAGAGGTCAGTCAGAGAGAACTCCCTAGGGGTTTTCAGATCGTTCGGTATGATGCCACTCGGCATATGGATTCATGTACACCCACACGTCCCACTATGCCCACATTCTTGCTAGAGGACACAGGAATAACAGTACAGCGAGAGGTAGATCCGGCTCGGATGGCTGACATTCTTGCAAACTATCATGCTCTCGGACAGGCATTCATGGATGCTCTCCCCTTCGAGAAATATATCCAGATCTGTTATGGCATTAGACTCCATGATCAACACCAGGGGCACCGGCATCATCATGGTGGAGACCACCACCGCACAGCTAGCAGAGATTATGATCAGCTCCAGCGTGATAGTAGACCTCACAACTTTCGGAGAGGGAACAAGCACTCACATGATAGGGACCTACAGCGCACGGTGGACAAGTTGGATACCTCTTTCCAGCTTGACCGAGTATCGGAGAGGGAAACCATTAAAATGGTTACCTCACACTTGGAGGAAGAGGACACACAGGATTGCAGGGAGCCTGAGGTTACACCTAGTGTGACACAGGACTCACCATCATTGGAGACCTCCTTGACCGTGCCGGTTGATATCGTAGTGGAGGAGGTAGAGCCTTCCCCGGCAGAGCCATCCACTGAGGAGATGACTAGAGCCATGCCCGAGTCTTCGGGTGATAGCAGCACACGACAGATGGGTGAGGTATCAGGAGATATATCCACTATCGATGAGGCACTAGGAGATACAGAGATATTGGATGATGGTCGCAGACAGCGATATCATCGGCTTCGGACAGACCTTCGAGTTCTGAGGGAAAAGGCCGCGTCAGTACGGGAGACCATTTTGTTGCAGGATCAGGAGCTGGAGGGTATGAGAGTGACTTGTACCAAGTCGGCGGCCAAGCTGATCCACATTGGGGAACAACTGGATTCCCTGATGGTACAACCCGAGAGCACATTGCAGCATCAGATCATTCCCCGTCAGGTATGCATGGATGGGACTAGCAGAGTTGTTGGGTCATCTCTTCCCATTGAAGAGAGAGAGGTAGAGCCACCTAGTCAGGTCCCAGATGTTGACTTGGATAGTGGTATGAGACGGTCAGAGTTGCACAGGATACAGCAGCCACGTGTTGAGGTTGGATGGCGAGAGGTTTTGAGTTGGTGCTCGGTGGAGCAGGCTATGGAGGAAGGGGAGGTCTCAAGGAGAGATCTCACTAGAGATGCACTTCGACACACCATGGGGTGCAATGACTTTCTTCCCTTCTCACAAGAGCAAATAGAAGATGGTGGACATCTTCGGATGGATAACATCTCTCATGCTTGTGTTGGACATCCCTTGAGCCATACACATCATGATGGGAGGTTTTTGCCTACCACCTATTTGATTCTTGATAGGGTCTCATTGATTCTTGAGAAGTTTATACTTCAAAATCCCATGCAGTGCAAAATCAGAAATTTGATTTGGGAGGATGGTAACCCTCATGGGAGGAGTACCAGGATGAGGAGAAGGAGGCATCCACAATGTATTGAGTGGATGTGGTTGATGAGCAAGGAGCTAGGAGGCTATTTGCAGATCTATGACACCAGGCAGCAGGAGGCTTGGCTGCGCTGGCTACTCTTGAAAGAGTTTGGCCATCACTTGGCAAACACTCTTCCTAAGAGTAGGAGGATGGGGAAACGATGGATAGATACTTGCATCATTGAGCAGCGTAGAGTATGGATGCATGGTGTTGATGTGTTACTCATATCATTCAGTGTGTCTTCATCATATGAGTTGGTCGATGGAGGTATGGAGAGGCAACACAATGTCTTGTTGCTTGGTTTGTTTCTAGGAGAGCAAGGGCAGATTTGCTCTCACACTTGGTATGATGTTGCAGGAGGAGGAGATGGCACTATCTCCCTGGTCTTTGATGATGAGTGGGAAGCACTTCCATCTTGGAAGGTATTCCATATTTATTGCAGCATTATTAGAGGAATCCTTGACAAGGAGCCTGTCAAAGAACAGAGTATTGTATTGACAGGAGCTTATTTGCATGAGCTCACAGCGTTGTCACTTTGGAGCAGAACATTACGGATGAAGTGTGCGCAGCAGGGATATGGTGGATCTATAACCCATAGGTCCCAGGATCACTTCATATTTGTTGCACTTACAAGGAGTAATGATTATAGAGACATCTATGGCATATTCTTCTTGACTTGGGTTTCCAAGCATAAGGAGGATTATCTTCTTGCACCACATGAGACATTCGGCATTTCCTTCATTTTGCTGCTGATCATGTCTTCATTTGCTGATATATATCAGATTTGTATGGGAGGCTTGATTATGAGGGAGACACATGAGCTGGATGTGTCCGTGAGTGGGAAAAATTCTCAAAATTTCTGCACTACATGTTCTAATGGGAGCATGGGAGGAGGCATGGCCTCCACTACTATGTATGCGTTCTCTTTTGATGTGGGCCATGAGATTGATATTTACAGCCATGGGCAAGTGTTTGGACCTATGTTGTTGTCATATCCAGCCATTTACTATCCATTAGTAGATGTGATGGATCTTGTACATTGCTTGCCATGTGATTTTCTGAGGTTGCGGTGGATGAGACTACGTTGTATCCTTGTGAGAGATTGTTTGCATTATGTATCCTCATGTAGAACCTTCAGCAAACATCTCATCAGGGTGATCCGTGATGACCATGTCATATTCTTCATGGATGGTTTGTTTTGGGCCAGCTTGTTCTTCATTGATGGAGGAACCTTCTATGGTGGATTGTTTTTCACTTTGCCATTGGAGGGCAATGATTTTGCAGCCCAGGATCAGCATAGACTCTACACTTGTCATGAGTGGAGAGAGGGACAGCATGGGGTAAAGCTATGATACTTGCCAAGTCCATATTTTCAGCCCACCTTCATTACCAGAGCTTGAGGTGGAAGGAGACTTTCAGGAGTTGTCTTGTTGGGAGGTGGCTCATTTTGTCTGGGTGATTGCTTGGAGATGGAGGATCCACAGGAGGGAGATATTCCTCATTATATTTTCGACTCCATGCCTTGATTGGAGAGAGGTGACGAGTTGGTTCACAGTTGATGGGCCAGCTTACACAGTCATAGATGCAGAGCAGCGGCGGTCATGGTCTTTAGTCATAGCCAGAGGCAGTGAGCAGTTCGAGTCACGGGACTTGTGCGATTATTGGCCACAGTGGCGATGGGATCCGGGAGGACTATTGATTGGCTGGTACCATGAGAGGCCAGTTTGGGATCCTGGCATCGAGATATCCTTAATGACGGGTGATGCGGGGAGGCAGAGAGAGGTTCCCGGTACAGGACTATTGGGGTGGTTTGCAGGTACTAGTGGAGAGCCTGCAATGAAGAGGTAGGCTTGTTCAAGCATTGCTTGAGAACAAGCAATTTTCTTGGGATGAGGATGCCACTTGGGAGAGCGAAGCGAGACTTTAAGGCATCCATCATATTTTTGAAGGACAAACAGCGTTTTCTTGGTGAGGCCTTAATGTTTAATTACACTTGCTAATTGGAATATTTCATTTTTGCTTTATTTTGCCGCTTTAGCTAGAAATAATAAATAAAGTGAGAAATAAGAGGGGTCACCTCACTTTAGTCACCTCACTTTATAAAATAAAGTGTTTTCCTAGTTGATTGACGTTGTAACTTAAAAGGGGGCCTTGGGGGTCCACACATGTATGAGGGGAGGCCTCACGCTGACCCAAGGGTAACTGCAAGGTGAAGGACGCAGTTAAAGTTTTGGAGGGAGTTTGGCATTATAAAAGGAGAGGTTCTCACCTCATTTGGGCATGCATATTTTGATATTGATATTGAGAGCTAGACTTTTGTCTGCTTCAGCACGCCGGTTGTTTAGTCGGTCTGCAGCACTGTTTAGTGCGCGAGTGTCTCCGGTCGGAGATCTCACCCTTAGCCTCGGGGGACTTCGAGTGCCTGCCCTGGTAAGGTTATTTCTGGTTTCACCCTTAGCTTCGGGGGACTTCGAGTGCCCGACCTAGTAAGGTTAATTTCTGAGTTCTATCTTTCAGTTTCAGTAGCAGTTTCAGGTGGAGAGTCGGAGAGGAAGAAAGCCCTCTAGTGGGCTGGCGCGCGGATGTCGGGGGAACGCGGTTTCGGCGGCCCGAAGGAGCGCGATCGACTTGGAGTGAGGACGGTCGGTAGGAAGAGGAAGACGCGGTCCCCGAAGGCACGGTGATAGATCCAGGCCTTGGAAGTTGTGGATGCGGCGGATATTTGCGGCAGAAACTGCATCAGGTTGCGGTGCGGTACTGCAGCACTAGATCCGACTTGGGGAGAATTGCGGTCCCCGAGGACGTGGCAGATCTGACCCTAGATCTGAAGAGATAACATCAGATCCAGCCTTTGAGGTTGCAGATCGGTGGAGATATTGGCAGATCTAGCATAGATCTGAAGAGCTAGCAGTAGATCTAGCCTTGTGGGACGCAGATCTGGAGAGATAGTAGCAGATCCAGCCTTGTATGACTCAGATCCAGCAGATCTGGGCAGAGAGGACGCAGATCCAGTCAGGGAGGACGCAGATCTGATGAGTAGGGTCTTTATGTGGGGTTCTGGCAGCATTTTTCAGTGTTTTCAGCCTTGAGGAGTTGGTCATCTCATCTGGAGGATTTGTGGGTAGATCCAGCTCTTTTGCCAGCATATTTCTTGAGCTTCTGAGCTGTTCCTGAAGGCACAGCGTTTTTGTAGGAGGAGGGTTTCTGGGGGCGATTTTCGGAGGTGGTCCATTTACTTCACGGTTTCTGGGTTTGGTCCGGAACAGCGAGTATAGGTGATCTGTAGATTTTTAGCTCATTCCGGCAAGGGGATCAGCCCCTAGCTTCAGTTCACTCTAGCCGCAGCAGTTTACGACAGTTTCTTCCAGCAGCTGGGATGCAGTTTCTGTAGTAGCCATTTCCTATTTTCTGAGAGGATTCTTCACTTGCCTTGAGCAAGGATAGGTGCCCTCATTCTGATTGTCTTGTACTCCTCTCTATGTACTTTCAGATTAATAAAATGGCTCAGTTTTCTGGCATTCTATGTGTAATTGTTCCATGATCTGGTTCAGCATTGTATTTTCCTATATCTGTCTGGCATATTTCTGTTTATTACTGGTTATTTCCCTTTGGGGATATTACAACTGGTATGTTCTATCAGCATTTTTACTTAACTATTTATGTGATTGTTGTTATAAAAGTAAAATTGCATCAAGCATAGAACATCTACAAAAATTTACATCTGGTATATTGACAGTGGGGCTTCTGCTCACATGACGGGAGTACGAGAATGTTTCTCAAGCTACGAAGAAGAGCAGATGAATTTTAAAATCACCATGGGCAATAAGGGAAAATGTACCCTTGTTGGAAGAGGTACCATAGTGTTTCAAATAGAAGCAGCATGTGCCTAGGTTGGGGATAAACTTACTCTCTATGTCGCAGCTTCAAAACAAAGGTTATGACGTTTACTTCATTTGCAAAAGAGTATACGTCAAACACTTGAGTTGGAAGAAGAAGGCACAAATCAGAGTTAGGAGCAATAAACACTACAAGTTACAACTCAAATCCCCAATGGTGCTGATAAGCAACACTAATGAGAAGGATTTGAATGAACTATGGCATAAGAGAATGGGTCATTGTTATGAATATAATTCATAACAAATAGAATAAATACAAATAAATATCATTATTAATAGTCAAATAAGGATTATGTTAAGTAGTCATTAAGTTAGTGAAAAGGCACGTCTAAAAGACATGCCTAGTAATGAAAGGGCACTTGCGTAGGTATATAAGCAGGGCCTCATTGTAACATTTAATCATCACTTATACATTTTATACATAATAAATTATTATTACGAATACCTCGTGTATTTTATAATTAAGTCAACAAGCCTACGGTTTTGTTGCTCCATTTGGTATTGGAGCCAGTTCGTGTTGTGATTGCCTTCTGCTATTGCTGGCTGCCTTTAGCTGTTACAAGTAGATGCTGCTGCTGCCACCGTGGTGCTGCTGCCGCATTCAGCGTTCCTTGAAATCGCTGTCGCTCGATGTCTTCATCAATGTCGATGCCCGATTTCAACAAAAGGTTGATCGATCTTGAGAGTAAGATCAATAATTCCGATGAATTACTAAAAGATTAATCGATCTTGGGGATAAGGTTATAGGACATTCTGACGAGATCAAAAAACTTCAAGACACGACAAATCGGATAGAAAGACAAATTTGGCAAAACCATAGCGAGTCCACAGACAATCGTAACAAAGCAATGCAGAAGTTAAACGCCATTTGTGACAAGATAAATCTGACGCAAGAACCAATATTCCCGAATATTGGACATAATTAACAACACAATTCAGCCGATTCAGAGAATTTAGAAGATAATCATGAATAATCAATACATTCTGTAGAAGATCAAGTTATGAAAATTGTTGATTACGACGAAGATAGAGATATGAATGTAGAGAGTGATTCTGGAAGGAATGAATCTATTGACGGTGAAGGGGAAGATATCAAAATTGTTGATTTGGAGGGAGACAAAGAATTTGTGAATATAAATGATATGGACATTGATAGTGAGAGTGAGGAAGTTGAAAATGATATGGTAATCAAATTTAATGAAGAAGTTCCTGTGAAGATGGCTTATGATGAAAGTGAGAAAAATGATTACAAGCCCACAAAGGCAATTTAGCTTGGTGTACCCCATAAGAAAGCATCACAGGAAGGTTGTGAAAATGAAAATAAAAAGGGATCAAATAAATATGGTATCAAATTGAAGAAAGGGATAGGTGACATTTTGTCCACTAAAAAAACCATCAAGGATGTTGCCTTGAATTGGGTAACAATTGACCAAGCGCCACTTGAGGTTCTATCCACGGGAAAACCCAACAAAAATGGGCATGTCCATATTCTATACATAGAAAACTCCAACAATCATGTCATTGTGAATCGGATAATGAACATGGGTCATGTTTTGACAATGATCATTAGAAGGGAAAATTACTATTTCAAATGAGAGTAGTTTAGAAAAGTTATCTGAGAAACTCGCGAAATGCGTGGGAACTTCGATATTTACCCTTGGAAGCAAATTGGCCATCAATGGCATCTATTATATTTACGAATTCGGTTTTGAGGTTCAATCATCCTAATATTTTGAGGGTTGATATCAAGGTTTTTGAAGTTCGATGGGCTCTAAAGTTCAATGGCAATGGAAATTCATATGACAACGAAATTTGTATGGCCTCCTCTTGGGCATTCGCACGACACTTTTGTCCTGTACAATCAATTTTGGATGGCATCTTGTTTTGAGAATTTCATATATCACTACCACAGGAACCATCGACGCTGCATTTGTCCCCTCTCTGCTGTGCCCCCAACCACACCCTTCTGCAGATCATTCTCTCGACAGTCGAGGAGGAAGTCCACACATACAGGTCAATTAAAATGTTGTGTTTCCCCTTCCCCGTCGGCAAGCGTCGTGTCCCCAGTTAATGATCAAGGATGTGATACATTGCATCGGGATCGCTACACATCGGTCGACTGGGAGTTAAACATGCCACTGTGGGTGATCGTGCTACTGCGGGTTTGTGACTGGTGCTGTTGCGGGTCAACTTAAGAAAAAAAAAAAAAAACAACAATAGTCACCTCAACTGCCTCGCTACTGCCGCTATCTGCTCTCCCTACAATCCGACGCCGTCACAAGTTCTGCCACTGTCTCCACCATTGCCGCGGTCATTCACGTTTGTTTGACGGCACCCTACCCGCACGTTGTGGTGCCCACACAGTCTACTGCGATTCACTCGCTATTCCGGTGATCAGGTATGCTCGGTATGGTGGACAATTCTTGTCACCGTATAGTGGAAGAGTATGCTTGGTATGGTGGAAGAGCCCTGTCTCCCTGTTAACCGTCTCATCCATGTCCTCTCGTCACGTCCCTGTCCCCCGCTCATATGGTTAATTATTTACTTAATTATATAGCCATAACTATACAAAGTGATATAATTAATTAATTACATAATTATATAAGTAATAATTAATTATATATATTATTATTATTATTTAAAAAAAAAAGAAAAAAAAAGAAAAAAAAAAGAAAAAATTCAAGGGAAGGTTATTGATGAGCTGCGTTTCTAGACAAGTGACGAATTATACATAAATAAATGAATGAATAATGCCTAGATGACAAACATGAAGAAATTTATGACCGTCACACTTATCAAAATGACTAGAGAAAAATGAAGAAAATTGTTTGCAATTAAGCTGGAAGATATTGTCAGCAATATAGCTTTGAGGACAAAGCTTTTGAAGGAAGGGGCAATGTTATGAATATAATTCATAACTAATAGAATAAATACAAATAAATATAATTATAATAGTCAAATAAGGATTATGTTAAGTAGTGATTAAGTTAGTGAAAAGGCATGTCTAAAAGACATGCCTAGTCATGAAAGGCCACCCGCGTAGGTATATAAGCAGGGCCTCATTGTAACATTTAATCATCACTTATACATTTTATATATAATAAATTATTATTACGAATACCTCTTGTGTATTTTACAATTAAGTCAACTCTACGGTTTTGTGGTTCCAGTCACTTACACCATGGCGTGTTATGTCACAAGAGTTCCAGAACTGAGCACCGAGCGAGACAATGTCTGCAGAGGGTACATATTGGGAAAGTATGCCAAGGCAACGTACCATAGAAGCAAAAATAGGGCTAAGAGTGTGTTGGGCTTAATACACTGGGACATCTGCGGACCAATGTCCACTAGAGCTCTTGGTGGTGTCGAATATTTCGTCACCTTTATTGATGACCATTCCAGGAAGACTTTGATCTACTTTCTGAAGACAGGACGAAGTCTTTGATCGATTCAAGGAGTTTAAAGCTCTGGTAGAGAATCTGACAGGAAAGCAGATAAAGGCACTGCGACCAAACAATGGTGGAGAATACATCGATAAAGACTTCACAGAGTTCTGTGCAAGGGAAGGCATCAGAAGAGAGTGGATCGCTCCGTATAATCCGGAGCAGAATGGAATTGCAGAGAGAAAGAATAGAACTATTGTCGAGGTTGTAAGGGAAATGATGTATGATTAAGACATGCCCAAATTCCTGTGAGCTGTAGCTTGTAATACAACTGTGTATCTACAGAATAGGATTCCTCACAGTGCATTGGGTAAGATCACTCCAGAAAGTGTCTTCACTAGTAGGAAGCTAGAGGTGAGAAACTTTAGGATCTTTGGCAGTGCGACATACTGCCATGTGCCCGAAGAGAAGAGGATGAAATTGGATAAGACTGCGGAGAAGGGATATCTGGTGGGATATAGCGAGAATGCAAAGGCTTATCGCATCTACATTCCTGAGAGCAGGAAGATTGTAGTACGACGGGTTGTGAAGTTCATGGAGGAAAGGGCCTTCAGGAAATCCCGAGAGATGCATTCTTCTATATAGTCTGAGGAGGATCCACTGGTCCAACTACAACGACCTGTGGAGGGTAATACTAGTGCCTCTCCAAGGCATGAGGATCTAAGGGATACATCTCTCGAGGAGTTGCAGGAAGGAGAGCAGGTAGATCCACCCACTACCAGTTGTAGGATGAGCAGGGAATTACAACAAATTCTAAGAGACGCATATGAGTTTGTTGGAGCCCCCAGAAATGAGAAGAGGCAGCACAAACAACCTGAAAGGTACCAAGCCTTGGTAGCCTAGGTTGGGGAACCCTCTAATTTTCAGGAGGCAGCTTAGCATCGGGTATGGGTAGATGCGATGGTGGAAGAATACAAATCGCATCATCCTTCCAAGCATTGGTCACATCATCCAAGGCATTCTTGGGCTATTTCTACATGCATGGGTTCCCTCTTAATACGCCACATTGAAAATCCTTGAGCGCTTTCTTCTTTCATCACTTTTTGAGCTATATATTACTTGATATGAGACTTGACCTCAGACATGTGAATGCCATACTAACCATTAGAGGGTCTTATGATCCATTTATGATTTGGAGGGTTGCTTTCCAAGTTTCCATTATTAGCGGAGGTCTTTTCCTTGAGATATGGACTTGATCTCAACTTTGAGGCTTTGTGGGGAAACCTATGAGCATGATTAGAGGAGCCATCCACTCCTTGTGGGGTTATTTCACTTCATCCGTGAGGTTGTTCCTCCTCTGGATGCTAGATGTTGGTTTGATTCGTTCTTGGAGGACTACTTCACCATTATTTGAGGCCTACACCATGCATTTGAGGATAACTTTGTACTTATTCACCCAAGTTGAATTGATTCTTTTAGGATGACCTTCTCCCTTGGAGGTATTTTTGTACGTATGTCATTTTTGGCTTGTGCAGTGACTTAGTCTCATTCATTTTGTGGATGAGAAGTCACTTTTTAGGTCTCCTACGCTAAATTTGGGGAGTTCAAAAAATAATAAAAAATGAGTAGGTGGAAGCCTCCTCTATAAATAGATGCTCTCATTCCAAATTGTTGTTGTTGTTGGATATCTTCTGAGAATATAATTTTGTTAAACATCTTACCTATTGGAAGGTTGTGGTGTTATTCTTGGAGCCATCTCTTTCTTGGTCTATTTCTTGGTGCATTTGTTGTGATCGTTCAAGGCTTCTACAGGCTTTCAAGATCAATCAATTTGATGGTAAGTCTTCCATTTGTAAGGAAGATGTTCTAGGGTTTCATCTCTTCCTTTTTCCTTTGTTAGTCTTGGTAAGTGCTCAAGCCTTTGCTTTGTTTTTCTTCTTGGTTCTTTGGAAAAGGTTTTAAGTATTTTATGCAGGCTATAATTGATCTTGTTGGTGAAGGAGCTTCCCTTTGGGAACCCCTTCTAGTAGGGCCTTGGTTTTCATATCGTATATTGATTAGAGATAAGAGATTATTTTACCCTAGAGGTTCTACTTCTAATCTCTTAACCCTAATTCTTAAGATAAGAAATACAAATCATAATTCAAAATTCTTTCATAGTCTAGTGCAGATTTTATTGATTGTTTTGTTTTCTACTATGTTGCAGGAAACATGGGTCCCACCCCCATTTCACCAAAAAAACAAAACGGAAACACGTTTCTGTGTACTGTACGGCCTGGAAACACATTTCCGGCCGTATTGGTATGTTTCTCGTACGAGAAATGTTGCCAGTATAGCCGGAAACGCGTTTCCAGGTCGTATGGCCGCGTTTCCTTCGACTTAACATGACTTAAGTTGTGTTTTTTAATTTTTTTTCTGTTTGCATGTGTTTTAATAAATTTTTAATTGTTTAAAGTGTCTCTTGGATGCTTCTAGCTGGCTATCTCAACTTATAAAATTACTCTCGCCTCATTCTCTCATCACACAAATTGAGCAAGTCGTTTCACTTGGAGAAGGGTGATTTTAGCAAGGAGAAAAGAGGAAGAGAGTAGTGCTTCAGCTAGGGCGTTTTCGCCAATGAGCAAAGGAGATTTCAGCAGCAAAAGAGAGATTTCAAAAGCAGATTTGGAGGGCGAAGTTTCCAGCTACGACATTCTTGCTTTTGGCTCAGCTACAACCATATTTCTCTTGTTTTTTCTGGCATTTTGGGGTAGCTTCAGCTACAAAAAAATAATTTGGGTAAGAAGCATTCAATTTCTTGGTTTTTTCCCATTGTTTCTTCTATTTCTCGAGGGTTTATGCTACCAAAATTATAGAAAACGTTTTTTATTTACAAATTTGTTTTTAATTTTAATTTTTTTGCAACAATGGCTTCCATCCAAGGTTCAAGTTCAAACCCCAAGGCCAACCCAAGGGCTGAATATTATCCTCTTTGGAGGCATGTTGAGAAGCTTCAAAGATGTGGAGGTGGCGGCTCATGGGAATGATGATGTAATCTTTGCAGTAATTCTTACAAGGGCTCTTACCCAAGAGTGAAGGCACATCTTTTGCATGGAGGAGGACAGGGGATTGCAGGTTGCACAAAAACATCAGACCCTGTGGCAAGGAGGGAATATCAAAGAGAGAAAGATCAGGCAGATGGAATTAAAAGAAGGCATGATGATCTTAGTCAAACTACTACTAAAGCTCCAACAAACATTGAGCTAAGGATTGTAGTTGAAGCAAGGAAGAGGAGAGTCACTCAACAACTAGAACAACCACCATCCAAAGGGGCATCCGGTACAGCTCAAGAGAGCGAAATTGTTAAATTGGTGAATGTGCAAGCAAGAGAAGAAGTTGATTCCAGAGTGGCTAGGTGTACCTATGCATGTGGTATCCCATTAAATGTTGTTCACTCTCCTTACTGACAAGATATGACAAGGGTAGTTAACAAAGCTCCTCAAGGGTACAAGGGGCCCAACTATGAGAAAGTTAGAACTCAGCTTCTCAAAAATGAGAAGGATCTTGTGGAGGATGTCTTATCACCAATTCGTTCTTTTGGAGTAGCTTTGGGGTTACCATACTCTCAAATGGATGGACGGGATACAAGGTGTAGACCATTGATAAATATCATTACACACTTCACCAAAAGAGAGCAATGTTTTTAAAAACGGAAGACTTGCTCGAGAGAGGTAAAGATGCACAATTCATTATTGATGTTATTATAAAATCTATTGAACAAGTAGGTCCTAACAGGGTGGTGCAAGTTATCACGGATAACACACCAGTATAAAAAGCTGCAGTTTAAATTATTGAGGGGAGGTATGACCACATCTTTTGGACACCCTGCATTGTCCATAATCTGAATTTAATCTTAGAGGAGTTCGACAATAAAGTCCCATGGATAAAGGAACTCACAGGGGAAGCAAGGGAGATTGTTAAATTCATCACCAACCACCACTAGTCTCAAGCAATATATTTCGAGAGTACTCCAAATTGGAGTTGTTAAATTTGCTGAGACAAGATATGCCTCAAACTTCATAATGTTGTGTGGCCTTGTTGAGGTTAAGCAAGCATTAGTGTCTATGGTGGTGAGTAAACTTTGGGCTGATTGGAGACAGGTAAATTCAGAGCGGAGATATACGGTGCGTAGATTGTGCCTTGATGATGATTGGTGGAGCAAGATAGATTTCTTGCTAATGTTCACAACCCCTGCATTTGAGCTTTTTCGGAATGTTGACACTAACCAACCTTTCTTAGGAGAGTTATATGATGGCATGGATTCCATGGTTGATAAAACTATGGAAATCATTTCACAAGAGTCTCCACAACTTTTGTTTGTAGATGATCATTTTGCTGAATTAATCAAGAAAATCATTGTTGATAGGTGGAACAATTTCAATACTCCGTTGCACACTTTAACACATGCCTTGAACCCCAAATTTTATGATGAGGAGCTTATTGCTCAATGCAATGGGAAGAGGAAGGCACCCCATAGGATAGAGAGGTGGCTAATGGGGTGAAAAAAGCCCTTATGAGATATCCAACTCATCTACACGAGGAGGCAGAAGGAAGAATTTTCCGGTTTTGTTGCGGGAATAGATGATTATTCGGATACTACTCATCTTTGGAGGAGAGAAGCACCATGAATCCGGTTAGGTGGTGGATTTGTCATGGAGCAAATGGTGTACATTTGCAAAACCTTGCCATTCGTGTCCTTTCACAAGTGGCAAGCTCTTTATCAACGAGAAAGGAATTGGAGCACCCTATGGTTTTATTCGTTACGTGAGCGCAGCGAGGTTGGGCTCACAGAAGGTAGAGGATCTTGTTTATGTGCGCTCTAACCTTCGCCTTGCGTCTCGCAAGGGTCCAAAATATGGCAATGGTCCTTCTAAAGAATGGGATGTGGATCCAGAAAATCCTGATTTGGATCTCTCTCTTGCTGCCTTGAATATTGGGACCAGGATCATAGAAGTGGAATTGGCCAAACATCTTCTTCAACTACACCATCCACTGCTGAGCATGCTTCTACTGCTATTTTTGTTGAAGATTCTAATAATGAGTATTAGTCTTTTGACTTTATAGTACTTGTAGCCTCATAGTCTTTATTGTACTTGCAACCTCATATATATAATAAAGGTTGATTTTGAGATTTTGATATATAATAAAGGTTGGTTTTGGATATTCCAATATTGCTATTTGTTGAGATTTGTGGAGTGTTGGGGTAGTTTAGGATGTGCTCTAGCTCCCAAACTTTGTGGAGGAATTAGAGTACATGAGATCTCCAAGACCTAGAAAGGGATTTGAGAAATTCCATTAGGTTTGAGAGAAAATTAATTAATGAATATTTTTAATTAAGGACCCTAAGTCCAACTTAGGAAAATTAAAATATTAAAGGTAATTACTTTAAACTTGTGATGGAAATGACTTAAGTCACACAGATCAAGCTTTCTTTTAATCTTAGCCGTCAAATCAAGATTAGATCACGATTGTTGGTTTCCTAACGAGAAAGTATAAAGGAAAGTCTTGGGGTCAGTTGAAGTATACACACACGGAGGCAAAGCACTGCGACTACGCTGGAATTCTATGGTGGGTTTGCTAAGAATTTCCAGAAGTGTTTTAGCTATAGCGAGGGGCAGTATTTGCTAGTGGGATGGTTTGATTCTGGGCCAAGATTACAACAGAGGTAGAGAGGCAACACACCAGAGAAGTGTAGAGGCAGCCAGGATCTACACAGTCCAACAAAGGCCACGCAAAGGCAACATAGAGGCAGTAGGGGTCACGCAGAGTTGACATAGAGCCAACCAGGGTAGCGTAGGGGGCAACGTAACCTAGTCTCGGGTGACGTAGGACCTTTCTGTCTAGTGCAGGGGCTGACACAGGCTAGTCAGGCTGACACAAAGGGCTTTAGAGCAGTGTTGGGGTTTTCGGTGGGCCAGAAAGGGCTTGAATTCATAAATCCCCGCTGAGGGTGGAATCAACCATATTTTCTCTCTTCGAAGATAGAGGTGTTGCTTGCCGTGATTATTTCTCTGTCGGGTTAACTAGTTTGGTGCCCAAAATTGTTGTACTCAGATTTTGCATAATAATAAAACCCTCTCGTAGCCAGAAGACCGGTTTTCATGCATTAGGTTTTTACGGGGACAGTTATTTAGAAAATTTTGTGTCACTTTGTCTGTGTGCATGTATTCTGTTTAGATCTGTATTTGTGAATACTGCTAATGTGTTTACTTCAATGTTAATGCTGAAATTTCAGATTAATAACTTGATTAAGTAGGAGAAGTATAACCAGATTTAACAATAGGGTTTCTGCATAAGCAATATTCAGAAATTTTCACACTATTTTAATTATGTGTTTGTTATAACTTATCATTCATGAGTAAATGTTGTGTAATAGTTTATGCTTTGAATGTAATAAGTTATAATTTATCATGTATGCTTTATGATTTCACATAACATTTCCTAAATGTCCTAAATTCTAATATATATATATATATCACATTTCCCCATTTCCAAAGTTTGGGGAGGCCGCGTTTCGTATAGTTTCCCGTTTCGGAAACTGGTTTCCGTTTCCCCGTTTCGTGCAACTTAGTTGCAATCACTAGTGTCTCCTTCATGCATGAAATGCAATCTATTCCATATTTCTTTTGCATAAGTTAAATCTATTACTGTATCAAGATCCTTGTTATGAAGATTGTTATACATTACGCATTTTGCCTTGACATTCGACTGTTGTTCTTGCAAAGAGGGAGAGTCTTTGCAGTAACCATCGCATACAAGCTTCCATACACTGGGTCCATAAGCCATTAAATTTGTTTTAACCTTATCTCTCCATTCAGGAAAGCTTGTTGCACCAAACGCAGGTTCACTTTGATAGTCCTAGGCTTACACCAAAGGAACCAACTCTGATATCAATTGATGAACCCTTGACTAAACTAAGAGGGGGGGGGGGGGGTGAATCTGTTTAGTCCATTCATGGACATTAATATTCTTTTCATTAAACTCATCAATTAAAACATTACATGAGCACTTTAACACATAATGATCAACAAACTGAATATGTGAACAACAAGTAATAATCACATCAACACATAATAACAATGCATATGGGCACCAGATATAAGTGGAAACCCATAAGGGAAAAAACCACGGTTTTGTTATTGTTGTGATGGAAAGGCAAGCTCCTACTCCTTATTACATTTAATTTTCTGTAGGCTCCAACTTGCAGGAGGCTACTACCTCAAATTTCTTTAAGCTACAACATGCAAGGAAGCTCCAACTCCCATGTGTTTTCTGCATGCTACAACCCACAGGAGGTTCCTACCTTAATCGGCTCCAATTGAACATTTTATCAAGACAACTTGAAAGGAGACCACAATTCCCTCACACAAAATGAAAACAATATGCTAATTTACTTGGTTATTAACTTTGCATACCTCCATCTTTACTTTTGCCTCTTCTCCCTGTGAAATTTTCAAGACTAAAAATTATTATTGCAATACTTGGTTTATTTCTCCTACTTATGAGATAAGTTATTTACAGATGCTTTAGTAAATTTTGAAATAAACACATTTGCAGATCTTCACTTCAATCAAGAGCATAAGAACAGAAAGAAACTTTACACAAGTAGCACAGTAGAAACAACTGTTAATTTGAGAACATGTTCTATGCCATTTCAGATTAGGGCACACAATACTGAAGGAGATAGAACATACTAATAGATCGATAGAAGACAAGCCAAAACAAAGATGAAGAGTGGTGGCGTTACGGCGATCAGCAGGATGCTTCTACTATCAAAGTCTCCAATAGGTCATTCAGCCAAGCGTGTCACACATAACCCCAAAACAACTCAAACAAAGAATAGTCCATAGATACGTAGCTCCAATGCTATCCAGAGAATTCCTCCACATAATGTGTGTCAAATGAACTCTAAGTCTCTCCAATATATAGGAATCTTTGGGGGTGTGTGACACGTCCTTTAAGACATTTAAGTCTATATTTTATTCCAGGCCGACCTAGCACATAAGTGGAATAAATTCAAAGTACATGTTCTGCTCATCAGGTCGATGATCTTTAGACAATCTTACATCTCTCAGAAAGAGGAATCCAATAAAAATATTGCGATCGTCATCGAAAAGCGACCGACCGGAGTTTGGACCTAGTTGTCCAATTTTTCAACACTCCCTCTCAACTAGGGGAGAACTCCATCCACAAGTGCAATCCAAACATCGTCGTCATCTCTATAGTAGCTTGCTTTCTGTGGCCTCTTTATTTTAGAGCAGTGGGTCGATCACAAGGACATCATTCTGGTGACGAGTTGACCCTAGAGGTTAAAACCTCTATCGGAATGCAAAGAGTCTCAACCAACTCGAAGTTGGTTCATCGACAAAGTCGGGCGGAGGTCAGAACGTCACAAGACTTGATCCCCGAGATCAAGTGGTTGAATAGTGCCATCCTAGATAGAGAGTACGACAATCTGCGATGCGTCCATCATTCTTTGCTACGGGTCTCTAGCTTTTCCCACCTCATTGGCCAAATGAGAGGTACTTCCCATAAACCACGAATTTAATGGGTAGGATGCATACGGGGCACAAATAATGAGAGGTGAACCAACTCAATAATCACAGCGGTGGGGTCCAAGCACACGACCAAGGTTTGGCAAGCCTAGCCTTGTGGTTGCTCATAGCTCGAGAAGTTGTCCCCAAAATCCCCCTAGAGCTCCTCGAGCTCATCGTCAACGGGACCCTCAAAATAGGAGTCATTCCACGATTCCAAGATTCTCCGGAAGTCTAAGACATGACCTTCCCAAGGGCATAGTGAGAATATCCGCAACACCTGTATTAGTTCCTATGAGTCGAGCCTTACGGCCTCCGCTATGCCATATCTGGATAAGTGGTACTGACCATCAACATGCTTAGATCGAGTCGCTGGAATTTGAGATTCTATGAAAAATGAATCTACGGTTATCATAAAGGATAACGCGGCATCTAGCACATGCTCGAACAACTCCTTTGAAGAGCTTTCGCGACCAAGTGACTTCACAGCGGGTCATACATCTTTGCAATGTATTCGACCTCGGCGAGTGCTCAGACTCACCGTCTTTCATTTCTTGCCGAAGCAAATCTACTTGTGAAGTAGCATCCGGATGTGCTCTTACGATCCACCACATCACACGGCAATCGGCATCGAGTGTATCCATGACGTGTCATACTCCCGTCGGTGTATCTCCGCGTGGTCTATCGTGCCATAGAGATATCTCGGAGAGTTTCTTAGCACCAACCCGGTGAATGTTATGATCAACCATGTGTTGACTCAAGGTGTTCCTTTGCACAACATAAATCGGACGGGTGTTCACTAAGAACATCAAAGCCCCTACGAGTTGATGATACTCGGTGGGATTTGCTAACACGGGCCCGACAACGTTGCGCTAAACTTCTTGAAGTTGAGCTCCATCGGTGTCATACGGACTTATAGTCCACCATACCGAAGCTTCATAATGTATTTTCCTTGAGAATGGAAAATCTGCCAAGTCTACGCTAGACCTCCAAGCCTAGGAAGTAATACATCGGTACTAGGTCCTTTAAGCTCGAGTCAGCGTGAGCTCCCTCTTGCTTTGATGAATGAGAGGGTCGGCATCTGTCGAGGAAGAAATCGTCCACATACAACACCGAGAATGAGAGCTTCTTTCTATCATGAAAGTAACAGTTCGGGATCAACATTACTACGGGTGAAGCCTAGCTTCATCGAGGTAGCTATCTATCCTCTTGTTCCAAGCTGCGGGTGCTTGCTTCGGCCATGAGGGGCTTTCTTCAACTGCGGACATGAGTGTCTCATGCACGGACTTGAACCCCGAGAGGTTGCTCTACATACACCCTCTTCTTTTGTCACACCATGCGAAATGCGGTCTTTACATCCATCGATGAAGACTCCATCCTTACGTAGCGGGAAGGGCTATGATCAATTGAATGGTGGTATGTCGGGACCATAGGTGCAAGTGTGTCATCATAGTCTAAGCCTTCCTCATAGACAGCGAATCTTGCCTTAGAACTTTTGACACTTCCATGCTGGATTTTTGAGGTGACAACGGCTTTGATCGTGTGGTCTAGGAACCATATCCCATACATGCCTTCGCATCCTTGCAGTTTTAAGATACTTTCGAGCTTCTTCAAATGATCTAGGCTCATATTGTACTCATGGCGACTAGATACCCCTGGTATTTATATGGCTTCTTGGTTTTCTTTCGTAATTTCCCCCTCTAAAGTCCCTTATATCTTTGAGCCATGAGGGTCTTCTTTTCTTTCGGCAGACTGATATTAGCTCGGAAGCATATCTGATTTGTATTCTCCCTCTTAATGCTAGCTTCTCTTGTGAGAGAAGACATCTATTTTAAATGAGGGCATCCCGGAGACCAACTTGGAAAGGAGTCTTATTCTCCCATGATCAAAGCCATCCAAGACTCATAGCCATATCTTGTCATTTAGCTATCTTGGCACGTATCATATACAATTCATGCAGGCTTTGCGATCATGGTTCAAGACTCCAACAACTGCTGAGCTTGGAGCTTTCATCTTTGTCTTCTTCATCATTAACAGATCTTGAAGATTTCAAGCTTCATAGGTCATATGTATGCCTATGAAGATACCATAGATTAGGTTCATATAGACTATCTTCTTTTGTCGGCCTTCTTATATTAGCTTTTCAAAGCAACATGAAAATATCATCTCGGCAAAGATGCACTTTCACAAAAAGAGTTATTTTCAACATCCACTGATCACGTTCGAACAAGGGTTTCAACACGGTGATCACTTTGTCTTGTTCAACATTCAAGGACAGACTTTCCCAAAACAACTTCAAAGAATCTTACTTTCTCTTGAATGGGACAATACCACGGGTTAAAGTGCGAGTTTTATTGAGGCTGCGTGCCTATCCCGAGAGAATATATGGAACTCAGCCATGAGTTGTGTATGCTTGGAAGGAGCCCTACCTGGGGCTCATAATATCTCAAAAACAACTACCTCAAATATTACTCCAAGCATCGTCATACGATGAATAATACTCCGGGGCTTTTGTATGCAAAGATACTTAAGCGCACGAAGCTTACATCACGGGTATATGTCTCTTTCTTAGGGTCTATACCCTCTTTCTGTAAAATTCCATCTCTTGGAAAATTCGTGGATCAATGGCACTCGAACCCTCAGAGAAATGTGGTCTTACTGCTACAGGAATTGATCTTCAAATGGGGTGTCAATTTTGGACAGAGAATGTATCCTCCTCTTTCCTGAAGATTATGAAGGCATAGCTATGGGTAGAATACACAATTATTTTTCTATTTTCCCAAATCTGGAGAATTTCTTCGCTAGTGCAATTTCTGAGACATCGACCCTTGATTTTCAATCACTGCATCCTCCTTTGAGAATATAGCTCGACCTCCAAATAATTACTTGGCCACATCAATTTAGCGTGCGCACAGGTACGATCATGAAACCATACACGAGTCCAACACTGTTTATCCACTGTCATCGGCTTCCATGATTTCCACTAGAGCCATCAGTATTTTTCTTTTTCTTTTCAACAGTGAATTACCCATATGATTTCCACGTCCAGGATTTAAGGCATCATCGCTCTCAACGGAATGTGGCTTCGATTACGAATATCCACATTGATGGCTAGCCCTGCTTGCCGCAACGCAGGGCGTACGACGAAGCGCCATAGTGAGAAAATAGGCGCATCAATGTTTCGCAGCGGTGCCTCGGGATGATGTTTAACCAACAATGTCGACACCAACCTTTGAACTTACCCTTCTTGCTGTACATGTCGCCGGTTGCTCTTGTGGCCATTGATGATGAAGATGATGAGAGAAGCTGCGCATCCATTCTTATTTTTATACGTTTTGCATGAAAGATGAGAGCATAGTGACAGCACCTATTCGTCCTTTGGTTTCTACCTTCGATTTACTCACCTCAAAATGAGATGCACGAGGCGAAATCTTGTCATGGGTCTTTCTAGATTGAAATTCATGAATATGCTATCATTGCGCAACAACATTGAAGGTGATGAAAGTGGCTTTCCAGGTTGCCGATCGCTGCAGTTAAATCATCACATGACAATATGCTCTGGAACTACGATTTCTGTACGTGCGGCTTTGTGAACCATATTTGATTATTGGTTGTTCATATTTTCTATGGGATTTCAAGCCATTGATACTCAACTTTCACCTCGATTTCGATTTTTTTCTATACATATATGTCACCTCGATTAAGGAATTAATCGATGTTTGAAAAACTTATTCGCTCAAACGCCGCTCATTGGAGGTACACTTTGACAAATATAATGAATGGCACGGATATGCATGGAACCCATTTCACGCACGATATCGTAGTAATTATTATTATTTTTTCTTCTTCGTAGTCGGACGGCATAGGCGAGTCGGGCCGTGCCTCTCGTCCTTTGTATCAGGTCATACTGCTTGGCAAGATTTCCACGAGCTTCTTACTTTCGTCCTCATCAATACTCAGACCCAACTTCATCATCCTGTGAATCCTGTTATTCAAAGTCTTAGGATCATGAGGTGAACCTTGACGTCAACGGAATAGTTTCGAACATCAATAGAGCGAGATCTTTGTGAGACTTGTCATTTTATTTTTATTTTTACTTTCTTATGCACTTTATCCATGATATAATTTTATGTCCATATTTCCACGGTGTATTAACGTGGCGAGACAAAATTCGCCACAAGCATCGAGTAATGATGTGGGAAATAATAAGAGCTCGTGATCCCATTTGATCTTAGCCACGAGAAAGTTCGCTTTTAGAATAACCCACATCTCATTTGCCCTGATTTATAAATTTGGGCATTGTCTTCTCCTTGCTTCAATACCATGTTAATTTGAGAACATGTTACATGCCATTTCGAGATTAGGACACACAATACGAAGGAGATAGAACATACTAATAGATCGATAGAAGACAAGCCAAAACGAGAGATGAAAGAGTGGTGGCGTTACAATGATCAACGGGATGCTTCTACCGATGAGAAGTCTCCAATAGGTCATTTAGCCAAGTGTGTCACACATAACCCCAGAACAACCCAAACAAAGAACAGTCCATAGATACGCAGCTCCAATGCTATCTAGAGAATTCCTCCACACAATGTGTGTGTCAAATGAGCTCTAAGTCTCTCCAATATATAGGAATCTTTGGGGGTGTGTGACACGTCCTTTAAGACATTTAAGTCTATATTTTATTCCAGGCCGACCTAGCACATAAGTGGAATAAATTCAAAGTACATGTTTTGCTCATCCGATCGAGATGATCTTTAGATCAATCTTACACCTCTCCGAAAGAGGAATCCAATAAAAATATTGCGATCGTCATTTGAGCAGCACAACCTGGAGTTTGGACCTAGTTGTCCAATTTTAACAATATGAACACAATTATTTTGGACAATTGTCCCCTGAAAACCCAATGCGGGAAAACTAGTGCAACAGATGATGGTTTGTATTTATCTTCAGAAATGGAAAGTACATTTACAAGAGTCTGATGACCAGAGAAAAAATAGCATACACCTGGATGAATTTTATTGAACCTCTAGAAGAATTTCGGACCGTCGGGGTGACCTCCTTCACCCTCTGCGTCATCCAGCATGAGAGCTCTGCGTAGTCTCTCCCTGGACTATGTAACTTTGTGTGGAGGGGGTCTTGCTACAGATCAACTCAGACTTCCCTTCATCCTCCTGAATTCTGCTTCTCTGATAACTAAATTCTCCCTCTCCCTTCTGCTTCTGCAACCCTACCTCTACAATCTCACCCACTGAAATCGAATTCTCTTGCTTCAGAATCGATTTCCTTTGGGTATTGAGAGTGTCCCCGGCTTGATTTCCAAATGGCGCTCAAGTCTCTTCTTATAGTCTTCTCGCTGATGAATCAATGACCAAGATTATATTGTTAATCAATGGCTCAGATTAAAAGATGACTTGATCTTCGTTTTCTAGAAGATTCACTTAGGGTCTGCATTAAAATAATTAATTATTTTAATAAAGTCATATTCGAGTGGAATTTCCACAAACAATTTTTGGGTTCTCTGGATAACTCTTGTCAAAGCCTCTCTACCAAAAAATGAGACTTATAACACTTCCCGATACTATAGAAATCAACACTCCCTCTTAGTGAGGAAAATAGTTCAAGCAAGATACCACTGCACTGCTCTGACTCTATAACACCTACTGCGCTGATGCTGTCCTGGTTCCTGCCCCTCATCTCGGCGCTGCTGCCTCCTGTACTGCTGCCTTATGACATTGCCTCTGCCACTGCCTCATCTGTACTGCAACTCCCTCTATTTCTGAATACCACCCTTTCCTCTAAGGGAAAGGGTTCTCGACCATCCCCATCTTCTCTCTGAAGTAGGTGAATTTGATCTTACTCAGAGCCTTTGTGAGGATATCTGCCACCTATTCTCTTGTAGGAGTGTGTTGCAACTGTACTGCTCCTCTTTGGACATAGTCCCTGATGAAGTGGCATCAAATGTCAATGTGTTTTAACCGGTCATGAAACACAGGATTTGCAGAGAGCTTAATGCAACTCTGATTATCTCACATAATCTCGATCGGTTCTATCCGCTTCTTGAGCAGGTTCAAGAGTAACTTACGGAGCCATATGGCTTTGCACGAAGCTATGCTTGCTTCCATGTACTTTGCCTTAGCTGAACTTAGTGCTACAAACTTCTGTTTCCTGTTGCACCAGGAGGTCATTCCTGATCTGAGACTGAAACAGTACCCACTGGTACTTTTCCGATCCACTCTGCTTCTAGCCCAATCTGCATCTGTGAACCCACTCAACTGGACCTCATTGCCTTTGGTGTACTTCAACCTATACTCGATTGTCCCTCTCAGATATTTGAGAACATGTTTAGCTACTGCCCAATGAGCCTTCCTTGGTTCCACCATAAACTAACTGAGGGTATTCACTGCATAACAGATGTCTGGTTTAGTATTTACCAAATACATCAATGATCCGATGAGTTGTCTGTAAAAGGTGGGATCAGCCTCATCATCCTCCGTTGTGTCTATCTTCTTCCAGTTAGTAATCATTGGTGTGGCCATGGGTCTACAGTCTTCCATCCGAAATATTTTTAGGATTTCGGTTGTGTATCTTCCTTGCCCTAGGAAGATTTCCCCATTCTGCTGCCAGACTTCTAATCCAAGGAAATAGTGCATCTGCCCCAGGTCCTTCATGTCGAATTCTGTAGCTAGATTCTCCTTGTAGTCCTTTATGAGCTTCGATGATCCTGTCAAAAACAAATCATCCACAAAGTACCAGAATAAGCGGCTCATCTCCTACTCTCAAGTAGTAGAGGTTGGGGTCTACATCACTCTTGACAAACCTCATATTCTGCAAGTAGCTATCAATCCGTCCATACCATGCCCTACGGCTTGTTTTAAGCCTTACAAGGCTTTCTTAAGCCTGCAAACATGAGTGTTTTTCTCATGTGTCTCGAAGCCTTCAGGTTGTTCTATGTACACTTCCTCCTCTACACGCCGTTCAAGAACGATGTCTTGACATCCATTTGGTGAATCTCCCATCCCATTTGCGTAGCCAGAGAGATGATGGATCTGATATATGTGTAGCGAGCTATTGGGGTGAATGTTTCCTCATACTCAATGCCTTCCTTTTGTGCATACCCCTTAGCTACGAATCTTGCCTTGAACTTCTCTATGTTGCCATCTGAGACATATTTGATCTTGTAGATCCACCTGGATCCTACAATTGATTTGCCCTGTGGTCTAGGGACTTACCATACATCATTTGTCATGATGGAGCTATACACCTCCATCATGGCATCCACCCATACTTGATGCTGAGCTGCTTCTCGAAAGGTGGACGGTTCACCAACCTGCGCTACCAGTGCCTAATATCTGTCTGGCTGCTTCCTTATCCTCTTTCCTTCTTTAGGGGCTCCAACAAATTCTTCTACATCCTTAAGAATTTGTTGAAGTTCTCTGCTCAGTCTCCCATCAGTGGTGAGCAGTCTTACCTGCTCTCCTTCCTGTTCTTTTTCGAAGGAGCTCTCCTTAGAATCCCTGTGCATTGGAGAGGCACTTGACTCATCCTCTGTAGGTCGTTGAGGCTGTACTAGTGGATCCTCAATTTGTGTATATGTGGCCATTTTCCGAGATTTCCTGAAGGCTCTCTTCTCCAGGAATTTTACATCCCTTCTTACCACGATTTTCCTGCTCTCTGGAATATAGATGCGATATGCTTTCACATTCTCACTATAGCCCATAAGGAAACCCTTTTCTCTGATCCAACTTCTTCCTCTTTTCATCTGGAACGTGGTAGTACACCATGGCTGCTAAATATCCTGATGTGGCTCACTTCTGGCTTGTTGCTTGTGAACACACTCTCGGGAGTTACCTTCCCCAAGGCTCTATGGGAAACTCTGTTTTAGATATATACTACTATATTGCAGGTCTCTGCCCATAAGAATTTGGGCATATCTTGGTCGTACAACATTGCCCTTGCAGCGTTTATTATGGTCTGATTCTTTCGTTCTGCAACTCCATTTTGCTCTGGATTGTATGGAGCTGTCCATTCTCTCTTGATGCCTTCCCTTGCACATAAACTTGTGAAGTCCATATCGATATATTCTCCACCATTATCTGACCGCAGTTTCTTGATCTTCTTTCCCATAGAGTTTTCCACCAAGGCTTTGAAATCTTTGAAATGATCAAATAATTCATCTTTGGTTTTCAGAAAATAGATCCAAGTTTTTCTGGAATGATCATCAATGAAGGTAGCAAAATACTTTGCACCACTAAGAGCGGTTGTGGACATTGGACTGCAAATATCCCAGTGTATTAACTCCAATACACTCTTGGCTCTACTGTTGCTTCTTGGAAACGTTGCCTTAGCGTACTTCCCTAGTATGCACCCCCTATAAACTTCATCTTTCTTCGTGCTGAGTTCAGGAGCCCCTATGACAGTATTTTTGAGAATTCCCAAGGCTCCATGATGTAGATGCCCCATCCTTCTGTGCCATAACTCATTCAAATCATTGTCGTCTGTACTAACAATCAGGGCCACCGGAGATTCAAGTTGGAGTTTGTATAGCTTGTGACTCCTTACTCCAATTTGTGCCTTTTTGCTCCATCTACAGTGTTTGACATACACCTGATCTCTAATAAAATATACATCATAGCCCTTGTTCTGTAGCAAAGACACTGAGAGTAAATTCATCCCATTCATCCCCAACCCTGGTACATGCAGAACATTCGTGGTTAGAATTTTGTTGCAATCTTCGGTATGAAATGTTATGATACCTCTCCCAATGGGGGTACATTTTGCCTTGTTTCCCATAGTTATCTGGAAATTCATCTGTTCTTCATGGTAGCTCGAAATACATTCTCGAACCCCCGTCATGTGAGCAGATGCTCCATTGTCAATATACCAAACACTTGGAGGAGCTGTGCTCGACACACAAGCAAGATCCTCTTATAGTCTGGATGCCAGCACTTTCATTTCTTGTTCCCTCTGCATTTCTGCCTGCTCTAGAGGACTGCGTGAACCCTTCCGGATGATGGATCTCTGGTCCATGGAAAATCCTCCCTTTCTGTCTTTAGCCCTTTGCTTTGATACCATGTGAAATTTTCAAGACTGAAAATTATTACTGCAATACTTGGTTTTTTTCTCCTACTTATGAGATAAATTATTTACAGATGCTTCAGTAAATTCTGAAATAAACACATTTGCAGATCTTCACTTCAATCAAGAGCATAAGAACAGAAATAAACTTTACACAAGTAGCACAATAGAAACAACCATATGAACACATTTATTTTGGACAATTGTCCCTGGAAAAACCCAATGCGGGAAAACCGGTGCAACAGATGAGGGTTTGTATTTATCTTCACAAATGGAAAGTACATTTACAAGAGTTTGATGACCAGAGAAAAATTAGCATACATCTTGCTGAATTTTCTGGAACCTCTAGAAGAATTTCGGACCGTCGAGGTGACCTCCTTCACCCTTTGCGCCATCTAGTGTGAGAGCTCCCCGCAGTCTCTCCTTGGACTGTGTAACTCGGCGTGGAGGGGGTCTGTTGCAGACCAACTCACCCTTCCCTTCATCCTCCTGACTTTTGCTTCTCCGATAACTGAATCCTCCCTCTCCCTTATGCTTCTGCAACCTTGCCTCTACAATCCCACCCACTGAAATCGAATTCTCTTGCTTAAGAATCGATTTCCTTCGGGTACTGAGAGTGCCCCCTGCTTGATTTCCAAATGGCCCTCAAGTCTTTTCTTATAGTCTTCTTGTGATGAATCAAAGACCAAGGTTATATCGTTAATCAATGGCTCAGATTAAAATATGACTTGATCTTCGTTTTCTAGAAGATTCACACTCTGCTCTACTAATACCTTTTAGTTGTTTAATTTCCCTAAGTTTAAACTTAGGGTTTGCATTAAAATAATTAATTATTTTAATAAAGTCATATCCGAGTGGAATTTCCACAAACGATTTCTGGGTTCTCCGGATAACTGTTGTCCAAGCGTCTCTTCCAAAAATATAGAAATCAACACTCCCTTCAAATCTGCTTCACATGAGCTCCATATGTTCCAGGTAATTAATGCATAATATCTCAATCAACTCTCTCACATTCTCCAACTCTCTAACCTCTCAATGCACTTCAAAATGACATCTTTTATAGAGATAATTTGATGGCTGTTTGTATTCCATCTAGGAATATGAAGTGAATAGGCTTGACTCTTTGCCTTCCACTCATTTGTTTCCAAACTATTCATATCATGAATATTAGAACAAAAAATAGATAATTTATCCAATATCAATTTCAGCCATATGTAATGATTAAATGCACCATCCTAATGCCAATATCAAATAACAACATTTATCATTAATGTCTAACAACAATCTTTGCAACACCTTTGCCTTTGCCTTGGAGTCTTGTCTCTGCCTTAGAGTTGTGCCTTTGCATCACAACAATTTAGCTCAATCAACAATTTCACATTATTACAATTTCTTTAATGTAGTAGTTTCTACAATATTATCCAACCATCAAGCCATCCATGTTCTACCAAACCATCAATGTGTTTGCTGCTCCTTTACTTCTTTGCTACCTCTTCACTGCACTTTTGCCTTCTTTGCCTTGCTGCTCCTTTATACCTTTGCTGATCCTGATCTGCTCCTTTGCCATCAATGACAATATTTCCAACAACTAAATGTCCTTAGCAGCACTTATATATTCTAATTTGATAAGTCCATGCACTGTGCAAGTATATTTTGTCTTAAGCATTGTTATTAAAGGCACTGGTCTAATAAATTTAAATCTAAATAGTATAAT
This sequence comes from Pinus albicaulis, assembly GCA_034641835.2. Taxonomy (NCBI): domain Eukaryota; kingdom Viridiplantae; phylum Streptophyta; class Pinopsida; order Pinales; family Pinaceae; genus Pinus; species Pinus albicaulis. The sequence continues at coordinate 606,619,711 of CM076572.1, forward strand.
CTAATTGAATAGCCTAAGCACTGCTTCATTCTGTTAAGATTCATTGTGCTCATTTAATAATCATACTTGCATCTAATTTAAGTCAAGCTATTAAGATAATTATAAGTGCACCTCCTAAAACTTGTTGGTTCCCAACGAGTTTCCCTTCATCTTCCACTCTTTCACCCTCTAGGGACTACCCCTCTTAGCTTGCCTAGGAGATAGCTAGAATGAAGTGGGCATGGATCAAAATGATAGCCCTTGCCTTGAGCGTTGTGGCCCTTGGTGTACACTTCGGGCAATAACAATACCTTCTCATGAAGAAGACCTGCTACAAATCTTGTACTTTCATACATACCTTGAGTTGCTTCTTCTACAAACCTTGTAGGGCTTTCTCTTGATGGGCTTCCTTAGCAACTAAACTTCTTTCATGGTTCAAGTCTTCCTTTGTGTTCTCCCTCTGAATCTAGCCATAATCCTTATTCTTTAGAATATACCTGCAAGCTTAGTCCTTCCAAGGAAAGTACAAGAGAAAAGATAGCAACTAAGATAATGCTATATATATATAAGTAATACTTATCTTGAAGGACTCTCTCTCACCGTGAAGTGTCAACATCCTCATTATTTCTTTATGTATGTGCAACATTTACTTGAAAAGTACCACAAGTATACAAGTACAGAAGTATGACAACAAATTCCATACCCTAAGATATCAATTCTAGGGTTTCATATCCAATTCTATACTTACTAGGGTTTTCAATTTCTCCTTAAACTAGCTATAAACCCTAGAAACCAAAAGTTAGGGTTTCTCAAGGACAATTTACCTCAGTCCTTTTTTGCATGCGACTTCTTTTCAAGGATAAAGTTGTACGTCCAGTTCTGTCTTCAAGGATGCCAAGTGAAGATGCTCTTTCTTAAGTTGACTGACTTTCTTTTTATGTCACTGGATCTAAGTTGCACGAAGCGCCAAAATGTTTTGGAGTTCACGAAACGGGTACGTTTAGAAAGTCACCTCTCAAAAATGGAAACGTCGGCTGAAACGTCGACTGAAATGTCATATATGGTTATATATATAAATATATTTATAAATAAGTGAATAAAATAATATTTTGCAAGAAAATGGGAATAAGACCCATAGATGACAATTTAGAAGGAAAACCAAGTCTTTATTAACTCTCATAGATGATTTCATTATGGTCGAGTTTCGGGTACGTCCCGAAACGCCAGGTTCCTAGAAGTTTCATACAACATAGCACTGGATTCTGCTCAGAGTAAGATATCTATAATATATTTTTCGTGTCTACTCTGTTCCTCTAATTACTAGCCCAGGTCTGTGGCGCTTTGCAATTTTGGCCTACAATCACAGTCTTCCTTGTATATGTAGCACATGAATTTCTGTTTAGATTTGGAATCTTTATGATCGCTGAACCTTTGGCCCTCTGGTTAGGGCTTCGCTTTTCACTGTAGAAGACCTTTAGATTAGGTCTATTACTGTCTTTATAGTGTGGTCTAGATCTTCCTGGAAAGTTACTTCTTTTGCTCGCATATGGGAATACTTTTTCAAAGAAATAGGCTTGAAACTTTTACAGAATGTCACATTGTGTTTAGATTGAAAGACTGCTTATGAATTTTCTGGGAAGGATGATTATGATTCTTACAAAAAGATTTTATGATGCCACTGTATATATTCGGACTTGATAAGGAGGTTAATTCGCTGCTATAAGTCTTTGTCTAGGGCTTCCAGATTTTGAACAAGAATGAAGACATTCTTATATATATTTCTGGATATTCAAATATCAACTTTCAAAATTTCGGATCCCTGAAGTCTGAACAATGCTACTCGATCTTAACCTTTCTTCTCATCTTGAAGCTTGAAGTATTTTTCTGATCCTCTATGCATCTGAGTTCTACTTAGTGGAGTCCTTCAACTGATGATGTGAGTGCTTGATCTTCAGGCTGATGTTTTGTCCTTAATTCCATGTGAGAAAATCATAAAGGAAAAAAGATTTTCTTAACTTAATAATTACTTGTGATCTTTTAGTTATCTTCTTATATCTCTTCTTTAATTTCTTCGTGTCTTCTTTTCATCAAGCAACTTCCTAAACAAAAAATGAAGATCAATGACACGAGATGTAGGTTCTCAACTAGGGCAAAACCCCTCCTTGACGAGAAAACCCAAAAATCTCCTCTTCTTCAAGAACCAAATCAAATGAGACAACCAAGACCTTTTGACCAGGACCAAGATCTTCCACCATTCACCAAGTCAGACTCTCATGATGACAAGTCAAACCTTAGTCAAATGTTCAAAAGTCAACATAGATAGGTCCTCCAGAACAGAGTGAACAAGGGTCTTGGCCCTCTCTGCAATCCTAAGATTTTTGGCCCGCACCTTCGGCCCTGCAACATGCCTCAATCTACTTTGCATGTGTGGCATAATGAAATAATTTTGGCTTCTTTCTTATTGGAGAAGAGTCTCCTCTTATTGGCTGTGGTTTTTCTTCTCCTTTAGGCTCTTCACATCCCTTCTCTTCCCTGAAAAGTTGCAGATTGAATACTTCTTGTTCTCCTCCAAACTAGGTCGAATGCTAGGGTATATATAGTGGTTTGTAATTGTTCTTTGAGGCCAACATGAGAATTTTGAGGCCACTTGATGGTGGTGTTGAAGATGACCAAATTACATCAATATAATTTTCTTTCTTTGACATGATGAGCCCAAGAAGGGTCTTTTACACCATGCCTAAGATTTTGACTCAGGCACAAACCCTAGAGTACTCAATGGGTGCTTTTGATCTAGAAACAAAATAAATAAGAATGAAACCCTTGTTAATAAATATTTTCTCTTTTTACAAATAATATTCTATTACATGAAGACTGAAACTAGTTACATTTCTCAACAGTTTTCATAGTCTTGTCGCATAATGCATATTTATAAAAAGGATCTCCAGTTATTTTCTTTTAACAGTTTTGTGTTCTTCCTGTTGCTTGAAACATAGAAGAGCATTTGCTATATTCTTCTTGTTTTTCACAGTATTATTGTGCTGTGTATACTTAGAACTACTACTAGATTCTTAAACTATGTGGACCAGACATGGAATCATTACATTTTTTTTCCATATTTTTGCAGAATCTGCTTATTCTAACATTCCAACAACACCTTATGAACTCCCAGATGGAAAGTAAGTGCTGCGCATCCTGATTTTCATCCTGAATATTATTCTTTTACACAAGTTATTTCAGAAAATGGCAATGCTTATTTCTGGCATTTCTGTGGTTAAGATTTTACATTGTCCCGTTTTAGTTATAATTATATTTGGAGGTGTATGAAAATGGCCTAACATGGTCTGATATTGTCATGACCTCTTAACAGGACAATAGAATTTGGAGCTGATAGATTCAGATATCCTGATCTTATATTCAACCCGTCCGCACTTCAGGTAGTTTCTATAGAATATAACTGTAAATGGTATCAATACTTGGTTATGCCTATTTTGTTTAGCTTCCTGTCTTCTGAGAATGCCGTGTGGGGTGAGAAAATGTTTGACAAAGAAATTCTAGTTTCCAGGATTTTGTATCAAGCAGTCAAGAAATTCAGTTTCTCTAATTTCTCGTTTTGTTGAAAGGTCTGAAATAGCTAAAATATTTTATATATAAAATATTGTACATAAGGTTATTGCTTCTCTTTGAAAAATTGTCTTCTCATGAGGTCTGCTCTATTTGCAGATACAACCTATTGCAAGCCTTTTTCAGTATTGAGAGACTAGATACAAGTTTTTGGGTGTCCCATTGGCAAGCATTAATTCTTCATGATTCCCGTGGCTTTGAATAGGGGAAGTAAATATATTAACCAATGGATAGTGCATATTGACAAATCACAAACAGATAATCTGCAATTTTAACTATCCAGAGTTCTTCTAAGATATGTGAGTCTGCTGGCATCCATAGGTTTTCAGATATATAGCTCCAGACAACAACTGCGCACTATAACCCTTTTTTCCTTTATTCTAGATTTACATTTCATGAGTTATCCCTTCATTTTGTTGTGAGAACATCAGTAGGAAATGCTCGGCTTTCATGAATGAATCAAACATGGCTCATGGTTGTCCAGTTTGTTGGTTGTTCCAAGTTGATGCAGAAACTGAAGATTTAGGCCCTAAGCCTTATATAGAGGGATTTTTTACTGAACTTTCATTGAGATTATAATGGAACCTAATATGTAGACAATTTAATTATATTCTCTTTGTTTTCCAACTAGTAGCCAGTCGAAAGTTTGAACAATACCAAAATTGAGGTATTTTTGCTCAGTCTGACAAACTTTTATAACTGGTTTCCCATTTTATCGGCTCTTTCATATGCTAAGGATGTTATCCCAATGATTCTATATGTCTGTGCTGAAGAATGGAATTGATTATTGATGGAGCTACAGATAATGTTCCATCAGTCAGCACACTCTATTCTTTAACTAGATCTCTTGTTGTTTTATTTTTGTATTTGCAGACACTGCCTCATATGGAAAAGCTTGATAATTTAGGGCATTCACTTCGTGGGCTTCCCCAGATGGTAAGGAAGAACACTCCAATGCTTAATAAAAGTATCTTGGGTTTTTGTTAGGAAACTTGTAACCAAGACTATCGAAGTATTGATGCAAGAGTAAATGCTAATGGATAATTTATCATGCATCCTTGTATTTTTTTATTGTACAGGTTATCGAGAGTATAAATAAGTGTGACGTGGATATACGCCGAGAATTGTTTAGCAGTATTCTGGTAATTTTTACAAATAGTGTGTGGACTACTTTTCCTGTTTGCCTGTTGCACTTCATTTATTTCCCTCAGTAGTTTTAAATAAAAATATTGTATTCTTAGCGTCTCAACTTTCTTCAGGTTTATGTTCTTTGTTCTTAGATATACATGCCAAAGAATTCTTGCAAATATAGTTTTATGTTTTGGAGTTTTTCTCCTTTAGGGCTGGTATTTTCAGTTTTCATCCATACCACAAGCATCACTGACAACTCTTAGCTTAACCTACTTTATCAAAGTTCTTATCATTATGCTTATTATAGGACAACAAAGCAACTAACCATAATGCAAAGTTGCACGACTCGTACTCGTATAAGACTCGTTTGACTATTGACTCGGTGACCCATATAAGACTCGGTAACGGTAAAAGACTCGTATAAGACTTGGCAAAATACAAAAAAAAACTTAAAATATGAAAAAAAAATTTAAAAAGTTGAATTTTGAGGGTCTTCAACGGTGTTATGTAGGTTCCATGCGAGTTTAATGCAGGTAGACGAGTTTAATGCAGGTCTTCAAGGCTACGGGTAAGAAACGTGGGTTCTATGCAAGTGACCTGTCAAGACCTGTGGATCCAATTTCCTTCAGAGGATCTTCGATGTCAGCTCCAAAGTATTATCCAAGGTATCCGCAAGAATATCCCCAACACATCTTCAAAGACACTACAAGATGTATATCAAGTTTGCTCCATGCTGCTCCAACGTCTTGTCCAAGTTTAGTCTTCAAACTAGCTTTGACAGGTTCTCAATGAGCTTCTCATTTAACTCAATGACTGACCCAAATTCTACAAGATATATGTTCAAATATAGCACAGGTCCGAGATGTTTAGTAGTCACAGGTCCGAGCACCACTGAGGCAATGATCACAAGTCTATGGTTCAAAAAGGTATGTTAGCGTAGATCCTAAGAGGTGCCACCACAAGTTCAAAGAAGATGCCTCCACAGGTCACAGACCTGCAACAAATTCGAAATTGTTCTTCCACGGGACCTAAAGCTAAGGTTTTGATACTCCAAATATGTCTGCAATTATATTTAGGGAAGTTCTCACAACAAATGTATTTTTTTCAAATATGCAACAGAGTTTCTATTTAGGTCCGCACCACAAATATGTAGGTAGGTCCAAGTTCCTTACAAGTTGCAGAATCAATCTTTGAGAACTTTGTCTATTTCTTTTTCGATTGCACACAAGGACAAAAATGGCTATATTTCAACACTTCCAGAATTGAGCCATAAAAGATGTGGTTGTCACAAAGGTATATCTGAACTACTGTAGAAACTACAAAAATACCAACGAAACCCTTCGAAACATCCCCAACGCACCTACGCTCCTTCGGACTTCAATTAATTCGATGCTTCCCAATCAAGTTTTTTTTATCTTTCTAGCCTCAGTTCCGAACTCTACAGAGAAGGAAAGATGAATATGCTGCCTCAGAAATTTAACTCGATGTCTTTTAATTCGCTGTCACAAAATTGGACTCAATGCCTTAGGAAGTGATGCTCTACGTATCCTTATTCAAGTTCGCACAACTTATGGATGCGATCGCTTTCCATAGGTTCAAAGATATGCCACAATAGAGCCGCACAGTTCGGAATTGTAACAATGATCTTGTTCGCTTCGGTTTCATGTTTTCGACTATGCTTCTTATGTGTATTATTCATTGATTTGTAGATGTGTCGAATCGTTATAGTCTGCCTCCAAACGAGTTGAACCTTCCTTCTTTTACGGATCGATGCGAGAATGTCACCTTCGAGGAGTTGACCTGTAGTGAGGCTGACTTATGTAGCCGACTTGAACTGTGTTATTATATTTTATTTAGATAATGATGACCAGCTGTATAATAAAATGACTTGTGGTGAGGAATCCACAAGTGTCCAACATAGTTTACTCAAACTATACAAAGAGTCGATTTGTAGTTAATGAGGGGCAAACACAAATTGTACTTAGTTTCACTTTTAAGAATGGAGCAAAAATGTGCATAACGTATCAAGGAATTTTATTAAGGACTTTGTAATAAAGTGGTAGAATGTGATAAGGATTTTAGGCCAAGGTGCATATATATGCTTTTTAGGGTTAAGGGTTTCATCAAGGGGTTAGGGCAAAAGTAGAGTTTAGGGTTTCATCTATATTTCATGCTTAGTGTTTCATACCTTAGGGTATGCAGTTAGGGTAACAAGGGTTTGTATATTTAGGCACATAATTGTCACTTGGGGATTATACATCAATCTTCATGTTTAGGGCATCATGGGTATTTTAGACTTCTTCATTAATGGCTTGACATATTCATAATGTAAGGGAAACCTTAGCATCTAGGGTTTGCATGAGGTTCATGTATCACAAGAATATTTGCAATCTCCAATAATGCCATATTGACATCAATGACAACCTTGACCAACAATCTCCCCCTTTGTCATTGATGGAAATATTCTTTCCCTTTCAACATTCTCTCCCCCTTTGACATCAATGGCAAACGGGGTGCCCAAGTACTCCCCCTATCAAGTTGCTTCTTGACGTGTTTCTTCTTCGTGTTTCCTTCATCAATGATAATTCTCCATTGAATATATTTTGCTCCCCCTGTTATAGTGCTCTTCTTTAATGTACTTGCTCCCCCTAAGCCTCTCAACATGGAAATGGATGAGGTATATGATCAACCAACTTCCCCTGCTTGCATTAACCCCTCTAGCTCTTCTTTATGCTTGAGAAAGAAGGATTGCTACTTGGTGATCAAGTGGAAAAAAAATCTTCAACAATGGTTCATCGGATGAGAAGGGATTATGTTCTTCAATGCTCCCGAGAGATGATCTAAAAGATGATTTCCCATGTATGGCCCTTTTGTGGAATGATCACAAGCTCCTCCTCTAACTGTATGCATGGTCTCGTTTTTGGCATATTCTTACCATCAAATAGTTGTAATATTACATCTGCCAGGGATTCTTCATCAAATCAACAACATGTGTTGTTGGATGGATTGTTCAATAGAATTTCTGATCCTATTTGCTTCCTTCTCCATACTTGTGTAACCTTCTTCTCTAGCTTAGCTGACATAATTTTAGCTTTTTGAGGGACCCAAGTCAAGCTACAATCACGAGCCATATGTCCAATCTTATGCCAATTGAAGCACTCCATCTTGTTCATGAATAAGAAATCATGACTTCTTGCAAAATTGCTTCTAGGAGATTAATGGGGACCATTATATTTGTCCTTGTGGTATGCCCTACAATCCTTTGCCATGTGCCAGAAATTTGTACAAGAATAACAATAACCAAAAAATATACTTTGGTACCTGGAGGATGGAGATTTCCTTGATGCACTTCCAAAGTCATTCTGTCTTGGGATTCTTTGATCAAATTCATTGCCTCTTGCATTCTTGACACCATCTACATATCTTCTTGGAGTGGGGTTTCTTCCAATGTCACTTTGAATATTCTCCTTTTCTTTGTTGGAATTGGGGGAATCAACATTTCTTCCAAGCTTTTCCACATCCTTGTGGTTTGAAGCATTAGGGTTTGCATCACTTTTGTTTGAAGGTTCACCGACATAACCAAGACCTGATTTATCAAGGGGAGACCTTTGATGACTTAGGATGTCATCTAGGGTTTGAGAGCTTTTCAAGTTCTTATTCAGCAAGTCAATTTATTTTTTAAGAAAGACAATTTCTCCTTTCAACTTTTCACAATCTTCATCTTTCCTAACTAGTTGCTTCTTCATTTCTTCCATCATCCTTGTTGCTTCATGTGCTTCGATTTTAAGGGAGATGATATTTGATTTCATTATGAAGAATTCTTCATTCTCCTTTGCTAGACTGCTCTCCATTTCTTCTTTTATTCTTGTAGCTTCACATGTTTCAGCCATGAGAAGATTGATGTCTGATTTTAGCTTCAAGATTTCTTCATCCTTTTCTTCTAGTTGGCATATCATGGTGTTTCTCTCCTCTTTTGTTTCATCAACTTGTCTTTCTATGAATGCCAAAGTTTCCATCACCTTCTCAGCTCCTTGCGCTTGTTTCCTTGCTTCTTCTAGTTGAGATCTAAGAGAGGAGACCTCTTCCTTGTATTGACCAATCTCTGTTTCAAGATTGTTCAAGCTCTTAAGTCTCTGTTCAAGGTGGCTTGACAAAGTTTCTTCCCTTTTCTTTGCCTTATCCAATTGATTTGTCATAGATATGACCTCTTCATGATGCTTTCTTTTGTTTTGATGAAATTCCTCTTTAAGTTGGCGAGCTCTTCATCTCTTTCTTGTACTTGAATCTGGACAAAGTCAACTTCCTTCCTTGTCTTGTCTTTTTTACCATCTTGTGCTTTCTTCTTAAGTTCCTCATTTTCCTTTTTCAAACAGTTAATCTCTTCCATGGAAGCCATAAGTTTATTAAGGAGATCTTCTTCAAAGTCTTCTTTGTTCTCTTCATTTTCTCGGTCTTCTTTAGCCTTGTTGTCATCTCTCTTATCTTCATCTTCCTTGACAAATTCTGGACGTCTTTCTTGTTTTCCATCATCTTCTTGACTAGAGATCATTGTGAACGCTCCTTTTGAGTGAAGATCATGAAGTTTGTCCCATATGACTTTCGTTGACGAACATTTTTCAAAATTGGCCTTCACAGAATTTGGTAACCCATTCAAAATTGCCTTAATTTCTCTTGTATTATACTCCTTGGATTCTTCGTCCATCGTGTCATCAGTAATGATTTCCAAACTTTAATTCCTTGAGTCTTCAAGAAATTCCTCATTCTTGCCACCCATATATCAAAATTTCCATTGAACAATGGAGCCTTCGCAAATTGATTTACTTCAATTTCAGTGGTTGAGGAAGACACATCTTTAGGAGGATTGGAGACTTTCTTCCTTGGCTTTGCCATTTGTGGTCTAATGATCAACCTTCAAGCTGTTAGGCTTTGAGTGAAGGTACTGGCTCCGATACCAATTGTTGGAAATATTGAGAGGGGGGTGAATCAATATTTCTTTTCAGTTGTTAATTTTACCAGTTAGATCACTTATATTTAGAACACAAAATGAACAATGATGGAATAGATACTTTTATTAATTTCTTCTTTTAATAAGTAAAGTACAATAATGGTATAGGGCTCCAACCCTATATCTGGTTCAGGCTCCAACCTGGTCCCTTGAGGACTCCTATCCTCTAGGGCTCCAACCCTATCTTCTAAGGCACCAACCTTGTCTCTATGAGGCTCCAACCTCCTGCTTCATTTCGTCAAGATATATTTGGTTATCCTTAACGGCTCCCAATGTCCTCTTCAACGAGCCCTGGCAATCTTCAGTTATTCCCTCACTTACACTCCACGTCACTTCATCAATGACAACCTTGTTCTTCACATGAAGGTGTCACCACTACTCTTCATCGTACCCAAACAATTTCTCCAAGCTCACTCCATGAGGGCTTCAACACAACAGCATGTCGCCAAAGGTACCTTCAAGGTCTACCTCTGTTATGCTTCCAATTTCCTTCAAAGGATCTTCGATGTCAGCTCCAAAGTATTATCCAAGGTATCCGCAAGAATATCCCCAACACAACTTCAAAGACACTACAAGATGTATATCAAGTTTGCTCCAAGCTCCTCCAACGTCTTGTCCAAGTTTAGTCTTCAAACTAGCTTTGATAGGTTCTCAATGAGCTTCTCATTTAACTCGATGACTGACCCAAATTCCGCAAGATATTTGTTCAAATATAGCACAGGTCCCAGATGTCTAGTAGTCACAGGTCCGAGCATCACTGAGGCAATGATCACAGGTCTATGGTTCAAAAATGTATGTTAGCGTAGATCCTAAGAGGTGCCACCACAAGTTCAAAGAAGATGCCTCCACAGGTCACAGACTCTTCCACGAGAGCTAAAGCTGAGGTTTTGATACTCCAAACATGTCTGCAATTATATTTAGGGAAGTTCACACAACAAATGTATTTTTTTCAGATATGCAACAGAGTTTCTATTTAGGTCCGCACCACAAATATGTAGGTAGGTCCGAGTTCCTTACAAGTTGCAGAATCAATCTTTGAGAACTTTGTCTATTTCTTTTTCGATTGCACACAATGACAAAAATGGCTATATTTCAACACTTCCAGAATTGAGCCATAAAAGACGTGGTTGTCACAAAGGTATATCTGAACTGTTGTAGAAACTACAAAAATACCAACGAAACCCTTCGAAACATCCCCAACGCACCTACGCTCCTTCGGACTTCAATTAATTCGATGCTTCCCAATCACGTTTTTTATCTTTCTAGCCTCAGTTCCGAACTCTACAGAGAAGGAAAGATGAATAGGCTACCTTAGAAATTTAATTCGATGTCTTTTAATTCGCTGTCACAAAATTGGACTCACTGCCTTAGGAAGTGATGCTCTACATATCCTTATTCAGGTCCACACAGCTTATGGATGCGATCACTTTCCATAGGTTCAAAGATATGCCACAATATAGCTGCACAGTTCAGAATTGTAACAATGATCTTGTTCGCCTCGGTTTCATGTTTTCGACTATGCTTCTTATGTGTATTATTCATTGATTTGTAGATGTGTCGAATTGTTATAGTCTGCCTCCAAACGAGTTGAACCTTCCTTCTTTTATATCGATCGATGAGAGAATGTCACCTTCGAGGAGCTGACCTGTAGTGAGGCTGACTTATGTAACCGACCTGAACTGTGTTATTATATTTTATTTAGATAATGATGACCAGTTATATAATAAAACGACTTGTGGTGAGGAATCTGACAAGTGTCCAACATAGTTTACTCAACCTATATGAAGAGTCGATTTGTAATTAATGAGGGGCAAACACAAATTGTACTTAGTTTCACTTTTAAGAATGGAGCAAAAATGTGCATAACGTATCAAGGAATTTTATAAAGGACTTTGTAATAAAGTGTTAGAATGTGATAAGGATTTTAGGTCAAGGTGCATATATATGCTTTTTAGGGTTAAGGGTTTCATCTAGGGATTAGGGCAAAAGTAGAGTTTAGGATTTGATGATAGAATTAGGGTTAGGGGTAGGGTTTTGTCATCTATATTTCATGCTTAGGGTTTCATACCTTAGGGTATGAGGTTAGGGTAACAAGGGTTTGTATATTTAGGCACAGAATTGTCACTTGGGGATTATACATCAATCTTCATGTTTAGGGCATCATGGGCATTCTAGACTTCTCCATTAATGGCTTGACATATTCATAATGTAAGGGAAACCTTAGCATCTAGGTTTTGCATGAGGTTCATGTATCACAAGAATATTTGCAATCTCCAATAATGCCATATTGACATCAATGACAACCTTGACCAACACTCAGCCAGTAGCGAACAACCCCTTGTAGCCACTAGACAACTCGATGTGCCACCATCTCCTCTACCTGAGCCAACCATGTGGTCCCTCGCCCATTTGTTACGATTGTATGTTTGAAGTTGGGTCTCCCAACCTCGAAGGTATGAGTTTTCATTGGTATAGTTGCGAATTTGTTATGACTGTATGTTTGAAGTTGGGTCTCCCAACCCCAAAGGTATGGCGTTTCATTGGTATAGTTGAGTAATTTTCCTTACTTGTCATGGGCACTTTTGGTCATGGATTGGTGGGGGGCTTTGATGGAAAGAGTGGGTAGGTCTGTATTCTTGTCTCCACTGCCCGATTTCATGGTTAGCCTTGTATCCTAGTCCCATGGGATCTCCTTTACTGGTCATTAGCTTTAGGGTTGGCATTACATGGGAAATCTTGATTTTGGTTGCATTGTCTCTCTTTATAACACCATATACATCACTCCCTTCCACTCATTTTAGCCCCATTCATCTCTTTTCCCATCCAGATCCACATGTGCCCATTAGGTCCACATATGGTTAGCCTCCCCATCCCCCTTTCCACACTTTGGGTCGGGCCTAGAATGATTCCCCAGAGGTTGATGCAGCTAAAAAGAAAAGAAAAATTATAATTTGACCACTCTCAACAGGAAATGTACCACAAAATGCAAAAGATGGCCTGGACATACAAATTTAGCACGTGGGAAAAAGCCGAACATGAGCTCCACTCTTTACTTATGGCCATCACACTAGTTCCTATGGGCCCTAGATGAGCCCCCTCCATGTTCAGGAAACCATGATTGTCCCATCCCCTAGTGGGCAATGAAATGCCCCTCCTCAAAAAGGGGTACCTACTATTACATCCTACACATCATGCTCTCATCCCTCGGAGCCTCGAGCAGTTATGAAGAAAAATCAATCAAAGGTAAAAGGCATATGAAGAAGGATGGAAAACAAAGGCTGATTTAACTCATGTACCATGATTTGCTCCCTCCTACACTCATATACCCATGTGTGGGCTTCCCTTATTATAGTTACCCTTGTATAATGGCATGTGGCTTGGGGCATTCCCCTGACCCCCACTCCGTTCCGTCACTCTGTCATTTGACACCTACCACTTGATGGGTGTACCTTGGGCATGTCAACCCCTTTAAAGGTTGAAACCACCTAATAGGTTCCTTGATTAACCCCCTTGTTGAGTTTGGAGACACTTGTACATGTCAAAGCCCATTATGGAAGGGCATGCCACCATGAAGTTCCCCATTGATTCCATGGCTTGTAGGCTCTTTTATTTGATTAATCTAATGATTTGTTGTATTGGAGGGCAAGGGGATGCATTGGATCTTCTATAAGATTGCAGGTGGGTCTCCATTTGGGGCTTGGTCTCCCTATACAGGGTCCAAGCCCTCTAGAGGGTCACATTGGCACTTGTAGGGTAAGCGTTGAAAGCCACGGGCCTCCACCTTAGCAAAGAGTACTTCATGGATCTCCAACACCACTCATTGATTGCTCGTGTTCCACCTTTTGGATGAGGATGATGCACCTGGTTCACCATGCCCAGCTAGCTCCATACTTGCACCATACACTTGGCAGATGTTCCAGGCTCCAGATGAGGATGTGTCTCATTGCAGGAGACGAAGGGAGGGCTTCTGTCATCATCCTAGCCCTTACAGATGGTTTACAGACATTTCTGATCCACTCAGAGACCTGTTGTCGCTCAAATTGTACAAGCACTGCGATAATGACTTAGGTCGGGGGCTTTCACTCTGATCCCCGACCTCTTCATTCTAGTTGTCTCCCATTATGGGGGGTTGTCCCTATGGAAATGTGAAGATGAAGGATAAGTTGGCAACCAACAAGCCCGAGAGACACGATTGAATGGCCTAGCTACTTGGTTAATTTTACCAAGATTAGAGGATTACATTAGATTGAATTATGAGACCAGCCTTATGGAGTCAACTTCTTTCCTTTTATCAATTAAATGCCAAGTAAACGGATGGAGAATTGCTGCTTGGATGAATGACTATCCTATATGAATTGCAAATCCTACGAGCTAGGTGAAATGCAAAATCTGGGTTGATTTTATGTTAAATGTCTATTCTAAGTATAAACTTCCTCTTCACTGTTTTGGAACTAGTCTTCAGAGTAGGTTGAGTGATGGAAGCCAACAAGAAATAAGTAGAGGCTTGATTAATGATACCTCCCCCTGTGTTCCAGCCACTCTAGACAAGCTGGCCAACTCATACAATTGATCCCTTAAGATGTTAAGCAAGTTATGAGTTGATTTTATGACGATTTAGAGGGTGTTTTATCACTGTTATATGTATTATGATTGCTGTTGCAAATAGTGAGGAATGATGAGGGTTAGAGACCAAACCCTTAGGCCTTGTGCCTAGTAGATCACTTGCCCATTCTGTCAAATTTTTTTTCCATCGACTTGGCACCTGATGTTAGTCTAATTGTCATTGATGTCAATATCCATGACCAGCAAGCACAATAAAGGGAATCATGAGGAAGCAAAGTCAAAGGAATCAATGAAGAGGTTCTTCATTCTATTTCTGCTCTCAACACATTAAAAACATATTTTCTAATACCTTTGAGGCAAAATTATATCATGAGACCTCCACCATCTGAAAGAGCATAATTTTAGCTTTCCAATGAGCTACTACTCAGCCCAAAACTCCACGCGGTTTGAGAGTTATTGAATTATTTAAGTTAAAAATATAATTTCTGGTCTGTGAGCCGACATCATCCTTCTAGGACAAGTCGGCCTACTTTAAAGGTCACGTCCCTTCATTTTTTCACAACATGATGCGTATTAATAAGACCATAAGACCTCGTTTTCTACTCAAGCAATTCGGTCAAGAAAATACAGAATGGAGAAGACAAGTTCACAACTCATGAACTGAAGGAGGCAGCATATCAAAATTTGTTTTGGGTTAAACAGACTATAATTGAAATAGTGCCCTCGGATCAGTAATACTAGTGGAAGAATATAGCTGTTTTTTGAAGCACGAGTTAAGGGTTGACTAAAAGTCCTAACTAGGACCAAAGATTTACAGTTATATATATGCTCAGGACCTAATTAATTTTAGGCTCAGATCTCTTGTTAAGGGGCAGAATACACCTACAGGACTTTAAAACAGTAAAATCAAAGTCTGTTCGTTTGGACAGGAGACTCGAAAGTCTGATACAAACCCTTGGATGCATGGAAAGTATGGTTGCTGGAGGACTAATAACTCAGGACACCTACAGGACTTTGGAATTGTAAAAACAGAGTTTCAAACACACATTACAGTCTCAGGAGTTCGGTATATTTGTTGTTGGTAGACTTAGACCAGACCTAGAATTTAGAAAACTTCGGATCTGTGTTATAGAAGTGTGGGTACATTGAACTGTTGACATCGGACCTGTGGCATTCCTTCAGAATTCGGACCTGTGCCTTGGTAAAAGAAGCTCTAGATAGTGGAGAACTATTTGTGTTGTGTGGTGCAGAACTTTGGTAAAGCTATGGTGCAGAAGTATCATCATAACCTAGAGCAAGTACACTCCTGAAGTCTTGGTATAGCTGTGATGCAGTAGTCTTGGAACAGTCTGGTGTTGAAATCTTAGTGGGGTGCAGAAGTGTTGGTACAATACTTTGGAGCAGATTTGAAAAAGAAGTTGATGCAGAATAGTTTGTGCAGTATGGTGAAGATTGGTGCAATGGAGCATCTTTGAATCAATCATCTAATAAAGAAGCAAAGAAGGATTGGTGTCCTTGGAGTAGGAGCTTCTAAACACAAGGTTGGTGCCTTGAGAAGATAGGGTCAAAGCCCTAGAGGTCGGAGCCTCATCAAAGTCCAAGTTGGTGCTTGGCAATAGGTTGGTGCCTGTTTCATTAAAAGGGTTGGTGCCCTCACTTATCTATTGTATACTATTATTAGAAAGGGAATTGAAATTCTTATTAATCCTTAATACTGTCATTATACATCTCTCTATCTTTAATTGTGAAGAATCTAACTGGCAATAATTAACAATTGAAAAGAAATACTGATTCACCCCCCTCTCAGTATTTCCAACAATTGGTTTCATAGCCAGCTTCTTCATTATCACCCTAACAGTTGGAAGAAGGATTCCTAGGCACAATGAAGAACATGGAAGCAACAGGGAAACTGCCTATCTTTGATGGAACAATCTTTAGTTTTTGGAGAAAGAGTATGTCCTACTATCTAATGTCTCTTGGTCCTGACGTATGGCACTCTGTTTTGGATGGGTACAGAGCTCCTGCCAATCTTCCAACTGATGAAGATGAAAGAAGAGCCTACATTGCTAATGCCAAAGCTTTAAATTCCATCACTAGTGGAATTACTGATTCCGAATTTACAAAAGTCATGGATTGTGACTCAGCCAAAGAAGTATGGGATAAGTTGGTTTCTCTATATGATGGGGACTCCAAAGTTAAGAAGGCAAAGCTTCAAACCTATAGAAGACAATTTGAGAGTCTGAAAATGGATGATGAAGAAGATATTGCATCATACTTCCTCTGAGTAGCTGAAGTGGTTAACTCTCTTAAAGGACTAGGAGAAAATATTGAAGAAAGCACCATTGTTCAAAAAATCTTGAGATCGCTTCCTGACAGATTTGACTCCAAAGTGCGTGCCATAGAAGAAATGAAGGACCTATATACTCTCAAGATGGATGAACTTCATGGAATTCTTATTGCCTATGAGATGAGGAAAGGGAGCCAAAATTTGAAAGAAACAACTTTCAAAGCCTCAAGATCTACAAAAGAAGGAAAAGGATGGAATTGCAACAACGATGAATCTGATACTGAAAACGAATTAGCTCAATTTGTACGAAGACTAAAAAGGGGATCTAAGCTAAAAGGTAAGTACTCTCATATTTGTTTCAATTGTGGAAGAATAGGTCATTATGCTGCAAAATGTCCTCATAAACATGAGAGTGATGATGAAAAGGACTCTAAAAGAATGATGTACAAAAAGAAAGGGTTTTAATAAGAAGAACTTCTTCTCCAAACAAGATGAGTCTGATGAAGATGAATTTGTAGTCATAAAAAAGAAATCAACTAGAAATGTGCGTCATTACAAAGAAAGTGATGATGAATCAGATGAGGAAAGTAATTATGTTGGAAGCAAAGAAACGTTATTCATGGCATTTACAAATGATGATGACTTAGAACTAGAAGATGAAAGAAACATGGATAGTTTGCTAATGAGTGCCATTGAAGAAAATGAGAATCTACAAAAGAAGATAATTTCTCTCAAAATAGAAAGAGAGAAAGCAAAAAGAAGGGAAGACTTCTTGAACATTAAGCTAAAAGAGAAGGATGATATCTGTGAAAAACATGAAGCTGAAATAATATCTCTAAGAAAGGAATTAGAGCAAGTTAAAAGGAGTTGGCAAAGCTCTCTAGCTCTTGACAACATTCTTAATACTCAAAAACCTCAACATGACAAGTCTGGAATTGGTTTCAAAGGAGAATCATCAAGTACAAAGAATAATGCCAGAAGTTATGCTGATGTACTCTCTTGCCATCCAAAAGAAGAAAAGTCATCTCGTCAGGAACAAAGTCCCATCTCAAAACCAAGAATTGAAGAAAGAGCAACTCCAAGGAAGAATGTTGGTTCAAGCTATGGATACTACAACATGTATCAAACTATTTTTCTTGGGCATTGTTACAATTGTAAAAACTTTGGGCATCAAGCTAAGCATTGCAAGGCTCATAAGAATGAAGCACCAAGATTGAATGATCAAACAAACCAACTACGTGGTCCTAAAGAGCAAGGACAAATCAAAACTTACAATTCCTTTGATCCTTTGGCTAAGTTTGATCCATCTTGCTCATTATGTGATAATTATGATCATAATGAACAAAATTTCCCTCTCAAAAGGGAGAAAGCTAAAAACGTAAATCTCAAAATTGATAAATGTGGCCTAGCTCTATGTGCTCATAGTGAAGAAAATCATTGGTTCATGGATAGTGGATGCTCAAGACATATGACAGGTGACCAAAAGAAGTTTATCTCATTGAACAAGAAAAATGGAAATGTATCCTTTGGAAGTGGATCCGCTAAAATCACTGGAAAATGAACTACTACCCTTGTCAATGGACTAGGAAAGGCTCAAAATACCTTGCTGGTAGAAGGGCTCAAACACAATCTCTTAAGTGTTAGCCAGATTTGTGACCAATGACATAATGTTGTCTTTAGTACAAAAAATTGTGAAATAAGAGACTCATCCTCGGGAGAACTTGTGGCGAAAGGAGTAAGAACACCAGATAATGTTTACATTCTCAATAGAATCCAAGAAGATAAATGTTACTTAAGTCAAACAGATGAAATTTGGTTATGGCACAAGCGATTGGGGCATACAAGTTTTGATAACCTAGTCAACATCAGCAAAATTAATGCAGTAAGGGATATTCCAAAAATGTGCAAACCAAATCAAGTTGTATGTGGCCCAGGCCAACATGGAAAGCAAACCAGAACTAGCCACAAAACTAAGGAGTTCTCAACAACAAAACCTTTGGAAATCATTCATGCAGATTTGTGTGGGCCAACTAGAACTCCAACTCTTCAAGGTGAAAGGTACTTTGCTCTATTTGTTGATGACTATACTAGAATGATGTGGATATATTTCATAAAATATAAATCCAAAGCATTTGAATGTTTTAAGAATCCCAAGGCTCTCATTGAGAATGAGAAAGATTCTAAGATTAAATGTTTTAGAACAGATAGAGGAGTAGAATTCACCTCAAAAGAATTTGATGAATTCTGTAAAGAGCATGGAATCGAAAGAGAACTCTCTACTACTAGGACACCCTAGCAAAATGGAGTAGTTGAAAGAAGGAACCGAACCATTCAAGAAATGGCAAGGACAATGCTACTAGCCGTTGATTTGCAACCAAAATTTTGGAGAGAAGCAGTTGGCACCGCAGTTTATACCTTAAATCGAACTCAACTAAGACCTAATAATGAAAAGACTCCTTATGAATTATGGAAAGGAAGACCTGCTTCAGTAAAATATTTCAGGGTTTTTGGAAGCAAATGTTTCATAAAAATAATGATGACTCACCAGGTAAATTTGATTCTAGAGTTGACGAAGGAATACTTCTTGGATACTCCACTAGGAGCAAAGCTTACAAATGTTACAACATTCGTCTACGAAGAATAGTGGAAATCATTGATGTGAAGATTGATGAAGGCCTTCCAGAAAAAAAGAATTGAAGATCATGAAGTTGAGCCTTTCTTTGAACAAAGTGAAGAAGAAGAACCTGAAAAAGAAGAGGAGAATGAAGAACCTCAAAGTCAATCTTCACAAACTCCCTCCAAGATCAAGTTTGTTCAAAGATATCATCCGGAAGAACAGGTCATCGGAAATATAGATGAAGGAATCCAAACTCGAAGAAGGATGATTAACACCCCAAGAAAAGATGATGTGGCTCTATTATCTTTAATAGAACCTGAAAATGTTTCCCAAGCAAGCAAAGATCCTTATTGGATAAAGGCCATGGAAGAAGAAATGTCTCAAATCGAAAAAAATGAGACTTGGGAACTGGTACCTTGCCCAAAAGATAAAAATATAGTTGGAAAAAAATGGGTATACAAAAACAAGATGAATGAAGATGGACAAATCATCAGAAATAAAGCCAGACTTGTCTGCAAAGGATACTCGCAAATCGAAGGAATTGAATTCGAAAAAACCTTTGCACCAGTAGCTTGAATGGAAGCCATAAGAATGTTTTTAGCATTTACTTGCTCAAAAGGATTCAAGTTTTATCAAATGGATGTAAAATCAACATTCCTGAATGGAGATCTCAAGGAAGAAGTTTACATGGAGCAACAGAAGGATTTGATATTGCTAAAGGAAAAGATTTTGTATGCAAACTAAAAAAGGCCTTGTATGGATTACAATAAGCCCCTAGAGCATGGTATGCAAAGTTGGATCACTATTTTCAACAAGAGGGCTTCAAAAAGGGAGTGGCAGGTAGCAATCTCTACATGAAGATGGACAAGGAAAAACTTCTAATCACTCTTGTTTACGTTGATGATCTAATCTTTGCTAGCAATAATGAAGAAATAAGCCATGAATTTGCTTTAAATATGTCCAAAAAATTCGAGATGTCAATGTTTGGTGAGTAGTCTTACTTTCTTGTGCTACAAATATCTCAAACCTCTGCAGGCATGTTTATATCTCAAGCAAAATATCTTAAAGACATGCTCAAAAGATATGGGATGGAAGATTTTGCACCTATGAGCACACCGATGACCACAGATTGTCAATTAGGCAAAGATGATGATACCCCTCTCATAGATGCAACTCTTTACAGATCAATAATTAGAGCTCTCCTATACTTAACTGCTACAAGACTAGATATTATGCAAGTAGTAGGAATGGTAGCAAGATTTCAATCAAGTCCTAAACAATCCCATCTAGCAGTTGTGAAGAGAATTCTTAGATATTTGAAAGGAACGATTGATTTTGGTCTTTGGTATCCTAAGAGTTCAACTCTTATTGTGACAACTTACTCTGATGTTGATTGGGCCGGAAGCGTGGATGATCGAAAAAGTACCAGTGGAAATGCATTCTTTATGGGAGATTGTCTTGTATCTTGGCTCAGCGAAAAACACTCATCTATATCCCTTTCTACAGCTGAAGCCGAATATATAGCTGCTGCTGATTGTTGTACACAAATTCTATGGATGAAGGAAGCCTTGAAGGATGTCAACATAGAAACTAAGCAACCAGTTACTATTTTTTGTGACAATACTAGCGCCATCAGTCTTTCAAAGAATCTGGTGATGCACTCAAGGACCAAGCATATTCCAATCAAATACCATTTTCTCCGTGAACAAGTTGCTAAACACAATATCAGGTTGGAATACATCAATACAAAAGAGAAAATTGTTGATATCTTTACAAAACCCCTTCCACGAGAAGCATTTGAGTATCTTTGCCAAAAGATGGGGGTCATTGCTCTTGCATCACATTAAATCAAGCAGCATGTCGAGGGGTATAGTATGTTAGGGGGAGCACATGGGCACCCCATTGCCATTGATGTCAAAGGGGGAGAGAAGAAAAATATTTCCATCCAATGACAAAGGGGGAGATTGTTAGTCTAATTGTCATTGATGTCAATATCCATGACTAGCAAGCACAATAAAGGGAATCATGAGGAAACAAAGTCAAAGGAATCAATGAAGAGGTTCTTCATTCTATTTCTGCTCTCAACACATTAAAAACGTCTTTTCTAATACCTTTGAGGCAAAATTATTTCATGAGACCTCCACCATCTGAAAGAGCATAATTTTAGCTTTCCAATGAGCTACTACTCAGCCCAAAACTCCACGCAGTTTGAGAGTTATTGAATTATTTAAGTTAAAAATATAATTTATGGTCTGTGAGCCAACATCATCCTTCTAGGATAAGTTGGCCTACTTTAAAGGTCACGTCCCTTCATTTTTTCACAACATGATGCGTATTAATAAGACCATAAGACCTCGTTTTCTACTCAAGCAATTCGGTCAAGAAAATACAGAATGGTGAAGACAAGTTCACAACTCGTGAACTGAAGGAGGCAATATATCAAAATTTGTTTTGGGTTAAACAGACTATAATTGAAATAGTGCCCTCAGATCAGTAATACTAGTGGAAGAATATAGCTGTTTTTTGAAGCACGAGTTAAGGGTTGACTAAAAGTCCTAACTAGGACCAAAGATTTACAGTTATATATATATGCTTAGGACCGAATTAATTTAAGGCTCAGATCTCTTGTTAAGGGGCAGAATACACGTACAGGACTTTAAAACAGTAAAATCAAAGTCTGTTCGTTTGGACAGGAGACTCGAAAGTCTAATACAAACCCTTGGATGCATGGAAAGTATGGTTGCTGGAGGACTAATAACTCAGGACACCTACAGGACTTTGGAATTGTAAAAACAGAGTTTCAAACACACATTACAGTCAGGAGTTCGGTATTTTTGTTGTTGGTAGACTTCGACTAGACCCAGAATTTAGAAAACTTTGGATCTGTGTTATAGAAGTGTGGGTACGTCGAACTGTTGACATCAGACCTGTGGCATTCCTTCAGAATTCGGACCTGTGCCTTGGTAAAAGAAGCTCTAGATAGTGGAGAACTATTTGTGTTGTGTGATGCAGAACTTTGGTAAAGCTATGGTGCAGAAGTATCATCATAACCTAGAGCAAGTACACTCCTGATGTCTTGGTATAGCTGTGATGCAGTTGTCTTGGAACAGTCTGGTGTTGAAATCTTAGTGGGGTGCAGAAGTATTGGTACAATACTTTGGAGCAGATTTGAAAAAGAAGTTGATGCAGACTAGTTTGTGCAGTATGGTGAAGATTGGTGCAATGGAGCATCTTTGAATCAATCATCTAATAAAGAAGCAAAGAAGGATTGGTGTCCTTGGAGTAGGAGCTCCTAAACACAAGGTTGGTGCCTTGAGAAGATAGGGTCAAAGCCCTAGAGGTCGGAGCCTCATCAAAGTCCAAGTTGGTGCTTGGCAATAGGT
This sequence comes from Pinus albicaulis, assembly GCA_034641835.2. Lineage (NCBI taxonomy): Eukaryota > Viridiplantae > Streptophyta > Pinopsida > Pinales > Pinaceae > Pinus > Pinus albicaulis. The sequence continues at coordinate 606,642,297 of CM076572.1, forward strand.
TGGTGCTTGTTTCATTAAAAGGGTTGGTGCCCTCACTCATCTATTGTATACTATTATTAGAAAGGGAATTGAAATTCTTATTAATCCTTAATACTGTCATTATACACCTCTCTATCTTTAATTGTGAAGAATCTAACTGGCAATAATTAACAGTTGAAAAGAAATACTGATTCACCCCCCTCTTAGTATTTCCAACACCTGAAAACACCAAAGTTATCCTCAAAAATAGCTTGCAAAACCACCAATATTTAGTTCAAAAATATATGTGACTAAGTCAAAGATGGAGGAGGGAAAGAAATGGCTAGGGAGAGGACAAGAGGCAAGGGAGATAGGCCTTAGAGGCCTACGAGGAGGGAGGAGACCCCACAAGGGGTTGTTGTAGGCCCTAAAAGGGTTGTAGACAAGGCTTAAGGCCTCAATGAGGCCTACTTCCAATGGCTTAAAGGAGGCCGAGGCCTAAATTAGGTATGTGGCTAGGCCGCTAAGCTAAAAGGAGGAGGTCGAGGAGGGACAAAGGCTAAGGAAGGGGGAGGAAAGGGAAGGGGAGGAAGAGCGGAAGGATAAGGAGGAAATGGAAGAGAGGGCAAAGGGAGAAGAAGGAGGGCCGAGAGGAAGGGAAGGAGGGTCGAAGGGATAATGAAGAGGGCTACTAGGGCAAGCTAAGGCCTAATTAGTCCTGTGGCTAGCCTCAAGAGGCTAGTAAAGGCTGACGCAAAGGGAAGGAGGGCTCGACGGCTAGCCTGGAGGAGGACCTTGGGCTTAGAGGCCTCAGAAAAATTGAAACCCTCACCCAAAAATTGAATTTGCTTAAGATCTTTAGATTTACTACAAAATTCTTCAGTTATTGGCCCTACAAAAATTGTAGAGGCTAGATCTTACCCTTAAGGGCCTAGATCTATCTCCAATCCAACTACTTTCCTTTGATCTTACCTGCACAAATAAATTTACAGGTGCCCAAAACCCCAATATATACAAAAAATTCAAGAAAAAACCCCAAAACTTGAAACCCCAGTTGCAAAATACGGTTAGAAAATAATTTATTTACGAGAACCTCTTAAACAAATATATTTACGAAATATACAAGTGTACAATGCTTAAAAATATTTTGAGAAATAATTTTTAAATAAATTTTTTGATGATGGCTAGATGTATTTGAAAAAATAAATGCTCAACCACAACCTTAGCGAAGTTAGAAAACCATATAAAATATTCAGGATCCAAACACGGTTAGGCTGTATCCACAGTTTGTGAACTTGAAGCCCATGCGCGGGGGAACTTGCAAACTCTATAATTTTCTCAGGCATAAACCGTTAGAACACGCAATGTATCATATCACCTAAGATAAGCCCAAAACTTATCAATAGAATGTTCCTATCATCTACAATGAAATTACGATTAATTATTATCTGAAGCACAATATAGGAATGCACATGCCTAGCACGTACCACAAATCAATGAGACAGAGATACCATGGACTGCACCCCAAAGTCTTTTATTATGATGAGCAAACCTTTCCTAGCAGAACAATGGCTTTACACCGACTTTCACAACGTTACATCAGACCCAACTCATCAAAAAATATCAAGAAATAGAAGCAAAATGCGTTCTATTTATAGAGAAAAACCTCCAAGTGTAAAATAACAGCTAGTTGGCTTGATCCCTAGCAGAATTGCAGACTCCCTTTGAAGCTCTGCGTTGCCTCTGCGTGGCACTGCGCCTCTTCTCTAGACTTCTCAATGCCTTCTCTTCCTTGCATTCTCCGGATCTGGAAAATCTTCCTCGTAACAACTATCCCTGCCCCTCACTGCAAGAAATCTCTCAATCTCATTCGGACAACTTCTGTGCTGCGCTCTTGAGAATTCGATCTCTATATCTTTCACTCGATGCTTTTTCCAAATGCCCATCGAGCTCCTTATTATAATCTCTCATTGAAATATCAATGACCTAGATTAAAAAATAATCAAAGGCTGAGATTAATTGGGAGTTGATCCTCGTTTTCATCTAGAAGATTCACACATGATCTAATTAATACCTTTAATTATATATTTTTCCTAAGTTTAGACTTCATTTGAAGATCAATGCATGTGTCTTAACCTCTCTAGAAAATATTAATTATATCTTCAATGCATGTGTCTTAGCCTCTCTAGAAAATATTGAGGCTAGAGCACATTTGATGCTACAAAAATCAACAGAAGGCAACGGAAGGACAAAAAGGAAGAAGGAAGACGAATTTTTGGGTTTTTGTACTCTCTCTTTCTCTTATGTGCGAAGGAAAGCTAACGTTTTTGCAATTTAAGGCCGAAGATTTCAAGTTGCAAGGGAAGGTTAGAAATCGGTAGAAGAGAAGTCAAGTTGTTCTCCTACAAGTCCTAAAAGAAGAAGCAACCCAAGCAGAGGAAGGAAGAAGCCCTAGAAGCCCTAAATTCTCCCACACATGTGAAAGTTGCAGTTGTTGCAGAGGTTGAAAATTTCAGACCTGCAGTGAGGGCCGGAAATATGAAGTTGGGGATCAAAGTTCTGTAATTGAAAGAGTTTTGACATGGTTTGACTTGGTAAGAAGCGACACATCCTCCAGAAGGTTTGACTTGGTCTCGGTCTAAAGGTCTTGGAATTCGTCATATGAAAAATCTATATGAAGAGAAGAGATTTTGTGGGTTTTCCATTTTAGGAGAGGTTTTGGCCTTGGCTAGCAGCTTACATCTTGTGTCCTTGTGTACTATTGATCTTCATGTTTTGGTAGTTGTTTGATGATAAGAATAACATAATAATAAGAGAAGATAATAATCAAGAAAAGTAAAAGAAAATCACAAGCAGTTATCAAGTCGAAGAAAAATCACTTCAATTGTAGCCCTATTGAATTCTCAACATGGTTTCAGAGCTAAGGTTGACTAAGGGCATGATGAAGATCACTACATCCTTGAAGAAGCATTTCTCCATGATGACATCCTTTCTCAAGCAAGGCATCAAAGCATTTTGGGATCTCTTATTAAGTTATTATCTATCAAGAATTACATGACCAAGACCTCCACTACAAGGAACAAAGCATTATTCTCAACACTTACGGGTACTTTTGAGGATGACAACATATGGGTAATTGATATCTAGATATATGACAATTTAACATGGACAACTCGAAATGAATATGCTCTCTTTTAGTTCTGTTTGGAGACAAGAAGAACTATGCAGTCAAAGGAATTGGATCAACCGCATCGCTGTTGGAAGATGGAGGAATCATAGATCTCAACAACATACTATATGTCCCAGATTTGAAGAAAAAATTACTTTCTATTTCTTGTTTAGAAGATAAAGGGGATAGAATTGCTTTTGTAGATGGAAAGGTTGTGGTATGGAGTAAGGTTTCTAGCATCAATAATGCAAAAATCATTGGGATTCGTGAGGGAAGGCTCTATAGATTACTTGCACCTCTCTCTCAAGCCCTAGTCCACCTTGAAATCAATCCATGTGAACTTTGGCATAGAAGGTTTGGACACCTTCATTACAAAATCTTACCATCCTTAAACACTGGCAAATGGCATCCCTGAACTAAAGGAAGAGCATGAAGGAATTTGCAAGGGATGTGCATTAGGTAAAAATGTAAAGAAACCATTTGGAAGCAGTGCTTCAAGATCTAAGGAAATCTTGGATCTCATTCATTCTGATGTTTGTGGTCCTATGGCTACAAAATTTGTTGGAGGTCATCTATACTACATGACTTTCATTGATGACTACTCAAGGAAGACTTGGATTTATTTACTTAAGTCCAAGGATGAAGTATTTGACAAATTTCAAGAATTCAAAGTAGAAGTGGAGAATCTTACAAAAAGGAAGATAAAAGTGCTAAGATCTAATAATGGAGGGTGTTGGGAATCACGATTGCCGTTAGACCAAAACCCGCAGGTGTTAGTCAACGATTGCATCGCCAGAGATAAGGGTCCACGAAAGGCGGTTAGTCCATGTCGCGAAACACACGGAGAGAGTTGGTTTATCCAATGTCCAACAATCTCCCCCCCAACGTGAGCCGGGTGTGTATCGAACTCATGACCTACGCTCTGATACCACTTGTTGGGAATCACGATTGCCGTTAGACCAAAACTTGCAGGTGTTAGTCAACGATCGCATCGCTAGAGATAAGGATCCACAAAAGGCGGTTAGTCCATGTTGCGAAACACATGGGGAGCGTTGGTTTATCCAATGTCCAACAGAGGGGAATACACATCTAAAGAGCTCATAGGTTTCTATAAGGAGCGTGGAATTAAGAGGGAGCTAATAGTTCCATATAATCCATAACAAAATGGCGTAGCAGAATGGAAGAAATGTACAATTGAAGAATGCATTAGGGAAATGCTACATGATCAAGATTTACCTCAATTCTTGTGGATTGAAGCATTCCAAATATTCAAAATCGAAGTCCTCATAAGCTACTTGACATATGACTCCTGAAGAGATGTTTATCAGAAGAAAACCTAGTGTTGATCATATTTGAATATTTGGCTTCCTTGTTTATATTCACATTCCAAAAGATAAAAGAAAAAAATTGGATCCTACAAGTATGAAGGGCATATTTGTTGGCTATAGTATCTCATCTAAAGCATATTGGATCTACACTAAGTTGCATGAAATGGGGAAATGGAAACGAGTTTCCGAAATGGGTACGGGTACGAAACGTGACCCCCCCAAATTTTGGAAACGGGGAAACACAATATATATATATATATATATATATATATATATATATATATATATATATATATATATTAGGACATTTAAGAAATATGTGCAATCATAAAGCATATATGATACATTTTAATTTATTACATTATGATTAAATTGTTAAATTGCCCAATGCCAATGCATAAACTACAAGTCTCTAAATCTACATGACATTTAATCTTTAGTGATCACATAATGAAAATAGCAATATCCAAAATCAGCCATGAGAAAGTTCTAATTTCTTGTCTCGTGCTTGATTGGGAGTCTCCTCCTGCATAGTCAACTGACCTTAGTGCTCTTGATTAAATACAAGTTCCATACCTTAGTACCCTAGGTGCTCTTGATTATTGGGAGTCTCCCCTTCATAGAGGGCTTGGTTCTCTTGATTAAATACAAGTTCCATGCCCTAGTACATGACAAAATGCAATGGAAACATTGCAATCTCCCCAATCTTGAAAACCCGAAAAAATGATAAGTTTGCTGGATTTTGAGTGAGACCTAAAATTCTACTTTCTCCATACAAAATCCAATGAGGGCGAAACCACTCTCAAACATCCTGATTCATTTCATGGTAATGTTAAAAATTTAAGTAATGTTAATGCATTTCAGTGTTTCAATTTCGTTTCCTTGGGGAAACGACCCCCTGGGCAGCATTTCCTGCAACATAGGATCTACATCAAGGAAGGTCACCGAATTGAAGTAAGTAGAGATGTGATTTTTGATGCAAACATTGCCTACCAATGTCTAAAGTTATCCCGATTGATTTCCGATGATGAAGAAAATGGCAGCGACTTGGGGAATTAAGGCCTTGGCGAGGTCTTGGAGGCCTCAAAAAAGAATCAGACTCCGACAATCACAAAGAGAATTAGCGAAGACTCCAAAATTCACCACGAAAATGCCAAAAATTACCTCGTAGGGCTTGCGATCCTCCTTGCTTGTGCGTTGAGCTTGGAGGATGGCTAGAGGATAGATCTTGCCTTCCTAGGCCTAGATCTACCTCGAAAACCCAATGATTTTGCTCAAGGAAGTTGGACGTTTCACTTGGAGGAGAGAAACCCCACAAACCCTTAGCCCTAGGGCTGGTTCCTTCAACAAAATTCGAGTTCCTTTGAGGGGTTGAAAATTCACCTGCACAAATGAATAGAAAAAATTCCCAAAATCTCAATATAATCCCAAGTACTGTACATAATTTAAAATTAAAATACAAGGGTTAGAAAAAACTATTCACAATTATTTACAATATTTACAAAATAAATTTTTCCCTCATTAGCATGTAATTTTCATTATAGCACAAGAGAATGATTGAGAATTTTTTTAGAGTTTTTAGAGTAGATAATATATATGAATAACTTCGAAAAATTATTGGCCAAAACCCTCAAATAATTCGTCAAAATGAAAGCCCAGAGCTCAAACAAGGTCGATGCTTCCCCACAACTTGTGAACTTGGATCTGAGGGGCTAGTGTACCTGTAGATCTCTATTTAATCTTGAAAATAATTGTTAGATCATATAGTGAATCGGATCACCTAAAGATAACTTGTACCAATAGAATGTTCTTATCACCGACAAATGAAATAACAATTATAAATTTTTGGCACAATATAGAGCATAAACAAATAAAACACTACACATACCATAAATCAACAAATAGAAGAACACCATGAACTGAAACCCCAAAGTCTTTCTATTATGCGAAAAATAATTCCACTAGAGCAAATTTCAGTACATTAGTTGAAAATTACTCCATCCAAAGATTATCCAAAGATACCACATCCGAGCACAATAGCTTCCTTATATAGAGAATGAGAGAGAAATATACCCCTGCAAGTGTAAATTACAACTAGTTGGCTTAATCCTTGCCAAAATAATATTGTCCGTCCAAAATAACCTGATCTTGTTTTAATCTCAACCGTTAATATCTTATTTTTTGAGGAAAATTTGAATTTCTCTTTAAAACCAATTTTTATTAATCCTAAAATTAATATTTTGGATTAATTTCCTCAAAAATTTGACTGACTTAATCAAGGCCCAATGGATCAAAATTTTCTTAAAATATCCATTTTCTCCTTGATGGAGGACCTCCAAAAATTAATTTCTTATTAATTTCCAAAAATTTAATTATTCTCTAATTATTATTATTTTTTACTCAAAATTAATTAGTTTTTTGGCTTAGGATTTTTATTTAATTTCACCAAAAATATTAATTGATTGACTTTAGAGGGAATTAATTATTTTTCTACCCTCAAATATGCCTTGGTGTGTAATTATGAGTAACCATGCACTAAAATATTTTTTAGATCAAAATATTACAATTTAATTCATCTCTTAGAAGGGGAAATACACATTTCGATCAAACCCTCAAGACATTATCCAATTCGGTGACACAATATGATCTCGTATGAAACCAAGTGTGCTTATAATAAAATAATTTAGCCATGGTGTCTAATAATGAGGGACCATACGCTAGAATTATTCCTAAACATACTTTTACAATAGACTCGAGAAACACTAAGACTCTCCTAAGACATTGCCAACAAATTCCACCCTAGCTTTGGGGTTATAGTTGGAAGAAAAACTTTGCCGATTATTCGTGTTTAGAAACTCACATAATTCGAGGAGTTTAAAAATCTTCCTAGGATGAAATTCGACAAAAATCGTAGGCTTACCTCGGTGAAATTACATGACTCAATGGTCATAGTAGCATCATTTACAATAAACTTTGCAGAAATTGGGTTTACAATGATATGCCTGGAAACTGAATGATGACATTGATTTGAAATTTTTTTATCGGTTTGTACTCTGCTTCTTGGATTGCTGATTTTTGTTATAATCGGAAGTGCTCTAAGTCTCAAAATTTGTGGAGAGGCTTAGAAACTGGTATTCTAAAGAACCCAGAAATTGTTTGTGAAAATTCCACTCAGAATATGTTTTATTGTAAAAATTAATTATTTTAATGGGGCCACTAATTCTAAACTTAGGGAAATTAAATAATTAAAAGGTATTAATAAAACAAAGTGAGAATGATCTAGAAAAAGCGAAGATCAAGTCAAGTTATAATCTTAGCCATGGATTAGAGATCTAATCTCGATCGTTGATTTCTCAACAAGAAGACTATAAAGGAAGGCTTGAGGGTCATTTGGAAAGACACACTGAGTGAATTGAGTGATCGAATTCTTCTGACGGAGCAAGTGCTCAGATGAAGATCAGATGTAAGTGATTCCAGCGCAGTGAGGGGCAGAGATAGTTATTGGTTGGAGGATCTTCTCCGGGACCAAGAATACTAAGGAGAGAGGCAGTAAAACTAGCAGAGGAAGCATCATAGCCTCCAAAGGGTGTGACACAACATCCAGAAGGGGTGACGCAGGCCCACGCAGAGGCAGTGCAGTGTTTTCGAGAGAGAGTCCGAGATTCGCTGGGAGATCAGGGTTTTGAGCCGGGAGGGCTGGAACTTGACTTTCGAGGAGCAAATCGATTTGAGAGAGGAGGTGACTTAGTCCACAGAGGTCCCCACAGAGGTCCCCATAGAGGCCTATGCAACTACTGCGCATGGGCAGTGCAGAGGGTGCTGGGGTTTTTTCTATTTAGCTACCGGATCTGTCGGGACTTGCAGTGTGAGGTAAACTCAATATTTTTTTCTGCCGTGATTTCTTTGTACTGGATAGCCAACAAGGCATCTAGAGATTATATTTAGAAGTTGTTTCTTAATAATATAAACCCTCAGATGTGCTGCACCGGTTTCCTCGCATTGGGTTTTTCTGGGGACTTATTCCAAAATAAAGGTGTCCTATGTGTGATTTGTTCTCTGCTCAATTTCCTTGTTTCAGAATCATAAAGTATTATGTGTAGGCGACTTCAATAATTTCAATAATTCATGAAGAAATTTGAATTAATTCTGAAATGTAATTTACGAAATAGGAGAAGTAAATTCAGCTGGTTGCAGTAGGATTCCTGAGATTTTTAGATCTAGGAATTTTCACAGGGCATCAGAACGTTTGATGTGAAACAAAAAGAGCAGATCTGAGCACTGAAGTAAAGGCCGAATTGCTGCAGCAACTGCTGATCGAATCCCCAGAGGGATTGCGTAGTTCTAGCCAGGAGGTCTAAATCTTCGAGGTTGTCTCTCTATGAGTGAGTCGACAAAGAGGTAAGACTTCCAGATCGAGATCTTGCCGAGGCAGAGGGAGCAACGCAGAGCTAGAGGGATGCAGCTTTTCTGCAAGTAGCTGCTGGGCAGGGAAACGTCAGAAGAAGAAGAAGAGCACATAGCAGGGAATTCTTCCTCAATGAGTTCCCTGCCGAGGAATTCAACATTTCTCATTTGCTTAGCATCCGAGGAGCAAGAAACTTACCGGCTCCATTAGGGAGTGCATAAGCCAGCCTAGAAGATATGTAGTAGGGAGAAAGAGGAAGCAGTTTGACAGTTTTGGGATGAGATGGCATCTCATGGTCTTAGAGATTAGGATCGGTTGGAGGGATCCTCCAACTATGTAGTCTGGAAGGAAAAGATCAAATTCCTTTTGGATGTATATGATCTCAAGATGTTCGTGGACAACGTGGTTGCTATGCCTACAGATCCGAATTAGAACAAAAAGTACAATTCCGATATGGCAAAGGCCAAGAGACTTATACTTGATGGTGTCAAGGATCATATAATCTCACATGTAGCTGGCAAGAACATAGCTAGGGAGATATGGGAGGCCTTGACCCTGCTATACGAAGGAACTTCCTAGCAGCGGAAGTTGTACTTGGAGCAGAAGCTTCGGATGATCCAAATGCGGAAGGGGGAGCACATTGCTTCCATTCTTAACGAGATTTCAGGAGATTCGAGACCAACTGGCAGCAGTGGATCCACCACAACTGTTGCAATTATGATGAGGTTGGCCCTTAATGCAGTCACCAAGGAGTGGCAAGTTTTTGTCCAAAGTATCTTGGGTAGGGCAACACTTCCTAGTTTGGAGAAAATGTGGTCAGCACTTCAGGAGGAGGAGCTAAGAAGAGATCTGGTTAAGTGAAAGCTTGACGGTAGCAGCGGGGGCAGATTGAAGAATCCAGAGGAGGAGGAGAATGCAACCCTCGCATCGAAGGGGCTGCAAGGGAAACAGAAACAAAAGAGAGATGTTTCAAAGGTGAAATGCTTTAGATGTGAGATCGGCCACTTTGCATCACACTGTCCTTTGAAGAAAAAGGACAAAGATGAGAAGTGCGATCCAAAAGTTGCAGCCGCAGAGATCGAGCAGGTTGAGTTTGCCATGAGTGCCCATGCTTCTCCAGGAGGGAAATGGGGTGATATAGAACTGTAAGTTCAACTTGAACTTCAGTTGGGCAGGATCCTTGAGGAGCCCAACTTTTGGATCACAACCTTGCTACGGGTGCCCATGTTCAACAGTAGCGAGATGGAGGAGTTTCTAGTGGGAGCTGAGGAGTGATGGAGCGACAATTGCAGTAGGTAGCAATGCCTTCTTCTGGAGCAGTGCTGATCAGAGAAGGAACAACGTAGAGCAGAGCAGCAACAGTGCAGCACAGTGCAGAGCAGTGAAAAGTAGCAACAATGCAGTGCATCAAAGGGACAACGCACTTCTGCACCAAGGTACATCCACTGAAATCTTGTTTAGTCTTTTGGGTGATTTCAGTTGCTTCTCTCAGCAACTGAGTTGCAGTGCAGATGCAATGTTAGCAGTGGAAGTGCTAAGCAGATGCAACATTTGAGAAGAAGCTGTAGTATGGATGCAACAATGTCATGAGCAACAATACAGTTGCAACAACAGCGTAGTGGTTGGTGGACAACTTGTTAGACATCAGTAACGCAGAGGATGCTTCAGGGTCAGAGCAATATGCAACAGGCATGTTGTTAGAGCACTTTCCTCGCTAAGAGGGAGTGTTGATTTTTGGTAACATCAAAATTTCTCTAAGTCTCAAAATTTGTGGAGAGGCTTAGGCACTGGTATTCCAAAGAACCTAGAAACTATTTGTGAATATTCCACTCAGAATATGTTTTATTTTAAAAATTAATTATTTTAATTGGGACCCTAAGTCTGAACTTAGGGAAATTAAATAATTAAAGGGTATTAATAAAACAAAGTGAGAATGACCTAGAAAAATCAAAGATCAAGTCAAGTTATAATCTTAGCCGTTGATTAGAGATCTAATCTTGGCCCTTGATTTCTCAATGAGTAGACTATAAAGGAAGGCTTGAGGGTCATTTGGAAACACACACCAGTGAATCGAGTGATTGAATTCTTCTGATGGAGCAAGTGCTCGGACGAAGATCAGATGTAAGTGATTCCAGCGTAGTGAGGGGCAAAGATAGTTATTGGTTGGAGGATCTTCTCCGGGACCAAGAATACTAAGTAGAGAGGCAACAAAACCAGCAGAGGAAGTAGCGTAGCCTCCAGAGGTGTGATGCAGGCCCACATAGAGGTAGCGCAATGTTTTTGAGAGACAGTCTGAGATTTTCTAGGAGATCAAGGTTCTGAGCCAGGAGGGTTGGAACTCGACTATTCGAGGAGCTGATTGATTCAACAGAGGAGGTGACGCAATCCGCAAAGGTCCCCACGTAGGCCTACACAGCTATTGCGTAGAGGCAGCGTAGAGGGCGCTGGGGTTTTGTTAGTTCAGCTATCGGATCTGCCGAGACTTGTAGTGTGAGGTAAACTCACAATATTTTTGTCTACCGTGATTTCTCTGTACTGGATAGCCAGCAAGGCATCCAAAGATTGTATTCAGAAACTGCTGCTTAATAATATAAATCCTCAGATTTGCTGCACCAGTTTTCCCGCATTGGGTTTTTTGTAGACTTAGTCCAAAATAATGGTGTCCTATGTGTGATTTGTTCTTTGCTCAATTTCCTTGTTTCAGAATCATAAAGTATTAAGTGTAGGATGCTCCAGTAACTTCAATAATTCATGAAGAAATCTGAATTAATTATGTAATGTAATTTACAAAATAGGAGAGGTAAATTCAGTTGGTTGTAGTAGGAATCAGGATTCCTGAGATTTTTAGATCTAGGAATTTTCACACCGTTGACAAAGTGTGGTCAACAGAGTGTGAGAGTGTCTTTTCAATTGAAAGCTTGAATGAGTCCTTTTGCAACTCATTGCTTGGTTTTTAACCAATATTTTTGTAATCTCTATTTATTGTTTACATATATGTTCATATATATAATGAAATGAACTGTAGTCATCATTGTAATAAGAGTGGCCTTATAGAGCATGAGTGGGAGGTTGCAGGAGTGATAGAGGAGCCTTGAAACCATTGATAAGGCCGAAGTAAATACATAGGTTGAAGGAAGAAAATACTTATTTTTTTTTAGTTCCGATGGGAGTTCGTTACTTAATTGCGTTGGGAGACAAAAGTCAAAATTTTGTCGAAGAAAAGGCATCATCTGAGAACACTGGGCTGATGTGTCCTGGAAGGCTTTACCCTGGAAAGGCAAGAGGAGTACGCTTGTGGAATAACGGAGCAACCGAGCTAACTTGAGTGGGCTAACTTGGGAGCTCAACCAATCAGAGGCAAGTCGAGATTGCATGGCATGGAGGTGGGTCCACGCTAAGTCATCCACGAGGCGGAGGTATGAGCACCTTTTAAAGCGAGTAGGACCATCGATTAAAGGGTCGAGATCGTTAGTTGACAGATCTGGGGTTGGCAATTAATAGAGGATCGCAGAGCCTCTCTCCTAAAGGTTCCTCTTGGAGTACTTTGTGAACAAGGTGGGATGACGTGAACGAGATGATGTGTCTCGCTTGGAATCATGCGGAAAGTTAAAGGAGAGCGAGCCCTGGTCATGTGAGGTGGTCATGTTGTGAAGAATTTGAAAGCACCGAGAGCTAAGAAAGCAAGATTGCAGGAGTTCACGCTTTTTATTAAGGTAAGCCTTGTTTCCTTTGAGAGCTGAAAAGCCCGCCTGTAGTGGTTCTTGGGGTAGGGCTTAACACCTACCCTTTGATTTATTTATATAACTCGTCTTGGATGTGGTGGTTTTAATTTGATTCCGGCCATTAAAAAGGGGGCATTTTGGCTTAATCGCCATATAAACTCAAATGGAAAAAGTAAGGTCTACATCATTAATTTTCATATTTCACAAATAGTTGAAAGTTTCTTCAAATCTTCAAAGCATTTGGAAATTAAACTTGTTGTTTGGTGGGAAATTAAGCCAGGGAGGATTCCAAGTCTTCAAGATTGAGACACCTGAAACTTAGTAAGATCTTGTCAAGAGTTAGTTAATATGGTGAAGCTTGCATATGGAAATTGAATAAGCATGAGAATCAATCAAGAAGCACATGCAAATTTCAATTGCAAGATACAAAACTATCAAGAAGACAAACAAACAACCAATATTGTTCGTCTTTTCCATGTGCAACAAGGTCCCTATCAAGGCCTATAATAACAATTTCAAAATAATGCAATAGAATCAATAAAAGTTTTCCTCATGGGAGATCCATGCAACCACACAAACCAACATAACATGTAGCCTCCAAAGCCTTTTTTATTCAAAATAATATAGACCAATTACAATAGCAGTAGAGCTTCCCCAATCTCCCACACTCAATACTAGCTTGCACAAGGGGGAGCACTTTGTTTTATAGGAAAAGAGGGAGGAGATCCCAAGAAAAGTAGGAGATGCAAATGCAAATGATAATCCCAAGAGAGGCATGCAAGTTCCGAGTGGAGTGGCCAAGAGGGAGAGCATATCCCTCCTCATGTTTTGCATAGGCCAAGTGTGGGAGTGCGTTGGCATGAAGAGTGACATAAATCGCATGAAGAGGGAGTGATTCCCAATTAAACTCGTGGGCTGACTCACACTCACTTGAGAGCGAACTTGGCCTCCTTTACCACTTGAACTTGGCCCTTTAACTGGCAGCAAACTTGGCCTTCCACTCAGCTTTTCTGGTAGACTAACTTTGGCCTCTCTACTTATGACTTAACTTGGCCTTAAGTGCCCACTCAGTCCACTTAAGTGAGTGAGACCCTTAGTTGACTAGGACATGTTTCCGACATGTTCCTAGTTATTATATATCTTGATTTTTGTGTCTCCACCCTGTTGACCACACTTTATCAACGACCCCATAGACACCCCCATTTTTTCAAATGGGACTCATCATGTTCGAGGTTCACGCCATTCAGATTTCATCGACAACTGACATTTTTATAAATGAGGTAAACCCATTCTGCATGTTTATGATGTAAATGATCTAAGTAAGATCGTTATGTATCTAACAACCTAGGTAAGCCTAGTATGTTGGTGACGATTTCTATCCTAGGAGGTTTTTTGTCTCACTAATTTACTTGTGTATTATATATCTTGATTTTTGTGTCTCCACCCTATTGACCACACTTTGTCAACGACCCCATAGACACCCCCATTTTTTCAAATGGGACTCATCATGTTCGAGGTTCACGCCATTCAGATTTCATCGACAGCTGACATTTTTATAAATGAGGTAAACCCATTCTGCATGTTTATGATCTAAATGATCTAAGTAAGATCGTCATGTATCTAACAACCTAGTTAAGCCTAGTATGTTGGTGACGATTTCTATCCTAGGAGGTTTTTTGTTGTGTTTTTCGACATAAGTTATCGGCAAAGTTTTCCCCTCTAGCCTCACCCCAAAGCTAGGGTGGATTTTGTCATCAAAATGCTAAGTGAGTCCTAGTGTTTTCTATCGAGTCTTTGTAAAAGTAGTTTGGGAGATTATTTTATTACAAGCTACTTGGTCTACTAGATCATGTTTTGAGTCGCAGAATTGGGTACCTATTGGAGGGTCTATACGAACGGGTATTCTCCCTTCATGTGTCTAAATGTATTATCTTATGTAAAGAGGGTTGGAAAGAATAATTAAAATCCCCTCTCAGTCAATTAGTTAAAATTTTTGGTCAAATTAATTAAAAAATCTTAAGCCAAAAATTTAGTTAATTTTAGGTCCTAGGTGAGTTTAAAATTCTTCAAAGGCAAAATTCGTTGGTCCTTAAAAAATAAATTTTTAAAGGCCCTAGGCCAAGGGAATATTGAGAATTTCAAGAAATTTTGGACCCTTGGGCCTAGGTGGTTAAGTCAAAGTCAAAATTTTGAGGTAATTAACTCAAAAATATTATTTTTGAGTTAATTAAAATGGAATTAAATGATAAATTCGTTTTTCCTCAAATTTATAATTTCGACGGTCTAGATTAAAAGATGATTAAATCTTTTCGATGGTCGAGATTATTTTGACATGGATCAACCGAACTAGCCGTTAGAGATTTTGTCTTATAAATTAGAGGTCTTGATGTGACATTTGCATCCGATCTTTGAATCGTGCACTTGTCTTGGAAGCTCTTGTGATTTCTTTTGATGAATAAAGCATAAAGACTTTGGGGTTAAAAACTTTGGTGTTCCTTTTCCAGATCTACTTGTGTAGTTTTCTGGGTTCATAAAATAACATTTTTGATTTGACGGAAAGACTAGTTATCTAATTTTCTGAAAGATCTCATGTTTATTTTCTTAAATCTCTATCAGTCTAAATTTCAGATCCAAGTGTGCGGGGAATTTTTTTTAAGGTTTGAGCATTTGGGGAAGTCTTCAGTTAGACCAACTGACTTTCAGATTTTGTAAATATGAAAAAGCTCATTGTTTCTTAATTCTCAAAGCTAGCTTACAAAATTGTGTTTTTACAGAGTTTTCTAGAGCTTGTGCCTCTCTTAGAATTTCTCTATCTTCTAAATCGGGCTGAAATCGGTTTAAATCTGGCCATGAGGGCCTCCGATCTGTAGATTAGCATTGTAAATTTGTATATTTGCTCTAGGGTGTAAGGGTTTATAAATTTTTGTGCATATTTTTGAATCTGTTCTAGTTTTTTGCAGGTTCGCAGGGGGTTTTTAGAATTTGTTTTTCCCAGATCTAACCCCCAGAGGGCAAGATCTGGCCTTAGGATCACTTTGCTGGCAGATCTGAGTGCAAAAAAGAAGATTTCAAGTTCAACATTCTGAAAATCTGAGTAGTGTTGGAAAAATTTAATTTTGCTGGACGATTTTGAATGTACTGGGTTTGTTTGAGGTAATCTTGGCCTCACACGCTGCCTTTCGACCCCTTGTCTTGCCTCTGCCCTCGTTGTCTTTTTCTCCTCACGCCCTCCGCAGCCCTCATCCTCATCCCTCTCCCTTGCTCGACGTCCTTCCCTTTCCTTGACCATCGTTTGCTGCATCTCCTTGCCATCCTCATCAAGCCGTCGATCTTCATACCTGTCTGACATCCATCTCCATTCATCTCTGCCATCGACGTCTTTCTCCTTCTCCAGCCATAGACTCTTCTCTGTCGTCGTGCCCTTATCCCTCTTCCGCTGTCCAAACTGCAAAACAAAGCAATGCACACAAATAAAAAACAAAACTATGCATTAATATTTCACATCGGATTCATCCTTGTGTAGGAAGGTTTAGTGTTAAGTCTTAGTTTTAGATTTATTTTTATTGTTAGATTTTAAATTGTAAAGTTTGGGTAGCGTTAAGTTTTAGGTTTATTTTTTAATTCGTTTTTTTTAACTTTTAGTTTTTAGTTTGTTTAGTTTTTTAATTAGAGATAGTTTTAATTTTGTTTTAATTTATTTTAGAATTTCATTTTTTTTAGAATTGGAAAAAGTCAAAAGCAAAAAATAAATATTTTCTTTTTAGGATTTTTGTTTAAATTTTTGTTAGATTTTTAGATTTTATTTAAGTTAGTTTTAGTTCTGATTTAATTTGTTTTTAGTTTTAGATTTTAATTCATAGTCTTAGTTTCATATATATATATATATATATATATATATATATATATATATATATATATATATATATATATTGTTTAAAAAAATAATAAAAAATATAAAAATATAAAAATTCTAAAAAAATTTTAAAATTTATTTTTATAGTCAAATAAGCTTCTAAATTTTTATCCTAAGTTTGACTATATAAAATGTTTAATTTCTGGATTGGGTTATTTAGAACATCATAAATTCGGAAATATTGAAAAAAATCTGGCATTTCAATTTAATGGTCATCTCATGATTTATCGCTGTGTGTTCAAAGTACTTTAATGCATAGTTGTGGTGCTTTTTATTAAATATCAGAGGATAAAGGCTACAATATCTTTGGAGAACAACTGCTTATGCTATGTGGGGCTTTCGATTTAGTCATTTGTAATGGGTTGACTAAATGGGAAAAGTCCGGTAATTTCACTTGCAATACTTACAATGGAGCAAGTGTAGTAGATTATATAATTTGCTCGCATAGTTTGTGTGAGAAAATGGAGGAAGTGTTGATTGGAGATCAAATTTGGGACTTAAAATCAGATCACAAGCCAATCTATTTAAGTTTCTCTTAGACCGGAAAAAAGCAATTAGGGTCGAAAAATCAATGTGTTCAACAAAATCCCCCAAAGGGCAGAATTCTTTTGAATCCAGAGAATTGTAATACCTTCAAAACAATGCTAGAGAGGCTCTTCAAGAAGGAGGAAATCCCATCTCATGGCCTTCATAGTCACAGATTAACACATTTAATTCAAAGCGCACTTGCTGAGTGCAAAAGAGCAAAAATTAAGAAGTCAGAAAAAAATTGCTTTCCGGTTAATGCTTGGTTTGATGAGGAATGCAAAAAGGCAAGGAGAAGGTGGAAGGAATCAGAGACGGATAACATAAAGCTCAAAGCTTACAAGCAGTTAGTAAAAAATAAAAAAGCCGATTTTATGGTTTCAAGGAGAGAAGAACTAATCTTCCTCGGGAAAAATAACCCCAAATTATTTTGGAAGGAGCTCCAATCGAAAAAGGTGCCAACTGAAAACAACATTACAGCTTCTAAATGGTTTGACTATGCAAGACAACTTTATGAGCAGGATCCCAAGGTTGACCCTCCTCCCTTGGTCAACACAGACACAAAACTCTTCATGGTGCAAGAGGTAGAGATGGGTATCAAGAAGTTGGACGCTGGAAAAGCAAAAGACTTAGATGAACTCCAAGCAGAGTATCTAAAGTGGAGCTTAAAATTTCTTTCACCTCACATCACAAAAATTTTCAACAACATCTTACAGCAGGGGTTCCCCACAGATTGGACAACTAGTATGGCAATACCTCTTTTCAAGAGTGGTGACGTCAATAATCCTTCCAATTATAGAGCCATAATGATAAACCCCTTGTTTGCAAAGTTATTTGGAAGCATGTTGGAAAAGAAAATTAGCAAGTGGGCAGAAGAAAGAAATAAACGTGCTAAAGGGCAAGCAGGTTTTAGACCTAAACATTCCACAGTTGATCATTGTATAACTTTAAGGCACATCATTGAAAAGGTTGGGAAAATAAGGAAGAAGTTTTTTGTTGCTTTGTTGATTTCAGAAAAGCCTTTGACACGGTTCCTAGGGATAAGCTTTGGGGCAGAATGGAGGAACTCGGGGTTCCCAAGCATTTGAGAGCAGCTGTGCATAAGTTTTACGAAGAGGTGAAAGTCAAAATCAGAACTTCAGCTGGCATTTCTGAAAGTTTTAGAAGCGATATCGGGGTCAAGCAAGGTTGCCCATTGTCTCCTACCCTTTTTGGGTTATATATTGACAAGCTTGAAGAGTGGCTAAATTCGCAAGGGGGTGACGATATCCATTTGGGCAAGTTCGTTATCGGGCTTCTTTTGTACGCAGATGACCTTATATTGATTGCTAATTCGGCTTTTGGTTTGCAAGAGCATTTACATTCCCTTGAGCATTTTTGTAGAAGGGTTGGGATGCAAGTCAATATTAGCAAAACGAAAGTAGTGGTTTTCTCTAACAAAAGAAAGCATAACCAACATAAGTTCTATTTTGGAGGCAACATTTTGGAAGAAGTTGCAGATTACAAATACCTCGGAATTGACTTCAACAGAAATTTAAGTTGGGATGGTTGTAGAAAGAAAAGAACTTTAGGGGGTTGGAAAGCATTTTGTGCTCTTCAAAACAGGTGTAGAGAGGCAGAGCTGTGGGACTGGAAAACCACCCTAACTCTTTTTGGGCTTCTAGTGATTCCGGTGATTCTTTACGGTTGTGAACTATGGGCCAGCAGCACAACCAAGATGCAGTGGAAACAAATTGAGAAAATTCAGAAACGTTTGATTACAAACAAATTCAAAATTAAAAGTGCAGTTCCTTATGCTATCATGTTAAGTGAAACAGGGGCTGCTCCTATTGAAGCAATTGCTATGGTGCGAGTCATAAGGTATCTGAAAAAATTTGAGCAAATGGAAGAGGATAGATGGCCTAAGGTTGTGTTTAGTGACAGATTGTGTAAAAGACAGAAGACTTGGATGCGGCAAAATAACAAATGGTTTAGTAAATGGGGTATTTGCTTGAGCATGTGTCCTACAAACAGTAAAGAGATAAAAACTTTGTTATGGATAAATTCCATAAACATACTTGGAAGAAAGAGCTAGAGAGAAAGAAGAAGTACTACATAGAAGAGTTTAACCCCACACATAACCATCAACAAAAGGCATACATAGGGGCTGATATTTCTTGGAGATCTAAAATTCTTATTGCTCAATTAAGGACTTATTCTCATCAACTCCGTTGTGAAACAGGGCGCTGGAAAAGGCCAAAAGAAATGTGGGAAGAAAGAGTATGTATTTTTTGCTCCTCCGGAAAAGTGGAAACAGAAAAACATTTCATTCTAGAATGTGGAGGCCTTCAAGGACACCAGAGAAAACTATGCAGGTATTCTGGCAGCTAATTCTTGGGATAATCTATTCAGCGAAGAGTTTGTCGATAAGCTGGGAGTGCTCATTGTAAAACTTCACAGGAAAAGGGCCGAATACAAGAGTCAGATAGAGAAGCAATCTGTCCCATAGGCTATTTTTAGCCTCGTGGACATTAAAAATTCTTTCTTTCTTTCTTTCTATCATTGTGCTAAATCTATTTTTCATAGCAGCAGTTATACATCAACTACTTGGCTTTAATTGCATAACGGGATCTTTTAACTGCATAAGGCACTGGTTTTAATATAATTGGATCTGTGAAATCTCGTTAATCTCATCAAGTACTTGGTCTTTCAGCTGTGTCTCTTGAGTTGGTTGATTCTCAACCATTTCTGTTTCTTCATTTCTATTGGGGTCTACCTCCCTTAGCTTGCAAGGAGACAACTTAAATAGAGAGATTGGGGATCAGGGTGACAACCCCCGATCTGAGCCGTTGTCGTGGTTCCTAGACATTTTGTGTGACAGCACACCCAAAAGTGGGCACTGAGGTAATGTTGGTACTCAGGATGAAAAAATGAGTACCCACATGCCACATGAGTCTTCCTAGTACCACTTTACCATATTTTTATTTGTTAGATTTTAATTAAAAACTCATGTTCTGTGGGAAAATTTTAATTATTAAAAAATTCTATAAAAACGTAATGCAATTCTGCAAGACTCAAGATAATTCCTAGCATGGTAATATACATTGACCCTAGACTTAGAAAGCTCACTCAAGACTTAGTTATTAAGACACACTCCAGATTTGGAGAATGTGAGTGAAATAAAATCAATTAATTATTTATCGCTTGTTAGCAAAAATAATTAATTAAATGAAAAAACACTCTGGAGTTACTTCCCTAGTAACAAAGTCCCAATGGTCTAAGTCTTTTACATAAGTTCATCATGCTAGTGACTTTTTACAATTACCCCATGGGGTATGGAATTTGCATAGAGAAAGAAGAGAGAAGAAGAGGCAAAATTTCCCTGCATGACTTTTGGACTCGAAAAAATTTGTCGGGTGCCTTGTCCAAACTTCTACCCCTTTTATTTGCTAGATACATCTGGTAGGTAACACTGTCAACAGGCCCTCTCGGTCCTCTTTGCTGTAGCCTGTCAATAGGCCCTCTTGTGCTTCTCCATGCCTTGAGGCTAAAGCATTTCAACAAGGGATGGCTTGTAATATGCCTAAGTATATTAACAGGCTTAGACTACATAATAATAAGATATAATATAATAAACCACATTATTTTGTATCTAAATATAATAAAACAATACATTAATTGGTACAATAAGTTGGCTTATTTAATGAAGAGACTTATATCTATTACGTAACTTACCTTTTGACTTGTATTTATACAAGTCACAGACTCTGTTATTTCACCACTGATCATATATCAATCATTTATTTTAATATATTTGTCTACATTCTCGTGTGCAAGTTTTGTTTTCTTTGCAGGTCTGTAACACCATGAAAGAATGTCTTCTGCTGGAACATGCACTTGGCTGGATCCTTTCCATTCTAACCATTAGTGATTTTGAGTCTTGACAATCCCACAGGTTGCCCCATGTATGAATTCCTCATTCAAGTCTTCTTACCTGCATAGCTTGGGAATTTTCCCAGCTACCCTCTTAGTGTTGGAAAAGCCAGGAGAATTTACATACATTAACTAAAACCTTCTATGTTGTGGGTGTATTCTCTTTGTTATCTTTGCAATCTTCATCTTCAAAGATATACATTTGCAAACAGTTTTAGCATAAATAGTTGTGATATAATGCTATTATATATGTCTCAAACAGCTTGCTGGTGGCACGGCATCAATGCAACAGATGAAGGAACGCTTGGAGAAAGATTTGATGGAGGTATAAAATATTTTTTATTTTTTAACATGAAACAGTTTTGTAATATCCAAGCAAGAAATCTTATCTATATCGATGCTTGAGTTTGTAAGATCAAATTATTTTTCCGTTAAGATATTGTAGGTTTCCCAGTTTTGTTTATTTGATACTATTTTTATTTTGTTTTTATTTTAGTCTTCTGTGATGGACCACTTATTTTTAGTGTGTGAGTTTAAGCTTTTGTTTACAAATAGCACTTGACATATTCATTTTTTCCTTATTTTGTAGGGTGTTACGTAAAACAACAAATTTGATTAAGTATATTGATGTTTTATCCAATACATTATAGTAGATCTCTTTCTAAATTACGTTTAATTGTACAACAAATTGATTAAGTGTATTCATGACGTTATGGTAGATCTCTTTCTAAAAGTACATTTAATTGTTCATACCATGTCCATGCTTGTTGATAGTGGTGTCCCATTGAAGGCAACTGACCCTCCTTTCTCTGTGTTGTCCGTTACACCATAATGCATTTGCATAGGCTATATATATTACATCATACCATGAAAGATATACTATCATTTATCGTAAGTTTTGATTTACATGCTGCCAACATGGTTTGTTGTCATCTCCTGGCATGGAATAATGCTTGCTCTGTGACCTCCTGTATTTAGTTGCATTTGTATACATGCTCTCCTTGACTGTAAAGTTAATCATTCTTTTTTGTAATGGTTGGTATTAAATGGATGTCAATTATGCGAACTTTGGTTAAATTTGAAGAAGTATATGATGTGGGAACTTTCATATAAATCTTTATTTCAACGAACTCGAAACATTGAGTTGGCACCACTACAATTTATCTAGCTGCTGAAAGAGAGATGTTAATGTGTGAATGCTTTTCTAATTCTCAGGAAGCACCCCAAGCTGCACGAGTCAAGGTACTTGCAAGTGGCAATGCAATAGAAAGGCGATACAGGTTTAGCTTCTTATCTTCTTGCTTAATCATTGTGCACATATTCTTTGAGGCTTTTATATAATTAGATTCATGTTTAGGTTCATTTCATTACTACTATTGATTCTTATAAAATTGTGAAAGTGCTTTGTTCTGCAGCAGACAAGTACAGATATTGATGATTTGATGGTTTCTTGACTTCTTGAAGAGAGTCGGTTTATTTAAATTTTAGCTAGCTGGATTGAAATCTTGAGTGGAGTTTAGTTCTGTTGAACTGCATCTTTTTCAATTTGTTCACGGTGTATTGACTGTATGTTGCTTGCTAATTGGGTATGGTGAAGTCCAAGAAATTGGCATTCACTATATTTGTAATACCTACATGTTCGAGATGCATCATCTATTTTGACGTTTGAGCTTGTATAATATAGATTTTACATTTTGTCTATTGTTAAAATGAGAATGTACCAAATTTACTCCATTATTTTGTCTAGGATAAGGAAGAGAACAGACTAGATTCTAAGGACCTAATTGTAGCCAATGTTATTGGAACTGAACTAGTTCCTCCAAAAGCAGCCTGTTTTGCTGGTTTCCCGAGTCTGTATGAAACAATAAGCTCAGAGAAATAATGACAGATAATAATAACACAGAATTTTATGTTGTAAAGCCGGACTGTTTATTAGGGAAACCTCCATGGGAAAGGCAAGGTATTTATTAATCAAGAGCATGAAGTGAACAAAGTTCCTTCTCATGTTAAATGCTCCAGAAGACTTGGAATATGAAAATATCCATGAGGATAAAAATATTATTATATAAAAGGTATGAAGAATGAATTGATTGAATGTTACAAATGAGGCTTGCTTATATACCTAGACAAGTGCCTCTTCACGAAAGGTCATGTCAAATTTAGACATGCTCTTTCAACCTAATTACTAATTAACTAATTAATCATTATTTATATTATTTTATTCATTACATTGCCTTCCTTCTCAAAAAGCTTTATCCTCAAAGCTTGTTGATGAAAAGGCTTGATCTCTTTTTCTACTACACTTGTCTTCTCGCCTCGGGACAGTCATCTTTGTCGATACAAGTTGATATGATCCTTTAAGTAACAAAGAAAATTATCGCATTGAGAATGGATCGGACCATCCTAAATCAATCTTCTGTAGAATCTTACGACGACTTGAAACTTGTAATGAATTATCACTTGAGTGGATTGCACTGACATTAGTATTCTTCGAAACATCAAGTTGTTGTTTCTGTTCGGAATACGTAGCTTGATCGAGTTTCCTATTCTCGTGATTAGGATGTCGATAGGGAATTCTATTGATTTGATTTTCCCTTATCTTGCTTATGTCATCTCCTTGATTTATTTGAAGTAGCTGATTTCTGAATCTTCACTCGAATCTTTTGTTGCTGGAGCTGTAACTTTTGAGTACATCTTTACTTCAACTAATTTATTTTCTTTTTGAGTTGTGATATTTACTGGATCGATGTGTCTTTTTTCTTCAACTTGAATTTCTACATTTGAAGGTTTTGACGATTCCTTTTCGACAAGTTGTTGCCCCTTGTTTTCTAATGACTTCTTGTCCTTCTTAAGCTTCTTTATTTGTGTTAGTAATTTTTTGTTATGGTCTTTTAGTCGCGAAACTTCTTCATTTTTTTCAACAGTGATTTTGTCAATTTCTTTTTGCATATTTTGGATCGCCTTTTTACTTTCTTGAAAAATTACTTTTGAGATTTCTTGTATGTCTTAAGGTGTCACTGAATTTGGCTTCACGGTAACATCCTGTAGCGTTATTTTTTTCTTTTTGTGGGAGAATGTCAAAAACTTCTTTTTCGTATTTAGGATAAAGGATCCTAGAGTTTCCATCCAGGGTGAACCCAACAAAATGTCACTATCGTTAAAAAATAAGGATTTCACGGTAAATTGTGAGATAAAAGTATAATCCCCAATACTTAATTGTAGATTATTTGTCATATTGTTTGTCGCTTGTGTCAACAAAGTTTGTTTCAATTATATTCGTTTCAGGAATCACTAATTGGTTAGCACATTTAGGACTAACATAATTACTCCCTTTAGTAGGATTGATAGAGATTATAATATCAGGAATCACTAATTGGTTAGCACATTTAGGACTAACATAATTACTCCCTTCAGTAGGACTGATAGAGATTATAATATCTCTTTCTGATTGATCCTTTAATTTTAAATAGTGTATCAACACATTTACTAAAGGTTTTAGGAAACCTTTCATTATCGGTCTTCATTATTTTCGAATTCCTCCAAAAATTTACTGCACTTAGAGTTTTTAAAGGTAACTCCTTGAATTTCCTCCTTTAAATTGTACTTTTATACTTGAAATCGCTCTCTCTTTTTTTTTTAATTAGTTGATTATATAGTTATAAACTATATAATATAATTATAACTTATATAAGAATTAAACCATATAGATTTAATTACCGAATTTAACCAAGGAATATGACAACCTTGGTGTAGACCGATGCTACCTTTGACCGAAAGAAAATTAGGGTGAACACGTGACGAAATCAAGAACACAGTGTAGGGCTGTTAGGCTGAGAGTGGCAGAAGAAAAAACAGTTAGAGTGGAGGCACTAATCGGCTACACGAATTACAGCAGAATAGAATTCGGACAGAGCGACAGTGGAAGAAGGCTGCGGGGAACGCTAGCAGAGGGGATAGCAAAATGGTTAGGAGGGAGCACGACTGCAGAGGGATAGCGAAACATTGGAGTCAACAGATAGGGGAGAGGAAAGGTGGTGATGTATGGTCGACGGGGTTGGCAGCAGGGAAGACAGGGCTAGTGGTAGGGAAAGATAGTGGGGAGGGAAGTCAATTGTGGCAGCGTATGGCAGTGGCCGTGGCAGGAACGCCGGGAGGATGGCGGTGGAGTGGGCAGACAGGTTATCGGCAGCGCAGAGAACTTTGACAGGGACGGTGATGGCTGGAATGGTGATCAGACAGAGGTGCGCTAGCAACACGATATGGGGGTATCAGGGTTTGGTTTTTTTTCAGTTTTTTTTCCTTCTCGTATATAACTTTGGTATATTATATGTTATGTAATTTTTTTGCAATTTTGTAATTATTAAATATTCCTTGTTTTTCTAATAGATACATGTTCTTTTTTTTTTCCAAAATGGAACTATTTTTTTTGCAGTGCAGAACGATCGTAGGTGGACGACTACTGCAGGTAAAGAATTTAATTTTATCACTTTTTTATTTTTATTTTTATTTTTTATTGTTTTTTTATTGATGATTATATATATTTTTTAATCTCTCTCCTTTTTCTTTTCGATATTTGACTTTTCTCTTTCATTTTTTTTATATAAATTCTTCCTTTTTAATATTTTTTCAAATTTTTAATTCTGGCCAAAGGCCTACTGGTGAAATTTGCTCAAAATTTTTTAATTCTGGCCAAAGGCCTACTGGTGCAAATGGAGAAACTCCAAGATTGGTAGCGAAACACTTCGACGGCAACAACGTTGACGAATTTGACGGTCAAGGACTTGGATCGGAGAGTGTGGCTTTGTGCAGCGTGAGCGACCAGAAGATCGAACTGCTTTGATACCAAATGAAGTGAACAAAGTTCTTTCTCAAGTTAAATACTCTAGAAGACTTGGAATATGAAAATATCCACGAGGATAAAAATATTATTATAGAAAAGGTATGAAGAATGAATTGATTGAATGTTACAAATGAGGCCTGCTTATATACCTAGACAAGTGCCTCTTCACGAAAGGTCATGTCTCATTTAGACATGCCCTTTCAACCTAATTAATAATTAACTAATTAATCATTATTTATATTATTTTATTCATTACAGAGCAATTTACAATCAGGCTTACGTCTCCTTCAGCTTTTGGTTTTCAGTGATAAATAAAATAGGCACATTTTCAAAACTATCATTGGTTTTGTAAATCAATGCCATTAGTCTAACAACCAAATATTTACCTTGGTAAATTTTGGTTTTTACTTTTTTCTTTCAATTATTTGTTTTCATAATTTAACAATCTCCACCTTGACAACAATTTACCCAAA
Organism: Pinus albicaulis; assembly: GCA_034641835.2. Classification (NCBI taxonomy): domain Eukaryota; kingdom Viridiplantae; phylum Streptophyta; class Pinopsida; order Pinales; family Pinaceae; genus Pinus; species Pinus albicaulis. The sequence continues at coordinate 606,668,542 of CM076572.1, forward strand.
ATCTCGCCCAAGCACATTCATCACATTTTTTGTAAGTCAAGAGAAGCCGAACACCACCTCAACTTCTCTATGAACATTGGTTTCATAAACATGTCTGCATAGTTTTCTTGGGACCCTTTTAAATTCTATTCAATCTCCATCAATGACCTGTCTTACAAAATGGTACTTTATATCAATAAGGATAGTCTTTCTATGATCAGCTGGATTTGTAGCTTAATGAATAGAGCATTTTGACTATCATAGAATATATTTACACTGTTCAACGCTCTTCTGAGCTCACCTAGAAGAACCTTCAACCAAATTTCCTCTTTACAAGCGTGTGAGGCAGCAATATATTCTACCCAATGTTGCAAACATCAGCGAAAAATTGCAAAAAATCAGCAACGTCATGAACTTTTTGTAGCCACTGGAAAAAAACCAAGTAAAAATCACAATTTTTTCCATTCACGATCTTTTCCTAATTTTTGCCGATTTTTTACTGATATTGCCGAAAAGATGTTTTCTCGGCCCTTGCCAATTTTTTGCCACTGTTGATTTTTTCAACATTGGTTCTACCTTTGTAGTGGATAAAACCAGTGTTGCGAATATCTCATTAACATCCCGATTTTATCTCAAAATCACAATTTTTTGGCCTGGCTGATGTTTGCCGATTTTTAAAAATATTTTTATGGTATCTTAATTTTTCCGATATTTGCCGATTTTTACTGATATTTTCCCGATTTTTATGATTTTTTGGTTTTCTGGACCCTTGTTGATTTTATCCCGATGCCAATGTTTGCAACATTGGATAAAACAACTGTTTCCTGAAGCTTTGACTTCCAGCCAATGGGTCCTCTTGTAAGAGTAAAGACATAAATTGATGTAGATATCCTCTTGTCCAAATCACATGCAAAATTTGAATAATAACCACATATAGAACCACTTCTATATTTAAAGGTGATGCAATATTCACTTGTACTTCTGAGATATCGAAACTGTTGAAAAATGTGTAGCTATGGTCGGTCTTCATTTTTACCATTGTACTTGAGAAGAGCAAAATTATTGTTGTATCTAGCATGTTCTTTATGCTTTTGATTTGGTTAAAAATAATGTATTTTTGGAAAGAAAAAAATTATCATTTTATTTATATTTTTCAAGTGGCTCCACAAGTGCCATGTCAAACCACATGATGGCTAGTTGGCTTGCCTTGAAACCAATGTTTTGAAAATCGTGATCAGGATTAAATCGGCAAGGGTAAAAAATTGGAAAAAATCGTAAAAATCAGTAAAAATCGGGAAAAAATTGCCACATACAAAATATTTATTTTTTTTAATTTTTTTAATATCTAAAGCACCCACAACATAAAATAAATGCATTGACACATAAATATGAAAAAAAAAACTAATATATAAGATGTGTAATATCATGTCTAGTGCTACATCACACATAATAGTGAATCATGTCCTGAATACTAAAGTCTCATCTCAAACTCAAAATATCAACAAAAAATATAATAATGTATCTCATATCATGAGTCATAATGTTATATACAGAGGAATGCACCAAATAACCTATACTATTGGTTTCCTCTGCCCCTCTTGCGAGAAAATGTAACAACTTTCCCTCTAGACGAAGAAGCTAGCAGGGCTAGCAATGGACTCTGTTGTGCTCTAGAACCTGAAGCACCAGAACCGAAAGCACTAGGAGCTAAAAGAGGCAGACCACGTCCTCTACTGGTAGCAGGGGTAGGTGGTGTCACCTCCTCCTCCTCCTCCTCCTCCACTACCTCCTGCTCTATCCAATCAGGGGTTGACTCCATGATAGGCCTCTTTGTTGGGTGTGGACCCTGATTATCTTGTTTATTTTGTATCACAACATTGGACCCCTGTGGGCCGTACCTTAATGGGGCGACAATGCCACCCGTAATTAAACGTTGCCTGGAGGGTCCAAGGGGGGTGGCGGCGACTTTATGGAGCCCCCCCCTGGCGGGGGGTTTCAGGGGCAGTGCCCCTGAAGCTAAAAATAGATGTAAAATTGCCTTGTAAAAGTATAGTAATTTATAGTCAATCTGGGCCGTTCATTAGGCGGATTGTGTCCTCTCAAGATGAATTCTCCTCCTCCTTAGCTCTATTTTTTAACCTCTGTCTGCAAAAATGACAAAAAAAATCGAATTTGTGTGTTATTGGGTCGCTGTTTGACAAGCCAACAATTTTTTCGGGTCAAATCGTGATTTTTTCACGATTTTTTCAAAATATAAAAATCGCCGAAAAAATCAGCGATTAAATCGTTTCTGCGAAAAAATCGCGATTTTATCGCGATGTTCAAAACATTGCTTGAAACTCTCCAATTCAGGTCACATGATGGCTAGTTGACTTGCCTAGAAACTCACTTGTTCGAATTATATATGATGGCTATATAGAGAGGTTAATTCACTCTCCCTATATGCGATCGGAACACACATACCTTACTCATCAACTCTCCTATGTGAAGTGATCCCAGATCTGTAGATCTATGCATTATATATATGATCATAAATCAGTGATTTGAGATCTGCTCATTATACTTATGATCTGAAGTCATAGGCTCGATATTTGCTCGTTATGCTTATGATCTGAAGTTAGAGGTTAGAGATCTGCTTATTATTATTGAGATTTCAAGTCTGGTTTTCAAGATCTGCTTATTCTAATTGAGATCTGAAATCTGGTATTCGAGACCTACTTATTATTATAGAGATCTGAATTCTGGTATTCGAGATTTGCTTATTATCATCGTGATCAGAAGTCTGGTGTCCAATATCTGCTTATTATTATAGTGATCTGTAGTCTGAGTCTGAGATTTAAGCCTAGATCTGAGGCTAATTTGACTCTCTTCTCTGAAATGATGAAAGGATCAACCTCTCCTTGGTGTTTTTTGTTGGACATTCAGTTGTGGAGACTTAGCACTTGTGGAAGTCTTCTTGGGTCAGTATAATCTTTGCCTTGATGTATTGTTGAAGGATCTCTCTTAGAAAGATTTGGTTGGATTTCCCCCCTTGTGGGGTTTTCCCCTGGTCTTTGACCTAATTCTGGTGCCTCTTGTTATTGTGCATTGTGATCTCTTCGTTCTCTTCACTGTTCATTTAATTTCTTAAGTGTAATTACTTGATGAAGTGAATTAAATTGTAAAGAAGACCTAATACATTCACAAGTAATCCCTAGTAGTTCAGAAATTCTCTTCCACTTGGTTTCTCAACATGGTATCAAAGCAGAAGGCAGAAAGTTGTAGAACACCTCTTAGAAGATACCCTTGAAAGAAGCTCTTGGAAAGTCCTTGAGAAAAGCTTGAAAGATATGATTGCTACGCTAGCTTGAGGATGCTCTCATTATACTACGCACTACTGCAAAGTCAAATCTCCATCTATCTCTGTTGACTAAGGTTATTGTCTTCAAGATCAAGCATTTGATTCTCAAAGGTGTGTTATATGAAGATCTGAAGATTGAAATGTATCTGCATAAATTTATACTAGTCTATATGTGCTTAAATCTTGCATTAGCATCTTTATAAATCTCTTGAGAAGATTGTGATGATTTATTCGTTCTCACTGTCTAGTACTTGGCTAAAGGAATCATGTACTCAAATATGTTTCCATACATAAAAGGTAACCTCTGTTGAAGTCTGAGCATGTTTAAGGACTAATTCAAATTATGTTTTGAAGAAGGCAATGAAATAAACAGGCTTCTAGTCTGAATCTAATTACAAAGTCAATCTGGGTTGCATCAGTGAAAATTTGCAAGTCAAGCTGCATAAAGGCATTAATCTCTACCCTAAGGGATATACAAATGACATTCAATTAGTGATCTGGCACCTATCCAAGCATCTATCCGAGTACCTATCTGAAGTCTGACACCGTTCCAAGTTTAGTGAAAGATTGATTCGAACTCTGTGGCACCTATGTGAATTATGTAGCAAATGTCTGAGATCTTCAGTGGTTAGACAAAGTCTATCGTATATTTACCTCAGATTTGAGCTCTGTGACATTGTTATAAGCTTTATATTGGCAGATATGATCTCTGCGATATTAGATCAAAGCTCCGTGACAAGTGTTACAAGCTTTATATTGGCAGATTGAGCTCTATGATAGCAAGTCTAAGCTTTGTGACAAGTATTATAAGCTTTATATTGGCAGTTCTGAGCTTTGTGACAGTGTTATAAGCTTTATATTGACAGATATGAACTCTGTGATATCAAATCTGAGCTCTATGACAATGTTATAAGCTTTATATTGGCAGATTTGAGCTCTTTGACAATATTCTATATTTTATGGTGGCATATCTGAAGTCTGTAGCCTTTGATATGAATTTCTAATATATATCTGAGTTCCTTGGTGGCAGATCTAAGCTTTATGGAGGAAGATCTGAAGTTTGTAGCCTTTGATCTGAATTTCTAATATAGATCCGAGTTCCTTGGTGGTAGATCCAAGCTTTATGGTGGTAGATCTGAAGTCTGTAGTTTTTTATTTGAATTTCTAACATAGATCCGAGTTCCTTGGTGGCTTGATCAATACTTTGCAGTTTGATCCAAGGACTGTGGCTTAGATTAGAGCCTTGTGGAAGTTGTTCCTAGGTCATTTCACAGATCTGAGTTTGCTATCTAAAGTTCTAAAGTCTGAACCTAAGGGAAGGTGACATTCGAGTCTTGTCACTGTTGTATGGTAAAGGATGATGGTCGAAGGTCATCGACGTCATCATGATCATCGACCTCATCATGGCAGCACCTCTCTTCTCAAAATTGTTCAAATTCAAGAAACAGGGTTGAGGTATCAGTCCTCGCCCTTTGGAAACTTCAGGAGTTTTGGGAGCATATAAGGAAAATCATATAATCAAGTCAAGTTCTCTGTGGCATTCAAAATTTGAGGCATTCTTATTGTAGTAATGAGAAAAACCTGAGCCTGTTCAATCTTCTCAAATCTGTGTTAAGTTTGATATTCAGTCATCTGTCTAGTGACAATCTGAAACCTTTGTTGGAAATGTGACTAGTTTTGGTCTTGATAATTTTTGTTGTATTCATTTCAATATGTATCTTATGTAACAAACAAAAGAAGAAAAGAAAAAGTTATTATTATAAAGCATGGGTTTTATACTCATTATTGATGGTGTTCTAGGTAAAAGCATGTTCTTCATGCTTCTAGGGTTTTTTAGGTCATAGGATTTATTGTCATGATTCAAAGAAGTAAACATCATGTTTATAAGACCTTTCTGGGCAAAATGTAATTGGAAAATGAATTATTTTTGAGTCTAGAAAGTCTTGGAAACTCCAAAAGTTCAAGTCGGCCCTGGCGGCCTCAAGTCTGCCTAAAGGAGGGAATTCGACCCCTTGGAAAGGCCATATAAAGGAGCATTTTGACCTCATTTGAGACATACACACCAAGAAGTTCGATCTCAATAAGGAAGTTCGATTTGTAGCTGGGAAGCAAAGGAAGTTCGATCTGTAGCTGGGAAGCAAAGGAAGAAGATCTGTAGCTGGGAAGCAAAGGAAGAAGATAGCGAAGGTCTAGAAGAAGAGAGGAAGGATGAGAAACCTTGTTTTTGGGCTCTATCTCTCTTGCACGTGCAGAAGATTACGGTTTTTGCTGCTTCCAAGAAGGTTGAAATTGCAGGTCCGAGTTGCAATAGGACAAAGTGCAATATCTTGTTGCTAGAAGGAAGATTACTCTATCTGGACCTCGTTAACCTTGGTAGGAGCAGTCTTGCTCTAGGAAGGTCTCTAGAGGAAGTTGAGTTAGGGATTTTGCAGCAACTACAAGGGCCGAAATTGCAGGCCAAAATTACAGGTCGAATTGCAGTACTGAAGCTGGGAAAGTCAAAGTTGCAGTTTGAAGCTAGCTGATCAAGGGAGGACTTGTTGGAAGGGCTAACTTGGTACTTGGAGGAGGACTTCGTCTAGGGTTTGGGTCTTTGTTGTCTCATTTGAAGTAGATTCTATAAGAAGAGAAGAGTTTTCGGGTTTTCCCCTTGGAGGGGTTTTTCCCTGGTTGAGAGCCTAATTTTTGTGCCCTCCGTTGTTACTGTTTCTGTTCTTGATATTTGTTTTATGAAAATGTCTAAATAAAGAATACAAGAAGACTAACTAAGTTCACAAGAAATTATTAAGGTTAATGAAAAATTGGAATTAATAGCTGCCACTTTTCATTTTGTAACATGGTTTCAGACCTAATGTGAACAAGAATGCAACTGGAAGGATCATCTTGTGGACACAAAGAAGGGTTGTCTTGTCAAGGGGAAGGAAAAAGGAGATCTATTGATCTAGAAGAGAGGTCTCCTTTGAAAAAGGCTTAAAGAAGAAGACTACAAGAGGGCTGTATCTTGAGAAAAGGATCTTTTTGAGGACTCATTGGTAGACATCTTTGAAGGAAGCATCAAAAGGATCTTGTTATCATTCATCACTCATGGAAGTTGTTGTTGGAGAAATACTAGGGAATATCTTTCAAGGACATTATTGAAGTCTCTTCAAAGATCTTGAAGGCATCAAGAAGGTTGGAGACATCATCAAGGAAAAGGAGAATAATATTGCTTGTCAAGTAAGTATCATATTATTACTCTATGTCTAAATCTGTAGGTCATATGGGTCTTTCTGTAAGGAGACCAATAAGCTCGTTGGAGCATCAAATTTCCTAGCTTTGAAGAAAAGGATTGACTCGACACTTACGAAACATGAGGTAACGGAGTATGTTACTGGTGAAATCACTAAATCTAGAATAGACAAGACTGAAGATCTAGCAAAATACAAGAAAGGAGAAATAAGGGCACAAAGGATCATTGTTGAATCTATTAAGGATCCTCTTGTTCCATTTGTTGCAAACTTGATAACTTCTAAGGCTATGTATGAAAAGCTAGTGAATTTGTACTCTATGAGTACATTAGGACAAAAGATGCCTTTGCGGAATAAGCTATATAAGATGGTGAAATCAAAGGATGAGGACATGGCATCCTTTTTGATGAAGATCTCACTATTAAGAGATCACTTGCAAGGGCTTGGAGAGACAATTTCTGATTCAGAAATGACTATTTGTGTGTTAAATGCATTGCCTGTTGATTTTTGTAGCATCGGAAAGTGTTCCAAGTCTCAAATTTTGTAAGGAGGCTTGGACATCAGTATTCCAAAGAACCCATAAACCGTTTGTGGAAATTCCAATCAGTTTGTGTTTTATTAAAATAATTAATTATTTTAATGTAGACCCTAAGTCTAAACTTAGGGAAATTAAATAATTAATGGGTATTAATAAAACCGAGTGTGAATCTTCTAGAGAACGAAGATCAAGTCAAGTTTTAATCTTGGCCATTGATTAGACTTCTAATATGGGCCGTTGATTTGTCAATAAGAAGATTATATAAGAAGGCTTGAGGGTCATTTGGAAAGAAAGCCGGGCATACACTCAGTAACCCGAAGGAAGTCGATTATGAAGGAATAGAATTCGATTTCAGAGGGAGAGTTGCAAGGTAGAGTTGCAGAGGCAGAAGAAGGAGAGGGAGTCAACAGTGACAAAGAAGGAAGAGAGAGGGATGCAGAGGGCCACAGAAGGCAGCGCAAAGTTGCAATGCAGTGTGCACACGCAAAGTGACACAGTCCAGTGCAAGGACTATGTAGAGAAGCACAGAGAGTGACACAAAGGAAGATAGTGGGTCTTCCAGGTGTCAGGAATTCTCCAGAAGGAGCTGAAGAATCTATCTCGAGTGTTTCCTAAAGAAATTTGTCAATCTATTTCTTGTAAAGAGTTCATTGCTGAAGAATAATAATATAAACCCTCATCTGCTACATCGGTTTTACCGCATTGGGTTTTTCTGGGGACAATTGTCTAAAAATAAGTGTGTACATGTGATTGTTTCTCATGCTTATATTTCTTACTGTTCCTTTCTCTACATATACATAAGTGAATGCTGCAGTTGTTTTTATTTCAAAATTTACTGGAAGAGTTCTATAAATAGCTTATTGAAGTAGGAGAAATAAATCTATTACTGCAGAAAGATTTTTCTGGATTGAAATTTTCACATGGTATCAGAGCTAGAGATGAGTAACATGAGCAGATAACCAACGATTGAACGTAAAACAAACGTTGTTGCAGCAGCTAAGAAGGGTTCAAAAGTTCTCTACAAAAGAAGGGAAGCATGGAAGAATAGATGGATCACGATGTTTCTGTTTTGGCATCCAGATTGGAAGAAAAATTTGCTTGTGTGTCAAGCTCTGCTTCTCCTGAGATCTGGTACATTGACAGTGGGGCTTCTGCTCACATGACAGGAGTGCGAGAATGTTTCTCAAACTACCAAGAAGAGCAGATGAACTTTAAAATCACCATGGATAATAAGGCAAAATGTACCCCCTATTGGAAGAGGTACCATAGTATTTCAAACAGAAGCTGGTAATAAGCTTCAGGCCACTAATGTACTGCATGTGTCTGGTTTGGGGATGAACTTACTCTTGGTGTTGCAACTTCAAAACAAAGGTTATGGCGTTTACTTCATTGGAAATATAGTATACGTCAAACACCCAAGTTGGAAGAAGAAAACACAAATCAGAGTTAGGTTCAATAAACTCTACAAGTTAGAGCTCGAATCCCCAATGGCACTAATAGGCAGCACTGATGAGAAGGAGTTGAATGAGCTATGGCACAAGATAATGGGGCACTTGCATCATGGGGTGTTAAGGATTCTCAAGAATATTGTCACAGGAGTTCCAGAACTGAGCACCAAGCGAGACGATGTTTGCAGAGGGTGCGTATTAGGAAAGTATGCCAAGGCAAAATACCATAGAAGCAGAAATAGGGCGAAGAGTATGTTGAGCCTAATACACTCAAACATCTGCGAGCCAATGTCCCCTAGAGCTCTTAGTGGTGATGAATATTTCGTTACCTTCATTGATGACCATTCCAGGAAGACTTGGATCTACTTTCTAAAGGCCAAGGACAAAGTCTTTGGTTGATTCAAGGAGTTTAAAGCTCTGGTAGAGAATCTGATGGGAAAGTGGATCAAGACATTTCGTTCAAATAGTGGTGGAGAATACACGGATAAAAACTTCACAGATTTTTGCGCAAGGGAAGGCATCAGAAGAGAGTGGATTGCTCCATATAATCCAGAGCAAAATGGTATTGCAGAGCGGAAGAACAGAACTATTGTCGAAGCTGCAAGGGCAATGCTGTATGATCAAGACAAGCTCAAATTTCTGTGGGCTGAAGCTTGTAATACAACTGTTTACGTACAGAAGGAGATTCCTCATAATGCATTGGGTAAGATCACTCCAGAAAGTGTCTTCATTGGCAGCAAGCCTGAAGTGAGCCACTTTAGGATCTTTGGCAGTGCGGCATATTCTCATGTGCCTGAAGAGAAGAGGAAGAAGCTGGATAAGACTGCGGAAAAGGGATATCTGGTGGGATATAGTGAGAACGCAAAGGCTTATTGTATAGACATTCCTGAGAGCAGGAAGATTGTGGTACGACATGATGTGAAATTCATGGAGGAGAGGGCCTTTAGAAAATCCCCAGAGATGCCTTCTGTTACGCAGTCTGAGGAGGATCTGTTGGTTCAGCCACAACCACCGGCGAAGGGTAATACCAGTGCCTCTTAAAGGCATGGGGATCCCTTCAGAAAATCCCAGGAGATGCCTACTGCTACGCAGTCTGAGGAGGATCTGTTGGTCTAGCCACAATGACCGACAAAGGGTAATACGAGTGCCTCTCCAAGGCAAGGGGTTCCAAGGGATACATCTCCCGAGGACTTGCAGGAAGGAGAGCAAGTGGATCCACACACTACTAGTGTTAAGATGAGCAGGGAATTGCGATAGATTTTGAGGGATGTAGAGGAGTTTGTCAGAGCCCCCCGAAATGAGAAGAGGTAGCATAGACAACCTGAAAGGTACTAAGCTTTGGTAGCGCAAGTTGGAGAGCCATCTAGTTTTTGGGAGGAAACTCAACACCAGGTTTGGGTCGATGTGATGGTGGAGGAATACAACTCCATCATGACGAATGATGTTTGGGAAGTGGCTCCTAGGCTTCAGGACAGATCAATTGTAGGTTTGAGATGGATCTACAAGATCAAATATGCTGCAGATGGCAACGTCGAGAAATTTAAGGCCAGGTTTGTGGCTAAGGGGTACGCTCCGAAGGAAGGGATAGATTATAAAGAGACCTTTGCCCCGGTAGCCCGATATACTAATATTAGATCCATGATATCCCTTGCTATGCGGATGGGATGGGAGATTCACCAGATGGATGGCAAGACTGCATTCCTGAATGGGGTGATAGAGGAATAAGTATATATTGAACAACTAGAGGGCTTTGAGATGCATGAAGAAAAAACTCATGTGTGCAGGCTCAAGAGGGAATTGTATGGATTGCAGCAAGCCCCTAGAGCTTGGCATGGTCAAATCGATAGCTACTTGCAGAAAATGGGATTTGTCAAGAGTGACGCAGATCCCAATCTCTACTATTTGAGGGTAGGGGATGAGCCTCTTATATTGGTGCTATATCTAGATGATCTATTCCTAACAGGATCATCTAAGCTCATCAAGGACTGCAAGGAGAATTTAGTTGCGAAATTTGACATGAAGGATCTAGGGCCGATGCATTATTTTATGGGGTTGGAGTTTTGGCAGCAGAAGGGTGAGATCTTCCTTGGACAAGGAAAACATACTACAAGGGTTCTGAAAAGATTTCAGATGGAAGACTGTAGACCCATGGCTACTCCAATGATTACCAATTGGAAGAAAATTTACATGCCCGAAGATGATGAGGCTTATCCTACTTTATATAGGCAGCTCATAGGTTCTCTGATGTATCTGGTACACACTAGACCAGACATCTGTTATGTTGTCAATACCTTCAATCAGTTCATGTTGGAACTTAGGAGGGCTCATTGGGCAGCGACCAAACATGTTCTTAGATATTTACAAGGAACAATCAATCTTGGACTGAAATACACCAGAGCCAATGACATCAGGTTGAGTGGGTTCACTGACGCAGATTGGGCTAGGAGCCCAGTAGATCGGAAAAGTACTAGTGGGTATTGTTTCAGTGTTGGATCAGGGATAACCTCTTGGTGTAGCAGGAAACACAAATCTGTGGCCCTGAGCTCCGCAAAAGCTGAATATATGGCAGCTAGCACGACTTCGTGTGAGGCCATATGGCTTCGGAAATTGGTTGTGAGCTTACTCAAAGAGAAGATGGAGGCGACCGACATTCTTTGTGATAATCAGAGCTGCATCAAGCTCTTTGAGAATCCTGTGTTTCATGATTGGTTAGAGCACATTGACATCATGTGTCATTTCATCGGAGATTGTGTCCAAAGGGGACCTGTACAATTGGAGTACACTCGTACAAGAGAAAAAGTGGTAGATATCCTCACGAAAGCTCTGGGAAAGAACAAGTTTGTCTATTTCAGAGAAAATATGGGGATGATCAAGAACTACCTAACAGTGGATTACAATAGATTTCTAGAGTTAAACAATTACAGGTGCAAATGATAAATAAACAGGGTCATGAACACACATAACACGTGAGTGTGAGAGCAACAGCCAGCATCACCCACGCAGGATACTAAGATGAAAAGCAAAACAAGATTTACAGGAACACTGCCAAGAGGAGTTGATTTTAGAAATGTAAAATGTTCCAGCCTTTACCTTGTAAGGAGGGGATTGGACATCAGTATTCCAAAGAACCCAGAAATCGTTTGTGGAAATTCCACTCGGTTTGTGTTTTATTAAAATAATTAATTATTTTAATGTAGACCCTAAGTCTAAACTTAGGGAAATTAAATAATTAATGGGTATTAATAAAACAGAGTGTGAATCTTCTAGAGAACGAAGATCATGTCAAGTTTTAATCTTGGCCATTGATTAGACTTCTAATATGGGCTGTTGATTCGTCAATAAGAAGATTATAAAAAAAGGCTTGAGGGTCATTTGGAAAGCAAGCCGGGCATACACTCGATAACCTGAAGGAAGTCGATTCTGAAGGAATAAAATTAGATTTCAAACGGAGAGTTGCAGGGTACAGTTGCAGAGGCAGAAGAAGGAGAGGGAGTCAATAGTGACAAAGAAGGAAGAGAGAGGGACGCAGAGGGCTACAGAAGGCAACGCAGAGTTGCAATGTAGTGTGCACACGCAGAGTGACGCAGTACAATGTAGGGACTGCACAGAGAAGCACACAGTGACGCAGAGGGAGATAGTAGGTCTTCCGAGTGTTAGGAATTCTCTAGAAGGAACCGAAGAATCTATCTCAGGTGTTTTCTAAAGAAATTTGCCAGTCTATTTCTTGTAAAGAATTCATTGTTGAAGAATACTAAAACCCTCATCTGCTGCACTGGCTTTCCTGCATTGAGTTTTTCCGGGGACAATTGTCCAAAAATAAGTGTACATGTGATTGTTTCTTATGCTTATATTTATTAATGTTCCTTTCTCTCCATATACATAAGTAAATGTTGCAGTAGTATTTATTTCGAAATTTACTGTATGAATTCTGTAAATAACTTATTGAAACAATAAGTAGGAGAAATAAATCTATTATTGCAGAAAGAATTCTCGATTGAAACTTTCACATTGCCACCAGAATGGAGCAACTTTGCAACAAGCATCTACTCTAAGAAAGATTCAACTCCTTTTGATGAGTTGTTGGCTCAATGCATTTTGGAAGAATTTGGAATCAAGGTAAAAGATGACATTGGATCAGATGAACAGTCTCAAGCCTTTTTAGCCCAAGTCAAGAAGCTGAAGAAGGGAAAGTTCAAGAATTCCAAGAAGAAAGATATGTCCAAGGTTCAATGATTTAAGTGTCATGAATATGGACACTTTAAGAACGACTGTCCAAGCCAATAGAACAACAAGAGAAAGGAGGGAAGCAAAGCTCATGTAGCTGAGGCAGTGAGAGAACCTAAGAAGAAGCCAAAGGAAGATGTGTAGAATATTTACTATTGAAGAAGGCACATTGTTTATTAGGTTCTTTATGAGGATTAATTTTCCTTTAGATAATATGCATTGTTGTTTATGTAAGAGTTTTGATTTTAACATTATACAGAAAAGCATCTGTTAGTAACATGTGTAGAGTCTACTTGGTTAAGTTATTTTGTAGAAATCTTCTAGCCTTTAACGATAGATAGATATACCATTTTGCATATTGTTCATCATGGCACTCTCTAACATTATGTTAGAGGCAGTCATCTTGCCAAGGTGGATCATCATGATCCTATAAGAACCATCATCTTGGTAGCTTCTTGGAAGAAGCATTATGACAAGCATAGTATACATTCCATACTATATGGAAGCAATACTCTTAAAAGGATGGAGGAGTTCAATGGGTGTAGTTGCAGGTCCATTATGAGACATGTAGCTAGTTGATGGTAAGAATTCATATCAAAAGCAACTCTTGGTTAAGATTCATACATACAAAATCTTGTGACATGCTTAGTATAATTATGTGATTTTTAAAAAGAAGAATTTGACTTACCTAAGGATGAATAAAGGATTAAAAATTTCTCTACAATATGTAAAATAATGATTAGCATCCAATATAATCTTTGGGAGAAAGTTCTAACTTGGTAATCAAGTTTGATCTTTGGGCACGTTGATGCATGAAGGAAGATTCATGTGGAGATGGATCATAGGATGTTGATGCCTGGACGAGAAGGTCATGATGAGGAGGTAATTCTATTTTCTATTATTGTTGGTTATTTGGCTAACATATTATTTTGTTACCTAGAAGGATGTTGCAGGAATACATGATGATAATAGAGGAAAGTTCATTTGTATGGATGAAATATATGAAGTATGTTGAGGGAAGCTTAATATCTGATACCTAGCAACTGTGAAATCTTGGGATTGAAAGGTAGAAATGCAAGAAGATAAATTGAGGGTCAATAAGGGAGATCAGTTTCATGCAAAAGCTATGATCAACTTGAAGTTTGAGGAAGCTCAATATAATGCGTTCGTCTATGATGAAAAGATGAAAGTGATGAGCAAGAAGAGATGACCTGGATCCTATTACAATATTGAAGAGTGAAGATGGGTCCATGATACCTTGGTAGCAAGCAAGCTCAATGCAAGCGAAGCGGAGGAAAGAGGGAGCCATGTAGCTATGAAGATCAAGTTGCTGATATTCTCATCAAGACATGCTTTAAGGCTTGTGGTGCCGATTTCCCAGTTTGAAAGGAAGTCAGGAAATTGCTCTGGTTCTAAGGAGCAAAGGAAGTCTCCTTAAAAGGAGCAAGGATTTGTTCAAAAGGAGAATAGTTATATTCTCTCCGGATGAGACGGAGTGATGTTGGACATCGCATGTGCATTTTCTTCTTCATGTGCTGAAGAGATAATGGTGGAGGATTGGATAAGGATTTGTGGGTGGTTTCCTTGAGGATAAAGAATCCAATAAAGGAAAGGTGCCGACACTCTTTGAGGATGGGACAAGTATCCAAGATAAGTGTGGTCAAAGAGGACCGATATTCTTGAGGATTTACGAATGGAAATCCAAGATAAGAACAGTCCTAAAAGGACATAACTTACGAACATCTAGATGGGTATGTACTATGTACCTTGTAGAGGTAGTGCGATATCACACGTAAAGCCTCACAACATAATTCTCTTGAATAAAGTAGAGCTTTTCTTGTTAGGTCATAATGATGATGCTTACAATTGGCTTATCAATTCAACTCTTCTTATGAGAACTCTTCAGTTTGATAATGATGTTGTACTGGTTGTACAATTATGAACACCTCCCTAGTTAAGAGGGAGTGTTGGAAATGTAACTAGTTTCGATCTTCGTAATTGTTGTTGTACTCATTTTGATATGTATCTTACGTAATAATCAAAAGAAGAAAAGAAAAAGTTATGATTATAAAACTTGGGTTTCATGCTCATTATTGATGTTCTTCTAGGTAAAAGCATGCTCTTCATGCTACTAGGGTTTGTTAGGTCATAGGATTTATTGTCATGAGTCTAGAAAGTCCTTGTAACTCCAAAAGTACAAGTTGTCCTTGGCAGCTTCAAGGCGGCCTAAAGGAGGGAATTCGACTCCTTGGAAAGGCTATACAAGGAAGTAGATCGACCTCATTTGAGACATACACACCAAGAAGTTCAATATCAAGAAGGAAGTTCGATCTGTAGTTGGGAAGCAGAGGAAGAAGACAACGAAGGTCTAGAAGAAGAAAAGAAGGATGAAAAACCTTGTTTTTGGGCTTTATCTCTCTCACATGTGCGAAGGATTAGGGTTTTCCTGCTTCCAAGAAGGCCAAAATTGCTGGTCCGAGTTGTAGTAGGACGAAGTGTAGTATCTTGTTGTTGGAAGGAAGAATACTCTATCTGGACCTCTTTGATCTTGGGAGGAGCAGTCTTGCTCTAAGAAGGTCTCTAGAAGAAATTGAATTATGGTTTCTGCAACAGCAACAAGGGTCGAAGTTGCAGGATGAAAATTGCAGGTCAAATTGCAGTACTGAAGTTGGGAAGTCGAAGTTGCTGTTTGAAGTTGGTTGATCAAGGAATGATTTGTTGGAACAACTAACTTGGTACTTGGAGGATGACTTGGTCTAGGGTTTGGGTATGTGTTGTCTCATTTGAAGCAGATTGTATAAGAAGAGAAGAGTTTTTCGGGTTTTCCCTTGGAGGGGTTTTCCCCTGCCTGAGAGCCTAATTTATGTGCCCTTTGTTGTTACTGTTTCTGTTTTTGGTTTTTTTTGATGAAAATATCTAAATAAAGAACACAAGAAGACTAACTAAGTTCACAAGAAATATTAAGGTTAAGGGAAATTGGAATTAATAGTTGCCAGTTTGCATTTTCTGACAACCTCAGCTATAGAAGTCTCTCTTGTGGGTGACTAAGAATGATAGTCTGAAGTCTCCTCTCTTGACCAGATTTTATACTCATGATTTGAAACTTAGTGATTGTCATATCCTAGATCCTTCATATCAAAGATCCTAGCCATTTGAGCTTTCAAACTATTGATTTCGTGCATGCTTTTGCATGCAACAAACATATCGTCAACATATAACACCAACATAATGAATATACCATTCAAACTTTTGAAGTATAGACAATGGTCATACCCACTTATGGAATAATTCTTTCCCATTGCTTTAGCTCGTGCAATGATTTTCGGAGCTTGCAAACTAATCTTCTTTTGTGATGTTGCACAAAACCTTCTGCATGTTCCATGTATATCTCCTTGTCCAAATATCCATGTAGGAATGCTTCTTTAACATCTAATTTCTATAATTCCAAATCAAGCAGAGCAACTAATGGAAACACAATACAACTAGATATAAGCTTAATAACTGGCGAAAATATCTCAGGGAAATCTATACCTTTCATCTGAGAGGAACCTTTTGCGACAAGTCTAGTTTTGTACCTTTCAACGTTACTATCAACACATTTTTTCAATTTATAGAACCATTTACATCCAACAGCCTTTCTATCTTTAGGAAGTTTTGCCAAGTCCCAAGTTTTGTTTTTTTCTAAGGAATCCATCTCTTCTTTCATTGCCACCTTCCATGTGGTATTATTGATATCATCTATTGCTTCCTGATAATAGGAATGCTGATGTTTGTAGCTCAGGCAGGTACTTTTGCACTTGCCTAAGTGTGTAGGTATGCAGAAGTCACCTAAAGTCTCCTCAAAGTATGAGTAAGTTTGTTTGTACGTAACTTAGCCTATGTCTAACTTATGGAAAAAAAATTAATTATGTTGGCTCTTGAGCTGAAGAAACTTAGTAAAAGTTGTTGGAAACACTGAGAGGGGGGTAAATCAATATTTCTTTCCAATTGTTATTCTTACCTGTTAGATCACTTATATTTAGAACACATAATGAACAATAAGAATAAATGCCTTTATTAAATTATTCTTTACAATAAAACCAGATACAATATGTGTAGTGCTCTAACCACAAATGAAGACACCGATCTTCAATCTCCCAGGCTCCAACCTGTTCCCAAGCACCAACTTGGACTTTTGTGAGGCTCTGATCTCTAGGGCTTCGACCCTATCTATCCAAGGTTCCAACCTTGCATTTAGAGGATCCAACCTCAAGGGCACCAACCCTTCTTTGGTTCAGGATTCGACTTGTTTTCTTGAGGACTTTGATCCTCTAGGGCTCCAACCCTATCTTATCCAAGGCTCCAACCTTGCATTTAGGAGCACCAACTCCAAGGACACCAATCCTGTTGTCTTCTTTAATAGTGAGCATAAATTTTACTTACTTGATTGTCATCATTTATGAATTGTCTTCACTATCCACTCCACCAATGAAAACCTAAGTCACTTGACACAGGGACACGAGACACGATGGACATGTGGATTCAAGTGTCAGATTCAGACATGGTGACCCCCTGGAACAAGACACGTTCGGACACGTGATATATATATATATATATATAATTAGATATTTCTTACACAAATTCATACAAATTCATTGATTCAAACATAGATCTTCATCTAGATGTAAGTTTTACAAAGATTTAAGATACATGATACATTGATACTGTTGAGATTTTGTGTATTTGGGGTACAATCAGTTGTGCTCTAGCTCCCAAATTTTGTGGAGGGACTAGAGTACACTTAATCTACAAGACCCATAAAGGGATTTGGGAAATTTCATCTGGTTTGGGAGATATTTAATTAATTAATTATTTTAATGTATTTTCTAAGTCTAAACTTAGGAAAATGAAATAATTAAAGTTAATTAAATTAAACATGTGATGAAATTGTCTCAAGTCACACGGATCAAACTTTTTTTTATTCTTAGCCATTGATTTAAGATCTGATCATGGTCGTTGGTTTCCCAACGAGAAAAGTATAAAGGAAAGGCTTGGGGTCATTTGTAAAGACACACAGAGGTAGAGCACCGAAGCTAAGCTGAGATTCTAGGGCGGGTTTGCTAAGAATTCTCGGAAGTGTTTTAGCTGCAGAGTGGATTTTAGGCCAAGGGGATGATCTGATCCCAGGGTCTAGAATTAGCAAGAGGCAGAGATCAGGTCAGAGAGGAAGCGCAGAGAAGCAGGAGAGCAACAATAGAGAGGGCAACAATTGTGCTAAACAGGTGCTGCGTAGTCCCTCCTAGGACAACGTGATTCAGCCAGAAGCCCCCAGGGGTTACACAGAGACCCTAAGCGACAGCGTAAGAACTGCGTCACCCAGTCTGGGGTAACGCATTCCTTTCCAGGCCAGCACTGAAGGATGCAGGGGCTTCAGAGACTGACGCAGGGGCTTCAGGGGCAACACTGGGGTTTTTAGGGCCTAATTTTGGCCGAGTCTTGTAAATCCTGGTTGAGGGTGTGGATCAGTCATTATTTTGGCTTCAGAACAACCAAGCTGTAGATCTATTATTTCTCTGTCGGGGTTTCCAGATTTGGAACCCAGATTTGTTGTATTCAGAAAATTATTAATAATAAAACCCTCCAGTAGCCAACAGACCGGTTTTCCCGCATTGGGTTTTTTCGGGGACTATTTGTCTAGAAAATCACTGTGTCACTTTGTCTATGTATGCATGCACTTTTTCTAGATCTGAATTGGTGAAAGTCTGTTATGTGTTTTGCTTCGATATTAATCTGAATTTTCAGCTTAATAACTTAATTAAGTAGGAGGAACATAACCAGATCTAACAATAGATTTTTGCATAAGTGTAACATTTAGAAATTTTCACAGATACATCATACAATCATACATATTACAAAGTAATAGACATATTTATCATTGATCCAATAGGAGAAAGACAAGATAGTGTAGTTTTCTCATTAAGTCATCAAAATTAAAATGTGTTACATAAGTACTAGCCTCTAGGTAGTACATTGCCAATGGCAAATAGAAATAGAAAATACAAAACAACTACAAGTCTACAAGACTACAAGCCTCAACGTAGTGCCGCAGTAGGTAGCTCATGACTCATGAGTCATCAATCCTCATCATCATAATCAACATTACTGCCCTCATCATGATCATCATGCTCACCACTGCTTGCCTCTGCTGCATCCTCCTCTGTATCCAATGTCATCTTTGCATTTGTTGGTGTGGAGGATGACCCCTCTACTATATCGCCATCATCAAATGTGACAGGCTCTAGCACTGGCTCATTGAGATCCAAGTTGGCCAATGCCAACTCAACACTATTTTCTAGACCCATATCACCAGGAAAGACATCCCACATCTTTGTCTTTCCCTTCAACCAATCCTCCCTCTTCCTGTAGATGAGATGAAGGTTGGTGTGCACATACACCATTGTCTCTGCGCTAGATTGCTCATGCCTGCTCTTCTTCACACTATATAAATTTCCATATGTGCTCCAATTCCTCTCACAACAAGAGGATGAAGTCACCTGAGAGAGGAGCCTCATGGCTAACTGTTGTAGAGGAGGGCTTGTTGCCCCATGAGTTGCCCATCAAGAATAGGGCTTCTTAGCTCCCTGTCTCGAATCACATCATAGCTTGCAAATCGCCCAGTCTCTGTGGAAAACTCTGCAAAGGCATCCTCCACCTCATCAAGGGATGCCCTATCCTGAAAAATCTCCTTGAATGCATCTTTTCTCCCTTGTGAGATTTCACCATCCATGTGAGGAGGGAATCTGCGGGAAGGTCCATCATTCAGCCACTCATGGCTGTAGTATTTTGGGTTCAAGGAATGAGACAAACAATGTAAAGGTGTGCAATTCTTGTCCTATGTATTGACAAGAATATCTTGTATGTTGGTGAAGAAGGCCTCTAGTGATGTCTCATACTCTGGGCACTGACTATGTAAAACAATGTGCCTCACAGACTCAATCATGGAATCCCATCACTCATAAATCTCTCCTAGGATGGGTTGGTCTATATCTGCAAATCGAAGCAAGGAAATGATAGGGTCCATGATCTGAATAAGTAGATCTATCTTCTCCCACCAGACATCATCCAAATCTCTGTCCTTCACTTTCTTTGAGGCTGTTTGATTCTTCTTTCTCCAAAAAGACCAAAACTCTAAAATAACCATGGCCCCAAGAGTGGTCTTGACCTCCCTCAACCTCTTCAACATGATGAATGAAGAGGCAAACCGTGTATCCACAATCTTCAACAATGATAGATTGGTGTACTCCTTGTAGATAGTGAGGGCATTTGTATGGTTTTGTACAAAGTTGTGGATATGCCGTGCATCCTCAATAATGCTTCTGATCCAAAGCACATCAGAGGCAATAGATTTCAGTGCTAAGTTCAATGAATGGACAATGCAAGGTGTCCAAAATATTTGTGGATATTTTGCTTCCACAATCATGCTAGAAGCCTCGCAAAAAGGTGCATTATCTGTAATGATTTGCACACAGGAATCGACACATACATCTTCAATAATTTTAATAAATAACTCACCCATATATTGTGCATCCTTGTATTGTCCAAGTGCATCCACTGATTTCGAGAAAACTAAACCATTCAAGGATGACACCACGGAGTTGATGAGTGGGTGCCGTGTTGGATCTGTCCATCCATCATAAACAATGCTAACCCTAGATGTTGGCCATGTTGATTTAATAGGCTCAAGCATTTTGTCCACCTCTTTCTTTGCCTTTGTCAACAATGTGGTTCTAAGCTTCTTTGATCCAGGAGGCACATACCCTGATGGAGCCCTTTGACTTAGAGCTCGGCACATCCCAATAAATAGAGGTGACCATGCAACATTAAAGGATATGAAGTTCTGATAGAAAAAAATGCAATGGTGAGATCAAGCTCTTCCCTCTTCTCTTTCTGGACAATCTTGCCCATTGGACCAAGTGCAGTTGCCTTTCTTTTTGGTGCTTGTCCCCCACTAAAACTCGCAAATGGGAACTTGTTGTCGCTTTTCCTCAAGAATGGAAGGGGGTCATCATTCTTGTTTTGTTTTGATTTTGATGCCACATTTGCCACACCAACACATGCCTTTCTCTCCATTTCCTAACTCCTTTCTAATGGCAGCTGTGTACAAGCTGAAATGCCACAACTTGGCAAAGCCAACAAATGAGCTTTCACACGGTAATATGTGCTCATGAAATCGTTGTGGAAAAAACTGCATTTCCATGCAACATTGCCTCCTCCCTTTACCTTGCTGCCCGACCCTGCCTCTCTTGTCACATATTTCCACAATGGGTATTTGGGGTCTTGAGTTTGTTTTCCCTAAACTTTTGAAGCTATTGTTGCAGCCTCACTTCCAATAGATGGAATACTGCAGATCTTGATGAAATAGGGACATGAGGGGCATCTCCAATGGGGACATTCTTCTCCTTTCTTTGCCCCTGCCTTGCTACCCTTGATTGAGCCATGAATACTGTAAAAAATAAACAAAAATGACCAAATTTGTAAAACATATGCACATGCAAACAACAAACCAAATGCAAAAACATAGAGAGACAATGCACCTACCGGTTGCTCGAATCTCCTTGAAAACACTCCCTTGCTCCTTGCTCTATGCTCAACTCACACACAAGCTTTGGTGAGAAACAATGAGGAAAATCGTTTTTTTATAAGTCACCAGACACATTTTCGCGCTGGTCGAATTCAACAAAACGAGATTCGATCGTGTTCGTACTGGACACGATCGGTACTCGTCATGTCCTGTACGAACACGATCGAATCCGGGATTTTGGACTTGAATCCCCATGCGTCGTGTTAGATTCGCATGATTCGGGACACGTGGCCCTATATGAACGGATCTGATTTCTTAGATGAAAACCTTCATCTCTTCACATGAAGGTGTCTCTACTATCCTTCATCGTACCCAATCAAATTCTCCAAGTCACATCATGATGACATCAATGATGCATCATGATCATCAAATTTCTCCACAAGACTTCTTAAGGTTGAATGTCTTGAACAAACTTCTTCATTGTTCTCGGTTTGTCCTTGACTTGACTTGTGCTTGAGCTTGACTTCACTGCCCCAAGATGATCATTGTACTTTGTTTGGATTCTACACTATTCATCTAGCAATAAGCCTCATTATTCTTGCATCACTCGTCACCATTTCTGCACCATACTGCACCAATGGTTTTTGCACCACATTGCACCAGTACTTACTACTAATTCTCTTGCACCAAGCTCCTTCGACCTTGTTTAGAGTCTAGTCTGAAGTTTATTACTGTTCTTAATTCTCGAAGTAGCCAAACTTGAATTGTAATTTCGAGTTAATTTTGCACTAAGTCTGACAATATGAGAGCCAAGTCTTGTAGCTTTCTTTCCAAGCCAAATCACTGTTAACAATTATGAGATACCTTGCCAAAGGTATATAACCACAAATGTCTGTCAGTTCAAGGTGTTCGAGTCTGATCTCTGCTTATTGCAATCAAGTCCGAGCTTCAGCGATCCTGGTTCGAGCCTCCAAAATGTGTAATAACAATGGTAATACCACTATTCCTCTCTAGCTGCAATTGATGAATAGAGGGACAAAACCAAAGCTGATGGCACAGTTCCGCAAGCACAGAAAAGAGGCACAGATCCGAAGTTTGTTCATCCTTTCATAGGCCCGATACAAGAATAATACATAGGTTTGAATCCTATCAAAGAGTCCGAAATCTTTTCTGAGGTTTGCACCGAGTTGCGCCAAATGTTCACTTGAGTTCACGAGCTATGAACTCTATCTTTTTCTACTTCTTATCTTCATCGAACTGTATGTGAGAAAAATGTGGTTCGAACCTTATATCTATAGTGATTTTTCGTTGGTCAAGGTGAAGGGGCACGTCTTTACGTTGAGGCCGACTTGAGGGGTTTTGCAGAGGTCAGCTCAAGGGCCAGATATATACTTTTAACTTATAAAATTCATATCTCCCAAACTATTTGGAGTTTTGGGGTGTGTAAGGGCTCATTAGAAGGGCATAATTATGCCCTAAAAGATGGTACAAGGGTCAAATTGAGAAGTTGCCTCTAGGGTAGTGAAAATTATTTTTAATGATATTGACCTTGAAATTTAGTGCAAAAAATATTTGGGACAGAATGAGGTGTTTGGGACAGCGTGTGGTTAGTAATGGCTTCTCCATTTTTTGCACCGATAATATTATTATGAGTGTCATCATGAGAGTATCCAACAAAGTCATCATGATAGTGAATCCATAATTTTCCATTTGGAGAGCTTCAAAAGTCTTCCAATCCACCATCTAGATCATTAAATGAGATCTTTCGACAATGTCATCATATTCCATCAAGTGTTCTTCAAGTCCTTCATGTCATGTCCCCAATCATTGTCCATGTCATCAAATGGTCCTCCATATCATCATATAGTTTCCAACCATCAAGACCTTCATCGAATGAGAAAGTGTCGGTTTCCAAACAAGGTACATGATTGACACTTGGCACCTTTAGAATATTCTCCATCTTGACATCATGCTGGTTCTAGGCTTCTTCATCAAGAGTAAGCACATCATCATTAATGGCATCCTTATTAACCAAGAGGGACTTGTCATCATGAGCAAGGACCTCTTTATACGAGGTCTGCATGATATCATTGCAAGGGTTTGCCATTAAGGTTTCTAGGTCTTTACAATAATATTGATCCTCATATTGAAATCAATGACAACCTTAGACGAACAAAAGTAAAGTATGTTTTAATCTCAATCGTTGATTGCAAGTGGGGCGAGATCTAATCTTAGTTATCAATCACTTAGAAGATTTGGGTTAGGGATTTAGCTCAATTTAAAGTTGTAAAAGAAAGGTTAAGGAGAGAAGAAAGACACCATACAACAACACAAGACATTGAGAGGGGCATCTTAGTGGTGAGTGGAGAAAGACTTCCAATTGAGTGTGTCGGGTTCGAAGAATTTGTAGAAGTATAGCATGGGAGGTCCAGATCAAGGAAAGATAAACCGCTTGATCAATTGGATTAGGTCCATGGTATATTATAATTGTAGAATTTTCAGTTGGGTTTTTTACCGCTCAAACTAGCGGTGGTCCTAGGAGGGGATCCTATAGAGCAACTACTTGGTCAAGGGCAACAATGGAGCGATAGCCCACTGTCACCTCAATTAAGGCTCCCTGCTCTTTACAGACTTTCACCTATGGGAGGAGACCCGATATAAGAGGAATCACAATAATGGACGAGTCAATGAGAGGATGAAGGGTGATTTCCACAACCTATTCCCAAGAGAGATTCAATTATATGGCTTTTATGCTTGGAAAACAAGGTCATAGCCTCTCTAGGAAGGGCTAAGCGGATTTTCGAGGCTAGGGTATAAGAATGTATCTTGTAAAGATGATTCCTAGGCCTAGAAATCCATATGGAGACTTGGTCTTTATGTGATATTTGTGGAGTTGGAGTTGTAAAGTTATGGGACCACATGGGACCAAGTGTTCCCAGAATTAGGTCAAGGAAGTGGAATTGATCAATCAAGGAGGGGCTTGACCTAATTTTGGAAGGGAAAAGGATTAATGGACAAATCTTCTTAGAATAGAATACAATGTTCCAAATGAGGTCACTTGCCAAGGGAAACCCAAGGCAAGAAATGATCCTTGGGCTAGGGCTTGCAATATCTCTAGGTCCCACCGTCGAAAATTCGTGAAATTTGGAGGGCCTCTAGAGGAAACCCTAATGCAGTAATGAACAAGAAATCAAAGTATTTTGATGGAAAGAACATGAGTTAAGTGATGCCTTAGATGACCTATGAAGGGTACGCCTAGAATGAGAAGGAGAGGTGAGAGAAATATGCGTTTAAAGTGACCACCTATGGAAGGACAAGTGATTTATTCTTTGGCACAGATGGAGTCAGGAGAATTTATGGTTTGCAAGAGGTTTACCCAATCAAGGAGGTCTTCAAGCAACTCTGCACGGCATTAGGGCATGAGAGCAACTACTTGAGATCTTTATATTTCGATATGCAATAAATGATGACTTATCAAGATATATTTTTGACGAAGTAATCTCTAGGAATATTCACCCATTCATACATGGCCCATGCAATGATGCAACGCTATAAAAGATCAAAATTTCCACAATTTCTCATAGGAAAGCAGTAAATTTCAGACTTGTAGAGCAAAAATCCCAGCAACATTCATGTGACAGTAAATAACAAGAATAAGCATGAAAAGATTACTTACACGTACAAAAGAGTATATCCAATCATCATGTTATGCCCATAATGAAGCTCCAAGACAAGAGAAATAGATGTAAACATCAAAATTCTTCCATAACATCCAAACTCGTCCTCCAAAAGGGAATGCAAAATTCTCCATAGCTACTAAATCTCAATCCAAGTGATGATGATGAAAATGAATCATCTCACTTCTATTTATACAATCACTAATGAGTTTGATTTGCGTAATTTGGCCTAATTAATCTCCAAATAATAAAATAATGTGCAATAATAACATTCCTTGGTGATAAGCCCACCAAGATAACTCAATAACATAATAATAAACCTCTCAAGAGGGTCGAACGATCAATAAAGTTAGTCGTTGAGCTTTTGAGGCCGAATGAAGTTTAAGTGTGCCGTGATGTGACAATGGACCTCAAACATATTCGAAAAGGTGTTGGCCCCTTGTTTTCCAAGAAAATCCCTATGTTGCCCCCAAGTGGGTGTGAAGGACACAAGGACATCCTCATGGGTCTCCAGGTGGATTGAAATGCTAGTAAACCATCTGTGAGGGCTAGGATGATGACATAAGCCCTCATCTGGACCTTGATGTTAAAATTTGGGTACCAGAGCACAAGTGGTTCCCTAAGGCTTTGATCTTTGGCCTAGGGAAAAGTGTCCAAATGTATTTAACGTTTTCTCCTAAAGTGACTTTATAAGTGGTAAAGTCAAATTTAATTTAAAAGTGACTTTATAAGTGATAAAGTTACTAAGTCTAATTTTAAAGTGACTTTAATAAAGTCATTGTGAAATTAAAAAGTGACTATGGAAATAAAAGGCTAAGTGGGTCTTTATTTAAGTGGGGTGAACTAAAAATTAGAAAGTGAGAATTAAATGCACACTTATTCTCAACCCTAGATCTAAAGCTATTTCAGCCATTGGATTTAGGGATTCCCCAAAGTCACTTAGGGTTAGGTTAAAGGAGTAAAAGAAGAGAAAAGATCATTCAGTGTTTTATGAGCAGATTGAGAGGAGGAGAAGAGAGCTGGAGAAATTTCTGGGCTTGAGAAAGTGAAGGAGAGGAGCAGTTCAGCAAATCCGTACAGCAGCTAGAGGCTGCACGCATTTCGAGGCAACAATCCGTACAACATTAATTAGCGCAGATTTCGAGGCAGATTTCCATACAACAGCTTGAGGCATGGTTTTCGAGGAGAGGGACATCACAGAAATCGAGAAGGTACAACAAACTAAAGGCACGATTTCTGAGACAACATGCACGGTTTTTGAGGAGGTATTGCTGTACTTTACCGTACAGTCCATATGGCCGTACAAATAAGTATTGGGCATGAGTTTCAAGGCTGTTCACTGCTGTAATAAATTTCTGTTTTGACTGTTTTGCTAATTTGGCACATTTTCCGAGGTGGAGGCAAGCACGGAAAACGATATAAGTCTATACATTGTTTGCTGGAATTTTTTTTGTATATTTCACTTCTCCGTAAAAGCATTTTCCAGAAATAAAGAAGAGCTTTCGAACTGGTTTTCCCCAAGAGTTGTAGGGGGTTTTTCCAGGGTCATGTTGACCAAAAATTAATGTGTGTTTTTCTGTGTGTGGGGCTGAAATTATTTCTGAGTTTTATTTCTGCATTTTTCAGCACTTTGAAATTTCCAGAATTTTTGTTTTTAGAAATATTTATTCTTTCTAGCTTGTTGAATGTATGTTTATGGGAATGGACATTTAACTACATGGGAGTAATAAGGAGAAATTGATAACCGGGGTTGGGTCAAAATTTCTACATGGTATCAGAGCTTGGGTGGCTGAAACGTACAGTTTGGGACAGCAAGTGTTAAAATTACAACAAACTTATATTTCACACAAAAAACTGAACCTTTACCACAGCGTTGAAATTTTCAGTTTGTTAGGACAGCAAACATGTCTTTGGGCTTGAGGGTGGATGATAGGTTGGATGGGCACAACAACTACAGTACATGGAAGGAGAGAATGCAAAGCATCTTTGAGGAGGCAGAAGTCTGGGGTATAATGGTTCATACCCAACAACACCCTGTAAATGTGTCTGCTGACCCTGTTCGGTTGGCAGATTTTAATAAGAAGAATAACAAGGGAAAGAGACTGATTCTGGATGGTATTAAAGACCATGTCATTCGTCGTGTGAGAGGAAAGAGACTTGCTCATGAAATGTGGACAACCTTGACCAATCTCTACCAGAGTACCAATGAAAATAGAAAAATGGTCCTAAGGGAGAAGCTGAAGGCCATTAAGATGGAAAGCACTGATACTGTTACTGCATACCTCACAAGGATCACTAATATGAGAGATGAGTTGGCAGCTATTGGATAGGTCATTCCACCCACTGAGTTGGTGCAGATTACAGTGAATGGTCTTCCCAGTACATGGCTAAATTTTGTTGATGGGATTGTTGCACGAGAGACCCTTCCCACTTGGGAGAGGTTGCGGGATCATTGCATACAGAATGAAATCGGAAAGAAGCAAGTTGGGGCAGCCAAACCAGTTAAGGAGGATGAGGATGTAGCATTGTTAGCAAGGGGCAAGAAGGGCAAAGGAAAGAAGCAAGCTTCCACAAGTGGTGGTGAGGGCAAAGGAAAAGGTAAAGGTAAATAGGTGAACACGTAGAAGGACTATTCCAAGGTGAAGTGTTGGAATTGTCAAAAGTTGGGACACTATGCAGTTGTGTGTCCGGAGAAGAAGAAGAAGGGAAAGAACAAGACCATGGCAGTATCAGCAGAGATAAAGTACTTTTTAGAGAGCTTTGACCGGGAGTTTGGGTTCATTGCTTGTGAGTCCACTAGTGCAGGTTCAACTGCCACAGAGATTGAGAGGGAGTGTGCATTTCCCTCCACTAGCGGAGCATCTTCAGGTATTTGGTATGTTGACAGTGGGGCTTCACGTCATATGACAAGAGTCCATGAGTACTTCTTAGAGATTTCAGGGAGTGGCACTGATATAGAAGTAGTACTCAGAGATGACATCATTGTTAGAGCAGTCAGTGTGGGGACATTAACATTTGATAGGGAACCCAAACCTCCCTTGAAAGTGTCAGATGTTCTATATGTGCCAGGGATGAAGAACCTTATATCTGTCTAGCATTGGAGGATAGAGGGTATGAGGTATTGTTCAGGAGAAGACAGGTGCTAATATATACTAGGGGTGCTCCAGTTGATTCAACTAGAGTGATTGGTGTACACCATGCCAAGGTGTACAAGTTTTCATTTCAGCCCCTTTTGGCATTGAGCAGTAGTACTGGCAGCAGAGCTAGCAGTTTAGATCTGTGCGAGATTTGGCACTGCAGGATGGGGCACATGTATCATGGGGCCTTGAGGACATTGTGGGAGATCACTATAGGTGTGCCAGATTTTAGTTCTGCTCACATTGATACATGCAGAGGATGTGCTTTGGGGAAGTTTGCCAAATCCCCTTTTCCTAGCAGTGACAACAGATCGACTGGGATTCTTGATTTGATTCATACCGATGTGAGTGGTCGGATGTCTCATGTTTCCATGAGTGGATATGTGTACTATGTTTTATTCATTGATGATCACTCCAGGAAGACCTGGATTTATTTCTTGAAGACCAAGAGTGAGGTCTTCAAGCAGTTTCAGGAGTTCAGAGCTCTTGTGGAGACTCAAACAGGTCAGAATATCAAGTCCCTCAGGTCGAACAATGGAGGGGTGTACACACTTGGTGAGTTTGTTGATTATTGTGCGGAGGCAGGCATCAGGAGGGAGTTCACAGTTTCTTACAACCCCCAAAAGACCGAGGTTGCGGAGAGGAAGAATAGATCCATCATTAGGGTTACCAAAGCCATGCTACGTGATCAGGGGTTACCATTGTTTTTGTGGGCATAGGCATGCAACACTGCTGTTTATTTGCAGAATAGAGTCCACATTGTGCCTTGGGGCATGTGACTCCAGAGGAGGCTTTTTTTGGGATGAAGCCTGATGTTGGTCATTTTCGTATCTTTAGGTGTATTGCATACTACGATGTACCCAAGGAGAAGAGGACCAAGCGAGAGCCCACCGCAGACAAGGGCATCTTTGTGGGCTACAATGAGACCTCAAAAGCCTTTTGGATTTATGTTCTTGCATGGAGGAGATTTGTTGTTACGCAGGATGTGAAGTTCGAGGAGGACAGGGCTTCCAGGAGGTCACAGGAGTTAGAGTATCTGGATCGGCCAAACCCTCAGGAGCAGCTGAGTCAGTCATAGGGATCCAATGGACAGGGATCAGGAGGTACATCGATTACGATGTCAGGTCCGACAGTGAGCAATGGCTCGCAGAGTCAGACGGGTGGTGCTTCGGGCAGCATGCAGAGCAGTCCGCAGAGTAGTTCATTAGGTAGTCTATTGATGAACAGTTCACACGGTACTTCAGCATCTACAGGTACAGGTTCATGCAGGAGGACAACAGACAGACATTCAGGAGTTTAGGCTTCTGATGACGATGAGTAGTTTTACTCTCCGGTGGGAGAAGTGTGCTCAGGGAAGAGGAAGCCCAAGTGGCTTCAAGATACCTTGAGAGAGGCCACATCTGTTGCTGGGCCGAAGAGATCGGTCAGAGAGAGCAGACCACCTGAGCGGTTCTGTAGCTATATGGAAATGGTTGCCAACATTGTTGACTCTAAGCCTTCTAGTTATGAGGAGGTAGTTAGCCAGCAGGTCTGGAGAGAGGCCATGCAGGAGGAGTATTCTTCTATCATGAAGAATGATGTTTGGGAGGTGGTGCTGAGCCCTGAGGGCAAATCCATGGTTACTTCTAGATGGCTTTACAAGGTAAAGCACACTGCAGATGGTAGCATCGAGAAGTTCAAGGGACGGTTTGTGGCTAGAGGGTTCTCCTAGGTAGAGGGAGTAGACTACAAGGAGACCTTCACTCCCGTGGCTTGATATACTTCCATTCGCTCCATTATATCGATAGTAGCAGAGATAGGTTGGAAGATCCACCAGATGGATGTGAAGACCACATTTCTCAATGGCTTCATACTGGAGGAGGTGTACATTGAGTAGCTGCAGGGCTTTGAGGTGCATGGGAAGGAGTCCCATGTATGCAGACTGAAGAAGGCACTTTTTGGCCTGAAGCAAGCTCCTAGAGCTTGGTACTCCAGGATTGATACGTACTTGTAGGGGATGGATTTCACAAAGAGTGATGCAGATTCGAACCTATACTTTATTGTGATAGGTGAGGAGTCTCTCATTCTGGTGCTGTATGTGGATGACTTGGTCATTACGGGTGTAGAGAGACTCATAGAGGGCTGCAAGAGAGATCTTGCTTCAGAGTTCGAGATGAAGGACATTGGCTTGATGCATTAATTTTTGGGTTTGGAGGTGTGGCAAAAGGAGGGGCATTTCTTCCTGGGACAGGGGAAGTATATTGTGGACATCCTTAGCAGATTTCACATGGAGGATTGTAAGCCCATGTCGACACCTATGATCACTAACTGGGATAAGCTTCACGCTTTAGATTCCGAGTTAGTGGATCCCACATTGTATAGACAGCTGATTGGTTCCTTGATGTATTTGGTCAACACTAGACCAGATATATGTTTTGCAGTCAACACGATGAGATAGTTCATGTATGAGCCCAGGAGAGTGCACTTGGTTGCTGCAAAACACATTTTGCGGTACTTGCAGGGGATAGTGGATTATGGTCTGGATTATAGACAGGGAGATGGAGTGAGATTGGTAGGGTACACTGATTCTGATTGGGCAAGTTGTGCTTCTGATAGGAAGAGCACTTCAGGGTGTTGTTTTGGGTTGGGTTCAACATTTGTGTCGTGGTTCAGCCGAAAGCAACAATTAGTAGCATTGAGTTCAGCGGAAGTAGAGTACATGGTAGACAGTCTAGCTAGTTGTGAGGCCATATGGCTTCGCAAGATGTTGTTTGGCTTATTTGGTCAGCGGTTGAGATCTTCAGTGATTTATTGTGATAATCAGAGTTGCATTAAACTGACGGAGAATCCAGTATTTCATGACAGGTCAAAGCATATCGGGATCGGATATCATTTCATCAGAGACTATGTTCAGAAGGGAGTTGTGAAGCTTGAGTATATTCCCATAGATGAGCAGGTAGCAGATATATTCACCAAAGCCTTACCATGGGGCAAGCATGTGTACTTCAGAGACAAGATTGGTGTGGTGAGGAGCACTTTCCTCGGTAAGAGGGAGTGTTGAAATTTGAATACCAGAGGACAAGTGGTTCCCTAAGGCTTTGATCTTTGGCCTTGGGAAAAATTTCCAAATGTGTTTAACTTTTTCTCCTAAAGTGACTTTATAAGTGGTAAAGTTGAATCTAATTTAAAAGTGACTTGATAAGTGATAAAGTTACTAAGTCTAATTTTAAAGTGGCTTTAATAAAGTCAATGTGAAATTAGAAAGTGAAAAGTGACTTTGGAAATAAAAGGCTAAGAGGGTCTTTATTAAAGTGGGGTGAATTAAAAAATAGAAAGTGAGAATTAAATGCACATTTAATTTCAGCCCTAGATCTAAAGCTATCTAAACAATTGGATTTAAGGATTCCCCAAAAGTCACTTAGGGTTAGGTTAAAGGAGGAAAAGAAGTGAAAAGAACATTCAGTCTTTCATGAGAAGATGGAGAGAATGAGGAGAAGAGAGTTGGAGAAATTTCTAGGCTTGAGAAAGTGAAGGAGAGGAGCAGTTCAACAAATCCGTACAACATCTAGAGGCTGCACGCATTTTGAGGCAATAGTTTGTACAACAATAATTAGCATGGATTGTGAGGTAGATTTTTGTACAACAGCTTGAGGCACAGTTTTCGAGGAGAGGAACAACACATAAATCGAGGAGAAGGTACAAAAAACTAAAGGCACGATTTCCGAGACATTAGGCATGGTTTTCAAGGAGGTACTGTTGTACTTTTTCGTACAGTTCGTCGGTTGTACAACTAAGTATTGGGCACGAGTTTCAAGGCTGTTCACTGCTGTATTAATTTTTTGTTTTGACTGTTTTGCTAATTTGGCAGATTTTCCGAGGTGGAGGAAAGCACGGAAAATGAGATAAGTCTGTACATTATTTGCTGGAATGTTTTTTGTATATTTCACTTCTCTGTAAAAGTATTTTCCAGAAATAAAGGAGCTTTCGAACTGGTTTTCCCTAAGAGTTGTAGGGTGTTTTTCTAGGGTCATGTTGACCAAGAATCAATGTGTCATTTTCTGTGTGTGTGACTGAAATTATTTATGAGTTTTATTTTTGCATTTTCTAGCACTTTGAAATTTCCAGAATTTGTGTTTTCAGAAATATTTATTATTTCTAGCTTGTTGAATATATATTTATGGGAATGGACATTTAACTACATGGGAGTAATAAGGAGAAATTGATAATCGGGGTTGGGTCAAAATTTCTACATTTGAATCATCTGCCAAGTGTATGGTGCAAGTGTGGAGTCAACTAGACATGGTGAACCAGGTGCATCATCTTCATCCAAAAGGTGGAACACGAGCAATGAATGGGTGGTGCTGGGGATCCATGAGGTACCCTTTGCTATGGTGGAGGTCCATGGCTCTCAACGCTCACCCTACAAGTGCCAATGTGGCCCTCTGGAGTGCTAGGACCTCGTATATGGAGACCAAGCGCCAAATGGAGACTCGCTTGCAATCCTGCATAAGATCCGATGCATCTCCTTGACCAAGCCCCCATATAGGGAGGCCAAGCCCCAAATGGAGACCCTCCTGCAATCCTGCATAAGATCCAATGCGTCTCCTTGCCCTCGAATATAATAAATCATTAGAATAATCAAGTAAAAGGAGCTTACAAGTCATGGAATCAATGTGGCACTTTATGGTGGCATGTTGTTCCATAGTGGGCTTTGACATGTACAAGTGTCTCCAAGCTCAATAAGGGCCATATTAGGTGGTTTCAATCTTTAAAGGGGGCGACATGTTTGTGGTACATCCCTCCAGTGGTAGGAGGAAAATGACATAGTGATGGAATGGAGTGGGGATCAGGGGAATCATCCAGACCACATGTCATGGTACAAGGGTAGCTATAATAAGGGGAACCCACACCTAGGTATATGACTATAGGAGGGAGCAAATCGTGGTACATGAGTTACCTCGACCTTTGTTTTTCCACCCTTCTTCATATGACCTTTGCCTTTGATTGATTGTTCTTCATAACTGCTTGGGGCTCCATGAGATGAGAGTATGTTGTGTAATATATAACAGTGGATACCCCCCTTAAGGTGGGGAAGTTCATCGCCGACCAGGGGTTGGGACAGTCATGGGTTCCTAATGATGGAGGTGGCTCATCTAGGGCCCATAGGAACTAGGGTGATGGCCATGGATAAAGGGTAGAGCTCATGTTTGGCTTTTTCCCACATGCTAAATTAGTATGTCTCGACCATCTATTTGCATTTTGTGGTACATTTCCTATTGAGAGTGGCCAAATTATGCGTTTCTTTTCTTTTTTAGTTGGATCAAACTCCAGGCATCGTTCGAGGCCCTATCCAAGGTGTGGACGAGGGGAGGGGGAGGCTAACCGTATGTGGACCCAGTGGACACATGTGGACCCGAATGGGAAAAGAGATGAATGGGTCTAAAATGAGTGGAAGGGAGTGATAGATGGTGTTGGGAAGCAGGACCAGGCAACCAAAATTGGGATTTCCCATGTAGTTCCAACCCTAAAGCTAATGGCTGGTAAAGGAGATCCAACGAGACTAGGATACAAGGCTAACCACGAAATCAGACAGTGGGGACGAGTACAAACGTAGCCCACTCTTTCTGTTGAATCCTCCCACCAATCCATGCCTAAAGTGCCCATGAAAAGCAAGGAAAATTACTCAGCTATACAAATGAAAATCCATACCTTCAGGGTCGAGAGGTCCACCTTCAAACATACAATCATAAGGAGTGGGCGAGGGACCACATGGCTGGCTCAAATGGAAGAGATAATGGCATATCGAGCTATCTAGTGGCTGCAAGGGGCTGTTGGCTATCGACTAAGGATCATTTGGGAGAAAACGTTTCTCCTATATATACAACCCACAGGTGGTGGGTAACAAGGCCATTATCCCAAGACAAGAGCCCGAATAGGTGGAGAAGTAATTTGATTGGGCATAATTTGCATGTAGTATGTGATTGAGATTGGTTGTAATTTTCTCTTTTGTTGAATAATTATGTTATAACTTCGTTGTGCATTTATTCAGTAGATTTGGGATAAATCTGATAGGAACTAATTATTGGGTGCTAGGTTTAGGGAAATTAACAAAGAAGGTTTCCCATTTTCAATAACCAAAACAAAAAATGAAGTAAAATCAATACGACTTTTAGGAGGATTTCTCTCCCATAAAGATCTTCTCAATGTTGGTTGTGGAATTTACACATTTTCCTGAATATCTTCAACATCTACAACTTCTCTGTCATTAGAAGCTTCTTCTTGCTTCTTTGTGTCCATAGATGGTTGGGCCTTCAATTGAATATGTTGATTCTTCTTGCTTCTTTGTGTCCATATATGGTTGGGTCTTCAATTGAGTATGTTGATTTAATGATACTTGTTCCTATTTCAAATAAGCTTCTACACTCTCATTTAATGAGAGAAAATTCATCAAATATCATAACTTTGCTAATATGATGATTTTGTGGGAAGTAGGATCCCACACTTTATATCTCTTAACTACATCATCATAACCAACAAAGATATATTTTTTTTATTTGGGGGTCAACTTAGAACGCCAACTCTTAGGAGTAAGTGTGTAAGCTTTGTTACCACTCAAACCAACAGGGGACCTAAAAGAATTTCCTAAGAGGGCAACTTCTAGGTCAAGGGCAACGATGGAGACTTAGCCCACTGTCGCCACAACAAAGGCTCCTTGCTCTTTACAAACTTTTATCAATGGGAGGAGACTTGATGTTTTAGGAAGCCACTTATAGAGGATATATCAACACATATAAGAGAAGTGACCCCTTAGACCCTTTCCCTAGGATAGGATGAAGGATGGAGCTTGCTTTCTCTTTAAGCAAGGGACTTAGTTTTCTAGGGAGAGGGGATGAGGATTTGCAGGTTGAGGGAGAAGTATATGGCTTGTAAAGGATTTTCCCAATCCCTAAAATCCCTTTGAAACTTGGATTCCTGGGTAGTTCTTGATAAATAATCCTTGGAGAAAAATGGGACCACACAAGGCCAAGTGGAGCCAGCTTTGGTTAGGGAATGGATTCTAGCAACCAATGATGTTCTTAACCTGACCATGGTGAGGGGACAGGTTCAAACAAGAATTTTCACACAACGATGTCAAATTGATCCTATTAGGTAGTAGCCTTGGGAATGCCAGGGAAAAACTTGATCCTAGAGTTAGGGCTTGGGATATCCCTAAATTCCACTATCAGATTTCCTTAAAATTCGGGGGAGACCTAAGGGACCCACCAGCATAGTAGAACCTAGGAGATCGAAGTTTTTCTATGGTCAGTTTCTCGGGAAATTGATGCCCTAGGTGACCTAATGAGGCTATACCTAGGAAAAAGAGGATAAAGGTGAAAAATAGGGTTGAAATGATCACCCTTTGATGAACCAGTGCCTAATTCCTCTTGGGGATATGGAGTCAAGGAGAATTAGGAAGACGGATTTTGTTTCTTCCTCAAGGAGGTTCCAAAAGTCAATTTCATCCAATGTTAAAGGCAAGAGAAGAAAAGTGACTTTGAAACATTTATACTTTGTTACAAATGAAGGCTTATCAAGATAACACTATCTCTAGGACATTTCATTAATCCAACATGACCCATACATAGATAAGCTAAATAGACACATAATTTCACATTAAACAAATGCAACAATTACCCCTAATAAAAGCAAAGTTCCAATGTATGCAGCAAAATGAAAAATAATGTTAAACTTACACTTACGTGTTAGAGAATATATCCAACCAGCATCACATTTGCAATATAAGAAGCTCCAAGATAGAAAAGAACCCAATCCATACATCAAAATGGAGCGGGAGTGACATTTGTAGAAGCTCCTGGTTCGGGAGCGAATCGGGGAGCGAATTTTTATATAACACATATTTTTTTATATTTTAATGCATATATGTCAACAAAAACATGTAGAATGATGAATTAGATATAAAAAAGCATAAAAACATAGATTGAACCATATAACATCAATCATCTAGAAGTTATAATCTTCATCAACCACGTCCACAAGTTAGTAACATGCAACATATTGAGTCTCATGATTCATCAATCATAAAATTTCAAGTTTTTAAAATTCAATATATAGCATTTATCATCTTTGATCACCAAAGTTGTACTTGTAAGCTAAGTGTAACCATTACAACAAAGAATATCTAACATGAAATGAAATGTTATAAAATGAAATGAAATGAAACAACTTTCAACTTTGACGAAGCATCATATTCATAATTCATTACCAATGAGTTATAATTGCCAACTTCAAACTTCAAACTTAAATTGTCATATATTGTTTACAAAAAATATCATAATAAAAATGATAGAGTCAACAGTTATAAAAACTACTAGAAACTAGAAAAGACAAGTAAATCTATTATCTATAGCTAATGCTTGGGCCTCTTGCCGCCACGAGAATTGTCTAATTTTTTAGTCTTGTTGGAAAATCAGGATCTTTGTCATTAATATCTCCCTCTAAGCATTTATATCCATAGGTATCTTTGTCATTACCTCTGGATTTGTATAGGTATCTTTGTCATTGTTGACACCTGATCCTATGGGTTGGGTGTGGATATGTAATATTGTATAATAAATAATATTAGGAAATAAGGAAGGCCAAGAGTCATTGGGAGATGAATCCCAATAGCCTCACCTCCATGTATAAATACATGTACATTCTTCAGCTAATACACATTCTGATTTGAGGAGTTACCTCCTGGTTTGACATGGTATCAGAGCCAGTCCCACTATTGGCATTTTTGCCTGTGGTGTAACTCCCTCATTCCTTTGCTCATTCAATTTTTATGCTAGTTTCTGCTGCTCCATTAAATTGTTGTACTGTAATTCTGAATTTTTTTTAATTTATCTCTGCAACTTCTGCACAACTCTGACATTTGCAGCTCCTAAAGATTCTGCAATTTGCAGTCCCTGAAATTCTGCAATTTGCAGTTCCAGCAGATACCTGCCACTCTGCAATTCTGCAGTCCTGCAAATATCTGATTCCAAATTTTATTAACGGCCTTTTGGCCTCCCCCATTCTCCAACACATCCCTCATCCATCCCTATCGCTTCCCATTACCTGCTCTTTGCACAACGCTCACCATACTTACCTCTCCCTAAGCTACGCCTCCTCCCTCTCTCTACAGTCTAAAGCCCCTCGCTCATACCCATTCCACCTCCTCTCGACTTATTCTGCGCCACTACTACGCTATCCAACACACAGCACCTTTGTCATATTCAACATTTACCGCCCCTCTCTCCAACTGTTATACGCTGTCACATTAACTGTTATACGCTGTCTCCTTTATAAATACTGCCACGCTCTGTCTATATAACACGCCCTCCACATTAACACGCTACTCCATTCAGCGCTCTGTCCAATTCATATAATACCATACGCCCTCCACGCTGTAGTTTAATGGTGAGAATTCCACGCTGTTTATATAACATTCACGCCCCCTTTCATATATAATATCACCGCCTACATACGCCTCTCCCTGCCTGCGCATACCCCGTCTCCATTTCAACGACCTCCCGCTACAGCTACAGCAAACATCATATAATATTTACGCTGTCACCGCTTATATACCCATATACCGCCCTCTGTCTATATAATACGCCCTCCACGTTTTGTCATATTAAAAAGCCGCTCCATCCAGCTACTGCATATTCCACTGCACCTGCAATACAGCGCTGTCATATTAATACGCCCTCCACGCTGCATATAATACCGCCCACCATTATCATTTAATACGCTGTCCATTTTTTAATACAGCGCCACTACCATATTACCGCCCTTCCATACATCGATTATTGATACCGCCCTTCCATAAAGTTCTCCATTATTCATTATCGCTCCCTTTCACCATATACCGCCCCTTCCATTTTTTAATATCATTCAATTTTTTTTACCATAAAACCACTCCACTATCAAATTACTGCCCCCTCCCATATTCAATACCGCCCTTCATAACTTCTGTCCATTATTCAAAAGCGCCCCCCCACCATACTTTCAATACAATTTTTCTTCAAACACAAAAAATATATATATATATTTTTTTTGGTGCAGAATTCAATTTTCTTTATTTTTAGCAAGATTTTCCAGAATTGAAGATTTTCTAGCAAAATTTTTCCTCTTCAAAAGAATTTTTTCCAGCAAACTAATGCATTCTCTCATATCTATTGTTGGGGTGGTTCTCTCCGGCAAAGAGAACTATCTTGAATGGTCTCGGAAGATTAAGCACACTCTCATTTTTAATGAGTTGTGGAAAGGAATCTGTGAAGGACAAGAAGGAAATCCACCAGCAAAGCCCACTTCAGACAAGGAGCTCGCCATTTGGGAAAACAAGAACTGCAAGGCCTATGCCTTGATTGTAGCTTCCGTAAATGAAGAGGTGAGTCGCCACATTTCATCATTCTCAAATGCCTATGATGCCTTGAGCAAGCTAAAATAACTCTATGACTCACATTCAGAATTAGAAAATGTTCAATTGATGATTAAGCTGTTCAGTCTTGAAATGAAGAATGATGATCCCCTTGCCTTAGCTTCAGAAGTTAGATCTATCATGCATGATATTGATAGCACTAGTGTAAAAATGGACATACCTCTCATAGCATATGTTAAGGCATTATATCCGACTTACTCACATTATCTTGAGTCTTTGCAAGCAAGTGGGAACCTTGAGCATATCACTTTTGATACACTTGAGAAAAAGTTTGCAGAAAGAGAGAAAGCTTTCGGGAAGATGACAGTCCCTTCGTCTTCCGAAGAGGCTGCATACTTGGCACATAGAGAAAAGATTCATGCTCTAGATTCATCCAGAGGAAGAGGTGGTAGAAGAGGAAGAGGAAGAAGAAACTTCACAGAAAGGAGGGGCAGACAATATGACAAATCCAATCTTCATTGCACACGTTGCAATAAAGATGGACATGATGCATCCAAATGCAGAACACCTTGGGAGAAAATTGAGCAGCAAAGAAATCAAGACAAAGGTAAAACTAATGACAAAGACAAAGGTAAAGCACCTGAATCCGCTCATTATGTTCTAGCACATTGTAACAATGGAGTAACTGAAGACTTATTTGATGTTTCATTTACTTCATGGAGAGATGATTAGTTGCTAGATTCAGGAGCAACATGTCAAATGACATTTAGAAAAGATTTTTTTGAAGAATTCACTGACAAAGTTGATGGAGCAGTATATTTCGCAGATAAATCCAAACTCAAGCCATCAGGGCTTGGCACAGTCAGGCTTAAGTTGCCTGGTCTTCCAGATCATATTCTACATGAGGTTCTATACCTCCTTGAGTTGAGGAGAAACTTGTTGTCCCTGGTCCAAATCCGCCAGCAAGGACACTCCATTCACTTGTTTGATGGCAAGGCAGAGGTCAGAAAAGCATCAGATCACTCACTTGTCATGGAGGGAATAGAAGAAGGGAGACTCTTGAAGCTGAAGGGTTCATCTGCTCATGCTCAAAACTTTGCATTCAGTTCACATCATGATGAAGGTACATTCCCATCAAGTCTTTTATGGCATGCTAGATTTGGACACTTAAACTATGAAAGCCTTCATTTGTTGAAGAAAAATGGTGTTAATGGACTGCCTACAATTCCTAGAAAACCTAAGGAATGTGATGCTTGTATTATAGGAAAGCATAGCAAACAGCCATTTCATGATTCACACTCCCGAGCACATAGAAAACTTGAGCTTTTTCATTCAGATTTATGTGGCCCTATGACTATTTCTTCTGCAAATGGAAATAAATACATGATGACATTTATTGATGACTACACCAGAATGTGTTGGATTTACTTATTGAAGAATAAGTCTGATGCTTTTCAAACTTTCAAGAATTTTCATGCATGGATTGAAAATGATGCAAAAACACATATTGGCTCTCTACGTACTGATAATGGAAAAGAATACACTTCAAACAAATTTGAAAATTATCTTCGTCAACATGGAATCAAACATCAAACAACTGTGCCATATAATCCACAACAGAACGGTGTAGCTGAAAGAATGAATAGAACTATTTTAAATATGGTCCGCTCCATGTTATTTTTCAAGAATGTAAAATTGATGTTTTGGGCTGATGCAGTTCTATGTGATGTTTACATAAAGAATAGGTGTCCTTCAAGTTCAATTAGAAACAAAACTCCTTTTGAAATGTGGCATGGCCACATTCCTTCGATAAAGCATTTTAGGGTCTTTGGGTCCACCTATTATGCCTTGATACCCAAGGGTCAAAGGAACAAACTTGGTGCTAGAAGTCGAAAATGTATCTTCTTGGGGTACTCCAATACCTCCAAAGGATATCGTCTCTATGATGAAGCAAATAAGAAGTTTGTAATAGCAAGAGATGTCATATTTCTTGAGTCTTCCAAGAGTGACAAGGTTGTTGAGTGGCAACTTGATCGCCTGGATAGATTCACACATGCAAAGTCTTTCCAAGAATTTGATAATCAGATTCCACATCTTGAAGGGGGGATTCTGATATTGAATCAAACTGTGGAATCATGTCCTGAAGCACTCTCTCCCCCACATGAAGAAACAACCACAGATGACACATTGGATGATGTGATTGATAGAATTGGGAGATTGAATCTTGAATCAATCCCAACTCAGTCAAATGACCAGCCTGGGCCATCTCAGAAAGGTCCTCCCAAATGGATGACAAAGACACTGGAGAATGTTCATCCTGATGAGGTTGGAAAAACAGGAACAAGAAGTTCCACTCAACAAATCGAAGGTGATGTAGATAATTCTGATTCTCCTGGTGATATGGATATTGCTTATAACTGTGAATTGAGTTTGTCTACAGATCATGAACCAACTTCCTTCAAAGAAGCCGCTTCTCATGATGAATGGAAAGAAGCGATGCAAAAGGAGTATGATGCCTTGATAAAGAATGGCACTTGGAAGCTGGTTGATCTGCCTTTGGGAACGAAACCAATTGGCTGTAAGTGGGTCTACAAGAACAAGTACAAAGCAGACGGCTCACTTGACAAGCACAAGGCCAGGCTTGTGGCAAAAGGTTTTGCACAAAAAGAAGGAATCGATTATGAAGAAACTTTTGCTCCCACAACAAAATGGACCACCATCCGGACTCTCTTTGCCCTAGCAGCTCAGAATGGATGGAAAGTCCATCAGATGGATGTAAAAACAGCCTTCTTGAATGGAGATCTAAAGGAGAAAGTTTATATGTCCCAGCCAGAAGGATTTGTGGTAAAGGGTCAAGAAAACAAAGTTTGCAAGCTTATAAAATCCTTGTATGGCCTCAAGCAAGCACCACGAGCCTGGTATGAGAAATTAATCGAGCATCTTCTGAAACTTGACTTCAAACATTTTGATCTTGATGATGCAACTTTGTTTGTTAATAAATTTGGAAAAATAGTTGTATATCTTGTGGTATATTTAGATGATCTTTTGATAACATGAAACAATGAGAGCTATATTGCATCCATGAAGAAAGAGTTGAAGAAAGGTTTTGAAATGACTGATTTGGGTCATGTTCATTACTATTTGGGTATTGAAGTAATTCAACATCCTAAATTCATATTTCTTTCTCAAAAGAAGTACATTGGAGATCTCTTGAACAAATTTGGCATGGATGAATGTAATCCCTTAACCACTCCAATGGAACAAAACTTGAAGTTCACATCTATTGAAGGGAAGGAATTTGAGGATGCAACTAAGTATAGACAGCTTGTAGGAAGTCTTATCTACCTGACCACCACCAGACCTGACATTTCATTTGATGTTGGAATCCTCTCAAGGTTCATGCAAAAACCTTGTGAAGGACATTGGTCTGCTGCAAAAAGAGTGCTAAGGTACTTGAAGGGGACTCAAGACTTTGGAATCAAATATACACAGGTAGGCGACTTCAGCTTGATCAGATACTCTAATTCAGACTTTGATGGCGACAAAGAAACAGGGGTGTCTACTACAGGTTACACCATGAGTCTTGGATCGGGAGCTGTCTCATGGAGATCACGCAAACAGTCAGTTCCAGCAGATTCCACGACCGAGGCAGAATATGTGGCAGCAGCTGAAGCAACAAAGGAAATTGTGTGGCTCCGGAAAATCCTGGAAGATTTGCAGATGAAACAAATGTATTCTACACCACTCATGATCGACAACACTTCTGCAATAAAGTTGGCCAAGAACCCAAAGTTCCATGATCGAACAAAGCACATCAATACAAAATACCATCTAATTCGACATCATGTTCAGGCCAAAACCATCCATCTGCATCATTGTTCCACAAATGAGCAAACTGCTGATATCTTCACCAAAGCACTTGGCAGAGAAAAGTTTGAAAAGTTCAGATCGATGCTTGGACTCACCAACATCCCTTCGGATTAAAGGGGGAAATGTTGACACCTAATCCTGGGCCACAATGTAATCCTAGCCGACCTAACAATAATAATTGAAGGGCACAATAATAACAATATGGGGGTTACAGGGGCTCAACAATAACAATAAGGGGGGATATACTAACATAATAAGAGACTACACTAGTAATATAGGGACCTAACATTTGGACACCGGGAAGGCCTCCAAATGTGGTCTTCAAAAAGGTGAAAATTCTGTGTTTTTGATTAGTTTTGCACTCAGAAAATTTTCCAAAGGTGCAGCGACCTGCACGCTGCGCTCTTTTATGGGGCCTCAAATTTACAAATTTCCACCACCATCATGTTAATAATGATGAGTACATAAACCCTAGCAAGTTTTTTAATATTTCGAGGAGAACTGGTCCCTCAAAAATGCAAAAAACTACCAAAATTTCATGTTTCTGCCTCCTATTGGCCTGCTCACTGCAGGTTTACCAGTCTTGGGAGATCAAGTTTTTGACAGGGAAAATGAGCACCATTTTGGAAACTGTAGGTAGATTTGGAAACTAGAATCAGAGATATTTCCAATGAGCTATCATGGAGCTGATTTGGACTTCGGGGAGGCACTCAAACCAGCTTTGAAAACATGTTATTTTTTCTACTTGCACGCTGCGCATTTACCAAGAAATTTCCAATTTTCACAGTCTTCAGCAATTTTTCTCTAGTTTGACTTTTCACCTTGGGAGATGAGAAATGACTAATGTAAATTTTCAAGATGAATGTAAAAGTCATGTTTTTACTTTTATCTAGGGTAGATACATTAGGTAAGTCAATCAGTTGAGGTGTAATGAATCAGTTCCTAGAGATAGGAATGACTCACTTTTCTCATCCTACACTCAAGCTTTTAGTTCACCTTTTCATGTAATATCTCCCTCACCTCATGGATTCGACCCCTATGGATGAGTGGAGGTGGTTTTGAGGTCTATTTAGCTCAGTTCTTTATAGGAGTCAAGGGGGGGAATAGTTGGCATCAGTTGGAAAGTTTTTGTATTGATCAACAAACATTTTGGCCTGGATATTAATGACAAATTGCAGCTATTTCTTTGGGATTCATGTGGTATGAATGTTTGACATAGTTTCTTCTTTGTGATAATTTGTATGAATGTATTTTAATCTCATAAACCATTTTCATTTCTATGATATGCTTAATTTCAAGTTGAAAGGAAAAATTCATGTTTTTCATGCTCTATCTTGGGGAATTTTGCATAATTTGTCCATTTTCTTTAGTTTAGGGAGAATTCATCTCAT
Source organism: Pinus albicaulis (assembly GCA_034641835.2). Classification (NCBI taxonomy): domain Eukaryota; kingdom Viridiplantae; phylum Streptophyta; class Pinopsida; order Pinales; family Pinaceae; genus Pinus; species Pinus albicaulis. Next base: position 606,712,317 of record CM076572.1, read on the forward strand.
ATGCTCTTCCTAACTCCTCACCGGCCTATTCATCTCACCAAAATCACCTTTAAGTGTTAAAACTTCCTACCTACCTTGCCCCATCGAATGGACTACAATTTCGTCTCATTGGCCCTAATTTAGTCCCTTTGACCTAATCCTCATTTTAGTGAGCCCAACCCCAAATAAAATCAAACCCTTACACCCATTATCTAGCCTAAAATCCTACTTTATCCAGCTTTCTTGGCTGTGATTTTTGTGGAGAGAGCCCTCTCTGGCTTGATAGGGATAACTATCAAGTCAAAAGCTTGGTTTGTGGTTACCTCTGTCGAGATTCCTTCCTCAACCTTGGGAATCTAGCGGAGTGATAACATATTGGCACCGTTGTCGGGGAACGAAGTCACAAAATTTTCCCTGGGTGTACAGCAAAGATCATATATAATTGTTGATGGTGAAAAATGATCAGGCACAAGAAGTTTGTGCATCATTCACCTGGCGAATCCAGTGTCGAAAATCCCAATATTCAGAATTCTCATGGTGACTCCACTCTTCAAGAAACGATAGCCTGAAGAAATTTTTGGTGACTCACTGTTGTAAAAATGGATTTGATTGCTCGAAGGTATGCTCCTATGAATCAAGCTCATATTCCTAGTTTTCTAAACCATATTCCTCATACAGATTGGAAATCAGGACTATCAAAGTTTAAGGGTCAAGACGATGAAGATTCTAGTTTACATTTGGTCAAATTTCATTTGCATATTCATAGACTAAAGATTGAGTTTCCTAAAGATTGTCTAATGAAGATGTTTATGGCTACCTTGGAGGAAAAAGCGAGATCATGGTATGAGGATCTACCATCTGCTAGTTTATATTTTGTAAATGACTTTCATTCAGTTTTCTTACAAAATTATGAAAGCTCTAATTCTTCCATGTCAATGATTAATAGTTGTTGCGAGATCTCTGATAATTTCATTGATTTTCTTGAAAATCTATAAGGGAATGAAGAGTGTCTAGATGATGAGCTCATAGAATCCCTTAATGATTTTTCCTCCCAATAATAAATAGCAGTTTCCTCCTTGGATGAAGAGATCCTTGAGCCTTTGCATGAAAATCCTTTTCATCACCAAAAAGAGCAAGTTTTTTCTCTCATGGAAGAAAAGGATGATGTATATTGTCTTGATGTACATAAAGACTTCCCACAGGAAAAAATTCTTGCAACAATACAACAAGTTGATCAGCCAAAGGTTAAAGAAGATATTCAGCATCCTTGTGAATCTTTAGGAGAGAAAGAAGACAATTATTATGTTATCAAAAGGAAACAAAAAGTACTTACTCCTTTGTCTGAATATGAGATAGATCAACTCCTGAAAAGTCATATTATAGTCCAAGATAAAGCAGGTTTTCCGTGTTCACATAGTCAAGAAAGTGCTGGTAAAACTTCTTCATTTTTGAAAATGAAAATATAAGTTTAAATGAGGAAAATCCTGAAACTATATTTATAGATCACAATGAAGAAAGACAATCTCCTTTTTCAATGTTCATATTTGATGAAGTTTCTCCTGAACCTGATTTGCCTAAGTACGATAAATATGAAGATAATTTCGATGAGGAGTTTGATGAAATTATACAAGATATTGTTGTGAGTAAAACAATTTATGATGATGATTCCCTACAAGGAGATAGGCTATCAGATATTATTGTCTTTCATGAAGATGATAGGGCTATCATGTTTGTTAATCTTGAAGAATGTTTGCAGTTTAAGGATGACATAGAGTATGAATTTGAGGAGTATGAGCCTAAGACAGATAGTATGCCAGAGAAAGAATCAGAATTTATCATGCTTCAGGAATTTGTAGCCAACACTCAGACAGCAGAAAGTCATACTTCCCTATGCTATCTTATGGATCAACAACCAAGTGTTCTTTCAAATCAAAATGAAGAGTGTGCTTGTGTTTTTGCTGAATCTCAAGACAGGGTAAATTTTCATATTTTTGAAGATCCTTTTACTGATTTGCTACAGTTAGTAAGGAAGATGTATTTTATTATTTTCATGGACCAGAAGCACATGTTCAGTAGACACTAGGAGTCGCCTAGCCTTTGTTTTTTCTGCCTGCTCGAGGAAAGTGAGAGTATAATTCAAGCAAGTAGCCATCTACTAGATTGGTTACATTGGAAGGACCACTTCACATGATTGTACATATGTCTTCAGCAAGAAGGTGGTTGTCATCAGGATTTGAAGCCCTCAATTCTCTGTGATGTACTGCCATAAATAAGTAGGGTAAGTCAGTTTTGAGTCTTGTTTCAGTCAATTCAAGTCAAATTGAGTCAGTTTCATTAACTTTGTGTCATTAAGTTGTTAAATAGTCAGTTCTACATTTCAGTTTCAGTTATTTTTTACTGTATTTGGCCCAATGGAATAAAGCACTGATCTCCTCAACTCATATATTTGTGGTTCTTGACACCTCTGTCAGAGCTTCCATCCCCAATAAGGCCAATATTAGAGTTATAATATGCATTCTGCCATCAGTGACTGATATCATTCCTTTCATTTTCATTTTAGGTGTCTCACTCTGAAATTTTTATATCATTCCATCAGGTCATGCTAAAAATTGTTTCACTGATGGTAGCCTCCCTCAATAAAAATTCACTCTCCCTCAGAGATTCACATTTCTGACTCACTTCCATGTATTCTTGAGCATAATAACACCTATGAAAATCTCATTTCACCATGTCTTGTCTCAGTTAAATTCAACCACGAAAGTCAGGTTATTCAAAGTCTCATTAGGTCATTAGGGTTTTGTCTTTCAAGGTCCAAAAATGAACCATTTCATTTGCATAAGGTCAGAAAAGTACGAGAGTGATCCCAATAATGTCTCTTTACCATGTAAATGTGACCTCCAAGACGGTTTCTAATTTGATTTCAAGTGTGAGCTTCATTCCAAGATGTAATTTTTATTTATTCATGTAATTTTATGTCAATTCAAATGTAATAAGTATTTAGTCTCCCAAAGGCTTCCAACTCAGATTTTGACATTCCAACACATGAAATGTCAAAGTGAAAGATTTTTTAGTTCATCAATTGATCAAATTTCAAAGAGAGTTGTCTTTTCCCAAAGGTGCCCAAGTCATCATTGTTCACAAGCACTGAACCCTAATTTCGTCTCCCACTGAGCTAGAGTTTGCTATGGAAACGATACATTTGAGTAGATGAGCCATAAGGTAGGTCATATCAGTAAGTATGGGGTCATCTCATCTAATAAACATCATGTCTCCATCATTTTTTTAGAATTCATTCCAAGAGTCGAGCCATTTGCCACTCATAGGGTCAGTTTTTCTTCAAACTCTGTTTTATGACCAAAAAAAGATGAATTTGACAAAAGTGAGAGATTTTTTTGTCCATAATAGGTCATAGAAGAAAAACCTCCTTCATATTTTACACAGGGGTCATGGTTTTAGAGAAATTTCAAAAACTCAGATGCCACAGGAGAGTTGCTGCACATCTAGAGTGACCTTGGGAAAATCCATTTTTCTCATAGCTGGAGTGCCAAAATAAGTTTCTTAATAATTCAAATGATAACTAGAAAAAGATATATTTCCAATGAGCTATTATGAGCTCAATTTGGAGTTGAGGAAGGCCTCCAAATGTTGCCTACAACAACACTCTTCATTTCTGCACCCTCATTCAACACTTTTTGACCAGTTTTGGGAAAATTAAGTTTTGACAACGAAAATCAACTCCAATAAGAAAAACAAAAGTATATTTGAAAAGTAGACTTTAAGGGATTTCTATCGAGCTATCCTGGGACCAATTTGGACACCAGGAAGGCCTCCAAATGTGGTCTTCAAAAAGGTGAAAATTCTGTGTTTTTGAGTAGTTTTGCACTTAGAAAATTTTCCAAAGGCGTAGCGGCCTACACGCTGTGCTCTTTTTTGGGTCCTCCAATTAAAAAATGGCCACCACCATCATATTCATATTGATGAGGAAATAAACCCTATAAAGTTTCAGAATATTTTTAGGAGAACTGGTCCCTCAAAAATGCAAAAAACTACCAAAATTTCATGCTTCTACCTCCTTTTTGGCCTGCTTGTTGCACGTTTACTAGTCTTGGGAGATCAGAGCACCATTTTGTAAAATGGAGGTATATTTAGAAACTAGAATCGAAGATATTTCCAATGAGCTATCATGGAGCTTATTTGGACACCGGGAAGGCAGTCAAAACTAGCTTTGAAAACAAGCTATGTTTTCTGCTTGCACGTTGCGCGTTTACCAAGAAATTTCCAATTTTCACTATCTTCAGCAATTTTTCTCCAGTTTGAATTTTCACCTTGGGGAATGAGAAATGACTAATTTAAATGGTCAATATGAATTTAAAATTCATTTTTTTACTTTTATCTAGGGTAACATTAGGTAATTCAATCAGTTGAGGTGTAATGAATCAGTGCCTAGAGATAGGAATGAGTCACTTTTCTCATCCTACACTCTAGCTTTCAGTTCAGTTTTTCATGTAATATCTACCTCACCTCATGGATTCGACCCCTATGGATGAGTGGAGGTGGTTTTAAGGTCTATTTAGCTCATTTATTCATAGGAGTCAAGGGGGAAATAGTTGGCATCAGTTGGAAAGTTTGTGTATTGATCAAGAAACATTTTGGCCTGGATATTAATGAAAAATTGCAACTATTTCTTTGGGATTCATGTGGTATGAATGTTTGACATATTTTCTTCTTTGTGATAATTTGTATGAATGTATTGTAAGCTCATAAACCATTTTCATGTCTATGATATGCTTAATTTTAAGTTGAAAGGCATAATTCATGTTTTTCATGCTCTATCTTGGGGAATTTTGCATAATTTGTCCATTTTCTTCAATTTAGGGAGAATTAATCTCATATGCTCTTCCTAGCTCCTTACCGGTCTATTCATCTCACCAAGATCACCTTTAAGTGTTAAACCTTCCTACCTACCTTGCCCCATTGAATGGACTGCAATTTCATCTTATTGGCCCTAATTTAGTCCCTTTGACCTAATCCTCATTTCAGTGAGCCCAACCCCAAATCAAATCAAACCCTTACACCCATTATCTAGCCTAAAATTCTACTTTCTCCAGCTTTCTTGGCTGTGATTTTTTTGGAGGGTGCCCTCTTTGGCTTGATAGGGCTAGCTATCAAGTCAAAATCTTGGTTTGTGGTTACCTCTGTTGGGATTCCTTCCTCGGCCTTGGGAATCTGGTGGAGTGATAACAGGATCAATGGACTAGTTTTGTACATTTGTAACATCTATAGACTAAATATTTGCCTCTACCTCTACCTCTCCTCGCTGGTAGGGTCTTCCACCTCTAGGCTCATATCCTTTCCTTTCTTGTTCTTGGTGGTTAGAACCACCAGCTTCATCCTTGTAGGTCAGATCTGTCCATCTTCCAGTTGTTTTCCCTCTTCCTTCAGTAGATCCTTTTCCTCTACCAAAGGTTTGTTTCATGACTATCTTCTCTTCTACTCTTAAAGCATACCGATAGGACCCCTCCATGGTGCTAGGAGATAACATGCTAATCTACTCTTGAATTTCTATCCTTAATACATTGATGTACCTAGATGTATATTCAGAGTTATCTTCTATATAACCTGCTCTCAGGTTAACCTTATAGAACTCTTCTGTATACTCTCTCACAGTCAGCAACCTTTGCATGAGGTTCTGCATATTTTTGTAAAGACTTAGATGATAATCATTGGGTAATAATTTTCCTCTCATATTGGTAACCATTCTTTCGGAACTCTTGATCACCATCTTATTCTTTTTTTTTTCTCTCATGCTGCACACTATCCCATGATAGTGTTGCATGGCCTTTCAGTCCAGTAACAACTAGTTTCACCTTCTTGTCCTCCTCAATCTCTTCATAATCAAAATATCGATTTAACTCTCCTATCCAGTCTAGCAGCCCTTCTGCTGACAAGTTCCTATTATAAATGGACAAGGAGGGTTTTGGTCTAGAGCTCGAACCTAGCACAAAATTTAACAACTTCATCTCAGCACTCTCGAGAGTTGTCTCCTCTTCTTGTTCATTTCCCTCTGCTTCAGGGAAACTCACATCCCCTGAGTCTGGTTCTTGTTGTCTACCCAACTCCATGGCATCCATCCTAGCCTGCATAAATCTCATTTGCTCCATCAAATTGGAATTTGCAACAGTTCTACCCCTATGACCTGCTCTTCCTCCAAGTACTCTCAATGCCATTTCCTTGTTTTTTGTTACTTAACAACATTTTTTTATGCACAAAATTCCAGAAATTTCAAATTTCAAGATTAACAAAAATACCACTTACAGGTTTGTTTCTCTTTTCCTTTGATACCAAATGAGGCCGACATGGAGGCTGACAACAAAAATTACACACCTGCAACACTACTTCCCTAGACCCAACATATACCATTATCCATCTTCGCCAGTTTTTACTTTGAGTTTAGGGGATGGTTATTTTTAGCGGTGCTATCAATCTCGCGGATCAATTGGCATTCCACCAAAATTCCATCCAAAGGAACCCAAGTTGCATTTAACTCATCTTAATAATCCCCCATGTCCATCGACACAACCTCACACAAGTACTCTAAGTTTTGGAGATAGGATCTCAGTCGTTGAAATAAATCAACAGTGTACTCCAAACATTGCGATGAACCGTATTGAATAATACCTCGGGTCCACTTATGTGTACTAACTTCTATGCAAGTTAAAACACAATAAGCTCACAACCGTTAGATCCTGCTACATCCTCCACTAATCAACGGATGAATATTAACCTAGGTTTAAACATGATTTTCTATTGGACTGACTTCAAGATTAATCCCGACTGTCTATCCATCCTCTTACAAACTGAAACCACTACTTCCTCTGTTGATACACATAACCTGCAATGTGTCTGTATACAAAGATTTGCAACCACCATGAATACATTTAAATCACAATGAACATTTTCATAAAGCTTAAATCGATTTATATGAACTGCAAAAACCTGCAAGATCAATCTCGACGCTGTAACAAGCTCATTGACCTCAATAACGGAGAATACTTGCACAAATTTAGACAATCATAGTATGTCTCAACAAAAGCTGCTTCTATTGATTCAGAAAGAAAATCCAATCTCTTCTATATGTCTGCGCAATGCATTCTAACCCCTAATTAATAAATTCAAGAACTTAAATAAATAGAGCCTCGCTCTCTTCCTCGAATGAGGGTAACAACTTCTAAAAATAACCTATTTTCTATTATTATGCTAACCATTAACTCTATTCTAACAACTCACAAATATCTACAATCGACTCATTCCTATCTTAACCTACAATTCAGGAACCCACTCTTGTGGTCAAGATCTAAATTTGGAATCTTCTTCTCCAACTTAGACTTCCAGCTAGCAATGAGATTCCCATGCATCATAAATTATTGCACGCTACCCAAGAAAAGGATCAACTCTGTCAAGAGAAAGAAGAGCTAGTAAGAAGATGTACAGTTGAGGTCACTACTATTAATCCTCAACCTATTGCTACTCAAGAGCTCACAAGGTCATTATCTCAAGTTTCCCTTAAAGATCAAGAAATTCGTGAGTTGAAGAAAAAAGGAAATAAACTCCAAGAAGAAAATGAATCTTTAGAAAAAACAAACAAATAATTTCACGAGAAGATTCCTAAGCTAAAGACTAGATTGATTGGGAATCCCGCTCTTAAATCTTCACAACATTCATTATCGGATCATATTTCAGAAGAAGTAGAAAATATTTGGGATGAATTGAAGAAGCTAGAAACTAAGAAGGCTTATATCTATTCAGCCTTGGATAAATGTGAATTGGCTAAGGTGAAATTACAACAATTACATTAAATACCTATGGAAAAGGCCTTATCTGCAATAAAAATTTTAAAGTTTTCTTCTGAAGATGCTTTAAGAAATTTTAACATTCAAGACAGGTTTCAAATTATACTCAGATCTCAAAGGATTGTTAATAAATCTAGCTCAATGGAGAAGGTGAACGCAAAGATAGAAAGCCTACAGAAGGAAATCAAATAATTTTATTCTCTTTTAAAAACATTAATTGATAAAAGTTTGCCTCCTTTCTGGGATCAAAATAATATTTTAATACAAAAAGATGTTTACAATAATTTTCTAGTATAGAAAAGGAATGATCATTCCCAGTTTGAAGTTATGGAGGGAAATTTGGTGGGAGAGGTAATAATTGAAAATTTGGGTAATAATTTTGACCTCCTCAGCCAAATTAGAAAAATAAAACTTCCTCCACCTTCAATTGCGGGATACATTGAATTGGAGATAGAGGCTTGATAGCTAGTCAATTCTGAGATAATAGGTAAAGGTCAATTTCAAGAAATAAGCAAGTTGGCAGTCAAACCTCATGTGGGAGTCACTCCCACATCTGAGTGACGTAGTTTATTTGATAAATAAAAGAGCGGTTGCAAAAGTACGATATACAGTCTTTACCAAAGATTCAAGTATTTGGTGTCTTGAACGTGTCTCTTTTCTCATGTGAGTTTATTGTGTTTTGTTAATCTTCTCAAATTATCTTCAGATGCTTAAGATTTAAGTTTATAATTGAGTTTCATCCAATGCTAAGAAATCAACTATATTTGTTTTAGTATTTCCCTTGCCAAATAGATTGTTTATGTATCAGAATTCACTCTTGATAAGTGCTTTGTTTCAAATACAATCCATTCTTCTAAAGCTATATTAGGAATTCATCCTTGATAGATGATCATGATATAGTGGATCGTCCATCTCCTTCTTCTCAAACTGATAAATCAATTACTTTTTCTGATAGGCACCGAAGACCTTGCCTTTTCTTCCTTATGTATAGGACCGGTCCTATGGTTTTATCTTAAACTACAGATTTTGACTCCATTACCCAATCCTTCTGCTATCCATTATAACAGTCAGGTTAGTCTAGGTTGGTATTAAGTTAATTAGGTTTGAATGAGGTCTTTGGAATTAAAATTTAAAAAAAAGCACACATGTGAGAGGTCTTAAAGGTAGAATTAGTTAGTTGTCAAAGCATTTCCAAAAATGTCGCTTAAAAAAGATCGGGCTTGTTCAGATCAACTGCCCACATCCAAACCTGCACCCCTAGTGTTTCCGAATGATATCCACGGGGGGTGGTCTGGGAAAAATATGTTTCACCAAAACTACTGCCACCTATTCATCTCCATCCAATTCAGATCGCATCCACGCCCCCCTCCAGGTAGGCTTCAAACCACCTTTTGATTATTTGAATCATTCCTCGCCATCCTTTTTCATACGCATGCATGCTTGGTCATGTCTTTTTCCACCCGTTCATCCCACCTGTTCGTCAATTCTAATTTGCGACTTAAAAACTTCACCCTAATCCTTGAAAGTCGCTTACAGACAACCAAACACAAATATTTTCAGTTCTACAACCACATAAGACCTAGCCTCTGCACTTAAAACAAAATATTTCTTTATGCTTGACAAACATATTTCATTAATTCACTATTTAACATTACACTATTTAAGGCCAAGAATGAGAGAAAAATCTTGGTTTTGAAAGAGGCTACAGTCGAGGACGAGCCACAACTCACCAAGAAATTCTCCACATTGTTAAAGATGTTGAGATTTTGTGTATTTGGGGTAGCATCGGATGTGCTCTAGCTCCCAAAATTTGTGGAGGGACTAGAGTACACTTGATCTACAAGACCCAGAAAGGGATTTGGGAAATTTCATCGAGTTTGGGAGATATTTAATTAATTAATTAATTATTTTAATGTATTTCCTAAGTCTAAACTTAGGAAAATTAAATAATTAAAGTTAATTAAATTAAACATGTGATGGAATTGTCTTAAGTCACATGGATCAAGCTTTATTTTAATCTAATCCATTGATTCAAGATTTGATCATGGTTATTGGTTGCCCAACGAGAAAAGTATAAAGGAAAGGCTTGGGATCATTTGTACACACATAGAGGCAGAGCACTGAAGCTAAGCTAAGATTCTAGGGTAGGGTTTGCTAAGAATTCTCAGAAGTGTTTCAGCTGCAGGGAGGGGAGTTTAGAAAAAGGGGATGATCTGATCTCAGTGTTTAGAATGAGCAAGAGACAGAGAGTAGATTCATAAAGGCAGTGCAAAGAAGCAGGGGCATCAACAACAAGAGGGCAGTAGTTGCGCAGTGCAGGGGAAACTTCAGCTACGGAGGTGTTGTGCAATCTCTCCTAGGGCATCGTAAGGCAGTTGGAAACCCTCAGAGGTTACGTAGAGACCCTTAGGGGCAGCGTAGGGACTACGTCACCCAGTCTGGGGTAACGTAGCCCTTTCCAGGCCAGTGCTGAGGGATGCAGGGGCTGCAGAGGCTGAGGCAGGGGCTTCAGGAGCATCGCTGGGGTTTCTAGGGCCAAATTTTGGCTGAGTCCTGTAAATATCATTTGAGGGTGTGGATCAGTTAATTTTTAGCTTCAGAACATTCGATGAGTTGCAGATCTATATTTTCTCTATCGGGTTTTCCAGATCTGGAACCCAGATTTTTTTTTATTCAAAAAATTTTTAATAATAAAACCCTCTAGTAGCTAGCAGACCGGTTTTCCTGCATTTTTTTTTTCTCTGTGGACTACTTGTCTAGAATATCACTGTCACTTTGTCTATGTGTGCATGTACTTTTTCTAGATCTGAATTGGTGAAAGTCTGTTACGTTTTTCTTCGATATTAATCTGAATTCTTCAGTTAATAACTTAATTAAGTAGGAGGAGCATAACCAGAACTAACAGTAGATTTCTGCATAATAGTAACATTCGTAATTTTTCACATGGTATCAGAGAAGAAAAGTTACGAAGAGGGAAGGGTGACGCAGTCTTACGTTGTCTCCCATCAGGACCACACACTTACTACGCAGAGGCAACACTAGGATTGTCTGAAGCCAGCTAGTGCGATGTAGATCTGAAGCTGTCAGATCTAGAAGCACCTGAAACAAAGTTGCAGAACTTCAGAAGGTGCTGTTGGGGTTAAATTTCTGAAGTTTTCATAATTTTTTCCTAAGCACTAGTGACAAAGAGCGGGAGGATATCAACTTCTCAGAGAGTTTATAGCCAAAGAAACTTGCAGATTTATTAGAGGATCAAAGAAAGCTGAATCATTTTTTATTTGGCAGAGTTACAAGAAGGAGAATTAGTTGTCAAAGGGAACAAAAGTTGAATGTTTTGCTAAGGGCCTTGGATCCAGATCTCTGGCAAAGAGAAAGGGAGCTCCGACAAATTTCTAATCAAATGGCTCCTCATGGATTGCGTGATTAGGACAGATTGGATGGATTATCCAACTGTTTAGTTTGGAAGGCTAAGATCCTAATAGTGCATATAATCTAAGAGACCATGCAGAACAAGTTCTGGCCACACCGACTGATGCAGATCTTCTAAGGAAGCATAATGAAGCTGCTGGACATGCCAAGTGTCTGATCATGGATGGAATTAAGGACCATATTGTCCAACAAATAGCTGAAAATAAGACATATAATGATATGTGGAAGACCTTAACTTCCCTATATGAGGGAAAATCCATCCAAAGGAAGATGTTGTTGGAGACTCAGATGCGGTCATTCATGATGACCATGGGAGAAGACATAGAACATTTCCTCTTCATATTACAGTCAATCAAAGACCAATTGACTGCAACAGGTGCTAAGGTGGAAGATGATGTGATGATAAGGACTGCTCTCAATGAAGTCTCATATGAGTGGGAAACCTTTGTCCAAAGTATCGTGGGCAGAGCGGACCTCCCAGATTGGGACAACTTGTGGGAAATTCTACGTCAAGAAGAACTCCGTTGAATCATCAAGAAGCAGTATAGCTCTGGATCGTGCAAAGTGAAGAAGGAAGATGAAGAATATGCAACCTTTGCATCAAAGAGGCAGCAGGGAAAGAAGAAGAAGGATCTATCTAAGATAAATTTCTTCTAGTGTGGTGAATTAGGAAATTTTGCCAATAATTTTCCTCAGAATAAAAAGGACAAGGAAGCTTCTTCATCCAAGGCTGTTGTGGCAGATGACAGGCCAGAAGATGATGCAGCCATGAGCGCTCATGAACCACGAAAGTGGGGTGACATGGATATGTAGAGGAGATACATATGGTGGAAGGATCCTTGAGTAGCTCATCTCTTGGATCACATCCGAGTTATGGGAGCCTTAAGACAGTAGCAGGACAAGTGGAGCAGTGGGTGCATAGATCATGGATGAATCAGAGGTAGATCTAAAGGCTAGAAGGACCAGTGTAGTGAACATGCAACAATAGCGTATAGGCAGCATCAACGTAGGGGCTGATGTGACTTCGAAAACACAAAGAAGAGCTGCTTATATAGAGCAGAGCTACAGTAGTGTGGAGGCTTCAGGAGGACAACATAGTACATCAGCAGCGTGAGAGATTTCAGCACAAGGGCTGATGTGACTTCAGCAGTGCAGAGGGAGTCTGCTTACGCAGTGCAAAGTTGTTGATGTGCATCATCCTTCATATGTCAGCACAGATCAGCAGCCTATGGAGCTTCAGTGATGAGGATGCAACCCAATTGACTTGTTTGTCAAAGATTGGGCAATATATTCAGTTGTTTCTCTCAACAACTGAAGTTGCAGTGCAACAATTAGCAGTGGTGGTGCTATGGGAATCATAGATGCAACAAATTGAGAGGAATCTGTAGTACAAATGTGGAAGTGGCAGTGGCAGTGTCATGGGCAGCAGTACAGAATGGTAGCAGCAGTGCACAATTGAGCAGGCCAAGCATCAACAACACAGAAACCAGTGCCCAAAATCATGTAATGCATGGTGTGATGTATTGCTAGAGCACACTCTGTGCTAAGAGGGAGTGTTGATATTTTGTGTATTTGGGGTATCATCGGATGTGCTCTAACTCCAAAAATTTGTGGAGGGACTAGAGTACACTTGATATACAAGACCCAGAAAGGGATTTGGGAAATTTCATCCTATTCGGGAGATATTTAATTAATCAATTATTTTAATGTATTTCCTAAGTCTAAACTTAGGAAAATTAAATAATTAAAGTTAATTAAATTAAACATGTGATGAAATTGTCTTAAGTCACAATGATCAAGATTTATTTTAATCTTAGCCATTGATTCAAGATCTGGTCATGGTCGTTGGTTTCCCAACAAGAAAAGTATAAAGGAAAGACTTGGGGTCATTTGTACACACACAGAGGCAGAGCACTGAAGCTAAGTTGAGATTCTAGGGCAGGGTTTGCTAAGAATTCTCAGAAGTGTTTCAACTGCAGAGAGGAGAGTTTAGACAAAGGGGATGATCTGATCCCAGTGTCTAGAATGAGAAAGAGACAGAGAGTAGCTTCAGAAAGGCAGCGCAGAGAAGTAGGGGCATCAGCAGCAAGAGGGCAGTAATTACGCAATGCAAGGGCAGCTTCAGGTACACATGTGTTGCGCAGTCTCTCCCCCAGGGTAGCGTAAGGCAGCTGGAAACCCTCAAAGGTTATGCAAAGACCCTTAGGGGAAGCGTAGGGACTGCATCACCCAGTATGGGGTAACGCAGCCCTTTCCAGGCCAGCGCTGAGGGACGCAGGGGCTGCAAAGGCTAACGTAGGGGCTTCAGTGGCAACGCTAGGGTTTATAGGGCCTAATTTTGGATAAGTCCTGTAAATCCGGTTTGAGGGTGTGGATCAGTTAATATCTTGGCTTCAGAACAGTCGGTGATTTGCAAATCTATATTTTCTTTGTCGGTTTTTCAAGATCCAGAACCCATATTTGTTGTATTCAGAAAACTTTTAATAATAAAACCCTCCAGTAGTGTTGGTGAGGTAAATCCCCTCTGCAGACAGAGGTGATCCCACTAGCCCTAGAGTGGTTCTAGCCACAAACGAGACACGCTATGACATCAATTCCTAGTTAAGAATAGACAAAGACTTGGTAGATCACCTACTATAGGTCCTGCGCTATTGTGTCGTCTGGAAGAATGGCTGCCTCTCGTTCCTGATTCGACAGATCATGATCCGCTCGTTCTCACGCCCAGATACCTGCACATACACAAGAAAAGAAGACGATACACAACATACTATTTCGCATTCCTAACTATCAGTCAGTCTAAGAAGACTAAGTTACATGCGTTAAATAAACATAACACATAGATGGAATCAATATCATAGTCGAGTATATTGAATTAAAGAAGGAAGAGTACAACCAGGCTTCGACGTTGCGATCTCCTCCAGCAGGGTTCCAGCGGAGCACGTCTCACAAAGCTCGTCGGGAATTCAGACGAGACTCTCTCTACAGGATCCTCTTTGGTTCGACCTTCTCTATAGTGATTACTCAGCTATAATATCTCTTCTCCAAGTTTAGCTTCTTGGTATATGCTCAGGAAGCTTTTGTAATGGGAGAAGGCTTGTTTATATAGAGGGAGAAGGAGAGGTTAGGATCCCTATAATCATGGGGGGAGTCCTATCCTCTAAGAATGGTCCATCAACCATTTCCTAATGGAATAGATCCATGGCTTATCGAGTTTAACCACTTGCAATGAGTCATTCCTGAGGTGGTTAAAGGCAACTTCTGCCTCCAATTTATTAAGAAACATTCCAAAAAAGGCTGGCGCGGGCTCAACACAGGGACAGAGCGCCAGCTGGCGCAGCCTCTAGTGAAAATATTCTCCATTGGCGCGAGGGGTGAACTGGCTACCCACGCCAATGCCAAAACATAGGTTTTTGAGTGCTTTCTGAGGAAATGTTCAACAGGAAGAATCATGTCCTTATGTAGAAGGATGCAAAGAATGTATTTGCAAAGTTTGACACTGCTCACAGGTCACGGGAAAGACCCTCCAATATGCGGGACGAGGGATTGCAAGGACGGTGACAAAATGTTGTGTAACAAGCAGCCTATAGACCGTTTTCCCGCATTGATTTTTTCCGGGGACTACTTGTCCAGAAAATCACTGTGTCACTTTGTCTATGTGTGCATGTACTTTTTCTAGATCTGAATTGGTGAAAGTCCATTATGTGTTTTGCTTCGATATTAATCTGAATTCTTCAGTTAATAACTTAATTAAGTAGGAGGAGCATAACCGTATCTAGCAGTAGATTTATGCATAATAGTAACATTCAGAATTTTTCACAAAATAAAGAGTATGTATCACTCCTGGATTCAAAGGAGATTTCTAGAGATGGTTGGTATCTATACAGTGGTGCCACATGCCATATTACAAGGGAGTGTGATCTATTTCACCCACTTGGCTAAGTAGCTACTGAATTCTTAGTGAGGTGTGGGATCCACACTGAAGAAACAGTCGATACAAGAGAGGGTTTAATTGTATTTGAGTTAGAATCAACATGGACTATATCCTTTCATCATGTTTTATATGTTCCTTGTCTGAGAGTGAATGTGCTCTCCATTTAAGCCTTGGAGGATCAAGGCTATACAATTGAGTTCAAAGGAGATTCAGTAAAAATATGGCCAGAGGGAGTTGTGTATGTTAAGGAATCCATCATACTGGGGATAAGAGAGGGACAATTGTACCGATTATGGGGTCGACCTCTAGTTTGAGAGGGACATAGAGCTAGTTATGCAACATTTTTGAGGAGGCAGGAGGACCACCTTAGCAGACCCACTTGGTGGGAATGGACCCAGTTGGAAGAGATGGGATACTCAGATGAATTCAACGGAGCTTTAGCTGGTATCCATAGCACATATGAGGTCGATTTTCCAGATTCAAAGGGAGCAGGTTGCTCCAGTTCAGAGAGAGTGGGATTTTGAAAAAAAAATTGATTATACTCTCATTGATAAAAAGTGATATCACTAATATGTTTAACATGTAGCTCCAAACCAATGTTATGCATGTTGGTTTCTTTATTTTTCACTTGAGAATGTCATGGTTACATCAATCCACCTCCCAAGGTGTTTATATCAAGTGTGATCAAATTAGATGTATATATGGTAGCATAATTTTTTTAGCATGGTCACAATTTTTCCAAAGGACATGTTTACAAAACCTTAAAAAGCGAGGAGCCTACTAGTGTTGATATCCTCTCTTACATGAAAATATACATGATTTTTTCCCTTATATTAAATCTGGGTATATAGCTGTAAATGTTGCCATTACAAAAGCATTTAATGACAAGGATACAATGCACATAATTGATTTTCAAATTTCTCATGGAAGCCACCACGTACTAATGATTCAATCATATGAAGAAGGTGGATCACCCTGTATTAGAGTTTACTCAAGGTCAAATAATACACTTATTTGGCCAAGGATTGTCAAATATTATTAAAACTTATCAAGTTCATTTTGAATTTCATGGTCTACCTGTGTTCTGGCCTAATGTTAATGTCGATATGCTTGATATTCAGCATGGGGAAGCGTTGGATGTAAATTTATTTTTACAATTCCATCATATACCTAATTAGAGTACGAGTCCAAGAACCATCAAGATTTGATTTTAGGCTTGTGTCCCATAGAATGATATGCATATTCAAAGAGATTTCACTCACAACTCGTTGTCCAACAATCATAGAGCACTCACATCGATTCTCTTAGAGACATAACGAGTTACCACAACGGGAAATTTTCTATTTCTTTCAAACTTGTCGAATCTCCCTTTACAGTGCAAAATTCCATCACATATATTAAAAATAGAGCTAACTGCTCTTCCTCTTCGAATGAGGAAAAAAACAAGATCGAAATTTAGAATTTCTATCCCTAAATAATCTCTAACCAACTACCACGTATTTGATCAATGGGGTGACAAGGGGAAGGCACTAGCCTCAAACCAATCCACAGATGCTCCTGAGGAAGTGCTTACTGAAGAACAAATTTATATGTCGATTGATCTGATCCAAACAGTCAAGAGGCTTCTCGTAAAATTAAACAAGAGACTCAGTTTTTCAATTATGATTCAGCCATAGATAGAAGATATAAGAGACCAAATAAGAACCGTGATGACCCAAATCTGTCAAAATTGGGTCAGAAACTCATTTAATTATCCCATTTCTTTATTTATGATTTAATTTTCTCATCATAAAATAACTCTCTATTTTACAGGGTTTTTTTGAGGGAGTTTGATCCTCATGGTGAGACTATGGGGGTCGACGTTGGTAGCAATGATGCACTGAACACACTGACCGTTAATGCAACTCTTGAAAAGGGTGACATGCCATTATCTGCACCCACTGAACAAAACACAAAAGGATGTGCAAATGATGCAGACCATGATTCCATCACATCTTGTCAAGCAAGCTTTCCTCCCTCTACTCGTGTTACTAGAATGAGAACAATATCAGTTACATTATTGGTATATGATGATCATGTTCCCATGAAATTAGAAAAGTTTATAGGTATTTAAGAAGTGTTTTACATATTAACTATGATCTAATTGAAATTTACGTATAGAGTGTCATTATTTTCAAGTAATGATAATATCGTTTTGCAGGAAACGATACCTTCTATATGCGCTTGAATGAGGCAGCCTTGAAACTCTTTGGGTGCACCATTCGAACAAGGTGGAATTCACAAAATTCAAAGTTGAAGGAAGAAATTATCAATAGGTTGGTTGGCCTGTTCGAAGATGGTACCTTCAACATAAGTGGAGTTACTGCGAAGGCATGCCTATATTTAAAATATTTGTGAGACCAATAAAGGGTTCATTTGAAAAACAACCCTAAGTATGAGTGCCCTCCAACGATTTCAGAAAGTGAGTGGAAAGCCCTACTAGAAGATGCAAAGGAGAAAAAACTTCGAAAAGAAGGGAAGACACCACCTGAACCAGGAAGGTATAAGGCACTTTTGTTAATGTAATTATGATATTTTCTCATCAATATAGCGACATGTAATTAAGCTTATCAATAATGTAAACATAGGCTCCCAGATACATATAAAGCCATGAAGGCGAGAATAAAAAAACATGGCTAACATCATCTTGGCCCTGGGGGTTACTCAAAACTAGCCGCAAACATTGTAAGTATATATATATATATATATTGCATCAAGATTTAGATTATTAATAGTTTTAATTTAATATTGCAGAAGAAAATAAATTCATGTTGTCATGCAAAATTGAAGGGCGAACAATTCAATAAAACTCCCACGGAGGAAGACCTCAAGCTTGCTTACAAGCACAAATATCAACCCGTTGTTGAACACGGGACAAGCACGGGGTCTTCACGTACTAGTTATGATCCCCCACCTGAGACTGAGGTAAATAAAAGCAACGAAGAGCATTTATAAATTAATACTTGTATACGATCTATTGGTTTTTAATTTTTTCCATAAAGTAATGTGCTTGATTGTGAAAAGCAGGAAAACATTGTAAATACAGATTTCCCAAGCAATTATGGAAGACATGAGCCTAATGACAGTGGAGTGCAAATTGAAACTGATGTTCAACTCGATTCTGGAGGTATCTCATGTGAATAATAATTTTTTTAGTATGGATTAGAATTAGAAATATTTAAATGCAAACAATGTATTAATTATAAATCTTCTTGGTTCTAATCTAGAGCATGTACGGGATGAGGCCAAACAAGAGGAGGAACCTATGGCCACATTCGAAAGTATCCTGCTTCCCTCTACTACCGAAGCAGGTAACAAACACTCTACTGCCTTTTTATTAATAAAACACTTGTATTAATAATTACTATAAATAATAATTTAACATTTTATTCTTATTACAGTTGATGCTTTGTCGCCCTTACAACAACATAGACGTTTCACCAGGTTGGGAGCAAGACATCTTATAGCTAAAGGGGATGACATCCTTGCTTCATATATGAAAAATTGCAAGAAACCAAAGAATAATTTAATGTACTTGTAATTTAATTAGAACAACCTTGTTTCAGATTATGTATAGCATACAGGTTATTATAAATCATACTAAGATCAAATATTTTTTAAACTCTATGAATGAATGAATTTTTACTATATATTTCTTTATTTATGATGTATCTTAATATATTTCTTTCAAATATTTCCTAGTAGATAGATTGGGTACTGGGGAAGTGAGAGTGATGTGAGGGGGGGGGGAGGGGCCATGAGAGCTTCCACCTTCACGTGGTTGGCCCTGTTCAGTATAGAATAAACTAATATTTGACAATATTGGAGTAAAACTCCGAGATCCAACAGAGAAACAACAAGGTCAATGTTCACTTTGTTGCTGCTTCGTAGAGGGGAGGGAGGTTTTCTCCAAGATTAAACTACACCAATAATTTATTCTCGAAACCAAGAGGAGCTCATTCAGGTATTCATGCACTCAAGTTTTTTTAATTATTATTTATTGGTGCAATTAAATTTAATAATTAGTCAAATTTAATCTAAGTTTTCCTCATTGGTATCATGAATATGTGTAGGACAATCTGTGTCGATTTGGATGTTGAAGAGGAACAAATGTCGGAAGAAAATATCTCAAAAAGGTAAAATTACATTTAGCATTCAATTTTTCGTTATTGTTATTAGGAATTTGCTTGGTGGTTCTTATTATTTGAGAAACCTGTGTTTTAGCACTTTTATATATTGTCATGTGTATCCTGTTTCTTATAATTAGAGACATTTTTCCTCTCTATCTATTCATTATTTCCTGGTTTTCAAGCTGAAGTTTGGGAAAATGGAGGAGGCTCCAAGGTATGGTCGTTAACTTTAACAAGTTATTTTCCTTTTGAAGTTCTGGAAAATTTGATTTCAAACTAACTGAGTCTAGACCTTTAATGTAGATGTAGCCCAATTATTGATTATGGTTCGGGCAACAAAAACCGGACAATGTGTAATTGTCACGTGTTTCAATTCAAGAATTCACTCAAATGAAATAATGTACATGGGATGCGAGGTTCAACAATGTTTTGCCATAAGAGGATTGTAATGAAATTCTAAGTAGATTTCATTCCAATCCTCTTTTGGCACAAGATTTCTGAAGCTCGCTTCCCATGTACATTATTTCATTTGAGCGAATTCTTTAATTGAAACACATGACAATTACACATTCTCCAATTTTTGTTGCCTTAACCATAATATGAGCAATTGGGTTACATCTACATTAAAGGTCTAGACTGAGTTAGTTTGAAATCAAATTTTCAAGAACTTCAAAAGGAAAATACCTTGTTAAAGGTAACGACCATTCCTTGGAGCCTCTTCCATTATTTTTCAGTAATAACCTGTCGGATATTCAATGTACATTTAACAAGTGTCGAATATTTGTCGGCCCTCATCAACGAACCAGTGTCGAATATCCATCTCCCATCTGATGCAAAATATTTTCAGATCCATAGCATATTCGTCGAAAGAATAGATATAACGTCGTCTATCCAACGTATACACAAACCGTCGGACCGATAGTTTGGTCTTCGAATGAGAAGTCACAACGTCGGCTAACCGACATATGATGGTTGGATATTCGATAAAAACATCTGACAGATGGATGTCAGGTATTCGACCTTGGTTAAAAATTAAAAAATCTCCTATTCGATGACTATACATTGAAAAAATTCCCGATTAGACGACAATTTATTTGGTATTAAGGACAATGGACATCCGATGCACAGGTCCAACGATTTCCTAGTTGTTGAATATCCAACAAAATCCCACCGACAATATCTATGTATCGGGTTCATCGGATAGTAGACGAAGTTGAGTCGTATAACTAACGAAGTGACTTTGGATTTTGGCCCCATTCGTACTAGTGATAGTCTTCAGCGTCCTAGCACTGCTAATGTGCCTCCATAATCCTCTGCACCAACTAAATCTAGTCATCTTGTTACTGTCATTAAGGGCTCACGTAGCTTGCATGTGATCCAAGATTTTTGGCACCTCAAGGATCTTGCCCCTCCACCACCATTTGTAGTTCAATCTACAGATCTATGTCACCCCACCTCTTTTCTCTAGGCACATGAGAAATTATAGCCACATCATCATCACTCCCATCATCACCCTTAGTTTTTGCAACCTTTGAATCAAAATCTTCCTTACCCTTCTTCTTATGAGGACAAGTTGTGGCGAAATGTACTAGTTCACCACATCTGAAGCACTTGACCTTTGAAAGGTATTTCTTCTTCTTCCCTCGATTCCCCTGCTATCCCTTAGATGCGACAGCTGCATCTTCCTCCTCCTCTTTCTTAATCTTGATTCCGCCACTGGTACTGCCCGCCTTGGTTATCCTCCTATTCTCTTCTTGTCGAAGAGCCGCCCACATATCTTCCTAATTTGGAAGTGTCACTCTGCCCAAAATTCCTTGGAAAAAGGTATCCCACTCTTTAAATACTGCATTCAGGGTTGTCTTGACCAATAGACCCTCATCAGGAGTGCCCCCCATGGCAGCCAGCTGATCACGAATCACCTAGAATCTAATTAGGAAGGGGTCAATTTCCTCTCCCTTATGCATCTGAAACAATCGAAGTTGATTCTCCATAAGAATTATCCTTTGGATAGAAGTCTCCTGACACATTGAGGTTAGCGTCATCCACATCTCATTTGTTTTATTATTTTCAACAATGTGTGGGACCACATGATCCTTGACCCCGTCCATAATCAAGTGCTTGGCCCTTGCTTGCGCTTCCTCATACTTCTTCAATGCATCATCATAAAAAGGAACAACTACAGCCTTCTCATCATGATGTTTGATGCGATATTCATCTAGAACTGACAGGATTCTGGCCTTCCAGATGACGAAGTTGGATACTCCATCCAACCTATCTTTATCCCTCAATCCATGTACGACCATCCCTGCTCAAAATATGTTGAAGCGAATGCTCTTCTCCCTTATTCTGTTGCTGCCCTCAGCAAAAGACTCAGATCTGGGTTTCTTGGCGTTAAAAACCCTTTAGAGAATATGCTCCCTCTGACAAGTGATTTCCTTCCCAAAAATCCTCCACCAACTGTTGTCGAATCAACCCTCTCCAATCACTCCACTGATCAGATCTCATAATTCTTGGTGAGAAAGTCTGCTGAGGAACTACTTCCCCTTACTTTATCACACCTTGCTAGACACTGTTCTGCATCGACAGAAATAATGCCCCACCAGTAACTTCCGAAGAACAAAGATGCACTTCCAGCCACAACAACTAGAAGGAGGAAGACCCGAACCCTCTATGTTGGTTCTGTCTCACTTCCTCTCGGACTGCGTCACCCTTCTGGGTCTGCGTAAGCCTCTCCGTCAGCTCTATGTGAGCTAGACTAGCTCTACGTCACCCCTCTTGGGCCTGCGCTGTCCCTCTATGCTGTCTCTTCCTGGATCTGCACTGTCACTAGGGACAATCGCCTTCCTGCAGCAAAACTTCATCTCTTCGTCGATGGCTTCATCTCTCCCTAATCTGAAATAGCTCTGATACCATGTGAAAATTTCTGAATCTACTAAACATAAATCCTACAACAATAATCTGATTTACTTCTCCTACTTGTTTTATTAACTTAACAAGTTATTTTTTCTGAATAATACAAGAAAAACATCAAAGTAAATACACTGCTGCCTACACAAATATACAGATCAAGAACTGAAGAATTAAGCACATTCGAAAAAGGACACACAATATTTTTCGGACAAATGTCCCCGAAAAAACCCAATGCAGGAAAGCCAGTGCAACATCTCTTGAGGGTTTTATGATTATGCAAATTTTTGAATGCAAACTAGGGTACCAGTAGTGGTTTTCCCAACAGAGAAAATCCTGACATAAGTACCTCTATCTCTGGAGACATATTATGGATGATTCGACTCATAATGAAGAACCCCAAAGGTGCCTACACAACCCCCAACAAGCTCTGCGCTGAGACTATGTCACCCTTCAGTGTGGATCATCACCCTTTCTGATCTGCTGAATACAAGCCCGATCTGGCCCATTGAAACCCCAACACTACCCCTTCTGGCTCTACATGAGCCTACCTAGGCATGCATCACCTTTGTTGGGCCTGCGTCACGCCTCATATGTCTGCGTTGCTCCTTTGGTGATGATATGCCTCTCCGTTATTGTATTCTTGACCTTGGATCAGAAATCCCGCTTGTGAACTTCCCTTTGCTGCACTGCAAGCTCACTCAAAAATTCTCAACAAACCATGCTCCATAATTTTGACTTAGCTCAAGTGTTGCCACTTTGTGTGTCTTCTCCAACTGATGCCAAGCCTTCCTTTAATACTTTTCCAGTTGACGAGTCAACGATTGTGATCTAATCTCTAATCGATGGCTAAGATTAGAAAAGACTTAATCCTTGTCACTTAGAACGTTCTCACTCACATGTTTAAATTAATTCACTTTAATTATTTAATTTCCCTAACTTAGACTTAGGGTCTCCATTAAAATAATTAATTATCTGAATAAATTAAGCTCTGGGTGGAATTTATCCAAACGATTTATGGGTCTTGGAGACCTCATTTGTTCTAACCCTTCCAAAACGTTTTGGAGCTAGAGCACATCTGATGCTACACAAAAAAATAAATAGAAATATCACAAAGAAGATAAAGAAGATAAGGAAGGCTGAAATATGAAAGCAATGATTTCTTCTTGAAGCTAGGGTTTGTGGATGATTTGCCTTAATATATCTCTTGTTTTTGGTCTCTTGTTGATGAATCTGTTGGAAGGAAGGAAGTTTTGGCTTGGCATCTAGAGGTGGAATTTTTTTTCTCATTTGATCTAATTCAATAAGAAGAGATTTTCTTGGGTTTTCCCCTTGGAGGAGTTTTCCCCTGGCATGGAGCTTATATCTTGTGTTCTATTTTCTTTTGTGAACTTCATGTTTCATGGTAATTTCTTAATGAAGAAAGAAAAAATAATAATAATAATGCTGAAAAAATCACAAGTAATTATCGTGTAAAGGAAATCTAAGATCAAATTAAAATCCTCCTGATTTCCAGGAGGAGGATGCCTCGAAGGAGAGTCTAGATGTAGCTCAATATAGGATTATTAAAATATTTATCCCTCTAATTGTCAATGGTTTGAGGGATAGATCACAACTCAATCTCTTCACAATAACTTCTATATTGCTCCATATATGATTGGAATATGGGAAACTATTGAAGAGGTGCTCCACATTTTCAGTGTCTTGAAGGAAAAAAGAATAGTGGGAGGGGTACATATTCTTGTATTTCTAAATTTTATCCCAGGTTAAGGTTTTCCATTGAATTAGGAGCCATAAGAAGATGGAAACTTTCGACCATAGATTTATTTTCCAGATGCAACTCCAGACGGAATCTTTTGGCAATTATTTGAAACTAGCTTCTAGACTATAAGCCTCATGGATGGAAAAGGAATTGCTTGGTCTATAACCCCACCATATTTTATCATCTAAGTTGGATATTGGAATAAGTCTCTCTGAAGCTCATGCCAAAATTTTAATCAAGTCTCCTCCCTAGGCTTGGCGTCATTCCCTTGGAAATACACATTGTCTCCATTAGAGTTAGAGGAATCTCAATAGTCTTGGACTTTATGAAGGCCTTAGGAAGTCATGTGGAGGCATATATCCATTAATTCATTTGAGTCCTGGAATTTTGGGAGTTGTTTCTCACAATCATCCTAAAAATGGTTATTTGTCCATCAAAAATTTCCCAAAAGTAATGCTTTTGTATCAAATGCATTTCTTTTTTTGCTAGATTCCAAATGAAGGAGTCTGCTTAGGAGAAGGGAATTCTTATGAGCTAGCTATTAGGAATCTACTTTTCATATTTTCTCATCTAGAAATGTTTCCAAAGGTCTTAACCTCCTTGGAGAAAACGCAACAAGATCTTGGCTCCTAGAACTATAACTAAAGTTGAAGGATCTCTTAGCCCTAGACCTCCCTTCAGTTTGGGTATGTAGATCTTATCACAAACTACGAGTGCCCATTTTTCCCCAATTTTACTCCTCCTCATAGGAAATACTGCTATAGGATCTTGATTGAGTTAAGGATGCATAAGGGATCCATCAGAGCAGAACTGTAGAATTGACTTGAGGAGTTCAAGTCAATTCAATTTGTTATATTGTAATTTTGTTTTTATCAGTAAAATTATAAATAAATTTTTTGATAAGAAAATCATAAAATACATGACATTAAAATAAATTTAAATAATAATGATTCATATAAATGTAATGACCATGATTTTCCAAAATATATATAAAAAAATTCATAGTGACTGGTGAATCGGTAACTTTGAAGGACTGGGAAGACCAAGGATCCAAAAATGTTCTCGGAAAGACCTATGATCAAATCACAATAGCTGCCACTATTTTCCTACCCATTCAGGCGTTGTTCAAATTAACTACCACTTGTGTTATTTTCCTTTGACATTTCAAAACATATAATTAATAAATATAAAAAAAAGTTTATAAACATATAATTATTATTATCCAATTTTAATGCCACGGCCAAGCCAGACACCAAATTGGTGTATGAGACCCCCTTGTTTGTAGGAAAAGGGACCCACCTCAGCGCACCAATTTGACTGCTAAATCTATGAAGGCATACATACTATACCCCCTTGTGGTTTTGAACCTATGACCTCTTAGGAGGAAACACACACTCTTAACCATTAGACCCACTCAAACTATATATATATATATATATATATATATATATATATATAGAGAGAGAGAGAGAGAGAGAGAGTACCATAATAATAATTCATTTTACTACTTAATTTAAAATAATAATTGATATGTGTAATCATTATATTTTACAACTTCATATTTAAATTTAATTAATAAATATATTGAAAAAACTTAAATATATAAAAAAAAAAATAAAAAATTTTTGAGGTCAGTTATATATATGAAGTTAGACACTTTGCATTACGTCAAATGAGGATTACATAGACCAAAAAATTTATGCTATTGATTTGCTAAAAGGAAAACCATACTAGTAACATAAGTTCAGATGCTTGAGATGGTTAAGACCTCATCTAACTAGAGCATCATGTAAACAAAAACTTATAAAAACAGGTTATTTGTGTTAGACCTTGACATTCATTGACATGAGAGGACAAAAATGACTGCTTGTGCTGCAAACAAAAAAAATAGCGAGTTAGAACTACTACTGGGAAGAATATCCAAGCATCTGCCTTGGTTGGTCTTTATCCTCATATGAGGAGAAGGAGATGTTAGTTTATCTCCTAACTAGAATGTTAGTTTGCGGTTTATCCTATCAATTTTTTCCTCTAGCTCTGTCAATATGATGGACTTTTATTGTTGAGTCCTCCTATACCTCTCTATGTCGCCTGCAATATTCAAATGACGTTTAACCTTGTATTGAATTCGTGCCATGATTGATGAAGTGATGAGAGAAACAAACCCTTTTATACGAGCTAACATCATATCAAGGCGGAGAAGGAGGGAGGAGAGAATGCTCACTCCTGGGCATTCTCCTCACATTATATATATATATATATATATATATATATATATATATATATATATATATATATATATATATATAATCAATGTTTTAATTAAATTAAAATAATAATTTTACAATATAGAAATGTAAAATTTATATACATATTAATAATAATAATATTATTATTATTATTATTATTGCTTGTACATTTTAGAGTTTTGTATGGGGGAGATATAATGGTGCTTTAGATTTAGAGATACTTACATGTATAGACATATTTATTTTGGAATAGAGATTTCATAATTTTAATTGATGGTAGGGATTAGTAACCTTCACAAAATATTCTAGAATATTTTTATAATAGTCAGAAATCAAAGGTTGAGATTTACAATATTATTAAGAACTAGCATAGATCTATCTTAAAAACGGATCTACCAAGCTTTTACAGATTAAATTTCTCTATAAAACTTTCCTAAGTTTTGCACTCAAAATGAGATTTGCATTTTGAGAAGTTTGATGCCTCTGTTAAGATTAATATATACTAACAATAAAGATTCTAAAATAACTTTATAGAAGAATACAATTTACTCAAAATAATTATAAATTTTAAAAATTGAATTGTACTTATACAAATCTCAAAATAATTCAAGCAATTTTCATGGAAGTTGATCAATTTTACACACACAAACACCATTTTAAAAATTGTTAAAGTGATTAGGTTAGAATTTAGCTTTAATTGATTATAGCTACATCATAGTAACAATCAAATTTTCAAACTTCGTAAAACCATCCTAGATTCATTTTAAATCTGGATCTGTAAAGTGCTAAAAGGGATCAAGTCCGAAGTTAATATGGATCTAAGCTTGCACACTTGTATTTCATAATGGAACTCCTCAAGCTTTTAAATAGGATTCATCATAACAAATACCATGAGCTTGTAAACCACCATTAATAAACCCATGAAATGACTAACTCAAATTTATCTTAATAATTATTATTTTTTAATTGTAATTTTATTTTGAATATTTGACCGAATAAACATAACATAATGTTATGTTACATTGTAGAGCGCTCTCAACGAAATAAGTTTTAATGACTTAAAATTTATTTATTATATATATAGAACATTTTGATTATAAAATAATTATTTATATAGTTATTTATCTTATTTCTAATAAAATATTATATTAATAAAGTAAAAGGTGCACTTTTTTAAATATAAACATAATACACATACACACATACATATATATGTGTGTGTGTGTGTTTGTGTGTGGTTAATGAGTCATGTTTAATACACACACACACACACACACATATATATATGGGGTATGTGTATATGTATGGTTAATGAGTCATGTTTCAAACAATGGTTTGATGGGCTTAAGAATAGTAAAACCCTTCCTTTCTACATATGTTGGCGAATATGGAATGGCTGAAATTCCAAAAAAAATTAGAACAAACCATTCAATATTGTCCATGTTGGAATGACCATAAGTGCCTATGTTGTGGAAAATAAAATCCTCCCTGCAATCAAGCCTCCTAGGATCTCTGTTTATTTGGATTCCCCAAGTCCTTTCCCAAATACTCATTTTGATGGGGCTTCACAAGATGCAAACTGTGGATGTAGGGTTGTGATAAAAAATCCACATAAGACTTTTGGATTTTTTGTTGGAATGTTCGTGGTGGTACAAACAACAAGGCAAAGCTTATTTCCCTTTGGGGAGCCCTATGTCGTGCCAAGTGGTTGAAGCTTAATGTGGTACACATATATGGCGATTCACAAGTCACGACCAATTGGATCAACAACCAAACATCCTTTGATCCAGGGGGCTCCAGAAAGGCTAAAAAACCAAAGGTGGCTCGGGATATGCCCAAAAATTAAAGTCTTCAGATTTCATTGAAACCAAGACCAGAACATAGAGCTATTCATCCTGATTCCAAGGATGTAAATGCCACTCAAATCCAATTTCACATGCTCAAGATATTCACAGTCAAAGTTTTGGTCAACTTGGCCGCACTAGCTAAATTAGCCAAGTGCTAACTAATTTTGGAGACTCGCCAAATCAGGAGGTTCAACTAAATTTGGCAGAAGCTTCTAAATTTGGCAACTGTTAACGGAACAAAAGTTTGGCACTATGCGGTGGTCAGAACTGACAAAATTGTCGCCTACTTAATTTTGCAATTACCCCTAAAATCCAATGAGAGGTTTTTGAATGGTATATATATATATATAAGGGTGGCAGGCCACTAACCCCGCCAACCTTCCCACCATTTATGTATCACATATATATTGAACAACCATAATGGTCGACCATTACAATGACCATATTTTATGTTAGGTCGGCAGGACTTAACCCGCCCCGCCAACCTTCCCACCATTTATGTATCACATATATATTGAACAACCATAATGGTCGACCATTACAATGACCATATTTTATGTTAGGTTGGCAGGACTTAACCCGCACCGGTCAGGGGTCGACCCACCAACTAGAGACCCACTTGAAAACACAAAACAAACTGTCGTTAAAACTATATGCCACATATGGCTCAAGCGGGTATTGAACACAAAACCCTTGTGGTTGACAACGAATTTACACCTTCCTGCTGGCCATTGTGCCAAGTGGGCACCCAATTGAAATCTCTACCACGTGAATTATATTTAAGTCATGACCAATTGTGCGACGAGGGGAAGAACGAAGGTCGAGGGGACTGTGGAACTAGGAGCAGAGGGGAACCGCGCCCAGACGAGGCATACTTTTTAAGAGAGAATATTCCAGAGGTGGTCGCTTCATTAGTTGCAACTAATGAATATTCCTTTTACTAATGAAGCAACCTCCCCACCGTTTACACCGAGCCCAAAGATGTAACCCACACTGGGTGAACTCTGTTATCATATTGTTTGTTTATAGTTGTTCATTATTATTGTTTCTTGTTTCATGTTGATGGTTTGTTGAAGTTGTTTAGATTATGCATTTCTCGTGATTTCACAAGAAAATGTAAGTGTAAGTAAAAGGTCATGTATGATGGGGAATTATGTTTGAAAGCACTCACAAAAATTTCCCTGATCATCATTTTCTCCTCCCCTTATGGGAAACTGGCTGCGTCAGATTCTCATGTTAAAAGGAGGCTTCCAGTCAGTAAGTTTCTCCCATATTAATCGTGAACTTAACTGAGCTACTCACAATCTCTTAAAGAAAGGTCTAAGTTTATATCCAAAACACATCATCTTCCAATTATTTAGAGTAGGTGTTTTGTTGACCTCGGGCCAATTACCTCTAGGATGATACTAACGCATTTTATAAACTAGGCTAGGGGAGATATTTTTTTGAATGGAGTTATATATTGTGCCCATCGCTAATCTATTATTGGCAAGTTCTTCATTTCATTGCCTTTTTTTTTTTTACATTTTACTTTTATCTATAATGCTTCAATTATTATTTCACAAATATAATGTTGATTTGATAAAACAATTAATCATACATTTTTATTTTTGTTTTAGTTGTATTTATGCGAAAGTATGAATTCTATAGACAACAAAAAAAATTGCTGCTAATCAACAATAAACTATGTAAACTTTGATATAATAATTAATCAAAATACATTTTTTCCTTGATCATAAATATATAACCATGAAATATATAGTTAATTGAAGTAAAAGTTAATATAAATATAAAATTACATCTAAAATGAAAAACTAATATCAATATAAGATTATATCTAAATCTATCATATAATGATATAACTTATTAATATAAATAATAATGCAATAAAATTAAATTAAAAATATTAATATCAAAATAATAAAAACATTCATTTAATTTTTTTACAAACTTTCAATTAATACACGTAACCTAATTTTTTAATTTACCAGAAATAATACCTTATAAATTATTAATATACTCAAAATAACTAATGCAATGATTGAGTTCAGTTGAAATGTTGCATCAAACAGATTGGACGCTAATGCAATGATTGAGTACAGTTGAAATGTTGCATCCAACAGATTGGATAGCGTCCACGAGAATTTACATTTTTAGAGCGCACAAATTCAATCAAAACTCCAACCAACCACCTTCCTTCTTCATTTCGACAAATAAATTATGATTTCAAAAAAATTATACTTTTTGAAAAAATAGAGGCGAGATCTCGCTGTCCGCCAACCATGGAAGATCGTAGGTCTGTTTCACTTTATGCTGCTATGCCAGCTAATTTTCAGGTGAAAACATCCCAATTCTGATCTCAATTCTATGCACATTTCTTTATTTCAGGTTGTTTATTTTACCAGCAATTCTGCAACTACAGGAAAAAGTTGTGACAAGATCTTTCGAATTGCAGTCTGTCTGTTTGGAGAAAATTTCGAAATTCCTGCGTACCACGCGTCTCAACAATAACGCCGAGGGATAATAACGGTATGCTTCTTTTCACTGTATTTAGATCAAGGCTTATAGTCGGTGGAAGTTTCGTTTTGTTCCAAATGTCCAGAAATGTGTTGCTGGATGTCTTGATTTACGAGTCTTAGAATATCTTTTAGGTGATTAGCATTAAACTGTGATGTTAATTCGTTCAGTACCTGTCCAATTGAGATAAGTTTAATCGTAGACTTATAACTGAATTCTTACTGCAGTGGTATATCTGGCATATTCCTATGATGCGATTTCGTTTCCAATTAATACTCCCTTTTGTCTCTTATTGCTTCTTATTGTTCGTATGCAGTGTAATTGTAACAATGACCATGGAAAGTTTGACTCCCGTGTCTGCGACTGGCTCAAAAATTCTAAATATGCCCTTTAATATGGCGGAGATATAATGACCAGGACTTAATCTCGTGAACTTCTATGCCCTTTAATATAGCGGAGATAAAATGACCAGGACTTAATCTCGTGAACTTCAAAAATTCTAAATATGCCCTTTAATATAGCGGAGATATAATGACCAGGACTTGATCTCGTGAACTTCTATGCCCTTTAATATAGCGGAGATAAAATGACCAGGACTTGATCTCGTGAACTTCTATGCCTTGGAAACAGTTGGGCTTAAAATGATGTTTCGATTCCAATTGACAAAACTTAGCCTCGTGAAATTCTCAAAGATGGAATAAATTGGGTTTCAAATGGTGGTACGATTGGAATATATTGGAGCTAGCATTCCGTGGAGAGCAAAGGTTCAATTAAGAACTAACTCACATCAACTTCGGTGTGAAATAGGACGGTGGAAGAGACC
The DNA here is from genome assembly GCA_034641835.2 of Pinus albicaulis. NCBI lineage: Eukaryota > Viridiplantae > Streptophyta > Pinopsida > Pinales > Pinaceae > Pinus > Pinus albicaulis. Next base: position 606,743,777 of record CM076572.1, read on the forward strand.
TAAAGAAGCTTGGGAAGAAAGGGTATGTACTTTTTGCACTTATAGGGTAATGGAATCAGAAAAAACATTTCATTTTGGAATGTGACGCTTTCAGAGACATCACGGACGGTTACCGCAATATGTTAGCATCAATTCCACAGCATTGTCTTTTCAGTGATGGGACGCATTGTCTTTTCAGTGATGGGACTGTTAGAAGGTTGGGTCAGCTTATCATCAATTTGAGTATGAAAATGATTGAATTACAAAAGGCAAAAAACAAGGAAGTTGGTGGTCCCATAGACTATTTTTAGTCTCGTGGACTTAAAATATCATTCATTCATTCATAAAGGCATACGAAGTGTTTGCAAAGACAATTTTTAGGCGTCAACAATGGGGTTCAAGTGGATCTTGCCAAAATAAACGCAGCAACAATATGCCCAATCCCTAAAAAGCTCGCTAAATTACAAGGATTTCTTTGAATAATTAGGTATTATCACAAATATGTGGGTAATTACGCACGAATAACAACACCTTTGACTAAATTAGAATTGTCGTAGGCAAGGCGGTCTTTATTATGGATGTGAAATGGAGGAAACACACAAGGAAAGGGATGGTTTGTTCACGGTCGAATTAACAATAATGTAGGTCGAAAACACTTACCACGTTAGACAAGTTCGATGTGTGTCTGGATGTCTATCAATATACTAGCTCGGTTACAAGTGTTAAGGTACTTTCTATTGTTACTGGTCCACACTGCCTTCTAGTGGTTTCTTGTCTTTCATCTCTAGAGAGTGGGAGAATAAGAAGAGTTTTTTCAAGCTCCAATGTTACTCTCCTAGCTTCTGGGGATTGCAGAAGAGTCATCGTGGTGGTGTGGAAGTTGTTCTAAAGCTTTATGTTAAGGAGGGTTGGATTAGTTGGTGGGATGTAGCTATCCACATACCAATCCAATTTCTTAGAGGTTTGAACAAAATGGCTGTAAGACGAAGAAGAAAAAAGGAAAAGAATCCTTAGATCCCAACCTATGTGTGTCAGATAGCAGCTTCTCTATTAGAAGTGTTAAGGTGTTTTCTGTTGTCACTCATTAAGATTGCTTTCTCGTGGTGCCTTGCTTTAATGTTTATTGAGAGGAGGAAAAGAAGAAGAGTTGTTGAAGCTCAAGGTTTCCTGTCTACCTTGGAGTCACTGCAGAAGAGTTATCACAGTGGCGTGGCAATTTTCACTGAAGATTTCAGTTGAGGAGAGTTGGATTAGTTAGTGGGATGTTGCTATCTGCATAGCAATCCAATTTCATAGAGGTTTGGGCAAAATGTGGCAAGAAAAATAAGAGTGAAGGAAAAGAATACTTAGATCCTACTTTGTAATAAAGAAAACATTATGGGACACGATTTAATTTAACTCCTTTTTTTTAAAAGAAGTGGTAAGGTTAGAGCACTATTTTTGAAGAGTGGTTGAATACAGAGACCAAGGGGCATGGATAAGGGGTAAACATCCAAGTCGTTGTCCTCTCTATAACATCAACTCCATAGGAATATGTGTCAATGGAAGCTGATAGTTATTATAACCAACTCCTTGTATCAATATAGCTTCAAATCACATACAAAGATGGAAATTTATGTGCATACAACTTGACATCAATCAAATCAATAGAATATGTAAAATCCCCTCTTTCTAGGCAAGCAACTCAACCAATATGCCCAAACCAAAATATCACAACAAATAAATTCAACCAATATAATATATTTGTTTATTAATACCACTGTAAAGTCTATTCTTTCTAAACAAATAACTCAACCATCATACCACAAGAAAAAATACAACAATAAACAAACTCAACCAATATATTTGGATCTATTTTATAAATTTTACGTGGAATTACATGCTGGAGCAGCCTTCTAAGTTACAAAAATAGTTTTTTGGAAGCCCGTAAACAACTATGGCTAATGGCACAATTCGTTGGGCAAATAGATGATGATGACAGTGCTGAAATTTCCCCTTACACTATTGTAAATTACTATACTGGAGCAGATTTGATGGCTGGTTTGAACCTCCCTTTTGAAGCTCACGACCTAGCAAATGATGGCTCAAACTCCTAAGAAAAGTACGAATTTCACATGGAAAATACAACCTTTCAAAATCCCACAATCTCTAGCTATAACCACGACCTTGCAATGAGATGAATCTTTAGCAATAAATACTTGTGAAAGGTTTGAGTGATCCTTCTTTTTTATCAACTAGGGTGGATTTGTTTCACCATCGAAACCAATTCACTCAAAGGTTTCACCCTTAGCACTCCAAATCCACAAGAGCTCTCCAAATCGATCTGAGGAAACGATTATGCATGCCTAAAGAGTTACCTCCAATCTCTCTTTTATTATCATAATACCACGGATCTCTCTTTTATTATTATTATTATTGGCTTGGAGTGATCATTCAAGAGGATCATTATAGTCCTCCCTTCCTGAGATTGCTTGCCCTTAAGTAATTGCAAACTAGGATGTCAGAAAATTTGCTTTCTTTCCCACGTAGCATCCTCTACTGGCAAGTCTTTCCACTTGATAAGATACTCTCTGATTACTTTTCTCCTCAATTTCCTTTCCCCGACTTCCAAAATATCCTCAGGAATCATTACCAGCTTCCTCTCCTTGTCCAGTGGGGGTAACTCTAATGAAGTAATAACTTGTTGCCCCAATTCCTTCTCGAGGCATGAAACATGAAATAAATTATGAATATTACTCCTCTTTGGCAGCTTAAGCTCACAAGCTACCTCCCCAACTCTCCTAATTACTCTATAGGGACCATAAAAGTGTGGTTTCAACTTTTCAGTACCACTTTTCTTCGGAGAAGATAGTTTGTATGGCTACAACCTCAAGAGAACCAAGTTTCCTACCTCAAAGCAACGCTCAACCTTCTGCCTGCCTGCATACATGTTATTTTTCTTTTGTGTAACCTACAAGTTTTCCTTAAGTTTCTTAAGGATATCTTGGCTTTCCTGTATACAATATTTGGCTTTGGGAGCCCTGTTATCCCCAAATGCCAAATCCACAAATGAAAGAGCATCATAGTCATACAATGCTCGGAATGGGGTCATACCAATGGACATGTGGTAAGTGGTGTTGTAGCAATGTCCTTCTAGATGCAACCACTTAATCCAAGCCTTCTGTTGTCCTAACACATAGTTACGCTGATACCCTCAGTCCATTTGTTCACAATGTCTGTCTGGCCATCCATCTGAGGGTGATAACTGGTACTAGGAGTTAACTTGGTGCTAGCCAATTTGAACAACTCTTTCCAATATGCACCGAGAAACCTGTTGTCTTGATCATTGATAATGTTCTTAGGTATCCCATGGAGCCTAAACACCTCCCTAAAAAACAACTCTACCGCCTATTCTGCCTTATACTTTGATGAAATTGTGAAGAAATATGCGAATTTGTTCAACTGATCAACGACTACACAAATGAAATTTCGGTCTTGCACCTTCGGTAGAAATATGATGAAATCCATCGGTACACTCTCCCAATTCTATTTTGGATTGGGAAAGGCTGCAATAAGCCTACACGATGAGCATGCTCTGACTTGTTTTGTTGATAACTCACACATTCCCTTGCATGTCACAACACATCATCCTTGAGGCCCTTCAATGAGAACCTCTCTCTATTCTGCCTGTAAATTTTGAAGTATCCATGGTACCTTACCAAAGATGTGTCATGAGTAGCCCTCATAATATTCTCCTTATGTGTGGACTCAAGGACTAAATATATTCTATCCTTGTAGAAAATAAAGTCTTCCACCACTCTGTACCTGTAATCTTGAATGTGACCATCCATCAACTCACAAGCAAACTTATTCTTCAAATATTTCACCAGCAGGTGTGATTTCCAATCAATTGAAATCTCCATAGGGGAACATGTTGTCGATTTTATGGAAAGGGCATCAACAAAAATATTTTTCTTTCGTTTCATATACTCAATGTCAAAAACATAAACTTGTAACTTGCTTAGCCATTTCTACTGCCTTTCATTGAGGTCCTTTCGTTCCAGGAAATATCGCAAATTGTTATGGTCAATCCTAACCACAAATCTGCCACAGATCAAACATTGTCTAAACTTTGCTAAAGCATGCATAATGGCGAGCATATCCTTGTCGTAGATGGAGTAGAACCTCTTCGGTTCCTTGAGCTCTGGACTCTCAAACACTATCGAATGTCTATTCTGCATCAAGACAACTCCTAGCTTTCTCGAAGCATCACACTCAAGCACAAAGGGTTGAGTGTGTTAGCCACCTATAAAATTTGTCATAGCAAAAGGTGGCTAAGACTTTTTGAGCCTTCAAGGAACAAATTTTATTACTAAAAAGTGTTGGCTCTTGAAGACTCTTGAAGGCCTCATGCCTCTCCTCTGTCCAAATCTTCACTGCTGTTCCCTTTTTTATATACTCAGAATTTCTGTTGTTTCCATAAAAGAAAATACTGCTACAAAATCATCATTTTTAGCCTCCCTCCACTCAAAACTAACCTTCATTTTTCTCTCCTTTTTTCTCCATAAAACTCCTCTATTTTCATGATCCCTCTTCTTCCCTTCATGAAAATCATTTTTACAAGGTTAAGAACTCACTTTTTAGCCTTAGCGAAACCCTCAAATTCCTTTGAAAACCCATTGAAAATCTATAAAAAATGCATTTTTTGCATAAAGGCTTAAGCCCCCTTGGGATAGGTCTTAAAACCACTTCCCCTCCACGTGCCCACACCCTATAACCAGGTGCTAGACCCACGAAGTGCTTATCGCATCGCAAAGTCTGAGTGTGCAAGTCTTTTTGCCATGTTTAAAAAGTTCCGATGCGATTAAGCCCATGTACATACCCCCCGATCGTATTATCGTTTCATGTAACCCGTGGGCCCGCCATCGGGCGCTAAATCATTGAGATTATTCATTCCCTGTGGTCTCTTTCCTTTGTTAAAACATTTACCCACTTACCCAAAGTTTTGATCTGATGCGCCAAAGTCAAGTTTTTAATATAAAAATGGTTAGATCAAAAAGACCTGAAGCGCAATCGCATCGAAATAATCTACAATGGGTTGATTGAAAGACCCACATCAAACTTTTCGATGCGATTGGGTCCCATATATATCAACCCCGCCCCCGCCGCTTTCCATTCATATAACCTACGCCCGGGACTAAGAGTTTAAGTCCTGAGGCGCCTATCGCATCGGAAACTTCTGCGAAGACTCTTCCAATTGCTCCCCTTTGAAACCCTCGATTGCGATGCCACGATTGCACCATCGCATCGACCCACCTCCAATTGTCGATCCCCGATTGACTGTCCGCCGTTGATCTTTCCCCCGCCTTCCGTGATCCAACGGTCCTCATTTGCTCCGATCATTAACCTTTACCCCACCAATTGCAACCTCCCAACGCATCTCCCACCGTCGATCTGATCTGCAAATCGATGGTCAACGCTCAATCACATCGCAAGTTTCATCGGGTGCGTTTGTTTGTTCCTCCCAATCGGCCATCCCTCCGATCCATTTTCCACCGTTGATCTGATCCTTAGATCAACGGCCTGCGCTATATCACATCACAAGTTTTTTTGCCCAGCGCTTTAAGCATTGTTTCTCCGCCGATTGCGATCCTCCGATTGGATCTAGGCCGTCCATGTGTCTAGATCAGACGGTCCCTGATCATTCCGTCTTATTCTTCCCTCTGCTCTCCTTTTTTCCTTCTCTTGGTTTATCTCCACCGTTGGATGCTGCCATCCAACGGCTACGCTCCTCCCCACATCCTCTGCAGCAGTTAAACCCACAACGCAGGATTTCTTAATTTTTTTTGTGTTTTGCAGGTGTTTCAATGGTTTTTCCATTATAAATGAAGAAAATCCGAGGGCTGGGAATGACGATTCTCATGCCTTCGATTCATTAAAAGAGAAGCCATCCACGGGTTGATTCTCCACGTTTCGTCATTGTTTCATGAGGCATTGATGCCATATGAGCCCTGCGCGGCCTGCACATCAACAAGACACAATAATGCATAAAAGAAACAAAGAGTATCAGTGTTTGAAGATTTCCTAGCACAGTTTGAAGGATTAAGGCATACATTCAGCAAATCAAAAGCCTAATTCCACGGATTAAAGTGTCATAAAGACCGGAAGACACAGGATAAGCCTGATCAGAACTAAAACACATATCTCAAGTAACTTAAATGTGTTTTGGGAAAAAACAAAGACAACTGTCGGTCCGAGAAAGATTCCACCGCCCCAAGCAGAGACTAATAGAACCCTCTCTAGCTCCTAAAGGCACCTGTAGCCTCACAGTAATCAAAGAAGGCTTAGTCATTATCTAAAACAAGAGGTGTTTGTCCGAAGACAGCTGAACAATTAATACAAATCAAAGATCTTATCTCTAATTGTCGGCAAAATTATTTTAAAGATTAAGAACAGCCCAGAAACAAATCTTTTCGATCATTAGGCCTCGGGGAGCAGAAAAAGAGTTACTTAAACATGACACAGAGCCTCAAAAGTCAACAAAGGCTCTCATCGAGCTTAATTCATAAATGTACATCAATTTAATACATACAAGTCATCTGTAAATTACTTCATCGAGCCCCTCAAAGGTCGAGGAGTCATTAATCTGTATTAATTGACCCAGGAGAACTTTTATCAGATCCCACCTCCTCATTCTATAAATACTTCTATAGAAGATGAGCAAATGTTGGTCTCTGGACATCTGAATGCATGTAATTGTTTCTGAAGCTACTGATGCCCTATTTGCGACTTGAAGATACATAAGCTGATATGAGAAGTTCGAAGTTGTAGAGACCCACCGGGCTTGCTGATTGTAACTGGTTTGAACATCTAATACAAGCTGTTGATTTATGGGATCCTGATTTGTGTCAATGGTGATGTGTTCCTCACTGTCAATTGTTATTTTCTTTAAAATTTTTCACTCTGTCCACTTTCTTTGATAAAGAGCAGCAAACATAGAGCTAGGATTTACTCTCAACAGTACCCTAGTCTTACTGAAAGCTTTATTTCTATGTTTTCTTCATTCGAACGTTCTCTTTGAAGAGTATATTAAAGCAGGTTGGTTTCAAAGCACTTGCCTGATCTAAATTTCTCTTTATGACTGTTATCTGTGTTTTTATTATAGAATATGCTGAAAGCAGGCTAGTTTGAAAGCACTCACCTGATCTTAAGCTATTCCAACTGTTTTAAAAAATGTTTTCCAACTAAAAGTACTTCAATGCAGGCTGGTTTAAAAGCACTTACCTGATCTCAGAATACTTTTATGTTTTTCCTTAAGTACATGCCGAAAGAAAAATAGTTTGAAAGCACTTATTTGATCTTAGACTGTTCATTGTTCTTCATTTGTTTGTTTCTCCATTTCCTATTTGTTTCATTCCATAAATCACTTTAAGAGATCTTTTGACATAAGTGACTTGCTCCATAGATCCTTCTTGAACCTTGTTGTCCAATTAAAATCCTCCTATGACTCCATAGCCCAATGGGTTAAAACTATCTTTTCCTTTTCTGTCAGCCGAATCATCCCTTCATTTGCATACATCTTCACCCTTTATGTTGAACTGCCTTCACCTTCATCATGTCTTGCCCAACCAAAACAAACAAACCAAACCCCTGCTCTTCATAACTAGCCTAATATCACATTTCAGGTTTTAAATATTACATCTTTTAACTCATTCATAGAGAGATCCCTCTCTGGATTCAGGAGGGCTAGATCCTTGAATCCCGAAGCGGTTTGATGTTGTCTTATCTTTTGGTTTCGCCAATCTGGCCAAAACATAGTAACCCCAACATAATGGCGACTCCACTGGGGACTTTTTGAGTTCATAGTTTGGTCTTGTGTCCCATTTTCATTGCCAACATAATGGCGACTCCACTGGGGAATTTGAGACTTTTTCATTTTAAATACTGCTAAGACTCAGAGTACCCATGATCTCTTTAGATTGGTATATGGTGGTGGACCATTAAACATTTTACCTCCTTAGGAGTTAAACATCTTCCCCCTGGTGACTCCACACTCCACGATCCTCAACAGACCTTAAGACTCCACTGAGAAGAACCCTTAACATTTTAATATCATTCGAACTCAGTTAGAGGACTGTAGGATTTAAAATTTGTGTAAACAGACTAGTTAACCTCTCAAAGACTGTCATACCTGGTTGAACTTTTCCTGTTTATCTGGGTCTGAAAAAACACAGCATAGTGGCCCCTAGAAAGATTCACACTAGAGCCCATCCTGACCCTAACCCACCTGAGATGGTAGATAACCCAGAAATGATCCTTAGGAAGTCTCCTAAGATAAAATTATCAGCTGTTTTCAGATCACCCTTGAGAGCTAATTCAGTTCCTGAAAATCTTGCAGCTCCACAAGAAACACATGGTGGTGGAACCATAAAACATTTTACCTCCTTACGAGCTAAAAATTGTCCACCTAGCGACTCCACACTCTGAAACTCCTAGAAGACCAAATGACTCCACTGGTAGAAGACTCTGAACTGATTGACCAGACACAGTGACCTCTTTCCCTTGGGATAGGTCTTAAAACCACTTCCCCTCCATGTGCCCGCACCCTAGAACCAGGTGCTAGACCCAGGAAGTGCTTATCGCATCGCAAAGTCTGAGTGCGCAAGTCTTTTTGCCATGTTTAAAAAGTTCCGATGCGATTAAGCCCATGTACATACCCCCCGATCGTATTATCGTTTCATGTAACCCGTGGGCCCGCCATCGGGCGCTAAATCATTGAAATTATTCATTCCCTATGGTCTCTTTCCTTTGTTAAAAGATTTAACCCACTTACCCAAAGTTTCGATCTAATGCGCCAAAGTCATGTTTTTAATATAAAAATGGTTAGATCGAAAAGACCCGAAGCACAATCACATCGAAAGAATCTACAATGGGTTGATTGAAAGACCCGCATCAAACTTTCCGATGCAATTGGGTCCCATATATATAAACCCCGCCCCCACCGCTTTCCATTCATATAACCTACGCCTGGGACTAAGAGCTTAAGTCATGAGGCGCCTATCGCATCGGAAACTTCTGCGAAGACTCTTTCGATTGCTCCCCTTTGAAACCCCCGATTGCGATGCCCCGATCGCACCATCGCATCGACCCACCTCCAATTGCTGATCCCCGATTGGTTGTCCGTCGTTGATCTTCCCCCCGCCTTCCGTGATCCAATAGTCCTCATTTGCTCTGATCATTAACCTTTACCCCACCAATTGCGACCTCCCGACGCATCTCCCACCGTCGATATGATCTGAAGATCGACGGTCAACGCTCAATCGCATCGCAAGTTTCATCGGGTGTGTTTGTTTGTTCCTCCCAATCGACCATCCCTTCGATTCATTTTCCACCGTTGATCTGATCCTTAGATCAACGGCCCGCGCTACATCGCATCGTAAGTTTTTTTTCCCAGCGCTTTAAACATTGTTTCTCCACCGATTGCGATCCTCCGATTGGATCTAGACCGTCCACGTGTCCAGATCAGACGGTCCCAGATCATTCCGTCTTATTCCTCCCTCCGCTCTCCTTTTTTCCTTCTCTTGGCTTATCTCCACCATTGGATGCTGCCATCCAACGGCTACGCTCCTCCCCACATCCTCTGCAGCAGTTAAACCCACAACGCATGATTTCTTAATTGTTTTTGTGTTTTGCAGGTGTTTCAATGGTTTTTCCATTATAAATGAAGAAAATCCAAGGGCTGGGAATGACGATTCTCATGCCTTCGATTCATTAAAAGAGAAGCCATCTACGGGTTGATTCTCCACGTTTCGTCAATGTTTCATGAGGCATTGATGCCATATGAGCCCTGCGCGGCCTGCACATCAACAAGACACAGCAATGCATAAAATAAACAAAGAGTATCCGTGTTTGAAGATTTCCTAGCACAGTTTAAAGGATTAAGGCATACATTCAACAAATCAAAAGCCTAATTCCATGGATTAAAGCGTCATAAAGACCGGAAGACACAGGATAAGCCTGATCAGACCTAAAACACAGATCTCAAGTAACTTAAATGTGTTTTGGGAAGAAACAAAGACAACTTTCGGTCCGAGAAAGCTTCCACCGCCCCAATCAGAGGCTAATCGAACCCTCTCCAGCTCCTAAAGGCACCTGCAGCCTCACAGTAATCAAAGAAGGCTTAGTCATTATCTGAAACAAGAGGTTTTTGCCCGAAGACAGCTGAACAATTAATACAAATCAAAGATCTTATCTCTAATTGTCGGCAAAACTATTTTGAAGATTAAGAACGGCCCATAAACAAATATTTTCGATCACTAGGCCTCAGGGAGCGGAAACAGAGTTACTTCAACATGACACAGAGCCTCAAAAGTCAACAAAGGCTCTCATCGAGCTTAATTCATAAGTGTACATCAATTTAATACAGATAGGTCATCTGTAAATTACTTCATCGAGCCCCTCAAAGGCCGAGGAGTCATTAATCTGTATTAATTGACCTAGGAGATCTTTTATCAGATCCCACCTCCTCGTTATTCTATAAATACTTCTGTAGAAGATGAGAAAATGTTGGTCTCTGGACATCTGAATGCATGTAATTGTTTATTAAGCTACTGATGCCCTGTTTGCGACTTGAAGATACATAAGCTGATATGAGAAGTTCGAAGTTGTAGAGACCCACCGGGCTTGCTGATTGTAACTGGTTTGAACTTCTAATACAAGCTGTTGATTTATGGGATCCTGATTTGTGTCAATGGTGATGTGTTCCTCACTGTCAATTGTTATTTTCTTTAAATGTTTTCACTCTGTCCACTTTCTTTGATAAAGAGCAGTAAACATAGAGCTAGGATTTACTCTCAACAGTACCCTACGCTTACTGAAAGCTTTATTTCTACGTTTTCTTCATTCGAACGTTCTCTTTGAAGAGTATATTAAAGCAGGTTGGTTTCAAAGCACTTGCCTGATCTAAATTGCTCTTTATGACTGTTATCTGTGTTTCTCTTATATAATATGCTGAAATCAGGCTAGTTTGAAAGCACTCACCTGATATTAAGCTATTCCAATTGTTTTAAAAAATGTTTTCCAACTGAAAGTACTTCAATGCAGGCTGGTTTAAAAGCACTTACTTGATCTCAGAATACTTTTATGTTTTTCCTTAAGTACATGCCGAAATAAAAATAGTTTGAAAGCACTTATTTGATCTTAGGTTGTTCACTGTTCTTCATTTGTTTTTTTCCCCATTTCCTATTTGTTTCATTCCATAAATCACTTTAAGAGATCCTTTGACATAATTAACTTGCCCCATAGATCCTTCTTGAAGCTTGTTGTCCAATTAAAATCCTCCTATGACTCCATATCTCAATGGGTTAAAACTATCTTTGCCTTTTCTGTCAGCCGAATCATCCCTTAATTTGCATACATCTTCACCCTTTATGTTGAATTGCCTTCACCTTCATCATGTCTTGCCCAACCAAAACAAACAAACCAAACCCCTGCTCTTCATAACTAGCCTAATATCACATTTCAGGTTTTAAAGATTACATCTTTTAACTCGTTCATAGAGATATCCCTCTCCGGATTCAGGAGGGCTAGATCCTTGAATCCCGAAGCGGTTTGATGTTGTCTTATCTTTTGGTTTCGCCAATCTGGCCAAAACATAGGAACCCTAACATAATGGCGACTCCGCTGGGGACTTTTTGAGTTCATAGTTTGGTCTTGTGTCCCATTTTCATTGCGAACATAATGGCGACTCCACTGGGGAATTTGAGTCTTTTTCATTTTAAATACTGCTAAGACTCAGAGTACCCATGATCTCTTTAGATTGGTATATGGTGGTGGACCATTAAACATTTTACCTCCTTAGGAGTTAAACATCTTCTACCTGGCGACTCCACACTCCACGATCCTCAACAGACCTTAAGACTCCACTGGGAAGAACCCTTATCATTGTAATATCATTCGAACTTAGTTAGAGGACTCGTAGGATTTAAAATTTGTGTAAACCGTACTAGTTAACCTCTCAAAGACTCGTCATACCCGGTTGAAATTTTTCCCGTTTATTTGGGTCCGAAAAACACAACATAGTGGCCCCCTAGAAAGATTCACACTAGAGCCCATCCCGACCCTAACCCACCCGAGACTCGTAGATAACCCGTAAAAGTATCCTTAGGAAGTCTCCCTAAGATAAAATTATCAGCTGTTTTTTAGATCACCCTTGAGAGCTAATTCGAGCCTCGAAAATCTTGCAGCTCCACAAGAAACACATGGTGGTGGAACCATAAAACATTTTACCTCCTTACGAGCTAAAAAATTTCCACTCGGCGACTCCACACTCGAAACTCCCGAAGACCAAATGAATCCACCGGTAGAAGACTCGAACCGATCGACCGCATACGTTGACCTCTTTCCTTATTTACAAAAAATGATTCCAAGAATACAACGAAGATATGCCCCCAATGAGTAGAGATCATATCCCTAGGTTTCCACATAAGATGCCCTGTGTGAATTGGATGACAACCCGCTCGTTTTTTCAAGGTGAAAAGTTTGATGACCCTCTATTACATCTCATCAAATTTCATATACATGTATGGAGGTTGAAAGTTGAATGGCATGAAGACTTCCTAATGAAAATGTTCATGTTAACATTAGAAGGAAAAGCTAGGGATTGGTATGAATGCTTAAGATCTAGTAGTTTGTTTTCTTTAAGAGACCTTGAATATGTGTTCTATGAGAACTATAAAGAAAACACTACATCATTATCATTGGGTGCAATATATTATGATCCATCACAAAACATCACCCAACACATTATAGATAATGAGGAAGCTTTGGAAGAGATGCATCTTTAAGATCTTTTAACATCCATTCATGAGTTTAATATCCTATTGAAAATTTTTAAGAACATAGATGAATCAGCTTGAGGAAGAGATGATCCAAGCAAGAATAACATTCCTCAAGATATCCATGAAAACTCAAATATTGATTCATCATCCCTTATAGTCGAGGCTCAAGAAGACATCCACCTCAAAATCAGCTCTTCGCAAGAGACAGAGAACTCGTTGTACTCCCGTTCAAAGAAACGTAGAAACATCCTTCCCTTTGACATAAAAAGAGATAGATCGTACTATTTATAAACAATACATCTCCGAAACTTTCTCGCAAAACAAACACTCTTGCCTATTTACATAGAGAACTTTGTTGTACAAATTTAGAAAGTTCTTTTGTAGATCAAAATGAAGAAGGACCTCGCCGATAACCCATTATGTTTGATTGGTAGTATTACTTATATTCGTGATTCTCCTAACTTTGATCTACCTAGCGATGATGCTTCCCAAACAAAGATTAATTTTTGCAGATCATCATTAGCGTATTTATGCGAGGAAGATCAGCTCCTTCAAAGAAGTAATGAGCCAATGCGTACTATTTATGATACCGATGATGAAAGTTTTCAAAGCCTAGAAGTGAGTGAAGATTCATTCGATCTTTGCTCCGCTTCATTTCGCATCATCGCAATAATTTCCATGTGATTGGGACTCAACGTGACTTTCGGCTCAAGGGATGAGGAGGAAAGAAACAAATAAATCTTTGGGCGAAAAGTTGAAATCAAAGAGCTTTTCCTTAAAAAAAGAGGAAGCAATTGAACATACCCCCTGCTCAAGAATATAATAACCCCCTCATAAAGTACAATACACTAAACCGTAGCTTACCATGGCTACAAGAGGACAACACACGCCAAATATGATTAGTCCTCCAGCTTAGATGATGATGAAGAAGAGGGAGAGAAACAAATAGAATACTCGTCCCTACCGAGGATATACCATCTTCTCAAGAAGAATCTTCTTCCTTTTATGTTAAGAATGATGAAGCTTCCAAGCAACTTTCTCGAAGATATGCTCCTCAAAGTTGAAGTCTTGGAAGCGATAATCTACCGTACATGGGGGGACCAAAAAGAAGATAACCTTCTTTTTCTTTGTTGATCCTTTGGAAGAGTGTGTGGAGATCCCGACTAGCTCAAATTATTAAGCATTGATCCCTTTGCAAGAGCCGTAGACATGAAAAGTTGTCACCTTCTGTGATAGTTTTTATTTTGAAGATTAATCTTCAATACGTTCTATGGATACCCTCGACAAGCGACCCATATTTTTTTCTTCTTTTTTGACATTACTCACTCGCCGTATTGGCATTTTTGTATCATATGATAAGGTAAATACTTCATAGTTAGAATAGGTTATATAGGAATGTCAATATAGCTCAACCTTTGAGCATTTTGTTATGTGTTATTTTCTTCTTTTTAGAAAATCAAAAAATACAAAAAACAAGAAAAGAAGGAAAGGAGGGCGAATTGTGAAAACAAGAAAGGTATAGCCCTCTTACCAAAAAAAAGAGAAACAAATCTGAAAGTGTGCAAGCTCAAATGCCACTCCCCGAAGAACACACTTCTAGTTAGTCAAACAACTTAATCTTGACTAATTAGCTTTAAATTTTCTACCGATAGGATAGTGAATTCGATTTGCCAAACTCGTTTAATCTTGGCTTATCAGTGAGATAGTTTAGGATAGAAATTAAAGGTTCAAACATGCTCAAAATCCGAACCTAAATTTCGAAGCAAAAAGAATGACTCAAATCGTTTTAAATCTCGAGGTCACAAAAGATGTAAAACTCGGTTCTAATCAGCTCAAAATCTAAACCAAGCTGATAGAAGAAAAACAACTCAAACAAATTCAAAATGTGTATCGAAGAAAAAGATGAAGGAAGCGCTTTGAAATTTCGGATCTTAAGCCTTCCATTTTGATTTAATTTTGTGCAAAATAATGTCTATGTGCGCTTTGTTTTTATGCCATACACCAAAGATCAAGTTAGACTATTCAATCCCCGACTTAGTTGCTTTTTTAAATTTCGTTGTAGAATTTAGAGAATAAAGTCTCGTTGGGACGCTTTAATCCCAACATATAGTAGATTAGGTAGAGAAGCATCTAAAATCCACTGCTTAATATGATTTCAGTGGAGAAATAAGGAGTAAAAATAGATTAGATTTCCTGCTTTCAAAAGAATAAAATGTTGTAAAAGAGTTTTCCGATCCAAGTTCACTCTGATGAAGAAAAAATGCTAGATCAATAGGATTAGGTAGGTAGAAAGTTTGTATTGATGAAGATCCATTGTTTCTATAACTGCTAATATGTTTTCGAAGTAAGATCATCCCAGCAAGGGAAGAGCAGCCCAATGGATGAGGCACAGTGTCAACCTCCCGTAGAACATAATGGATGTGGCATAGGTCACCCTCCCAAAGAATGCAAGTCTCAAGTTCTTGATGCCTTCAAGAAAGCACCATCCCCAAGTGGAGCCACCGTTAGCCACCTATAAAATTTGTCATAGCAAAAGGTGGCTAAGACTTTTTCAGCCTTCAAGGAACAAATTTTATTGCTAAAAAGTGTTGGCTCTTGAAGACTCTTGAAGGCCTCATGCCTCTTCCTCTCATTCAAATCTTCTACCGTTGTTCCCTTTTTTATATACTCGAATTTCGTTGTTTCCATAAAAGAAAATACTCGCCGCAAAATCATCATTTTTTCCCCTCCCTCCACTCAAAACTAACCTTCATTTTGCTCCCCTTTTTTCTCCATAAAACTCCTCTATTTTCATGATCCCTCTTCTTCTCTTCATGAAAAATCATTTTTACAAGGTTAAGAACTCACTTTTTTAGCCTTACCGAAACCCTCAAATTCCTTTGAAAAACCATTGAAAATCTATAAAAAAACCTATTTTTTGCATAAAGTCTTAAGCCCCCCTTGGGATAGGTCTTAAAACCACTTCCCTCCACATGCCCGCACCCCTAGAACCGAGTGCTAGACCCACGAAGTGCTTATCGCATCGCAAAGTCTCGAGTGCGCAAGTCTTTTTGCCATGTTTAAAAAGTTTCGATGCGATTAAGCCCATGTACATACCCCTTGATCGTATTATTGTTTCATGTAACCCATGGGCCCGCCATCGGGCGCTAAATCATTGAAATTATTCATTCCCTATGGTCTCTTTCATTTGTTAAAACATTTAACCCACTTACCCAAAGTTTTGATCTAATGCGCCAAAGTCATGTTTTTAATATAAAAATGGTTAGATCAAAAAGACCCGAAGCGCAATTGCATCGAAAGAAGCTACAATGGGTTGATTTAAAGACCCGCATCAAAATTTCTGATGTGATTGGGTCCCATATATATAAACCCCGCCCCCGCCGCTTTCCATTCATATAACCTACGCCCGGGACTAAGAGTTTAAGTCTCGAGGCGACTATCGCATCGGAAACTTCTGCGAAGACTCTTCCGATTGCTCCCCTTTGAAACCCCCGATTGCGATGCCCCGATCGCACCATCGCATCGACCCACCTCCAATTGCCGATCCCCGATTGGTTGTCCGCCGTTGATCTTTCCCCTGCCTTCTGTGATCCAACGGTCCTCATTTGCTCCGATCATTAACCTTTACCCCACCAATTGCGACCTCCCGACGCATCTCCCACCATCGATATGATCTGAAGATCGACGGTCAGCGCTCAATTGCATCGCAAGTTTCATCGGGTGCGTTTGTTTGTTCCTCCCAATCGGCCATCCCTCTGATTCATTTTCCACCGTTGATCTGATCCTCAAATCAACGGCCCACGCTACATCGCATCGCAAGTTTTTTGGCCCAACGCTTTAAACATTGTTTCTCCGCCGATTGCGATCCTCCGATTGGATCTGGACCGTCCACGTGTCCAGATCAGATGGTCCCAGATCATTCCGTCTTATTCTTCCCTCCGCTGTCCTTTTTTCCTTCTCTTGGCTTATCTCCACTGTTGGATGCTGCCATCCAACGGCTACGCTCCTCTCCACATCCTCTGCAGCAGTTAAACCCACAACGCAGGATTTCTTAATTGTTTTTGTGTTTTGCAGGTGTTTCAATGGTTTTTCCATTATAAATGAAGAAAATCCGAGGGTTGGGAATGACGATTGTCATGCCTTCGATTCATTAAAAGAGAAGCCATCCACGGGTTGATTCTCCACGTTTCTTCAATGTTTCATGAGGCATTGATTCCATATGAGCCCTGCGCGGCCTGCACATCAACAAGACACAACAATGCATAAAAGAAACAAAGAGTATCAGTGTTTGAAGATTTCCTAGCACAGTTTGAAGGATTAAGGCATACATTCAAAGCAAATCAAAAGCCTAAGTCCACTGATGAAAGCATCATAAAGACCCGAAGACACAGGATAAGCTCCGATCAAACCTAAAACACAGATCTCAAGTAACTTAAATGTGTTTTGGGAAGAAACAAAGACAACTGTCAGTCCGAGAAAGCTTCCACCACCCCAAGCAGAGGCTAATCGAACCCTCTCCAACTCCTAAAGGCACCTGCAGCCTCACAGTAATCAAAGAAGGCTTAGTCATTATCTGAAACAAGAGGTGTTTTCCCGAAGACAGCTGAACAATTAATACACATCAAAGATCTTATCTCTAATTGTCGGCAAAATTATTTTAAAGATTAAGAACAACCCAAAAACAAATATTTTCGATCATTAGGCCTCGGGGAGCGTAAAACAGAGTTACTTCAACATGACACAGAGCCTCAAAAGTCAACAAAGTCTCTCATCGAGCTTAATTCATGAATGTACATCAATTTAATACAGACAGGTCATCTGTAAATTACTTCATCGAGCCCCTCAAAGGCCGAGGAGTCATTAATCTGTATTAATTAACCCAGGAGATCTTTTATCAGATCCCACCTCCTCATTCTTCTATAAATACTTCGTAGAAGATGAGAAAATGTTGGTCTCTAGACATCTAAATGCATGTAATTGTTTCAAGCTACCGATGCCCCGTTTTGTGACTTGAAGATACATAAGCCGATATGAGAAGTTCGAAGTTGTAGAGACCCACCTAGGCTTTGTTGATTGTAAATCTGGTTTGAACATCTAATACAAGCTACCGATTTATGGGATCCTAATTTGTGTCAATGGTGATGTGTTCCTCACTATCAATTGTTATTTTCTTTAAATGTTTTCACTCGTCCACTTTCTTTCGATAAAGAGCAAAGAAACATAGAGCTAGGATTTACTCTCAACAAGACTCTACTCTTACCGAAAGCTTTATTTTTTATGTTTTCTTCATTCGAACGTTCTCTTTGAAGAGTATATTAAAGCGAAATGCTGGTTTCAAAGCACTTGCCCGATCTAAATTGCTCTTTATGATCGTTATCCGTGTTTTTCTTATAGAATATGATGAAAGCGATGCTAGTTTTGAAAGCACTCGCCCGATCTTAAGCTATTCCAACTGCTTTTTAAAAAATGTTTTCCAACTAAAATTACTTCAATGCAGTCTGGTTTAAAAGCACTTACCCGATCTCGTAATACTTTTATGTTTTTTCCTTAAGTACATGCCGAAAGCAAAATAGTTTGAAAGCACTTATTTGATCTTAGGTCGTTTCACTGTTCTTCATTTGTTTGTTTCTCCATTTCCTATCCTGTTTCATTCCATAAATCACTTTAAGAGATCCTTTGACATAAGTGACTTGCCCCATAGATCCTTCTTGAACCTTATCGTCCAATTAAAATCCTCCTATGACTCCATAGCCCAATGGGTTAAAACTATCTTTTCCTTTTCTCGTCACTCGAATCATCCCTTCATTTGCATACATCTTCACCCTTTATGTTGAACTCGCCTTTCACCTTCATCATGTCTTCGCCCAACCAAAACAAACAAACCAAACCCCGCTGCTCTTCATAACTAGCCTAATATCACATTTCGAAAGTTTTAAAGATTACATCTTTTAACTCATTCATAGAGAGATCCCTCTCTGGATTCAGGAGGGCTAGATCCTTGAATCCCAAAGCGGTTTGATGTTGTCTTATCTTTTGGTTTCGCCAATCTGGCCAAAACATAGGAACCCCAACAGAGTGAAATCATGATGTGCCAATACTGGACAAGTGCTCATTACCTCCTTGAGCTTGTTTAATGCTCAATGAGTTTCGTTTGTCCACCTAAATGCCCCTTTCTTCATAAGATTTGTGAAGGGTGCACCCAACTGTGAAAACCCCTAATCAAAGCACCTATAATAGCTGCAAATACAAAGAATCTCTACAACTCTGTAAGGATCCTAGGCGGTGGCCAATCCAATATGGCTTGTATCTTCTCTTGATGTACTTGCACCCCGCACACTAATCACATCGCCTAAATATAGAATCTGTGTTAGACTGAATTCACATTTGACACCTTGGCATGTTGAAGAATGTAACTAGTGTCGGTCTTCATAATTATATTTGAGTCATGATGTAATATATTTGTCAAAAGAAAGAAAAATAAATTTATTATTAAAGAAATTGACTTATTAAAGCATGGGTTTCATGCTTGGGTCAATTGTTTTTAGGTCAAATCCTCCATTGAAGGCTTCTAGGGTTTATGTCAAGTATCCTTGTCCATGTTATATTGTAAAAGACCCTTCTTGAGCTCTATTTGTCCAGAAAGATTTAAAAAAAAAATGTAAATTAGGCCTTCTAAAAAACCTCCACCAAGTCGGCCTAACTAAGGGGAAAAAACTCCTATTTAAAGGTAGTAATTGACCTCATTAGGAGCACTCACTCATCAAGTTCGATATGAAATTTCTCACGCCAGAAAAAGTGTGAAATTCAAGGGAAGAAGAGGAAAGGGCTAGCGAAGGAGAAGGAGGTCTCTATCAAGCACAAGAAGTTGAAACTTTCTCTCTCTCCCTTTCTCTTTCACACGTGTGAAGCTGCTGAGCTACTAGAGGGGTCAAAACTACAATGTTGAAGCTGGGCCAAAATTATGAGTTGCCAGGGGGTCGAAATTCTTGATTGTTTCTGGGTTATAACCACTGGATAAGAAGAGACTATTGAATGTTGTTGTATTCATTGGAAGGTTGACTTGGTGGAGGAGGAAGGTCTTTATGTCTAAGATCTTCTAGTTATTGTTTCACGAGTATAAATGTTGATTGATAAAACAATTGATCATCTATTTTTCTTTTTGTTCTACTTGTATTTATGAAGAAGTATGAATTCTATAGACAATAAGGAATGTTGCTAGTCAACAATGAACTATGTAAACTTTGATATAATAATTAATCAAAATTTGGTTTTTTCTTGGTCAAAAATATATAAACATGTAATGTAATATATAATTAATTGAATCAAAAGTTAATTTAAATATAAAATGACATCTAAAAAGAAAAACTAATATCAATATAAGATTATATTTAAATCTATCATATAATAATAAAATTTACTAATGTAATCACCAATACAATAAAAGAAAATTAAAAATATTAATATCAAAATAATAAAAACATAAATTTAATTTTTTTACAAACTTTAAATTAATACCATTAAACTAATTTTTTAATTTACCAGAAATAAAACCTTATAAATTATTAATATACCCAAAACAACTAATGCAATGATTTGAGTACACTTGAAATGTGGCATCAAACAGATTGGATAGCGTCCACGAGAATTTACATTTTTATAGCGCACAATTTCAATCAAAATTCCCACTAACTACCTTCTTTCTTCATTTCGACAAATGTAAATTATGATGTGCAAAAAAATTATACTTTTTGAAAAAATGGGGGCGAGATCTCGCTGTCCGCCAACCATGGAACATCGTAGGTCTGTTTCACTTTATGCTGCTATGCCAGCTAATTTTCAGGTGAAAACATCCCAATTCTGATCTCAATTCTATGCACATTTCTTTGTTTCAGGTTGTTTATTTTACCAGCAGTTCTGCAACTACAGGAAAAAGTTGTGACAAGATCTTTCGAATTACAGTCTGTTGGGAGAAAATTTCGAAATTCCTGCGTTCCAAGCGTCTCAACAATAACGCCGAAGGATAATAACGGTATTTTTCTTTTTACTGTATTTAGATCAAGGCTTATAGTCGGTGGAAGTTTCGTTTTGTTCCAAATGTCCAGAAATGTGTTGCTGGATGTCTTAAGTTACGAGTCTTAGAATATCTTTGCGGTGATTAGCATTAAACTGTGATGTTAATTAGTTCAGTGCCTGTCTAATTGAGATAAGTTTAATCGTAGACTTATAACTGAATTCTTACTGCAGTGGCATATCTGGCATAATCCTATGATGCGATTTCGTTTCCAATTAATACTTCCTTTTGTCTCTTATTGCTTCTTATTGTTCGTATGGAGTGTAATTGTAACAATGGCCATGGAAAGTTTGACTCCCGTGTCTGTGACTGGCTCAAAAATTCTAAATATGCCCTTTGAGATAGCGGAGATGAAATGACCAGGACTTAATCTCGTGAACTTCTCATCCTTGGAAACAGTTGGGCTTAAAATGATGTTTCGATTCCAATTGACAAGACTTAGCCTCGTGAAATTCTCAACGTTGGAATAAATTGGGTTTCAAACGGTGGTACGATTCTAATTTTCGCTTTGCCTCCCATAAAGGCATACGAAGTGTCTGCCAAGACAATTTTTTGGCGTCGACAATGGGTTCAAGTGAATCTTGCCAAAATAAACGCAGCAACAATATGCCCAATCCCTAAAAAGCTCGCTAAATTACAAGGATTTCTTTGAATTATTGGGTATTATCACAAATATGTGGGTAATTACGCACGAATAACAACACCTTTGACTAAATCAGAATTGTCGTAGGCAAGGCGGTCCATATTATGGATGTGAAATGGAGGAAATGCACAAGGAAAGGGATGGTTGGTTCACGGTCGAATTAACAATAATGTAGGTAGAAAACACTTACCACGTTAGATAAGTTCGATGTGTGTCTGGATATCTATCAGTATACTAGCTCGGTTACAAGTGTTAAGGTACTTTCTATTGTTACTGGTCCACACTGCCTTCCAGTGGTTTCTTGTCTTACGTCTCTAGAGAGTAGGGGAAGAAGAAGAGCTTTTTGAAGCTCCAATGTTGCTCTCCTAGCTTCTAGGGACTGCAGAAGAATCATCGTGGTGGTGTGGAAGTTTGTTCTAAAGCTTTCTGTTAAGGAGGGTAGGATTAGTTGGTGGGATGTGGCTATCCACATACCAATCCAATTTCGTAGAGGTTTGAACAAAATGGCGGCAAGACAAAGAAGAATAAAGGAAAAGAATCCTTAGATCCCAACCTATGTGTGTCCAGATAGTAGCTTCTCTATTAGAAGTGTTAAGGTGTTTTCTGTTGCTTTCGTTAGAATGCTCACGTGGTGCCTTGCTTTAATGTTTATTGAGAGGAGGAAAAGAAGAAGAGCTGTTGAAGCTCAAGGTTTCCTGTCTACCTTGGAGTCACTGCAGAAGAGTTATCACAGTGGCGTGGCAATTTTCACTGAAAATTTCAGTTGAGGAGAGTTGGATTAGTTGGTGGGATGTTGCTATCTGCATAGCAATCCAATTTCATAGAGGTTTGGGCAAAATGTGGCAAGGAAAAGAAGAGTGAAGGAAAAGAATACTTAGATCCTAATTTGTAATAAAGAAAACATTATGGGACACGATTTAATTTAACTCTTTTTTTTTAAAGAAGTGGTAAGGTTAGAGCACTATTTTTGAAGAGTGGTTGAATACAGAGACCAAGGGGCATGGATAAGGGGTAAACGTCCAAGCTGCTGTCCTCTCTATAACATCAACTCCATAGGAATATGTGTCAATGGAAGCTGATAGTTATTCTAACGAACTCCTTGTATCAATATAGCTTCAAATCGCACGCAAAGATGGAAATTTATGCGCATACAACTTGACATCAATCAAATCAATAGAATATGTAAAATACTAAAATCCCCTCTTTCTAGGCAAGCAACTCAACCAATATGCCCAAAACAAAATATCACAGCAAATAAATTCAACCAATATAATAGATTTGTTTATTAATACCACTGTAAAGTCTCTTCTTTCTAAACAAATAACTCAACCATCATACCACAAGCAAAAATACCGCAATAAACAAACTCAACCGATACATTCTGATCTGTTTTATTAATTTGACCTGGAATTACATGCTGGAGCAGCCTTCTTAGTTACAAAATAGATTTTTGGAAGCCCATAAACAACTATGGCTAATGGCACAATTTGCTGGGCAAATAGATGATGATGGCAGTGCTGAAATGTCCCCTTACACTATTGTAAATTAATATACTGGAGCAGATTTGATGGCTGGTTTGAACCTCCCTTTTGAAGCCCACAACCTAGCAAATGATGGCTCAAACTGCTGAGAAAATACGAACTGCATATGGAAAATACAACCTCCCAAAAATCCCACAATCTCTGGCTATACCCACGACCTGGCAATGAGATGAATCTTTAGTAATAAATACTTGTGAAAGATTTGACCGATCTTTCTTTCTGATCGACTAGGGTGGATTTTTTTCACCACCGGCTCAAGGGTTTCACCCTTAGCATTCCAAAGCCACAAGAGCTCTCCAAATCGATATGAGAAAATGATTATGCATGCCTAAAGAGTGACCTCCAACCTCTCTTTTATTATCAGAATACCATGGGTCTCTCTTTTCTTATTATTATTATTATTGTTATTTTTGGCTTGGAGTGAGCATTCAAGAGGATCATTATAGTCCTCCCTTCCTGAGATTGCTTGCCCTTAAGCAACTGCAAACTAGGATGTTGGAAAATTTGCTCTCTTTCCCATGTAGCATCCTCTACTAGCAAGTCTTTCCACTTGATAAGATACTCTTTGATTACTTTGCTCCTCAATTTACTTTCCCGGAATTCCAAAATCTCCTTAGGAATCAATACCAGTTGCCCCTCCTCGTCCAGTGTGGGTAACTCTCTTTGAAACACAAATAACTTGCTGCCCCAATTCCTTCTTGAGGTATGATACATGAAAAAAATTATGAATATTACCCCTCTTTGGCAGCATAAGCTCAGATACCTCCTCAACTCTCTTAATCTAATTATAAAGGGACAACGGTCAAACAACGTGATTTATCAGTACCACTTTTCTTCGGAGAAGATAAGTTTGTATGGCTGCAACCTCCAAGAAGGCAAGTTTCCCTCAAAGCAACGCTCAAAGCACTTGTGCACACTTGCATACATCTTCTTTTTCTTTTGTGCAGCACCAGAACATAAGTTCTTAAGGATATCTTGGCTTTCCTTTGTATACAATATTTGGCTTTGGGAGCCTTGCTATCCCCAAATGCCAAATCCACAAATGAAGGAGCATCAACAACAATATTTTTCTTTCCTTTCATATATTCAATGTCAAAATCATAAACTTGTATCTTGCTTACCCATTTCTACCGCCTTTCATTGAGGTCCTTTTGTTCTAGGAAATATCGCAAATTGTTATGGTCAGTCCTAACCACAAATCTGCAACCGGTCAAACACTGTTTGAACTTTGCCAAAGCATGCATAATGGTGAGCATCTCCTTGTCGTAGATGGAGTAGAGCCTCTTCGATTCCCTGAGCTTCGGACTCTCAAACACTATCGGATGTCTATTTTGCATCAAGACAACTCCTACCTTTCTCGAAGCATCACACTCAAGCACAAAGGTTTGAGTGAAATCAGGATGTGCCAATACTAGACAAGTGCTCATTACCTCCTTGAGCTTATTGAATGCCCACTAAGCTTCCTTTGTCCACCTAAATATCCCTTTCTTCGTAAGATTTGTGAAGGGTGCACCCAACTGCGAAAACCCCTAAACAAAGCACCTATAATAGCTGCAAATCCAAAGAATCTCTACAACTCTGTAAGGATCCTAGGCGGTGGCCAATCCAATATGGCTTGTATCTCCTCTTGATGTACCTGCACCCCGCACACTAATCACATTGCCTAAATATAGAGTCTGTGTTAGACCAAATTCACATTTGACACCTTGGCATGTTGAAGAATGTAACTAGTGTCGGTCTTTATTATTATATTTGAGTCATGATGTAATATATTTGTCAAAAGAAAGAAAAATAAATTTTATTAATAAAGAAATTGACTTATTAAAGCATGGGTTTCATGCTTGGGTCAAATTTTTTTAGGTCAAAGTCTTCATTGAAGGCTTCTAGGGTTTATGTCAAGTATCCTTGTCCATGTTATATTGTAAAGGACCCTTCTTGAGCTCTATTTGTCAAGAAAGTTTGTTTTAATGTAAATTAGGTCTTCTAAACCTCCTCCACCAAGTCGGCCTCAAATTGGACAAGTCGGCCTAACTAAGGGGCAGAAACTCCTATTTAAAGGTAGTAGCAATTTGACCTCATTTGGAGCACTCACTCATCAAGTTCGATTTGAAATTTTTGGGGCCAGAAAAAGTGTGAAATTCAAGGGAAGAAGAAGAAAGGGCTAGCGAAGGAGAAGGAGGTCTCTATCAAGCACACGAAGTCGAAACTTTTTCTCTCTCTCTCTCTCTATTTCACATGTGTGAAGCTGCTGAGCTACTAGAGGGGTCAAAACTATAGTGCTGAAGCTGGGCCGAAATTTTGAGTTGCTGGGGGGTCGAAATTATGGATTGTTGCTGGGTTATAATTGCTGAATAAGAAGAGACTATTGAACGTTGTTGTATTTGATTGGAAGGTTGACTTGGTGGAGAAGGAAGGTATTTGGGTCTAAGGTCTTGGTCTATCTCAATTTGATTTTGCTAGTGGAAGAGTTTGACTGGGTTTTTCCTTATAAAGGGGATTTATCCCTGGTTGAGTGCTTACTTCTGGTCCCTGATCTTCATGTTTTTGATTTGATGATTGCTTGATGAGAAGAAGATAAAGGAAGAACATAAAAGAAGTTAATAAGAATATAATAATATCACAAGTAATTATCAACATAAGAAAATCTTTCTGCCTTTCTGATTTTCTAACATGGAATCAGAGCTAAGGTGAAGAAGAAGGAAAAAGGCAGACTGAAGATCTATTGAAGAAAAGGGGATCAAACAAAATTCATTAAGCAAAAGGATTATATAAGAAGAGAAGCTTACTGTCTACAGGAACTATGTCAACTTCAATGAAGGGAGAAAACAAGCTAGAAGGAGCCACCAATTACAGGTCATGGAAAAAGAGGATAGATCTTATACTCAAAAAAGGATAAAGTTTTGAATCTTGTTCAAGGAAAATTCAAGAAGCCTACTAATGAACCAGAGAAAGAAAAGTTCAGAGAAATTGAAATCTTGGCCATGAACCTAATAATGGATGGAGTAAAGGACAACCTTATTCCATACATATCCAACATATATTTCGCTCAAGAAATGTGTGAGGCTCTCTCCAAATTATTCACCATCAAGAACATTGGTCAAATAACAAGCCTCAAGAATGAATTAAGAACTATTAATATGACGAAAGACGACACTGTATCATCCTACTTTATAAGGATATCTAGAATCAGAGATGAACTTCAAGAAATAGATGAAGTTGTACCATAAAAAGAGCTCGTAATTACCGTTCTTCTAGGACTACCAATATCTTCAGAGTGCTTTTGCATCAGGAATTAACAGTTGGAAGGATACTCCAACATTTGAACAAATGTGGAATGCATGTAGTCAAGAAGAAGCCCGAATATCATTAGTAAACAACAAGAAGGAAGATGAATAAGAAAATACCTCTAATGCCTATTTTGCTCATCACAAAAAGAAGGGAACCTTCAAGAAGTTCAAAGGACCAAAGAAGAAAGTTGACCTATCCAAGGTTGAATGCTACAACTATCATAAGATGGGTCATTACAAAAATCAATGTCCTGAGAATCCAAGGAATAAGAAGAGAGATAGGGATCAAGCAAATATTACCGATGAAGCTCCACCTAAGAAGAACAATACCGAAGAGTCGGAAGTCAAAGACTTATACTACTATGTCCTTTCTTACATATCATTCTTAGTCTTCTATTCTAAGTTTTTGTATTGCTTTCCTTTATGTTTTGATTTCTAGATTTCGTGTTATGAAACCAACTCCAAAAATAGAAGAAAAGAGAGATCAACGCCTTAGAAATCAGCTACTTCGAGGGGGCAACCTCCTTTACATTACATAAATGAAAAATTCTTGGATGATTCAAATGACAAAACCTCCTTTCTATATATAGGAGTCCATGGGGTCACAATATAATTGTAGCCGACCTAACAATAATAATGTAAGGGCACAACAATAACAATAGTGGGGTTTTATGGGGCACAATAATAACAATATGGCTACAGAGGTACAACAATAACAATAAGGGGGCTACACTAACAACAATAAGGGACTACACTAGTAATATAGGGACCTAACATGCCCCTCTCTTTCAAAAAAGTGTTGTCCTCAATGCTTGAGTAGCTCTGGATGCTTCTGTATAAAATTCTCATCCTCCCATGTGGAATCTTCAGTGGGTAAGTTCTTCCACTTGATGAGATACTCTGAAATTGATCGATTTCGTAGCTGTCGAGTTCTTGTTTCTGTGACTGCTTCAGGTTACAATATGATTTTTCCTTCCTCATCAAGTTCTGGCAATATTGTTTGAACTGGAAGTTTGTCACCTATAACCTTCTTTAAGCATGAAACATGGAAAATTGGGTGCACTCAAGAAGAAGCAGGAAGCTCCAATTTGTATGCCATAGTACCAATCTTTTGCAACACCTTGTAAGGACCATAGTACTTTGGCGATAATTTATTATCCTTCTTTGCTTGCTTGAGGGACATTTGTTTGTATGGTTATAGCCGTAAAAATACCCAATCTCCTACATCAAAACTTCTCTCGCTACGATGTTGATCTGCCTGTTGTTTCATTCGATTTTGTGCCAAATTCAGGTTATCCCTTAAGAGTTGGAGAACTTCTTGCTGATGCTCGATGTGATCTTCCACTGCTTGAACCTTCGAATTTTCCCTTAAAGATGATGTGATGGATGGTGGATGATATCCATAAACTGCCATAAATGGGGTCATTTTTGCTGCAGTATGGAAGGAAGTGTTATACCACCATTCAGCAAGAGGTAACCACTTGACCCATTGTGTTTGTTTATCAGATATAAAACAACGAAGATATCCTTCCAAACATTTATTTACTATCTCAGTTTGACCATCAGATTGAGGATGATAAGATGAGCTATGAGCTAATTGAGTACCCAAACAAGAAAATAACTTCGTCCAAAAATTTCCAGTAAAAATGGGATCTCTGTCACTCACAATAACCCTTGGGCTTCCATGTAGCTTTTGGATTATGTCCATAAATGTAGTAGCAAATGTACTTGCTTTAAATGGACGAGATAATGCACAAAAGTGTGCATACTTGGTAAGTCTATCAACTACCACCATGATGACACTCTTTCCTTCGGACTTAGGTAAACCTGTGATAAAATCCATTGAAATCTCCTCCCAACGTTGACTTGGAATGGATAAAGGTTGTAGAAGTCTCGGGGTCTTAATTGTCTCAACTTTATTTTGTTGGCAAACCAAACATTCCACCACAAACTTTTGGATATCAGATTTAAGGCCATCCCAAAAAAATTCTTTCTTCACCCTGTGGTAAGTTTTTAAAAATCCTGAGTGTCCTCCTAAAGGAGAAGTGTGCAATTCCAGAAGAATATTTTGTTTTAGTTGGGAATCCTTACAAAGATATAAGCGATCTTTTTACCATAAGGAATCATTTTTCCAACTAAATGTATCAGATGTACTAGGATCTTGCTGCAACTTTTGAATGAGTATCCATACATCTTTGTCCTTCTTCCATTCATCTCTTGCTTCAGTTATCCAATCTGGTTGGATAATAGAAATGGCACAAAGCAATGCTTCCACCTCTTCATTCTTTCTTGAGAGTGCATCTGCAACAATATTTAGCTTCCCTTTTTTGTAGATTATTTCAAAGTCATAACCCAACATCTTTGTGACCCATTTTTGCTGCTCTTCTGAACATAGTCTTCTCATAAATAGGTTTTTGTAAATACTTTACTTTGATTGGACGACTTTCAAAAGCAATGGGTCTTCCTTCCTGCATTAAAACTGCACCAATTCCATTTCCTGAGGCATCACATTCCACAATAAAGGTTTTGTGAAGTCTGGCGTAGCTAAGACCGGTGCTAGGCACATTGTCTCTTTAAGATGTTCAAAGGCCTTAGTTGCTTCAGGAGTCCATGAAAATGCATCTTTCTTCAATAATGTTGTTAGAGGTGCTGCTATTCTCCCATAATTCTTAACAAACTTGCGATAATACCCTGTTAACCCGAGAAATCCTTGCAATTGCTTTATGGTTGTGGGGACTTTCCATTCCTTAATGGCTTTAATTTTGTTAGGGTCTACTTTAACACCCTCGTGAGATACAATATGACCCAGATATCCCACCTCTTGTACTCCAAAGAAACATTTGGATGTTTTTGAATATAATTGTTTCTCCTGCAATAGTTTGAGCACCCTGTCAACATGTTCAACATGATCCTTCCAAGACCTGCTGTAGATTAGTATATCATCAAAAAATACTAGCACAAATTTTTTAAGGAAGGGTTTGAAAATGAAATTCATCAACCCTTGAAATGTAAAAGGTGCATTGGTAAGGCCAAAGGCATGACCAAAAATTCATAATGACCCTCATGAGTTCGAAATGTTGTTTTTGGAATATCTTCAGTCTTCATTCTAATTTGATGATATCCTGAACGAAGATCCAACTTGGTAAAATAAATTGCTCCATGTAATTCATCCAATAATTCATCAATCACAGGAATAGGAAATTTATCTTTAATGGTGAGCTTATTGAGCTCCCTATAATCTGGACACATTCGCCATGATCCATCCTTCTTGTGTACCAATACTACAGGAGGAGAGAAAGAACTTTGACTAGGTTGAATTATACCCGCCTTTAACATTTCTGCAATCATACGTTCAATTTCGCTCTTTTGGACGTAAGGATATCTATAAGGCCTGATGTTTGGAGGAACACTTCCTGGAATCAAATGAATAGCATGATCATGATCACGAATAGGTGGGAGTCCTTTGGAAGTTTCAAACACCTTGGAATGATTGTCCAAGACTTGTTGGAGATCTGCAGAAATAGATGATTTTGATGTCGGAACTTCTAGTGAGCATAATTGTGCAATTACGCCTCGTTGTTCTTTCTTTAGAAGCTTTGTCATGGCATTAGAGCTTATTATCCTTCCTGGCTTCCCTTCAATACCCCGTAATTCGACTTCCTTTCCTTCTGAAAAAAATTTCAAGAAAAGTTCTTGAAAATTAAAAGCTACCGTCCCCAAAGATTGTAACCATTGTACTCCTAGTACAACATCAACACCTCCCATAGGAATGGAAAGCATTGGACTTGTCAACACATATTCACCCATGGTTAGCTTGATATTATGGCATTTTCCAGAGCAATTTATAGTTCCTCCATTTGCAACCATCACTTGACATTCTGGTGCTGGGTATAGGAAACAATTTAATTCCTTGGCTACCTTACAATGAATAAAGTTATGGGTGCTACCTGAATCAATCAACACTATTACCTTTTACTTCTTGATTTGTCCTTTTATCTTGAGAGTTTGAGGAGTGGTAATTCCTGCCAGTGCATTACACGATATGGTTGGATTCATTTCTTCCTCTTCTGGGGCTGGTTCCTGGTGTATATCCTCTTCTTGTTCATTTTCTTCTTCCCCTTCACAATCTATGTAAAATAATTTCTTCTCAGCACACTTATGACCTTTAGTGTATTTGCTATCACAACTGTAGCAAAGCCCTTTTGCTCTTTTTTCTTCCAATTGTTGTGGTGTCAACCTTGTAGGTTGTGGAAGTCTAAGAGTAGCAACACTTCCATCTTTATAGATGTGAGTGGTAGGCTTCCTTGTCGCCATAATTTTACATTCAATTTTCTGCCAACCAATGCCTTCCAATGAATCGAGTTCCAAGTAACTCTCATGCTAAATGTTATCCCAAAAGTCCCTGCAACGACATCAACTCACTTTATATTCAATTCTTGGAAGTCCTCAATGTGCTCCCCACTGAACCCTTTTGTTTGAGATTTATCAATTGGCTAAAGAAGGTGTTGCTCTTTGTATTCTCATAATGTGCTATCATTTCCTCCGTAAAAATTGACCAAGTGACAATTATTTTACGAGAGCAAAGCCATTGATACGATACAAATGTATTTTTTTATAAATGTAAAGTTGAAATGCGTACCTTTTGTGTGTTTTGCACATTATTGAGATCAAAATATTGCTCCATTTGTTGTATCCATGTTACGGGATCCTTGCCATCAAGCTTCCTCATATCGATCTTTGGAATATGGTGGGTCTTCAATCCAACATTAGAGTTTATGAAATTACGATTAACATTTATTTTGTTCTCATCATGAGTTTCTTGTACTACTTTTTCGCCATTAGGAATCATTTATTGTATCGACTTTGTCAAACCTTCCTTCAAACCTTCCATGTCATCCATCTTAACGTCAATGCCATCCATCTTAGCTTCCATGCCATTCTTCAAACCATCCATCTTAGCTTCCACGCCTTTCTTCAAACCATCCATCTTCCACGCCTTTCTTCAAAACTTCCATTTCATTTTTTGTTGCTCTTTGCAAGAGCAAAATTTGGTGCACTTGGTCTTGTAATTTTGATATATCATGTTGCACTTCTTCCTCTTCTTGAGTCACAATAGAGTCTTCTGAGGGCTTAATGGGTGTTGAATTCTTTTTAGGAGCCATTTTAGAACCCAATACTGATATATATGCTTCAATATGCCCCTAGAATCACTTAAAACTGATATTTCAAACAAGACTTATGCAATTTGAAAAAGAATACACACCTTTTTTTGCTTTTGAGGAGCTCGATATTGAAACTGATGTATCTCTGGAATTTCGGATCCCCGAGATTTTATCTTCGATCCTTTAGTAGCCCTTTGAAACTTTTTCCAATGCCACAGGTCTGACCTGATTTGGATTCTTCAAGACAAAGTTATGCCTAATCTCCCGCAATGACCTAATTATGGACTAGTTCAGTAGTGCGAACTTGTACGGCGTGCCACGTATCACTGTTTCCTCCTTCGGCTTTGAAATTGATACATAGTAAACTACAGTCCGTGCAATTTCGGCAATTTTTTACAGAATTCCAATCCGATGCTTAGAGAGAGAGTTATGACGATTTTTCCAAGGTCACCTCTTTGAGATGAAATTTGGGAGCCTGCAAAAACCCTAACTTCTACAGATCATATCTTTGAAAATATTGCGAACCAAGATCTGAAATTTTTACATGACATTCATCAGGATTTCTTTGCAAATGGGTTTTGTTTTTAGCTTCTGAACCTTTGTAGAAAAAAAGTTATAGCGAAAATGCCACGATGACCTGTTTGAAGTAGCAAAACCCTAGAATCCAAAGCTCTGATACCAAATTTTATGAATCCAGCTCCAAAAATAGAAGAAAAGAGAGATCAACGCCTTAGAAATCAGCCACTTCGAGGGGAAAACATCCTTTACATTACATAAGTGAACAATTCTTGGATGATTCAAATGACAAAACCTCCTTTCTATGGGGTCACAATATAATCCTAGCTGACCTAGCAATAATAATGCAAGGGCACAACAATAACAATAGTGAGGTTTTATGGGGCACAATAATAACAATATGGGGACTACAAGGGTACAACGATAAGAATAAGGGGGCTACACTAACAACAATAAGGGACTACACTAGTAATATAGGGACCTAATAGTTTGTAGGTCTAACATGTCATGTTAGAACATTTTTGAATTATTTTGATAAGTTGTAGGTATCCCTCAAGATTGGATTAAGAGGGAGCCTTCACCATTTTACCTAAAGATAAGTATCTTGTTCCTTGTTTGTTCTTTTATGTTTGGTTTCACTCTCATATCAAGGTCTATTTGTTTTATATGCTAATAACCTTTTCTTTATATTTTCCTTGGTAGGAAAATTGCAAAATACACAAAGGTGATGGAGGAGACTTGAAGCATGGAAGAAGTTCTATTGCAAAGGAAGCCCTTCAAGAATTGATGTCCTACAAGGTTTGTTAAAGAACAATTAAAGGTATGTCTCAAACTACAAGTTTTGTTACAAGGTTCTTTTCAGAGAAAAGGTATGTTCATTCTCTTTTGAAATTCGCTTTACATTACTGACATCGTTATGTCGAGGATTTTGAATCTTAAAGATTCTTGTTAGGGTGATTAATCATTAGATTGAATCTACCCTCATTATACTATCATTTTGATCATTCTTGTGAAACCCTAACCTCTAGGGTTCACTATAACTCCCTAGCATTTAGGGTATGTTATCATTATTGTTGAAACCCTAGTCCTATTAGGGTTGCTAATAAAATCTAGAACCAATGATGAATTTCTATGTTTAGGGTTTTGGTATTGTTATGGAAAAAACCAATGTTACCGACTGAATCGGCAGGAACTCCAAGGAAAGAGCTAAGAGTTTGAATCTGACGGAAAAAAAATCGGCAAATTCAATAAATAAAGATATACACATATATTGAATTAAAACAAATATTTTTCATTGATATTCAATAAAGCCATGTCCAAACAATGCATAATATCAATAGATGTCCAAAATATCATGAATGAATAAGTATCTCATATATGTTATGAGTCCAAACATGATCCGAAGTACCGAGTCCTAACCAGTGACTACATAGAACCAGAAGCGTATGCTTCTAAAAGTTTACAAAATTGAAAATACTGCCAAGCAAATTAGTAAAAAATCAATAACTGAGAGTCTAAGACTCTAAGAGTGAGAACTAGAAGCAATTCCTCCCACTCCTTCACTTGCTTGACTCTCTAAGTTCTCCAAGTCATGTAGACTTAAAAGAGGAGGCTCCTCCTCTATTTGGACCCAATCTGATGCATTTGTAGTTTGCAGATCTATCTCCTCAAGGTCGATTGGTGACTGATCCAAACCTGTCATTATCGTGAGACATTGAAATGTAAATTAAAGTTTGAACTTTAAAGTTTAAATTTTAAAGTGCAAATCAAATTATGAAAACTTCAAATTCAGGCTCTCACCTAGTATTTGCTTGTTGCGAAGTCGTAGATTGTAATGGACAAATACAAGGTCATTTAAGCGCTTTTGTGTCAATCGATTGCGCTTCTTAGAATGTATTTTTTCAAACATGCTCCAGTTGCGCTCAAAACCTGAAGCACTACATGATTGGTTTAAGATTCGAATGGCGAATCTCTTCAAATCTGGGGTATCACTACCAAAATTTTGCCACCAAAGACCTAGCAAATGCCAAGTGTTTGTGAGTAGTAAGTACTAAATAGTAAAAACTTAAAAGAAAACAAAATTTAATAAAACATTTAACATATAAAATAAATTTTAAACAAATTTAATGAATTGATGAAGCCTTCAGGGTACCTGGCAGTGTTTTAGTCCTTTCTCGTATAGCACTGGTATAGGCAAATAATTTCGCTGGTGTCCTATAATCCTGTAGTTGGGAAAAGACACGGCTTTGAATGTCTGGATCCAGGGAGCACCTTTCAATGCATGTCATAAGTCCTCTGCCAACCTCCCCATCTTCATTAAATTTGCTCTTATCATAAAAATACTGTGGGTTTAAGAAGTACCCAGCAGCATGTAAGGGGGAATGCAATTGCCTATCCCAACGTGCATCAATAATATCCCAAAGAGGTAAATACTTTGCCTCCTCATCCCCATATCTTCTTTTGATGGCCTCCTTTGCGAGATCCATCGCCTCATAAATGTAACCCATAGCGGGTTTGTCACCATCAACCATCCTGAAAGTTAGCTTTCAAAATTAATGAATTATGAAACTTTGAAAATAAAAAGAAGCTTGAAATGAAATTTTTAAAATGAAAAAAGTTAAAAGACTTGAAGTACCTGAGAACTCTGACAAGGGACTCTGTCACAGCAATAATCTCTTCGGCATCTTTCCAAAAACCGTCATTAAACACAAGTGCAACAATTTCAATGCCTTCAAGGGTCTTGGAATGTTTAGATGCTATCCACTCATGCCCCAAGAACATCCTCTTTAGATTTATCTTTTGCTCAACCACAGATTGCAAAGATATGAAATTTGTTGCAAATCTAGTCACTGCAGGTCGAACAATTTCTTTACCTTCAGTGTATTTTCTCATGGTGTTTAGGACAATAGTGTGGTTGTACAGGTATTTGGTTATGGATTTTGCCTTCTCCACAACCTCATGTATCCAATGAAGCTTACCAATGTCCTCAAGCATTAAATCTATGCAATGGGTAGCACAAGAGGTCCAAAAAATAGTGGGGTGCCTAGTCTCAAAAAGTCTACCAGCAGCCATATAATTAGCTGCATTGTCGGTGACAATTTGTACAACATGTTCTTCTCCCACTTCTTGAACGACTTCCTCCATCATTTCACAAATAAGTTGGACAGTCTTAACCTTTTCTGAGGCGTCCACTGATTTGAGAAACATTGTGCCTGGTGGACAAGATACAAGGAAATTTATTAAAGTTCTATTCCTCTGATCAGTCCATCCATCACTCATGATGGTGCACCCCATCTCTACCCATGATGAACGAAACTCAGCTAGCACAAGCATGACATCTTCAACACTCTCTAACAATAAATCTGTCCTAAGGCTCTCTGATGTAGGGGCTTTGAATCCTGGACCTACAACAGCGACTGCATCAATCATAGCTTGCCAATAAGGACTTCTGGCACAATGGAAAGGTATGTCAGAATAGAACCAAAAGTTAGCAATGGCCTTCCTTGCCTGTTTATGGATATCTTTTTTCCAACCAGTGCCATCCAAGGTAGGTTGGGAACCAGGTTTTGTGCGGGGAGGAAAAAAAGTGTTTATGTTTCCACCTCCAGTGTTGAATTGAGTTTGACTTTGACTTGGACTTGGAGGCATGTGTGAAAAACTTCGGAATGGCATTGAGGACTCAACAGAAGGAGATGAAAAGGGGGTATTGGAAGAAGAAAGGTCAGCTCCAAGAGTTCCTATTTCTTGTTTTTGCTTTGCTCTCTTAGCATTATTCTGAGTCAACATGTCAAGGGCCAAGGTTGCTTGGTGTTTGACATTATCGTCAACCTTGTCGCAGAGACCTATATCATGCCCAGGTATCTGTGCAATGTGGTACTTGAATCTATAGATGCCTCCACTACATTTTGCTTTGCAAAATTTGCAAAGGAGCTTGGCGCTTCCGGGAATCTTGTCACAATAAGCCCAAGCAAAATCTTTCTCCGTCGGGATTGTAGTTGTTTTGGACTTGTGTTTAAATTGTGGCTTCTGTTAAGATTGAAGAATCGAGATTTGAAGTTGTGGCTTTGCTGCTTTTGTTTAATTTATGGCTCCTGCTGCCTGCAAGACAAAAAATAAATAAAAATTAAAAATGCAGATAAGTAGGAGAGATGGACAGTGATAGAAACTTGAAAGTTATGGAGAGCAAGGAATAGCAAGATTTTGAAGAAAAGCACGCCACTGCAGAGCAGATTTGGGGAAAGATCTGAACAAGCCAACCTGGAGACAGCTAAATCTAGATGTAAACAGAAAAAGTTTGGTCATACATGATTCAGAAAAGTTTGTCATCCTTTAAATGGGTTGCCCCCTTGATTCCTCTTCAAGATAAAGGAAAGGGGGTTCAGAAAGTTTTCTTGCATTCAGACTTGGGACCCAGCTCCTAGGAATCGATCAAATACAACTTTGACTGAACCTCCAAAGGTAATCTAGGCCTGGTTCGAGCTGGAAGGGGTTTTACAAATGACTGACGACACAACCTAGGGATCATCGTGAACTTCCTGTACACCAACACTAACAACCAAGCGGAAGGTGATGCCCCGAGGATGGAAATAGCAGAAGCTCTTGAACTTACAACTTACAAATATCATTTCAGGGAATATAATATGGTTCGAACGATAGACAAAAGTGTATAGTATAATGAATTATGAACCCGAACCTCCGCGCAGGAAGACAACAAAAGTGTGCACTGTGGAATCGTGGATGAATTTTATGTCTGGACTCTGGCGTTGCTCCACGAATCACGAT
The DNA here is from genome assembly GCA_034641835.2 of Pinus albicaulis. Lineage (NCBI taxonomy): Eukaryota > Viridiplantae > Streptophyta > Pinopsida > Pinales > Pinaceae > Pinus > Pinus albicaulis. Next base: position 606,780,576 of record CM076572.1, read on the forward strand.
GATGCGGTGATTGTAGACCACGATGAACACTCCAGTGAGCGACCACGATGATCCTTTGATGCTCGAGTGACCGGGTGTGCGAGCAGCGAAACGGGTGTGCGAGCAGCGAGACTGTTTAAAACCCTGTGTGCGAGCAGCGAAATGGACGGTGGCAAAACAAATCAGAAATCTAAAACCCGACGCTGACAATTAAAAAAAAAAATAATCTAAAACCCTAAACTGCCGATTCAATCGGGAAAAAATCGAGAAAATCGCCGATTTGAAACGCCGATTTGAAACTCCGAGCTGACTCACCGATTTTGACTCGCGCGTAGTTGACTCTGCTCGTTTGGCCGCCGAGTGCGCAGTGCATGTATTTACATTGTCGATTAATCTAGTAATGACCTGACCGGCAAAACCCTAGTCCTTGTGGTTTGTTGCAGCTATTGTCCGAATTATAAACCGAAACCTTAGATCTGATATGTTAAGTTTTGCTGTTGAAACTTTAGGGTTTGGTAAATTTGGGCTTATGATCAAATCTCATGCAATAGTTATAGTAAGATCCTAGGAATGAAACCCTAGGTGTATATTCGTTTGTATGATTGAAACCCTAGTCTGAATAAAATTGTCGTATATCTCACTTTGATGTATTAATGTTTGTGTCTTCGGTTTACCTAGCAGATATTGATGTAAAATGCATCCTATATATATATATATATATGCAAGTATGCTAACCTAATTATTGATGCTCATGTTGTAGTTTGTGAAATCTAGGGTTTGTAACAAAACCCTAGTAGAGATTATTCTGAGGTATGATGATATTAGCTTTCAATATTATATGATTTAGCTTTGATAATAAATAATAGGTTTGCTATAAACCCTAGTAGATTGTTAAACCTGTGATGTATAGTACTTGATTGTATTGAGTGAATTTGTTTGTTGAAGTAGAATGTCGATGTTGAAAAATTTGATTATTTGTTGTAGGTGCGCAGATGAATGGGTTGAGTTTATTATCCTTCCGCAGCGCCTACTTTGTTAAATTATTGCTACTCAACCGCAGCTAACATCCATGTCCATCGGACAACATGAAGCAATAAAAATACTCTACATCACAAACATACACATGGTGTACCTAAGATCCCCGTATTCAATTTCGGGCGGATCTAGGACACATCAACACCACAAATAATATGTCTTTATTAAGTATTAAGGTCATCAATCTTTCATATTTTACAACATTGCTACTGAAGCTTTCTCAAACAATGAGAATCTGACACTCGCAAATTTTGGAAGAAAATGCGTTCAAAACCGACTCAACCTCATACAACAATGAGCTTTCCTTTGAAAAACTGATCACTCCAAACTTACAAAAAAAAGTGAATCCTTATCACTCCACAAAATCACTTATTGCTCCAAAATTACAAAAACAATAATTTCACCTTATCAATAGTGAACCGTTGAAATGATTGAACACATGAAGAAGCCGTATGGGCCGCCCAACCTTCATACCTTTCACCATTATAAACCATCGATAGATAACAACGGTGCAAGGTTCAACGCATGTTTAAACGCATCAATTTAAACTTCAATGTTACCATAGTGTTAACACTGTGATATACATAAGGTTCTCCCTACGTAAACATATCTCAAATCAACCGTATGTAATGCTTCTGCAAATATAGCTCAGACCACACCATATATAATGAAAATGAAATTATACGTTAAACCGTATGAAATGTAAATTCTATGCAAGGTTGCTGTGGCATTGGGTACACAGTCATTGCAAAGATGGCTATGCTTCCACGTTGAAATTGTATATCAAACTAGGTCATATGTATGCCTCATCACAATGAATTTGTAGGTTGCCGATGCGTGTGGTCACCATGGCATGGCTACTGTGCCAAGATGGTGGTGTTTCTAACCAAAACACAGCGTGAATCTGCCCTTCATTCCTTTGCTGTCACAGTTATACAAACAAAATATGACAGCACTTCAAATCATTTATATATGTGACTCGAACTCCATTGATCAAGTATTCGCAAGGTAACGCATCTGCGTTGACCTATGGCTCTGTCTATAGCCATGGCAAGGCGGTTTTCAGCGTAGAATGTATATTTATTTGCCCATTTTGTAACTACACTTCCTCCTTCGATGTCAGCCTTCTCCCAACATTGGTGGTTGATATGTAAAACTCATTCACAGAGAGTTACTGCAACGTTCAACGTGAGGTCACTCAACAATTCAGATGCCATTTTCACGTGAAGTAGATGGTCTCATTTCAGTGGGTATTTACTGTCATCCACTCTTCCTCACAGTCCGTTAAATGCCATATATACATCATGCCTTTTAATAAATGTATGAAATGTCATAAATTTAAATTGAAAGCCATATATAATGCCTCCATTCAAACATAATACCTCATCGCAATGAAATGCCGGTTCTTGGGTACGCGTGGTTACCGTGGCACTGGACAATGCAAAGATAGTGATGTTTTCCCACACTGGAGGCCGATCCCTCAATCAAAATGCAACATACTACACCACGACTGTCACATGCTCACACACAAAACATATATATATATATATATATATATATATATATATATATATATATATATATATAAAGTTGTAGACTCACAAAAACTTATAATATCAACCACAACCAGTATTACCAATGCTGGACTAAATATCTCATTTATCGACCCCTTGCATTTGTAGGTTACACACTGGAAATCTTCTCAACCTTGCCAGACATGGATCTTGCCCCCACAATTGCCATTGGAAAAGAAATTAACTCCACGAAATTAATAAGAAAATACAAATAAAAACCGTACACCAAATATTCGTTTAAAGGCTTCCACTTCAATGGCTTTCCTCTGTTACATTTTTCCACATAAAGTTAGTCCTAGTGCTGGCATGGCTTTGTAACAGATGAGGAGACAGTGTATCAAGATAGTACGTGCTATCTTGAACACCTTCTTGAGATAATTTCTCAACCAAACACACACCAATGTAGGAGCTATCTAAACTAACTCCTATCTTAGAGGAACAACCCAAGAGTTAGGCACAAATTCCTAACTTGTAATATTTAATTTATTTATTTATTTTTGGATTTATTATTGTTTTATGAGAGAGGCTCATTGCCTACACCTACCTACAAGTTAGTGAGAAAAGGCTGTAACCCCACAAGGTGTGGTTAGTGGCAAGGAACTCAAAGAAGGGGTTTTCACACTCAAGGTTGTGGGGGAGTGCCTCCCCCCTATCGAACCCGCTCTCAGAGCGCGCTCCCTCGAACCCGCTCTCGGAGCGTGCTCCCGGAGTGAATGCTTAGAGGGTGATATTAATGACAAAGATCCCTATACGAATATAGAGGTAATGATAAAGATACCTTTGTTTCAATCTATGTTTTTATGTGTTTTATGTCTAATTCATCATTCTACATGCTTTTGTTGAAATATATGCATCAAAATATAAAAATATAAAAATTATATATCTTATAAAAAACGTTCCTCGAAACACTCCTGGACTGGGAGCTTCTGAAAATGGCGCTCTCGCTCTCGCTCCCCATTTTCGCTCCCGCTCCCAAGTAACCTTGGTCACACTTATCCCAACTCTCTCCGTTTAAGCTATCTCCTAGGTTAGCTATGGGGGGTGGTCCCTAAAGAAAAAGTAAGTTAAAGATGTGAGTTTTCTAGGAGAGTTGTTAGAGTTAAATAGATTACTTCTTAAGATTTATAAGAAAAAAAGTGATATGAGCAATAACCATCGATACATAAGATAAGCATGAAACATATGAAAAACTAGTGCCTTCAGAGTATTGCTCTTAAAATGAAATTGTATTTGCTTAATTGAAGTGAAATGCTTTCAAATGGAAAGCAAAAGTAATCCTGAAAAGTGAAATAAGAAACTATTAGCACAAGATTACACACACAAATGCTTTTAAAATAAACAAATTGATGAATCAAAGAATGTGAAAATATCTTGCTAAAATACTTACAATTAGTGATCTAAATATAAACAAGATGATAAAATGACTTGAAGGTTAAACCAACATGCAATTAGATTTGCAACATGAAATAAGAGTACTTGAAAAGGGAACGAGACTCATCAACCATTCATGAACATGATGATCATTAAACATGAAATGGAGCTTGCTAAAATAGATAATGTTCCAAGTGCAAGAAAATTAAATTAAACTTGTTGCAAAAGAGATTACAATACTTGCATGAAAGGAAATGATGTTGCATGTGAGACTCTAAACCATCAAGAAAACAAAAAATTGGAACTTGTAAGTAAGGTAGATGTGATGAAGGATGCTCTTGGTTTATTTTATTAATTAGTTCTAAAGCAAGGTTACAATTGAACTTCAATCCTCAGACCTCACCCTCACCCAAAGGTTTGGATCTCACAGTGTGGAGTCCATAGAGGTAGAGGGTCCCTAAAATGTCTATTCAACCAACTTAAGTTGGAGGTGAATTTTAGTGATGCTTGGGACATGTAATATCTAAAAGTAAATTAACATGAAAATGAAAATTCAACTTCAACTTGAAAAATATTTGCTTGTCATGAAATAAAATGTAGCTTTAATTGATGCATCAAACTTAATATTGTAGAGTGTGCTCAATGGTGAAGCATAAACAAATTTGAAGTATGATTTCAAGCTAAATAAATTCAAGTAAAAATGCTTGCATATAAAAAATCTAAATTTGCTATGAAAGTAAATGCTCTTAAAACTTGTAGTGAATCAAACTGAATAGCTAGTGAAATGAATGAAATGCATGGTTGTGTTAATTGACCAATTAGATGAGATGCATGCAATTTAAAGAGATCAACAAATCACACAAGTCCTTTCTAAAAAATGGAGAGATTGAGATGCTAATGGGTAAAACCCACGCTCCCAAAATCAGAAATTTTATTGGTTGTTAGTGGTAAGAGGCTATGAAGCCTCCTACAAGCTTAAGGAAAACCTTTACAAATGAAACTTGAGGTCTTAGAATTATGCTTGATGAGAAATTTATGCAATATAAAAACTAAATAGAAATCAGATTTTTACAAGTGAAGAAGAGAGGCTAAGCCTCCTCAATGCTCACAGTCAAGAGAGAGAGGAAAAACCACAAAAGGAACTCGGCCTTCCTCAAGGAAGCTCCTTAACTGCACGACCAAAGGAAAAAGAGAGAGTCCTTCTCATTTGACATTAGAGCTCAAAGGTCATGCAACAATTTGGTAGTAGTTTCTTGAAGGTGAATCCCACAAGTTGTTACAAGAAAACAAGTTAGAAAAAGAAGGCTACAAAAAACCAACCAAGTGTTAGACAAAGAAAAACAGAAAATATTGCACAATAATCTACAAAGGGCTAGGTCAAAGAGGATGAGTAAACTCTCCTCTTTTTCTAGCCATGCTTAAGCTCTTTAAATGACAAAATATGATTCAATGAAGCACAATGAAAAGTAAAATATTTTTAAATGATTGCATGCATACAAACTATGTCCAAACGAATCCCTGCAAGACAGTTTTTCGTAAGATAAACTATGAAAATCCAAATAACAAATGAGAGTTCCTTTGAAAGTGCTTCAAGAGTGGGTTGGTCTCCCAAAGACTTCCCATCAAGCTTGATCCAAAAAGAATTCTTTTACAATACTCAAGTCACACATTAGTCCATGTAAATTTAGATAAGCAAACAATGAATTGAAACTTCTAGAAATTTAATTGAAAATAAACTAGAACTTTCAACCTCTAGAGCCTACTTCAAATCAAATGCTAATACAAGATAACTGTGCACTAGCAAGTTCAGAAGAATACATGGAAAATGGAATAACTCAAAGCATAGAAAAGATTATACCAATAGCTCACAATGCACCATGCTCCAAAGGATTAACACCCATGAATGGGCCCCCAAAGTCTTTTTATTGATATTCTTGAAAAGTGTACAAAGTAGCAGCGCTTCCGCAATCACAATAGCTAGTAAAACAATATTTGAATATGAGAGTCCATGGCTCCATTATATAGAAATTTGAGAGCAAATCCCAATGAAGAACCAAATGCCAAGTGGTGAGAGGCAAGAGATCACTAGGCAAATTCAAATTTGATAAGTGGAGCTCCAATGCCAAGTGTAAAAATTGGATTCTGGCAAGTGGACATCATTTTCTTCTTCCCTTATGTGCCAAATTCAAATTTTATTATGGAATGACAAGTGTATATGGGTGGTAATCCATGTGGGGACAATTTCCCACAAAAATCTCCACCAAATATTCTCCCAAATCCTCCCAAATGTGCATTAACTTCACAAATTCGAATTTCCAAGTAAACAACTCTCATTTAATGCCAGCAATTCGATTTTATTTGAGCACATATCCTTTCCTCGATATTAGGAGTCCACATCACCTTGCGACTTCACTTTAACTCTTCCATAGTTTTCCACTTCATTTCCACATCATTTAGTATGTGTGGATATTTATTTTTCTCCATTTATTTAATTTATGTCTTAATTAATTGCCAGATTTCTCACTAAACTTAGGAAAAGTGGGTTTTGAGGGTTCAAAACACATTTTTAACTCAAAGTGTGTCATAGTAGAAAGTTGAGTGTGAGAGGTGTAATTTTGATTACTCATACCCCATAAAACTTCTCTAGACAACACTTATTACAATTCAATTACAATTTTTATTGCAATTTTTGACCTGCGGGAAATCTAAAAAATTAAAAAATAATTACTTAGACCTAACTAAATTCCACTAAATTTTTTCTGTGATCTAGTATAGTAACATACATTGACTCTAGACAATATGACTCACCCAAGGTCTAACCATCAAGCCGTGCTTCAGCTTTGGGGTAAAATTGGAGGAAAAATCTCAATCAATTATTAAGTCCTAATAGGGAGATGATAATTAACCGAGTGAAGAAAACCTCCTAGAGTAATACTCACTTGTTGGCAAGGTCCCAAGCTACCTAGGCCTCTTACAGACTCAATACCGACTCAAATTCATCATTACTAGCATCACTTATTACAATTCCCCGTAGGGCGTGGAATCTGGGTACAAGAGAAAGATGATGAGAAGTAGAAGTAGAGTTTAAAAACTCTATTGAACTGATGATATCTGATGGTAAAAGTTTCTTTTGGTTCGTCCTTGGACATGGAGTCTTCATATAATCATCAGGTGCCACTCCAGTGGTCAACATGATTGTTATCTAAGTTTCTATGTCTCGAAGATGGAGTCTAGAGGTCATTATGAAAAACCCTAGCAAGAAGTTAAAGTCTAGTATGTTAAAGGATTTAACCTTTGTTGATTATGAACCAAACTAGGTTTAGGTATTTTATGTCTAAAGTTTGAATGTTTTGAAGTTTCCATTGTAATGATATGATAAACTTATTATAATTGTCTTCATGCTTCTGTATATTTGTACATGGTTGTACTTGTCGTTGAAGATTCATAGGTACATGATCTTCAAGATATTCATAAGTTGAAGATGATAATGATGAGCATGATGAAGGAAGTGATAAGAATGAAGATGATCAAGATAACCTTGATGCCATAAGAATGAATGAAGCCTTGAAAGGATGAAGTTTCTCTGACATTATGAAGTTGTTGATCTCCCTAAGTTGAGAGGGATCCTGGATAGAAGAAGGGGTATATCTACCTAGTTAAGAGGGAAGGCATATTATGACAATGAATACCTTGAAGTAAGAATGAAACCAAATGAATGAAAGTACTACAGATGAATGTTAGTGATTCATGCAGTTGCAGACAAAAGACTTGAGAAGTACTGAGGATGTATTTGGTGTTGCTGAATAAGAAAAAAGATTTCAACAATTTGTAACTTGATGATGAAAGTAACATCAAAATAATTGAGGACCCTGAAGGTTTGTGTTTACTTATATTTGAAAATTTATTGTTGTTGGGGTTTGTGTTTGTACAGGTAAATCTCTCCATAAAAAGGTTGAACACTGGAAGCATGCTTGGACAAATGAATATATTTGATTTAGTCGATAGGGAGAGATGAAGCATCTTATGGAAAGATGCTTTGGAGGACATCTGGCTAGCCTATGTGTTGATGTTAAGATCTTCCATGTACCTCTGTACATATGTAATTATGAATACTTCCCTAGTTAAGAGGGAGTGTTGAATAATGTAACTAGTGTCAGTCCTCATAATTATATTTGAGTCATGATGTAATATATTTGTCAAAAGAAAGAAAAATACATTTCATTATTAAATAAATTGACTTATTAAAGCATGAGTTTCATCCTTGGGTCAATTGTTTTTTAGGTCAAATCCTCCATTGAAGGCTTCTAGGGTTTATGTCAAGTATCCTTGTCCATGTCATAATGTAAAAAACCCTTCTTGGGCACTATTTGTTAAAAAAGAAATTTATTTTAATGTAAATTAGATCTTCTAAACCTCCTCCACCAAGTCGGCCTCAAACTCGATAAGATAGAAACTCCTATATAAAGGCAACAATTCGACCTCATTTGGAGCACTCACTCATCAAGTTCGATTTGAAACTTCTGGGCCAGAAAAAGTGCGAAATTCAAGGGAAGAAGAGGAAAGGGCTAGCGAAGGAGAAGGAGGTCTCTATCAAGCACAAGAAGTTGAAATTTTTTTTTCTCTCTCTCTCTCTCACATGTGTGACGCTGCTAAGCTGTTGGAGGGGTTGAAACTATTGTGTTGAAGTTGGGCTGAAATTCTGAGTTGCCGGGGGGCCAAAATTCTAGATTGTTGCTGGGTTATAGCTATTAGATAAGAAGAGAGTTTTGAAGGTTGCTGTATTTCATTGGAAGGCTGACTTGGTGGAGGAGGAAGGTCTTTGGGTCTAAGGTCTTGGTCTATCTCAATTTTAATTTGCTAGTGGAAGAGTTTGACTGGGTTTTCCCCTATAAAGGGATTTTAGCCCTGGCTGAGTGCCTACTTTTGGTGTCCTTAATCTTCATGTTTTTTCTTTGATGATTGCTTGATGAGAAGAAGATAAAGGAAGAACATAAAAGAAGTTAATAAAAACATAAAAATATCACAAGTAATTATCAACATAAGAAAATATTTCTGCATTTTTTATTTTCTAACATGGCATACATTGAATGCTCCCCCATAATACCCAATATCTCATCTAAATGTCTCAAGTGATCCTCCTCTGTCATACTGTATATAAGGAGATCATCAAAGAACTATAAAAACTTTCGCAATTGTTTGTTGAAGATGTGGTTCATGTAGGACTGGAAAGAGGTAGGTACATTGGTAAACCGAAATGGCATGACCAATAACTTAGTTCCCACAATGACACGTAAAGGCAGTCATCTTGTGAACATCCTGCTCCTTGACCCTGATTTGGTGATATTTTTATCGAAGATAAATCTTCGAGAAGTATACTGCCCCATGCAACTCGTCCAACAACTTCTTGATCTTGTGAACAAGATACCTGTTTTTGATTGTTTTCTTATTCATAGCCCGATAGTCAATACACATCCTCATAGTGCCATCCTTCTTCTGAACCAAGACTATTGAAGAAGCGAATGGATTGGAACTGGATCTGATATGTCCCATCTCTAACAACTCCTTGATTTCTTTCTCTATCTCATCTTTGTACTTCTTTGGGTGCCTGTATAGAGTAGTCATTACGGGCTTGGCCCCTTCTTCCCCTTCTTCTAACTCAATGGTGTGCTTGAAGCCTTTGTCAGGAGGTCTTCCTGGAGGGATCTACCCAAAAACCCAGTCATGTCTGCTCAATAATGACTGAATGTCTACGTGATAACACTGGTTGTTGTCTAAAGGTTTCTATGTTGTAATAGACACTTTGTTGCTCAAGATGCATCACCATGCCTGAATATGCTTTCCATTTGCTTGGATGTAACAATCTTAGGGGCACCATAGGACATGCCCCTCATAGCTACCCTCTTACCATTTGTTGCAGTGAATTCCATCTCCATTGTTTGGTAGTTCTTTAAGTGTTCCCATATAGAATAAAGCCAATGAACATTGGATATGACAATAATGTTTGCCAGTTTAACCACATAGAAGTCATAATTCACAATGCTGTAACCCATCGTCAACTCCAACTACAGAACCCTTTTTGTGCATGTCATAACGCACCCGTTAGCTACCACAACATCAAATCCCTCAAATTCTTTTGTGGGAATGCCTCTCCTGGCCACTAGAGTTGCGTCAATGAAGTTGTGGGTTGCCTTACCATCAATAAACACAGTGACATGCTATCCCTGTACTGCTTCCCTGGCCTTGAAATGTGATATCTAGTGATGCTTGATAGAGCGGCTATAGTTCTATCCTTAATCTCCACATGCGGCTACTCATCCTCCATACTGCTATGCTCATCGCCATGAGCCTGTCCTGCCTCCTTTCCTCCTCATTGTTTGAGAGCACCTCTATATAATGCAATTTCCCTTCCCCATACACTTGTGACCTGGTACCAAAGGCTCCTTACAGCTAAAGTAAAGTTTCTTCCTTCTCAGTTCCTTTCGAGTCTCATCATCCAATTTGTCTTTCTCAATCCACTCCTTCTGGAAGGACTTCTTGTCTTTGTTCTTTTGAGGAAGGAAAGGTTTGGGAGATAATTTATTATTTGGTACTGCATCCTCCATGTCTCGGGTTCTGATGATAGCATCCTGTAGAGATTTCGATTTGAAGTCCTTAACCCAACCAGGTAGGGGTTCGAATGTTGAGATTTTGTATATTGGGGTAGCATTGGGTGTGCTCTAGCCTTGAAACTTTGTGGTGGGGCTAAGAAACACATCACCTCCAAAACCCAAAAAGCGTTTGGAGAAATTTCATCTTATGTGTGAGATATTAAAATAATTAATTTATTTTTAATGAGGACACTAAGTCTAACTTAGGAAATTAGAAAAATTAAAGTGAATTAATTAAACACATGTGATGAAATGTTCTAAGTGATGTGGATCAAGCAGTCCTTTAATCTTAGCCATCGATAAGAGATTAAATCACGACCGTTGATGTCTCAATGAAAAAGTATAAGAGAAAGGCTTGAGGGTCAGTTGGAGATACACACACGGAGGCAGCGTTGAGAGACTGAGCTGGAATTCTAGGGCAAGTTTGCTAAGAATTTCCAGAAGAGTTTTCTGCAACGAGGGGTAGTATTGGCTGAGGGGATGATCTGATCCCGGAGCCAAGAGTCAGCAAGAGGCAGAGGAGCAGCAATTAGGAGTAGCGCAGAGAAGCAGGGGCAGTAGCAGAAGCTACGCAGCAGCTGCACAAAGAAGAGGGCTTTAGCCGTTACGTAGGCCTAGAAGGGGCAGCGCTGAGCAACAAGAGGCCCTCCAGGGTTACGCAGAGGCCATCCAGGGCAACGTAGGGACTGCATCACCCAGTCTGGGGTTACGCAGTCCTCTCCAGGCTAGCAAAGAGGCACGCAAAGGCTAGCATGGCTGACGCAGGGGCTTCAGGGGCAGCGCTAGGGTTTCTAGAGGCAGAATTTGGCTGAGTCTTGTAAATCTCGTTTCAGTCTCTGGAACAACATGCTAGCTGTAGATCTATTTTTTCTTTGTCGGGTTAACCGATAAGGTGCCCAGATTTGCTATACTCAGATTCTACTTAATAATATTAAGCCCTCATATCTGCTACACCGGTTTTCCTGCATTGGGATTTTCCGGGGACAATTGTCCGAAAAATCTGTGTCACTTTGTTGAATGAGCGTAATATTCAATGAATGATTTGTATGTGTGTAGGCTGTTAGTTGTGTTCACTTCTGTATTTTCTAAATATTTTTTGGTAGTAACTTGTATAATTTGATCACAAGTAGGAGAAGTAAACCAAGATACTACAGTAGGATTTCTGCATTACTGTATTCAGAAAATTTCACATGGTATCAGAGCGATTGCAGATCAAGTTGAATCTCCAGCAAAATCAGCTGAAGACATATTTTCTGCAGGGTAGCAGCTGAAGCAACAAATCTGGAAAGGGCAACTCAGCAGTAGGAGGACGCAGTCCCAGAAAGGGCTATGCAGTCCCATCTGGGTGACGCAGAGACAACGCAACACCCTCCAGAGGGACGCAGGGAGCAGCCTGGGCTGGGCCAGTCTGCTCAAGTAGAGGCCAGCTAGAGGGACGCAGTCCAGTTATTTTTTTGTTGCAGAGCAGTATTGCCAAGATCCAGAAGCAGTGCTTCAGATCTTCAACAGTTGCTGGTGTGGTGGAGATTCTGCTGGTGTAGAATTGTGCCTAGCTAAGTCGACAAAGAGTGGGAGGAAGACAGTCACTCTGCAGATCTGAGCCAAATAGATCTAAGATTCGATTAGGAGGGTGATTGGAGAGAAATGTCTGATTGTTTTGGCTGAATATTTGCAGGAGGCAAATCAATTGATAGAGGGAGTAGCTACTATAGAGGGTTTCTGATCGCCAAGAAAACCAGATCTGGCATTTTTGTTGAGTCTTTTTAGCAGAATGAGGGAGGAGAGTACTATTCCATCAGATTTGAGCTAGATGGCTTCTCATGGACTGAGAGATCAGGATAGGTTGGACAGTGTGTCCAACTTTGTCATATGGAGAGCCAGGATGCTGACGATCCTGGATGAGTACGACATCAAGAACCATGTGGAGAATGTCCTCGCTGAGCCTGCGGATCCTGATCCTCTGAAGAAATTCAATGAAAATCAAGCGCGGGCTAAGTGTTTGATTATGGACAGAGTAAAAGATCACGTTGTGCCACACATTGTCGGAAAGAAGATGACAAATGAGATGCGGATCGCATTAGAGATGATGTATAAGGGAATCTCTGTTCAACGAAAGATGCTTCTAGAGAATCAGATGAGGCTATTCTAGATGCAGAAGGGTGAGGAGATAAATCCCTTCCTTTTTCGACTTCAGACTATCTGGGATCAACTGATTGCCATGGGTGCAACTCTGGACGAAGGGCTCTTGGTAAGGACTGCCCTGAATGCAGTCACCGAGGAGTGGGAAACATTTGTCTAAAGCATATTGGGCAGGGTAGCGATACCATCCTGGGCGGACATGTGGGCAATCCTCTGTTAAGAGGAGATCAGGAGAATCACCAAGAGGCAGAACATCAACAACGGAACTGTCAGGGTGAAAAAATAAGAGGAAGATGATGCAGCCCTTGCATCGAAGGAATGAAGGCAGCAAGGGAAGAAGAAGAGGGACCTATCCAAGGTCCAGTGTTTTATCTGCGGCGAGCTTGGACACTTCGTCGACACATGTCCTAAGAAGAAGGACAAAGGAGCTTTTGATTCCAAGGTTGCAGCAGCAAAGGACAATGGGAGTGATGATGACGTAGCCATGAGTGCTCATGAGCCACGTAAGTGGGGCGATATGGATCTGTAGAGCAGCTACAGATGGTATGGCAGGATCCTTGAGTAAGCCCAACTCATGGATCACATAGGAGCTATGGGAGCTTGAAGACGGTAGCGGGAGAAGTAGATGGATGCAAGAGATCACAGTGAAGCGGAGGGTAGTGCCGAGATGCTGTAGAGGAAGTAGCGCAGTGCAGAGGCAACAACAACGTAGAGGCAACAACGCAGAGGCTGATGGGACTTTAGTAGCGCAAAGAGGCAGTGCTCACGTAGTGTAGAGATGTAGCAATGCAGTGGCTTCAGGAGTAGAGCGTAAAGCAATAGCCAAGGAAGTTTCAGTGATGGGATGCAACTTGACTTGTTTGTCAACAATTGTGCAGGAGTCTTTCAGTTGCTTACTTCTCGGCAACTGAGTTGCAGTGCAACAGTTAGCAGTGGCAGTGCTATGGGCAACATGATAAAGCAATTTGAGAGGGAGCTGCAATACAAATGTGGCAGTGACATGGGCAGCAGTACAGAGAGCAACAACGTAGTGGATGGAGGGCAGCAGGCCAAGCATTAGCAGCGCAAAGACCAATGACAATATCTTGTGATACATGTTGTGGATGTATTGTAGAGCACACTCCGTGCTAAGAGGGAGTGTTGAAATTTTGTTTATTGGGGTAGCATCGAGTGTGCTCTAGCCCTGAAACTTTGTGGAGGGGCTAAGAAACACATCTCCTCCAAAACCCAGAAAGCGTTTGGAGAAATTTCATCTTATGTGTGAGATATTAAAATAATTTTTTTTTTTTAATGAGGACCTCAAGTCTAACTTAGGAAATTAGAAAAATTAAAGTAAATTAATTAAACACATGTGATGAAATGTTCTAAGTGACGCGGATCAAGCAGTCTTTTAATCTTTGTCGTCGATAAGAGATTAAATCACGGTTGTTGATGTCTCAACGAAAAAGTATAAGAGAAAGGCTTGAGGGCGAGTTGGAAATACACACATGGAGGTAGAGTTGAGAGATTGAGTTGGAATTCTAGGGCGGGTTTGCTAAGAATTTCCAGAAGAGTTTTCCACAGCGAGGGGTAGTATTGGCTGAGGGGATGATCTGATCCCGGAGCCAGGAGTCAGCAAGAGGCAGAGGAGCAGCGCAGAGAAGCAAGGGCAGCAGTAGCAGCTACGCAACGCAGAGGGCTTCAGCTGCTACGCAGGCCCAGAAGGGGCAGCGCTGAGCAGCAGAAGGCCCTCCAGGGTTACACAGAGGCCATCTAAGGTAGCGTAGGGACTGCATCACCCAGTCTAGGGTTACACAGTCCTCTCCAGGCCAGCGCAGAGGCACGTAGAGGCTAGCAGGGTTGATGCAGGGGCTTCAGGTGAAACACTGGGGTTTCTAGAGATAGAATTTGGCTGAGTCTTGTAAATCCCATTTGAGGGTGTAGATCAGTCAAAGTTTCAATCTCCGGAACAATAGGCTAGCTGCAGATCTATTTTTTCTCTGTCAGGTTAACCATTAGGTGCCCATATTTGCTGTACTCAGATTCTACTTAATAATATTAAACCCTCATATCTGCTGCACCGGTTTTCCCACATTGGGTTTTTCCGGGGACAATTGTCCAAAAAATCCGTGTCACTTTGTTGATTGAGTGTAATATTCAGTAAATGATCTGTATGTGTGTAGGCTGTTAGTTGTGTTTACTTTGGTATTTTCTGAATATTTTCTGGAAATAACTTGTATAATTTGATCACAAGTAGGAGAAGTAAACCAAGATACTACAGTATGATTTCTGCATTAGTGTATTCATAAATTTTCACATGGAATAATCCTTCGATGAATAGCATAATCAGTATGTGCTCTGACACATCTGTCACCAAGACTGCGAGCCTCTGAAATTTTGAAATGTAAGCATCTACCATACTTTTTTGTTTGAGCTATGCCAACTCTCTGAAATGTACCTTTGGGTCCTTATCAAATCATTCACTAGCCTCTGTGTGAAGTCTAGGTATGAAGTAATGCTCAAATGCCCCAAAGTGACTAGCCCATGGTACCACCACTCATGAGATTCTCCCTCCAAATGAAGTGTAGCAAATTTGATGGCCTCTATCTCCAACATAGGGTTGAGTTGGAAATATGTGTCCAATTTTTGAACCCATGTTTGGTAGTGCATATGGATGAACCATCAAAAGAAGGAATGGACAATTTTCTGAACTTTCGCGGAAGATCATAATTTTGTGAGCCCCTGTTGTATTCTCTTGGTCTGTTCCTATATTTAATGGTACAAAAATATTGTAAGGGCATGGTTGCATGAAATTATTCACCAAGAGCCTAATACTCCCCCAAATAATCAGAGAATCCTTTACCTTGTTTTTGTTGTCCTTGATTTCCTATTGGCTTTTCTTCCAAGAACCAAGGTAACAGACATCTAGGAGTCGCTCCCCTCACTGTCTAAGGGTTATTTTGAACTGGGATATGGGTGTTTCTCCCTTTAGCATGGTTCCCATTGTGAACCATTTGACCCTCTTGAACCATTTTTGCCGACTTTGTTTTGGTTCCCTTGATTATTTGCTATAAGTTGAACTAACTGTTGTTGCCCCCTCGCAAGGTCATTTGGAATATTCATAGTGCTTCCCTTCAGCTGTTAGTTCCTGTCCCTCACGCGTTCTTCTAATTTTGAGTGAATATTGGTATCACCCTTTCTCTTTTTCCCGTAGCTGATGTATTCCCTATCCTCTGGAGACATCAAGATAGCATGCACTCACAGGTTGGAAGGAAAACCTTTGCTCTGATGCCACTGTAAAATCCCCTCTTTCTAGACAAGAAACTCAACTAATATATACAAAACAAAATATCACAACAAATAAATTCAACCAATATAATAGTTTTGTTTGTTAATATTGTTGTTGCACAAACTAGCAGACCTAGTAAATAAGCTATAACTAGAGGGCACAACAACAATTTGGGACAAAGGCCTACTATCACCACAACCTATGTCCCCTTCTCTTCTCGGATTTTCACTGACGGGAGGAGTCCCAATATCCCTCACTTGTGATTAATGTGTCTATAATAGGAGTTAAAGTGAGGCAAGGATGACTCATTCAATGAAAGGTTCAATTAAAGTGCGATCTTTGGGAGAAGCTAGTAAGACTTTCCACGAAAAACCTGTTGAGGTAAACACTATACGAGACCTAGGATTGAGATATTTAATGAGATAAAAGTTCATCCAAGGTCAAGATAGGTAAGATAAAAGGTTTCAAATGATATACTACTAAAGTACAAACCTTCAAGAAATCCCTAAGTTGAAGGACAACTTCAAGGGTTCCCACTTGGTGTGATAGCTAGGGCATCATTTTTATTGAGATTCCACTATGAGAATTTGTTCAAAACTTGCAGATGCCTAGAGGAGATACTAAGGAATAGGTCTATCCAATCATAATTGAAAATGCACTCCTCAAGAGAATTTCGCACCAAGCCCTAGAGAGGCTTCCTTGGTCTTAAAGGGAGGAAGAAATGAGGTAAGAAAGAGGTGAAAAGAAAGATGTTTCATTGAGTTAATGTGATCACTAAGGACCAGTGTAGCACCACCCGTATAGGACCCGTGAGTACCCGCGGGTCTTAGAGGGTTCTATAGCGAGATGGGTCATTCGCATAGAACCCGCGACCTAAAACCGTAACTGCGCAAACTTGTATTGAACCCGCCTACTCGTATAGAACCCACAAATTTTTCATTCGACCCGTCGAGACCCTTTTTTTCATTTTTCTTTTTTTTTTGGAGATGAGGTGGAGGGAAAGGGAAATTAGAGGGAAGAAAATGCTTTATAAGCACCTCTCTCCCTTCCATTTGTCATTCACTTGACATTTGAGTGTTTGACTCATTTCTATGAGTGTTGAGTGACTCAATTGCACAATGAAGGAGCTCTTGGAGGAGGCTAAAGGAGGCTTCATTAGATCAGACCCAACTTCATCACAAATAGGTAGGCTTCATGAGCGAACTTTGGATTGCTTGTTTGAATCTTTTTTGGGTTTCCATGTAAAAACAACTTTGTTTTCAATGTAAATTATTTTTTTAAACATGATTTTTTTTTTTTGAATTTTAATTATTTTTTTAATTTACAATTTTAATTTTTTTTGGGCCTTGTGGTTGAGTTTCTCATCCATGCACAAGGCCAGGGCCCAAAATAAATAATTAAAATAAAATAAAATTGAAACAAAATAAAAAATTACATTTAAATTTTAGGAATTTGGCTTCTTTGATCCATAAAATGTATATAAAATCTTTCGGTGATAATCACGTCTAAGTATATTTTGTCGACGCGTTTCGAACTAGCCAGTGTGGTTCATCATCAGGACAAGATGAGAAATTTGATCAAAGAACCAATTTAAATAGATAAAGGGATGCTCCAACTAGCTGTTGTAAATAATGTCTAGTTTGACTAAAATAAGGAAAATAAGGAATTAATTAAATTAAAATGAATTAATTAATAGCTGAATATAATTTTAACATGTATTTTTTATTTTATTTTATTATTATTTATTATTATTTTTTTAACTTATTTATTTATTTATTATTTTATTTTTATTATTTATTTATTTATTTTATTTTTATTTTTATTTATTTAAATAAATAAGTTAAAAAAATAAAAAATAAAAATAAAATAATAAATAGATAAATAAGTTTATATATATATATATATATATATATGTTAAAATTATATTCAACTATTAATTAATTCATTTTAATTTAATTAATTCCTTATTTTCCTTATTTTATTCAAACTAGTCGTTATTTACAACGGCTAGTTGGAGCATCCCTTTATCCATTTAAACTAGTTCTTTGATCAGATTTCTCATCTTGTCCTGATGATGAACTACACTGGCTGGTTCGAAACACATCGACAAAATATACTTAGATGTGATTATCGCCGAAAGATTTTATATACATTTAAATTATTGAATTTAGGATTGCAGATTCCAAAATATCAATTAAATTTTAAAAAAATGTTTTTTTCTTCCAGATTTTTTCACCCTGCCACCAAAGGGTACTATAAAGTCTCGTGATCTGGCATGGGCACATGGTCAACGATTCATTGTCGGTAATGACCACCATGTCAAGTGTAATTATTGCAATGACACACTGCATGTATGCATAAACAAGCTAAAATACCAACTAGCTAGAATTCCTGGGAATGGTGTGGGATGTTTTCAAAATCGCCCTGATGAAGTCACTGCTGAAATGGTAGCTGCTTTGGAAGCCATTAAAGAAGAAAGTTCTAACAGGGAAAAAAGGAAGGATGAGATTGTTGGGATATGTAGATCTTCATCTTAGAGTGGACTGCAAATTCAAAGTGCAGGTATTGGTAACTCCTCTTCAAGTGTTGTGGAAAACAGGAGTACAACCATCCTCGCACAACTCCAGGATCTCAAACAACCTTGGAGAGTTTTAATGAAAAGAAGAGGAAGGAGGCAGATATGGAAGTGAGGAGGTTTTGGTACCATAACTGTCTTTCATTCAACTATGCAAAGTCTTATTTTTATCAGCCCATGGTGGATTCCATTGCAAGTGCTGGCCCTGGATACAAAGCCCCATCTTATAATGCACTTAGGGGGAAAGAGCTAGATGAGGATCTTGATGTGTCAAGGAACAATTGGAGAGCATTAAAAGCTCATGGAAATTTATAGGTTGTACAATTATGTCTGATGGGTGGAAAAATAAGAGGGGTAGAACAATAAGAAATTTTTTTGTAGCTTGCCCTAAAGTAACCATGTTCCTAAAATCCATTGATGCATCTGCACATGTAAAATATGCACATTTGATTTTGAAATTGTTGGTTGATTTGGTGGAGGAAGTTGGGGTTGCAAATGTTTTCCAAGTAATCACAGACAGTGCAACAAATTATGTGGCAGCTGGAAGGTTTCTTTGTGCCAAATATCCCACCATTTTTTGGATTCCATGCGCCACCCATTGCATAGACTTGATACTAGAGGCCATTGGGAAGTTGGAGTGGGTGCAAAATGTTGTTCAAGAGTGCAAGCAAATTATCAAGTATATTTATAACCATGCTTGGGTGTTGAACCTTATGAGGGAATTCACACAGAGTGAGCTTAGTCGCTCAGCTGTCACATGGTTTGCTACAAAATTTATTTCCCTCCAAAGCCTTTTGTATGAGTACCAAGCTTTGAGAAGAATGTTTTGTAGCCAACAATGGGTATTTTGGAAAGATAGCACAAAACTTGAAGCATTGTTTGTGAAAGCATCTGTCTTTGGTGATAGTTTGTGGGACAAAGTCATTGAGATTATTAGCTTCACTGAGCCCCTTGTGAAAGTTTTGAGATTGATGGATGGAGAGAAACTTTCAATGGGATATATTTATGAGGGCATGGGCAGGGCCAGAGACGACATCAAGACTTTCTATAAGGGAAATGAATCTAAATATCTCCCTTTATGGAAAATTGTTGATTCTAGGTGGGACATGAAACTACATTCACCATTGCATGCAGCAGTAGCATATCTCCATCTGAGCTTATTCTATAATGAGGGGTCTAACATTCAAAGAGATCCCGAGGTGATGAGAGGTGTCATGATATGCATTGAGAAGATGTTCCCAGATCAATATATTCAAGACAAAATCAACATACAACAAGATATGTACAAGGAAGCATCTGACATGTTTGGATTCAGCTCAAGCTAATGTCTCAAGGACAAGAAAATGCCTTGTAAGTGCAAATTGTTAGAACTTAGCTTGTAATTTTGTTAGTTCTCTTTTATATGTTTGGCATTGCAAATTGATAATCTTTGTTGTTATTTTTTTTATAGCCCATTGGTGGATAGATTGTGGCACTGAGGCATCACAATTACAAGAATTCACCATTAGAGTTATGAGTCAATCCTGGAGTGCTTCTTATTGTGAGCGCAATTGATCAGTGTTTGAGCACATCCACAACAAAAAGAGAAACAAGTTGGAGCATGAGAGGTCGGAGAAGTTGATTTTCATTTACTACAACCTTCGAATGCTCACAAAACAAGTGCAACCAAAGGATATAGATCCAATTTTATTGGATACTATTGATTTAGAGTCTGATTGGGTTGTGGAGGAGGAGTCCCCTGATTTGAGTTGGCTTGATGAAGAGACTGAGGATCTTTTTAGTTTTCCTTCTCAAATGGAGACTCCAAATACACCTACCTCATAGTTGCTTCAACCTTCTGATGTTGGAACTAGCTCCATGAGGGCTTATTGTAGGCATAGTCGTCCATGAGCGATGAGACTCAGGATTGTTATGAGACAATCTTTTGTCATCTATGACATATATTTGAATTTTGAAACTTGCTGTCATTTTTTATTTTAATTATGGAATCACGATTCCTTTTCTTATTCAGTATCTAAATGTTTTGCTTACCAAAGTCAAATATGTTATGTTGTACTTTTATAGATATGAGATGATGTTATGAATTGTTGCATATATTGTGGTTTTTATAACTTATAAAGATTGGAATTCTCATCAGTTTCTTTTTTGTGCTTAAAATTTACCATATTTTAAGTTTTTTTTTGTATTTTGATGAGTCTTATACAAGTCTTATATGGGTCGTTCTCGAGTCCTATAAAAGTCGACGAGTCAATAGCCAGGCAAGTCTTATATGAGTACGAGTCGTGTAACATTTCTAAGGAATTAGGACCAGTGCCTAGCAATTGGGAGGATTGGAGTAAAAAATGATCTTGGTTTGGTAACTTCGCTCTTCAAGGAGGCCTAAAGAAGCAACTTTGCTATCTATGGATGCAACTACACGACAACTTAGACTTTTACACTTTGATGGAAATTGTTATGGATTTTCAAGGATGAAAATGCAAATAATCCTCTAGGAACATTCATTCATTCATTATCTTATGAGTATCACATACAAAATTTTCCAATAGTTCCAAGGCCTTGAACACTTTCTTTAATTAGGGCACAATAATAACCATAAGAATAAAATTCCATGCATTAGACTTTCATTATTTCAGAAATATAGCATTAAAAGGCACTTACAAGGCAATGAAGTAGGGTTGCGAGGGATCGGCTCCCCCCCCGAACCCACTCCCGGAGCGCGCCCCGAAATTCGCTCCCTGCGCTCCCTAGCCTTTTTTGCAAAAATGTTTTTGCACAAACATTCCAAAGGCAATTATTTTTCAAAGAAACAATAATTTTTTAGTGGGGAAGCCTAATGATCAAGCTTATGGCCCTAGTATTGATATGCGATTCATGGTAATGTTAATTTTTTAAAGTAAAAGTGACATTCTCCTTAATCTTATTTTTCATCCTTTTACTTACTTAAATTTTTAACATTACCATGAAATGACTCGGGATGTTTGAGAGTGGTTCCGACATCATTGGATTTCATATGTAGAAAGTAGAATTTTAGATCTCATTCAAAATCCAGCAGACTTATCAGTTTTTCAGGATTTCAGGATTGGGGGGATTGCAATGTTTCCATTGGATTTTGTCACGTAATAGGGTATGGAACTTGTATTTAATCAAGAGCACCAATCCCTCTATGTACCATGATGTTAGTGACATTGGTTGTTGAACTCCTCTATCATGACCCTACTAAAAATGTACCCATCACTCAAACAAAATCTTGACTTGACATGCTATGTTCTTTCTATCTTATGTTAATACTTAGAGGGTTATATTAATGACAAATATCCCTATATAGGTCCAGAGGTAATGGAAAAGATACCTTTAAATAGTAATTCTTAGAGGGTGATATTAATGACAAAGTTCTTGATTTTCCAACAAGATTGAAAAATTAGACATTTCTCGTGGCGGCAAGAGGCCCAAGCATTAGCAATGGATAATAGATTTACTTGTCTCTTATAGTTTCTAGTATTTTTTATAACTCTTGACTCTTTCATATTTATTATGATATATTTTGTAAACAATATATGACAATTTAAGTTTGAAGTTTGAAGTTGTCAATTATAACTCATTGGTAATGAATTATGAATATGATGCTTCGTGAAAGTTGAAAGTTGTTTCATTTCAATTCATTTTATAATATTTCATTTCATGTTAGATATTCTTTGTTGTAATGGTTACACTTAGCTTACAGGTACAACTTTGGCGATCAATGATGATAAATGTTATATATTGAATTTTGAAAGCTCGAAACTCTAAGATTGACGAATCATGAGACTTAATATGTTGTATGTTACTAACTTGTGGACGAGGTTGATGAAAATTATAACTTCTAGATGATTGATGTTATATGGTTCAATCTATATTTTTATGCTTTTTTATATGTAATTCATCATTCTACATGTTGTTGTTGACATATATGCATCAAAATATATATAGATATATATATTGAAAATGTCGCTCCCGCTCCCGCTCCCACTCCCCGTTTTCTCTCACGCTCCCAAGTAACCTTGCAATGAAGAGTATATCCATCCACAATAATGCCAAAAAGAAGATCCAAGATAGAAAACGAACTTTTCGAAATATCAAAATGCATTAGCTTCATCCAAATTTCTCCACAAATTTGCAGGCTGAAAATTCTCTAATGAGATTGTCGAAAATCCCAAGTGTGATGATCCAAAGTGAGAGAGAGTCTCCCTTATTTATACAAGTGCTAATAGTTCTAATTTCTAAAGTAGAAGCCCCTAACATAACAAATGATGTGAGATAACCTTGGTTGCAAGCCAACCAAGAAAGCTTAAACATTAATTATTATTTAATTTGTCTTTTAGCCCATATAATTAAAGCAAAGTGCTCACCAAGGCTAGCGTTGAGGTCTCATGTGTTGGGGATGAGGGTGAGGGCTTAAAAAATGATGAATAAGAGGGGAGTGTCGTCCAAATATTGCAAAACATCTCTAAACCCCAAGTTGGGTTGAGTGGGCTCCAAATGGGTCTCATGGGTCTCCAAATAGCTCAAGATCAAGTCGATGCTCCATGAATGAGTGCTAGAATATGAAACATGCACTCCCATGTCTCTCCGAGTGAGACACAACCTCCTTTGGGCCATGGATCCAAGCTGCCAAGTGTTAGGTACAATGCGTGGCGGTGCAGCAATATCCCCAAAAGAGAAAGCACTTGATAATAAACGAGAAATATCTAAAATATCTTAGGACAGATATAGAAAATATAATGCTGAACCAGATCATGGAACAATTACACATGGAATGCCAGAAAACTGAGCCATTTTATTAATCTGAAAGTACATAGAGAGGAGTACAAGAAAATCAGAATGAATGCACCTATCCTTGCCCTAGGCAAGTGGAGACCCTCTCAGACAAACAATGGCTGCAACAAGGACAGCGTCCTAGCTGCTCTGAAGACTGAAGCTGGACTGCGCTGCAACTACGAGCTGAAGACTGGAAGATATCTGATATCAATACTCCAAACCCTCACCAATGGAAAACGCTGTCTCTGCTAGTGACAGCGCTGAAACAGGTGTAGTGCTGGTCACCCAACCCTCCAGATGAAGAGCTCCACTCCTCAAGGCCAAAAACGCTGTCAAGCCCTGCTCATATGACCCTACTCATCAGATCAGCGTCCTCCCAGAAGGATCAGCGTTCTATATGCTCAGATCTGCTGGATCTGAGGCCTCCAATCCAGATCTGCATCCTATCCCTCCAGATCTGCGTCCTCCTGTGTCAGATCTACTGCTATCTCTTCAGATCTATGCTAGATCTGCCAATGTCTCTTCAGATCTGCAACCTCAAAGGCTGGACCTGATGTTATCTCTTCAGATCTAGGCTGGATCTGCCAATATCTCCTCAGATCTGCAATCTCCCAAGCTGGATCTAATGCTACCCCTCCAGATCTGCAACCTACAGAACCAGATCTGCAAATATCTGCTCAGATCTACAATCTCCAAAGCTGGATCTATCAAGGTGCCTTCAGATCTGCGTCCTCCTCTTCCTGCTGGAACAACGTCCTCACTTCAAGACTGATCTGCGTCCTTCCTTCCCTCTGGAACAGCGTCCTTCCTCCCAGACAAGAACTGCGTCCTTCCTCCTGAAACGGCGTTTTCACCGCTGAATCTGCTTGACCACTGAGAGGAGCTTCTTCCTCTAGAATCTCCTCTGAGCGCTACGGCGAAAGATGAAACTCGAAATTAACCTTACTAGGGCGGGCACTCGAAGTCCCACGAAGCTAAGGGTGAAACCAGAAATAACCTTACCAGGGCAGGCACTCGAAGTCCCCCGAGGCTAAGGGTGAGATCTCCGACCGGAGACACTCGGTTGCACTAAACAGTGCTGCAGACCGACTAAACAGCCGGCGTGCTGAAGCAGACAGAAGTCTAGCTCTCAATATCAATATAAAATCATGCCTGTCCAAATGAGGTGAGAACCCCTCCTTTTATAATGCCAAACTCCCTCCAAAACTTAACTGCGTCCTTACTCTCCTTTGACCTGCGCAGTTTACCTTGGGTCAGCCTGATGCCTCCCCATCATACTCATGTGGACCCCCAAGGCCCCCTCTCTAAGTTATAACGTCAATCTACTAGGAAAAGAACACTTTATTTATAAAGTGAGGTGACTAAAGTGAGGTGACCCTCTTATTTCTCACTTTATTTATTATTTCTAGCTAAAGCGGAAAAATAAAGCAAAAATGAAATATTCCAATTAGCAAAGCTAATTGGGAATATTACACTTAGAGGTAGACAACGTGGTCCACGTGCATCATCATCTCTGTATAACTGGGGCACAAATAAGCAATGTGGTGGTGTTGAATAAGCCCATGGTGTGGCAGTCAATGCTCTGCATGGTTGGATGCCCGTGTTTCTCAAAGCTCACTCTACAAGTGCCATTATGACACTTTGGATGGCTTGGATCGCATATAGGGAGGCCAAGTCCAAGATGAAGACCCACCTGGAATCCTGTATAAGATCCAATGCGTCTCCTCACCTTCAAGTACAACAATTCATTAGTGCAATTGACTAAATAAGCTAGCTAATCAAGGGCAGAAGTGGACACTTCATGGTTGCATGCCCTTACAAATGGGATTTGAACTTGTACTAATGTTACCTTCCTTGACAAGAGATGTTAAAGGACCCTATTAGGTGGTTTCAACCTCTAAGGGAGTGATAGGTCCATGGTACATCAATAAAATTGCAGGTGTCATGTGAAATAATGATGGAACAGAGTGGGGGCAAAAAAGGGAGGCTCTAAGTCACATACCATGGTACAAGGGTAGCTATAATGACAGACTTCCACACCTTGGGTGTATGAATGTAGGAGGGAGAAATCGTGGTACATGAGTTACCTCGGCCTTTGTTTTTCCACCCTTCTTCATATGCCTTTTACCTTTTATCGATTATTCTTCTTTTTACTGCTCGAGGCTCAAGGGGATGAGAGCATGATGTGTAAGATGTAGCCATGAATATCCCCCTTAAGATGAGGCAGTTCGTCACCCACTAGGGGTTGGGACAATCATGGGTTGCATAATGATGCAAGGGGCACTCATAGGGGCCCTAGGAACCAGGGTGATGGTGATAATGATAGGGGGTAGGCTCATTTTTGGATTTTTCCCATGCGCTAAATTCTTGTCCTGGCCATGTTTTGCATTTTGTGGTACGTTTCCTGTTGTATGTGGCCATGTTATGCTTTATCTTTATTTTTAGATGCATCAATCTCCAGGGAATTGTTCCAAGCCTGAGCCAGGGCGTGGACAAGGGGAAGGGGAGGCTAATACCTTGTGGGGCCAATGGACAAATGTGGAACCAAATTGGCAAAAAGTGGAAAAAGGGATTGTAATGAGTGGAGGGGAGTGAGATATATGGTATCGGGAAGCGTGACCACGCAACCAAAATCAGGGTTTCCCATGTAGTGCCACTCCTATAGCTAATAGCCAATGGAGGAGATCCCACGGGATGAGGATACAATATTAACCCCCAAGTTGAGGTAAGTGAACAAGTGTACAGTCCAAGCCCGATCTTTTCGTCGAATCCTCCCACTAATCCATTCCCAAATGTGCCCAAGCAAAGCAAGCATAAACACCCAATTACATAATGAAAAATCATACCTTCGGGGTTGGATGGCTGTTAAATTTAGATAGACATGGAATGTTCTATGCTTAATGCAATTTTACTTCAATATTTCTTAGGCTCGATTCAATTTAGCAATCACATAAACATGAAAGTAAAATGTTAATAGAACACAATAATAGAACAACAGAAGACAAGCCAATAATATAGATCAGATTTTACAATTCTTCTTGTCCAACAAAGATAGAGAGTGATGTGCGTTACGGCAGTCAACAGGATGCATCGGCTAGCAAAGTCTTTCTCAACATTAGATCAACCAACCCTCCAAGTGTCACACACACCCCTCAAAGACAACTCCTCAAAGTCAACGCCGATCAACAGAAAGTCAACACAAAAAGTCAATGCTACAGTTTAGGGCTTCGGTCAACAGGCTCCTTTTTCCTCGATCTTTGTGCCCTCAAATGCAGCCTCACAAGATCTGAATTTTTGCACAATTTGGAGGTCAAAACACCAAGGTTTGACCACGGTCAACGCTGGTCAATGCACCAGCAATCAACCCTAAAACAGTGCGCAAATTTTCCCAGCTACAGCTCCACACGTGTGAGAGAGAGAGGCCTCCAAAAGGCTGATCGAACCAATCAGATCACAGGAGAGAATGAGTGATGAGTCGATGAGCAAATGATCTCCAAGTCTCTCCAATTTATATCAGTTAGCGAGGGTGTGTGACACATCTATCAGGCTTGTGAGCTTACATTACAAATTTGGCCGACCTTGCACATGTGTGGAAAATAAAATCAAAATATATGTTCTACTCATCCAAAAAAGATGATCTTTAGATCAATCTTGCACCTCTCCGAAAGAGGAATCCAACAAAAATATAATCATCATCATATGAGCAGTGCAACCTGGAGTTTGGACCTATTTGCCCAAAATTAACACTTCCTCTCAACTAGGGAGAACTCCATATGTCCACTTGTGCCATCCAGTGATTAGTACCATCGTGTACTATCATATATCATCGTGCATCATCTTGCCATAACTTGCTTTGCTGACTCTTCATTGCAAATAAAACAAAAAGGTGAGTCACAAAGACATCACGCTTTGCTGACCCAAAGTCAGCTTAGAGGTTAAAACCTCTCTTGGACTCAAAAAGAGTCTCATACTAACCCGAAGTTAGTTTACTGACCTGAAGTCAGTTTAGAGGTAAGAACCTTATCAGACTTGATCCCAGATCAAAGTGTTGGACACGTGCCATCCTAAACATAGAGAGTACGGCAATCTCCGATGCGTCCATCGGTCTTGCTATTGGTCTCTATCCGTATTTCCCACCTCATTGGCCAAATGAGAGGTACTTCCCATGAGTCCGAAACTCCATGGGTAGGATGCGTGCGGGGCATAGATCAAAGAGAGGTGAACCAACTCAATATCATAATGGTGGGGCAGAAGCACAATAAGGTTCGGCAAGCCTAGCCCCGTCTGTTCTTATGGCTCCAAGAAGCTATCCCCAAGCCCGCTGGAGCTCCCAGAGCTCATAGTCCAACTCAAGCAGGACCATCAGAATAGGGTCTTTCCACGATTCCAAGCTTCTCACGGAAGGTTAAGAATTTAACTTTCCCCAGGGGCTTTGTGAGAATATTCGCGACCTGCTCATGAGTCCCAATGTGATTGAGCCTTACGACGCCTCACTGTACCATATCTCGAATGAAGTGGTACCTAATATCAATATGCTTTGATCGATCGTGGAACATGGGATTCTCAGAAAGGTGAATCCGACTATGGTTATCACAAATGATAACGGTGGTATCTAGCACATGCCCAAACAACTCACTGAAGAGCTTTCTTAGCCAAACAACTTCACAACATGCCATACTTGTTGCAATGTATTCGGCCTCAGCGGTGCTCAAAGCTACCGACTTCTGCTTGCTGCTCATCCAAGATATTGAAGCAGAACCCAAGGTGAAGCAACATCCAGATGTGCTCTTGCGATCCACCACACTGCCAGCCCAATCGACATCAATATATCCATGGAATCTCAAACTCCCGGCAATGTATCTCAGCCCATGGTTGATTGTGCCCCGAAGATATCTCAATAGATTCTTGGCACCAATCTAGTGAATGTGATGAGGCTCAACCATATGTTGACTCAAAGTGTTCACTGCAAAACGTACATCCGAACGAGATTTCACTAAGAACATCAAGGCCCCCACGAGTTGTCGATACTCAGTGGGATTTTCCAGCTTGGGCCCAACAACGTTTCCACACAACTTCTTAAAGTTGAGTTCCATTGCTGTCAACACAGACATACAATCCACCATACCAAATCTCTCCAGCAGCTTCACGACATATTTTCCTTGAGAAAGGAAAATCTTGCCTGGCCTTTGTCAGACCTCCAATCCTAGGAAGTAATGCATTATTCCTAGGTCTTTCATCTCAAACTCAGAAGCTAGCTCCCTCTTACACTGATGAATGAGAAGGTCAGCGCTTGTCAGGAAGAGATCGTCCACATAGAGAACTAGAATTAAAGGCCTTTCTCTATCAACCTTAAAATAAAGGTTTATATCAACATTACTTCAAGTGAAGCCCATCTTCATCAAGTAGCTATATATCCTCTCATACCAAGCCCTGGGGGCTTGCTTCAACCCATAGAGGGATTTCTTCAACTTGCATACATAGGTGTCTCTATCTTGGACTTCAAACCCCAGAGGTTGCTCCAAATACACCTCTTCCTTTATTGAACCATGTAGAAAAGCAGTCTTCACATCCATGTGATGGAGACTCCATTTTTGCATTGCAGCAAGGGCAATAATAGATCAGATGGTGGTATAGATGGCGACAGGTGCAAATATATCATCATAATCTATGCCTTCTTTTTGAGAGAATCCTCATGCAACAAATCTTTCCTTGTACTTTTTAGCACTACCATCAGATCCATGCTTGATCTTATAGAGCCATTTCGAGGTGACAACAGATTTGTCCTCCGGTCTTGGGACCACTTCCCAGACATCATTTTTCATAATGGACTCACATTCTTTGTGCATAGAATCCTTCCAAACTTGATGCTTTACGACTTCTTCAAATGATCTAGGCCAAGATTGTACAATTGTACTCATGGCTGCTAGATACCCTTGGTATCTATTCGGCTTCTTGCTTTCACGGAATGTCCCCCTTGGGGCAATATGTCTCTCGGCATCTTCGAGAGTATCCCTAAGCCATGAGGGTCTTCTCTTATTGGAAGGAGGTGGATCAATAAGATCCATAGGTCCTTCAACATCGGGTATTAGTTCATCCTTTGGTTCTTCCTGCCTCCCTGCTTCTTCATCTTCTTTGTCTTCCTTGGAGCTGGGAAGATTTCTTACTTTCTTGAGGGCAACATCTTCATAGAAGGTGACATCGTGGCATATCTCCACTTCTCTTTGACCAGGCACATAGATTCTATATGCCTTTGAAGTTTCATTGTAGCCCACAAACATTCCCTTCTTTCCAGAAGCATCCAACTTGCTTCTCTTTTCTTTCGGCACATGAAGGTAAACAGGACAACCAAAAACTCTAAAATGAGAAACATCAAGTTTCTTACCAGAGAATACTTCTTCAGGAGTCTTCGAGTCCAAAGTGGAATGTGGGCATCTATTTTGAACGTACACAATAGTGTTCGCAACTTCTCCTCATAGAAACTCTGGAAGACCTTGGTCACATAGCATGGCACAGGTAGCTTCCACAATGGTCCTTTTCTTTCTTTCAGCAACACCATTTTGCTCAGGAGTATACATAATTGTGGTCTCCCTCTTAATTCCAGCTTCACTGCAAAAGTCATTGAATTCATTTGACACATACTCGGACCCATTGTCGGTCCTCCAAACTTTGATTCTCTTCTCGGTTTGATTTTCCACCAAGACCTTGAAGGTACGAAATCATTTGAATGCTTCGCCCTTCTTCTTTAAGAAATATATCCAGCTCTTGCGGGAGAAGTCATCTGTAAAAGTCATGTAATAGGAACATCCTCCCAAGGATGTCATGGGCAACATACCAGATAAATCAGAATGTATCAATTGCAAGATATCATTTGTCTTTGTGACACTTGAGGGGAATGGTTCCCTTCGGCACAACCCTGACACATACCTTCATCATAATCTTTAAATTCGGGCATCCTTGTCACCACCTTCCTTGCTTTGGGAAGGGCTTTGTAATGAAGGTGTGCAAACCTCCGGTGCCATAACTCTGTTTGAAGAGTTGTATCACATGACATAGCCCTCAATGGACTTCCTCTAACCTGATAGAGTGTATCAACTCTAAAACCAATAGTAAGAGCTTCTTTGAAGTTCTTCTTCCAGATACGTACCTTTCCATCTACGGATGCCACCTTGAACCCTTTGTCTTCCTTTTCCAAAATAGACACAAGGTTCTTCTTCAAATTAGGTACGTACAACACATCTTGTAAATGGAGGACTTGACTTTGAGATAGATGAAGGGTCACAGTCCCTGTCCCTTGCATGAGATAGGTGGCATTATCTCCAAGGATAATTTCCAGATTAGTATCCTCAATCAAATCAGAGAGGTCTTCTCTATAACAAGTGAGGTGCCTTGAAGCACCACTATCAATCAACTAGACATCCAAGGTGTCGGAAGGAGATTTAGTAGAGAGGGCAGATACAAGAATAAATTCATTTTTCTTATTATCAACAACATTAGACTCATCATACCTGGAATTTCTTGACCTCTTGAAAGGTTGCCCATTTCCACTACAATCAGAGGGAGCCTTCCTTTTTCCTTTGAACTTGTTGTTCCTTTGAATGCCATTCGCCCTGGAGTTGTTGTTATCATCATCCTTGGGAGAGTCTCTTCTATTAGGGCACTCTCTTGCATAGTGACCAAACTTGTTACAAGTGTAACATCTTCCCTTCCTTCCTTTGGCCCTGCTCTTCCATGGTTTTGATTTCTTGAACCACCATTGTTCCTCTTCTTTGCATGAGCGGTGAAGGCAGTACAGTCACTTCCATTTCAATTAGAGGGATGATATCTCTCCATCATTCTTGTCTCCTCTTGAGTGCATCTCGTCAATATTTCATCAAAATCAGGAATCACATTATTATTAAGAATAGTGGTGGTATTGAATACATACCAATTACGGGGGAGACCTCCAAGCGCAATGAGAACCATCTCTCGATCAGCTATTTCTTCTCCAATAGCTAGGAGATTATTCCTGATTTCAGTGAGCCTCATAACATAGGATTGAATGGATTCATCCTTGCCCTTCTTGAAATTCTTCAATTGATTCTTGAAGAAAAGAACTTGATTAGCATTGCTAGCCTTGAACATGCTAACCAACTTATCATACATCTCTTTAGATGTGCTCAGCTCAAAAATGTAAGCAAACAAGTGCTTATGAATAGAATCCCGGATAATCATCTTTGCTTTGATTCCCCCTTTTCTATACTTCGTCTTTGTGGCAGCAGGTGTATTTGATGGAGGCTCAAGAATCTTCCCCTGTACATAATCCATGACATCTTGATCTTCTAATGCCAAATCCAAGGACATCTTCCATGCATGATAATCAGATTTGTCAGTCAATTTATCATCATATTTGAAACCCTTATAGGTTGAGAAGGCCATTGGTCCTTGATAGGATTTCTTCTTTGGTGATTGCTTTTCACACTAGCTTGGGCTTTGTCTTCACCTCAGCGCTGATACCATGTTAAATTTGGATAGACATGGAATGTTCTATGCTTAATGCAATTTTACTTCAATATTTCTTAGGCCCAATTCAATCCAAAGAATGGAGTTGGCGCATGCGGATGGCATATGATACAGGGTGGTACGATAGTAGGCAGTGGTATCCGGGGGTGCACAAAGATATGTCGTAGAGTCTAATGTTATGTAGAGGGATGCGACCTGATGCATACAGACCCAATTTTAGACCCTAGCATCCAGTGTTGTATAGAGGTATGCAGTGATAGGTAGTGGCCTGCAGAGGAGCATGGAGATGCGTGGTTGTTTGGTGTAGCATGTTGGTTTGAATTGAGCGACTCAGATCGCATCGAGTACATGTGGGGAGTGCCAGGTACAGTGACACAGGAAGGATATGAGACGGTACAGGATGGTACAATAGGAGTACGGGGTATCCAGTGGTGTACAAGGATAAGCCGCAGGGTATAGTGCTAGGTTGAGGATTACAGGGATACTCGGTGGGATGAAGGGGCATATGGTGTTGCACAACGAGGTCTTGGAGAGTTGCCTCCAAGGAGACTTATGGACGAAGACACCGGGCATTCCTTTGGGTGTAGTTCACTTAGGATCTACGGGGACACAAATGAGCGATACTTGGTGGTATCCATGGGGACTCACACGCTTGCCCCTCTTATACATCACTTATAGGCACAAACGATTTGGTTGTTGTCCTTTGACACTCTGGGCGTGAGCAGTGGGGGACAGGGAGCTCACCCGAGATATTGGGATGACACTCAACGCACTAGGGGAGAGAATTCTGAGCGGTGGCATTGGGTCGGTGCACCAGTTGACAGCCAGAGGTTGGGGAATGAGGTGATCATTTGCAGAGGTGGCATATCGTTCATCAGTGAGCCTACACCTGGGGAGCTGGTCATGAGGGAGACATGTGTCACTCTTTCCACAGGGCATGTTAGGACCATGCATGAGTAGAGGATATTGTGTACGGCTGAGGTAACTTTCCAGTATGTGTCCAATCTCCAGACATTGTATTGGCACATCATTGAGAGGGCAGATGGTAGACTCAGTGGTGATGGTTGGCAGGAGCAAGACTGGTTCGCATACACTGAGTCGATTGCGAGTAGAGAATATTGTGTACTACCGAGGTAACTTTCCCGCATATGTCCAACTCGTACATTGTGATTGGTACATTATTGAGAGGGTGGATGCGTACTCCGGCGGGTGATGGTTGGCAAGAGCAGGACGAGTCCGCATACACTGAGTCGATTGCGAGTATCATATACCCATCTATTTGCTACCTTCTGGGGGTGGTTATTTGGCACATGTGGCTTCCAATAGTCATCGGTACTACGCAGTGGCAGGCACAGGGAAGTTTAGCATGCATCATATTAGTTCATGATATATGGGGCTTATATGTTGGTTGCATGCAGGGACTAGGAACGAGGAAAAAACAGATTCCAACAGTTGTTAGAGATATGCCGCAGCAGGTCTGGTTAGGGGATCCAGGGATTCAGTTGGTTGACAAACCACTCCATCTCGTGAGGAGCAGGACCATAGCAAAGGGTGATCTAGCTCACTTTGGGGTTGACACATGGGGGATCACTGAGACCTCCATTGTTTGGCGAGACAGGCTTCTTCAGTTGCAACTCAGGATCGAGACTAGCGATGGGTGGCTAGATATTGACACCATAGAGACATCTGGGTAGGATGAGCTTGGCCTTCGTTGATATTTCGCCTCCAGGTTTTAGGGGAGGAGGCTCTAGTGTGCACACGATGGGTAGCCTATTCGAGTCAGATTGGTGCAGTGACAACATGGTGGCCCTTTTCTGAGATGAGCATGGGACTCGAGTATCACAATACTAGAAAACTCAATGACCTTTAGGGATGAGTTGGCTGCTATAGGGGGAGATCACTCAGATTTTCCATTGGGCTCCAGTGACTCGCTGATGGCGTGGGGGAATTCATCAGCATGGCAGGCTGGTCAGCAGGAGGATATCAGGAGGAGCTCATGCGGGAGAGACTTCGTCCTCACAGGGATTGGGTTGTATCTTCAGGAGTTTACTCTTGGTGTGCATGAGGTGGACTACTTGGTAGGGCAACTTCATGGAGAGTTGGACAGAGTCCTACATTATCACGATGCTCTACTTATTGATAGTATGTAGAGAGCTTCCAAAGATGAGACCACATGAATCTCAACTGATAGCACAATACTTCAAGCCAAGACTGTATGCCCCTAGTCCATCAATTTTTCTGTTAGCATGATCCTGCAAACCTGTGACATGTGTGGTGAAAATCACATGTGTGGGCCTCATACAAAATGAAGGACAACACACTGAAAATTCATATTCTTCTCCTCATTCCATATTGCTGCTGAAATTTATTTTCAAAACTAATCCTACTTCATGCAATTTTATTTATATGTTGAGATTTTGTGTAGTTGGGGTAGCATCGGGTGTGCTCTAGCCCTCAAATTTTGTGGAGGGGCTAAGACACACTTGAACTCCAAAACCCAGAAAGTGTTTGGTGAAATTTCAGCTGGTGTTCAAGTTATTCAAATAATTAATTATTTTAATGGATTTTCTAAGTCTAAACTTGGGAAAAATAAATAATTAAAGTGAATTAATTAACACATGTGCTGAAATGTTCTAAATGAAACGTATCAAACAGTCTTTTAATCTCAGCCGTTGATGAGATTATCGAAAAATTATAAGAGAAAGGCTTGAGGGTCAGTTGGAGACACACACACACATAGATGCAGAGCTGAGAGACTGATCTGGAATTCTAGGGCAAGGTTTGCTAAGAATTTCCGGAGGAGTTTTCTGCAGCGAGGGGTAGTATTGGCTGAAGGGATGATTTGATCCCGGAGCCAAGAATCAGCAAGAGGTAGAGGAGTAGCTTTTAGGGACAGCGTAGAGGATCAGAGAGCGGCAGCAGCAGCAACTACGCAGCGCAGAGGCTTCAGCGGCTACGTAGGCCCAGGAAGGGGTAGCGCTGTAGCTTTAGAGAGCTTCAGAAGTTACGCAGAGGCCTCCAGAGGCAGCGTAAGGACTGTGTCACCCACTTTGGGGTTACGCAGTCCCTCTCTGAGTAGCGCAGTGGCACGCAGAGCCTAGCAGGGCTGACACTAGGGCTTCAAGGGCAGCGCTGGGGTGTCTAGGGCCAGATCCGGGCTGAGTCTTGTAAATCCCGTTTGAGGGTGTGGATCAGTCAAACATTTGGTCTTGGAACAGCAGGTTAGCTGCAGATTTCTTTTATTCTCTGTCGGATTTTACAGATCTGGAACCCAGATTTGCTGTACTCATATTCTACATAATAAAATAAACTCTTATATCTGCTGCACCGGTTTTCCCGCTTTGGGTTTTTCCGGGGACTTATGTCCAAAAATCAGTGTGTCACTTTGTTTGAATGAGCGTAATATTCAGTGAATGATCTGCATGTGTAGGTTGTTAGTTGTGTTTACTTCGGTATTTTCTGAATCTAATTTCTGAAGATAACTTGTATTATTTAATCAAGTAGGAGAAGTAAACCATGATACTGCAGTAGAATTTTCACAATTTTTACCCTATTCTCGGGCATTTTCTGGGTGGTTGAGGGCAGCTTAGTGTGATGATTTATTCCAAATTTATATATATTTACACACAGAAATAACAGCACATAAAAAACCCTAGGGACACCCCCCTGTGACTGGAAAAGCATCAGCCCAGATACAGAGGCATCTAGTGGTGACAGAGCTAGATTGCCAATAATTATCAATCAGATCTTAGTGGTTTTTTCTTCTTAGTACAGATTTGCATGATAACGAATAGGTAGCGACAAAATAAATAAACTACAAAAGCTGGGATTAGTGTGAGCAGAATGAAAAGTGAGACATGTTGGCTGCAAAGTTACACGAGCTAGTGACCAATGAACAGTAGTCCAGGTAAGGTCAACTAAGTTCCCATCTATCGTCATGTACTCAAAAGTCACCTGTGCTTGGAGAATGCAATGCTTTATTCATCCTTAGCACATTGTTGTAGTGCTAAAAGCTTTTTATTAGGTACTTATCTAGAAGCAACCTTCAAGTTGGTGATTCTCCTATCAGAAATAGTTTGAACATAAATATGTATCTTGAACCTATTCTTGTCCATCCATTAGATAACCTAGATTTTCAGTAAAAGAAGATTGCATTGTGTTTTTTTCCTTATTGTGTGCAGTTAATTTCAGGTTTATTACTGATAAAAGAACAGATGATATCTTTTCTCCAATGTATTTGATTCCTTAAGATATACAATTTTCAGGACAAAGCTAGGATGGCAGGTGAAGGAAAAGTGATTGCTGTCATCATGGTGGGAGGGCCAACAAAAGGTGAGGATATGACTTGGAGATGCCCTGCTTAGGTAGATTTCATGAAGAATATAATTTTTTTATTTTTATTTTTAGCTTTTCTTATTTTGTACATGTATATCCTGAGTATTTTCAGGTACACGTTTTAGGCCTCTCTCCCTCAACATAGCGAAGCCTCTGTTCCCTTTAGCTGGATTTCCAATGGTCCATCATCCTATACTTGCTTGCAAGAAGGTACCTTAATTTTACATAAAACTTGCCAATGGTCATTGAAGGATTCTTTGGAAATTGGAATATTGAAATGCGCTGAAAGGAATGTGCATCTTTGTTGCAGATACCTAATCTGGCTCACATTTACCTTATTGGCTTTTATGATGAACGTCTATTTTCTCTCTACCTGTCCAATGTGTCAAGTGAATTGAAAATTCCTGTCAGGTTGGTTTCTGAATGTGCTCCCCCCGAAAAAGAAAAATCCATGTTGTGAATGTAGGAACATTCATGCTGATTTAATAACAAAACTAATAAGAGAAAACTAATAATAGTTTTGAGAAATAAGAGAAAACTAATAACAATTATATGTGCATAAATTAACAAGTGATTTTTGTTTAAGTTAGGATTTGTTCAATGATCTAATATAAATGTTGAGCTGTAAAGTGGTGAACTATTAAATCTGAATATGTTATTTAGTGTCTGCATGACAGTTGTACTTCTAAGTGGTGTAAAACTCCACAGCTTGCCTATGAGTCCAAATTTAGTAACTTGTGGCTGAAATTGCACTGTCATATTTTTGAAGCCTCTTTTCCAATTATGTGAATCAGTGTTGCAAAACTTGGTATCAGCAAAAAGTTGGCAGGGGACATCTTGAGAAATTGGCCAAACTCAACAAGCATAAATTCAGACCTATAAAATTCGGGCCTACAAAATTTGGAAAAGTCTAAGAATTGGAGATTTCTGCAACACTGATGTGAATGCCCTGGATAAATTTTTTCCTATATGTGTCCTTGTAATACTTTCTAGTTTCAGCCATGTTCTTCCATTTATAGACACAAGTGATCTATCATAAATAGGAACTGAACATTTTATTTACATTCTTGCTTAACATGATAGGAATAGTACAATTAGAGATGAACTCTCAGGTATGAGTCAGTACTTGCTGGAACATAACAATTCAATCACAGGCTTCTATGCCTTGC
Source organism: Pinus albicaulis (assembly GCA_034641835.2). Lineage (NCBI taxonomy): Eukaryota > Viridiplantae > Streptophyta > Pinopsida > Pinales > Pinaceae > Pinus > Pinus albicaulis. The sequence continues at coordinate 606,817,961 of CM076572.1, forward strand.
GTGAAAGAAAATGGAAATCTCAAGACAAACAATCAGCATAAAAAGTCAACAACAAATACATATGTAGTGATAGCCAAATATCAGTTTTTAGTCTATGGTAGCATCTCTTTTCGTATTGGCCCCAATATATGCCATTAGTTGAAATTGACAAAAATTGAGGGGGCTAAACTCATAGCCATCAATTGATGCCCAACATTGATGTTAAGAACTAGGCTTTCATGGATTCTGCAAAACTGAGTTTCATTTGATCTCCTTGCTACTTCGAGGGGTACTTAACCAATCACCTTCTAGAATTCACAAAGTAAAACTTTTATTTTATGTGCAATCGTGGAAAATTACTGGAGTTTTCTCTTCTTTTTGTCCAAGTGGTCCTCTACAGTGTGACTGTAAAAATTCACACGATAGTAAGTAGATTCGGCACTCAGGAATTTAACTTGAAATTCTAGCAAGCTAAAAACGGAAAACATCAATTAAAACAACAGCTACTGAGTAGGTGAACCTACACCATAAACTGCTAATAATACTACCAATAAATGAAAATCTGAACTCTAAAAGCAGCATCACTGTTTTTATTTTAAATCTGAAAACAGTAAATTAAAAATGCTGTAGCTCAAGAGTCAAACTCTTGAACCACCACAGTGGTGCACTCTGCTTCTCCTTTATAGAGTAGGAATAAGAGAGAGGTGCAATGAATCTGGACACATGCACAACAGTGCACGAACGGAAAGTATCAAACCCTGACCCTAATGTGCTTTGCATTGATAGATGAACCACACGAAGTGTGCCTCTACTAGATATGAACTGAGGCATGCAAACATGTATACTTGTAGGGATCAGCACCTGAACTACGACTGCATCCACATGCATAAGCGCCTAGTCCAACCAGTGAACTGTGCCTTCTAACTCATCGTGCATGCAACTACTAACTAAAGAAAAACTCAAAAATAGAACCAAACTGCTGAATATGGGAAAGCATCTAAATTGGAACTGAACTGAGGATGGTGCATTCAAGGTTTTGACGTGCATGTTCCCTCTTTCTCTCTCTCCATAAATGCCCCCATGTCCCCATTAACTGCTGTACATAACTGCAGAGGGAGTGCATACTGCTGTTACTGTCTACAATGGTGGAAGAGGAAGGTAAAACATACATGCATCCTCTATTTCTCTCTCCTCCATAAATTCCCGTCTCCTCATTGACTGCTGTATGAAACTGTAGAAGGAGGCCATATGTAGTGTTCCTTAACCCTTAATAATGAAAGACATCCAAGTATACAGAGAATAATTACAATGACCAGATACAAGAAGGAAACAATTTTCACTTGCTTCCTAAGGTGGGGTGACCTTTTCATTGAGAAAAGCTCTGAATACACAAGACGAGACAAACATTCCATAGTCTGCTATCTCTTTAAATAGATTTTCATAGAAAAAACCCTAACTACTGGTGGCCCCCCTCATTAATAGGGCCTTATAAAGAGAACTCTTTTACATTAAATAACTATCCACTACAATCTACTATCCAATGGGCCTTATTCAAGGGGGATGACCAAATACAACAAATAACTAAATCCTAGGTAGCCTAAACTAGGGAGGTCAGAATAGGGCCCTAAAATGTCCCCCCCTTTAAAAGCAGTGTCGTCCTCAATGCTCACAGCTCAAGATGGGGAAATTACTGCAAGATTGTGGCTTATTGCCAATTGGCAGCTTCAGGTGAATGTTTTTTACACTAGACCAATATTTCACTGATTGGGCGCTGATGCAAGTGATACTATTTGGTATCCAATACTACTTCTAGTTGAAGCCAAATGGAGTCTTCTTCATCAAGTTCTAGTGAGCTGGTTTGCAACTTGCACTTCGATCCCATGACCTTCTTTAGACAAGACAGATGAAATATTGGATGAATCTTGGATTGGGTTGGGAGAGCTAGTATGTAAGTCACTTATCCAATGCGTTAGATGATCTCAAAGGAGTATCACTCTGGTGTTATTTTTTGAAGTGTTTTGTATTTGAGTGATGTTTGTTTATAGGGTTGAAGACAAAGATACACCTGACTCTTGTTGCAAAAGAACATTTGGAGCAATGCTGGTCCACTTGTTGCTTCACTCTATTTTGAGCCATAACCAAATTGTCCTTTAGTATGTGGAGAATGGTTGGAAATACTGAGAAGGGGGTGAGTCAGTATTTCTTTTCAATTGTTAATTTTTGCTAGTTAGATTCTTCACAATTAAAAACAGAGAGGTGTATAATAATAATATTATTAAGGATTAATAAGAACTTCAGTCCTTTTTCAAATAATTGAGTACAATAGATGTGTGAGGGCACCAACCCTTCAATGAATCAGGCACCAACCTGTTGCCAAGCACCAACTTGGACTTTGATGAGGCTCCGACCTCTAGGGCTTCGACCCTATCTTCTCAAGGCACCAACCTTGTGTTTAGGAGCTCCTACTCCAAGGACACCAATCCCTCAGTCACTTTTAATAGAAGATGTGTGATATACTTACTTGACTGTCATCTGCACAATATTATTCACTGTTCAATACTTCTTGATTTTGACTTCACTATATCTTCACTGTACTTGTCCACCATTTGACTCCGCTACTAATGCTTCACTGCTCACTGATTTTCATTCACTGTTCTTGGTTCCAAAACTCAAATCTTCATGCTTAGGACAAGTGATCAAGAAGGCTTCTTTTGTTTTGTTCCACAATGTTGCTATTATGCAATTCTTGTCATAATTCAAATGCTATTGTGACTTCCTATTATTGCTTACGATTTTTCAACTCCACAGCAAGGTTACTCTGGAATATTATGAAGGTCTGGCACAAGAGATCACTGCCAAATTTAGGTTACTACAATTTTGCGCCAAGAGATCATTGTACTGCACACAAGGTTTAAGACTAGTCCACTGTCCTGAGCTGTCTCCACAGGATGTTTGTCTGAGTTCCTTTAGAATCCGAGCTTCATAAAACTGTTATATGTCCTAGCTCCATAATCAAAATTTTACTTTACGAGTGACTGTCACTACAAGACTGTCCTCAAGTTAACACAAGGGTCCTTCTATTATGCTCCAACAATTCTTTTATCCAACACTGTTCAAGAAATTTTACTGCTTCTTCACCAATCACCTTTAATGTTCTTGTTTATCAATGTTCACCATTCATCATAGGACTGTAAAAAATATGAGATCACTATTCTGAGTCCCTCACAAGTCTGAGTTGTAGTAATTCTATCCAACAACCACACCTCTTATCACTAGTCAAGGCAATAGATCTCAGAACCGAGAGTTATAACCTTTAGTCACAGATCCTAAGCAAAAGATCATAGGTCCGAAACAATAGATGACTGGTCCGAAGAAATAGATCACAGGTCTGAGGTTATCCAGGTTCTGTGCACTGTGGTTAGGTCCGAGTCTCCTTTATATATTGAGTTCACGAGATGTGAACTGAATCTCTTCTATGTGTGCTTGATGACCGAATTTTTGTGCTGAAGAAATGAGTTACAAATTGTATATATATAGCCTTCTTTGCAATAACAAAAGAAAAGACACGTCCCTGTTTGGAGGCCGACTTGTGTCTCTGAGCATAGGTCGGCTCAATATTAGAAATATATATTTTTAACTTGAAAATTCAATATCTCAAAAACTACTAGGAGTTTTGGGACAAATAAGGGCTCATTGGAAAGGAAAAATTATGCTCTAAAAGATTGTATAGGAGTCAATTTGGAAGGATGCCTCTAAGAAGGTAAAAACAATTTTTCTTTGTGACTGTCCTTAATTTTTGTGTGCAGAAAGTGCATATGACAAAATGCCTTCTTCATTGCTTGGCTTCTCCTTCATTTGTCTTCTCCATTGTTTGGCTTATCAATCATGGGGTCATAGCGTCATCATGTAGGAAATCTATGTCATCATGATAGTACCCAGCAAGTGCAGTAATATGTCACAGTGCAGCATCATTAGGAGAACTTCAAATGATATCTTCCATGTTATCATTAAGTCTTTCAACCTTCATCAACCCGTTGCCATCAATGACAACTTGGATTAACAAGAATGACTTCTCTAGTGCTGAATGTGATATCCACTACCTAAACCTTGGAAGCATTGGTAAATATAAAGTGACCGACAATGGTTTTTGGCCAAAAACCACTTCATATGGGGCCATTTTGGTAGTTCCATGATAAGAGGTATTTACCCCTCTATGAGGAGAAGCCATTGGTGTGTTTTTTCATAGGGACAACATCTCAAATAGGTTTCTAGGCACTTATTAACCATTTTCTGGAGGTATGGTATTTGAATGATGTTTGTGTTGAATAATCATACACCATTAACACACATAAAAACACACAGATTTATACTCAAACATAGTCATGGCGGACAAGGCTTCAGCCTCATGGCTTCCTCACATATTTTCTCATTATTAAAATAATGTAATATTACAATTAAATAGATGAGGAGACTGTGTCCCAAGATAGTGTGTCTATCTTGGACAACTTGGTTGAGATATTCTCTCAACCACACACATTAATATAGGAGCTACCTAAACTAACTCCTAACTTAGAGGATCAACCCAATTTAGAGAGTTAAGCATAATTCCTAACTTTCAATATTTAATTTATTTTGGATTTATAATTGTTTATGAGAGAGGCTAACATTCCCCCCTTCAATGATAAATCCAAAATAAGAACGAGGAACCATCTTCCAAGTTCTCATGTTGATCCTCAAAAACATTGCCTGAAAACCGCCAAAGCTGGATGCTGAAAAAACTGCAATCTGAAGAGACCATGAGTCTGCTGCATGTCTGATTCATCTCTGAATTTCGCTTTACAACTCCATCATGTGCCAAGTTGCAAAAGGATCCATTTGTTCTTTGCGTGAAATCAACATTCTTTGTCCATTGACAAAATTTGTTGAATGCCCACTGGCTGATGATGTCAAAAACAACTCACTGTTGCTTTTGCTGTGTTGAAAACTGCTCACTGCTGCTTTGCTGTTGACTGCCCACTGGCTGCTTTTGTTGGTTTTGTCGAGACTTTTAGTCTGACAACTACCGTCAATTTCATTGACATTTTCCCCCCTTTGTCAGCTGAAAGGAGAGACAATCCTCTGGAAATTGTTTCTGAACTCCCCCCTTCAAGTGTAGGAGTGGTACACTGGTGTACTCCCCCGTTCAACTACATGAGAGTACCATCTTCTTTTCACTGTCGGCTGCACTAGGTGTGATTGCATTCGGTTGTAGAACTGATACAATCTTTTGACTGTGGATGACCATTCCCAAGGATCAATCCATTCATAGTTGATCTTTAATCTGGCTGATTGTTGTTGGTTGCAACATTTATCTGATGAATGATTTGGCTTGCCACAATGGCGGCAAGGATGGAGATCAAAACACTGATCTTCCATATGACCGATTCTTTGACAATGAGGACATTTCAGTTTTACTGCAACTTTGGGTTGCGTACATTTCTGTTTGTCTGCAACTTTCTTAGAACGTGCTGAGGTGATTTGTTCAAGAAATCCTGCACTGACGAACTTAATGGGCTTGGAATAATCTGGGATATGCAAGTTGGCATCATCTTTGACATAAACTAAGCCTCGTCGATTTCGGTTACTTTGGATTTCTTCCCATGGCTTGATGATTGGCTTGGAAGAAAGTTGAACTTGAAGAACTTCGACACTTGAAGTTGTTTGGATGAATGACTTAGAATCATCTTTAGTTGTATGGTTCAAAGACTCAGAAGCATCACTCTTCTCTTGCAACTCATTTCTTTGTAGTTGCGACTCCAGTTGAAGGAACTCAATCGTTGCATTTGTATGTTGTAGATGCTGTGAAAGATCAACAAGAGTTGCTTTTCTGATTTGCACCATGTCTTCAGCACTTGAGAGGATCAAATTGTGAAGAATTTGTAACAACTGGATGTGTTGCGCCATATGAACTTGCTCGCTTGAATTCAGGCTCGCTTGTCTTGAACTGTCGCACTTGAATTGAACTTTGGCGGATTGAATACGCTCGCTTGATGTTAATGACACACTCGCTTGCTTTGTTGCTTGAATAGCATGCTTGCTTGTACTGGCTCACTTGATTGAGTTTATCATGCTTTCTTGCTTCGGAATTTGCTTGATCTCTTGCTTGGTGAAACTTGTTTCTCTTGTTTCAAGTTCACTGGAACTCACGCTCGCTTGTTGTAGATTTCAACTTGCTTGAGTGTTGTTTGAATATTACATTTACTTGTGTTAGAGTTGAACTCGCTTGCTTTCTTTGATTTTTGTTGCAATGAACTTCACGCTGGTTGGCTTGATGTTGTGAACTTTGTACTGACTTGATGGAACTTGCTTGAATGAATACTCACGCTTGCTTGCAAGAGAGGTGAACTTGTTTGCTTGAGAGTTTAAAACTCATGCACTTGATGTACTCACTTGATTGTGCTTTAAAGGAAGGGTGTCGAACATTGTCGAAAAAGCACCCAAGAATGCTTAATGATTTTAATGACTCACTTGAAACAATGAATTCACTTTGACTTAATTTGACTCAATTTAAAAACTTGGGTGTCGGTTTCAACCGAAAATGCACCCTTACAATTCAAATTGAATTTGATTACAAGTTCTTAAATTTATTTGCAAGAATGTTGATGTGGATTGTGCTTTGAAACACATTAACTTGATTGTATTGAGTGAATTCGCTAGTTGAGGTAGAATGCTGATGTTGACAATCTTTTGATTATGTGTTGTAGTGGCGCAAATGCATGTGTTGCAGCTACTTTGTTACAAGTGTTGTGCTTGCTTGCATTGAATTTTATGTGTGTGTTAAATGAGATCATTTATGTGTCAAAACTAGACACAAATCATAAGCAACATCATGAAGCCATAAAAACACGCCTCATCACAAACACACACATGGTGTACCTAAGATCCCCTTATTCAATTTCGGGCGGATCTAGGACACTTTAATACCACAAATAATATGTCTTTATTGAGTATTGAGATCATCAACCTTTCATCTTTTACAACATCGGCATTGAAGCTTTCTCAAACAATGAGAATCTCACGCTCACAAATTTTGGAAGCAAATGTCTTCAAAAACCGTGTGCACTTATCGCTCCAAATACAAAAAACTAAATGACACCTTATTTCTTCAAGTTACAACTTATTACTCCATTTAAAAAGAAGCATACTTATATCTCCAAAAACACTTTAACTTATTTATGCCCTCTTAAAACTCAAACATATTAAAATCCCCACTTCACATTACACCACTCATTCTTGTAAAAATATTAAAATATTACTCCACTTCGGCTTTCCAAAACTTAAATATTCTCACATTCCAAAATAGTCTAATAAAAAATATTAAATGGCACTTTTTCACTATGTCTCCCACTAAAAAGTGCATTTCACATTATGTGACATTTCCTTTTCATTTACTTAACTATAACGTTTTAAGTAATCATAGTTTTGTGAAAGCAAAATGAAGAAATAAAATAATGGCTATCTTACCAACTTATGATTTTAAAACCCACTTATGATTTTACATGAAATCCCATTTTAATTTGTTACCTTGAGCCCTCTATGCATTCCTCCATGTTGGCACTTTGTTTTTTACCACATGGCTTCTTCATCCAAACACTCCACGAGTCTTTAAAGACATTATTTGGAGAAGTGGCTCAACGCATATGCTACCAGTCATTCACGATCTAGAATAAATGGGAAACAACGATGACAAGAAGCCTCTCAAGATCATCGCAGGAGCTGATGCCGATCTAAGAGAAAATTTATTTCAGATCAGATTGGTATTCCAGAATCAGGATCTAGGAACTCTGAAGATCGAGAAGCTAATGATTACAACAACAACTTATTCTTTCTCTGCCATCGTCCACCGCCTTGACTGTTGAACGGCTAGGATATTGCAGACTGGTTGCTTGAACACCACGGGGATTCCACGGGTCTGAGCACAGATAGCTTGGCAGACGCTGGTTATCCAGGTGCCGCCTCTCATGGGGATGCTGTCTGCGGCATGGCTCTTGGCAACGCTGATAACCAGTCTTCTCTTACTCAAACCTGTTGGCATGGCACTCATAAAAAATGCCGAGAAATAACAATAACAAGCTCATCGATTGCAAATGCCAGTATCTACTGCTCCACGTGTTTTTCATTTCACAAAATTTGATCTAAAATCGCATGGACATTCTTCAGTCTTGGTTCATTTGGCTGCAGATTTTTGGGAAATAATATTTACAAACGTGGCTGCAGTTCGCTTGAAGAAACACAGAAATACGAATTCTGGTGCGCACTTTCCACTTTATCAGTCTTGGCTCTGAATAACTGCCAAATGCGGACCCCAACACGAAGTCTTATGTCGTCAATCCTGAATAATTGCGAAATATAGATTTCAATCCCAAGTCCTTTGAGCGAAATTCATATATCCATCTTCTATAAAGATCCCAGCAATCGTGCCACGATTCATGAGAGTACATAAAAATCGTTATCTTTGACAATTTGAGTATTTCTTGCGAGTAGATCCAAGAAGTATAGGCGAGATCCACGGTCCCTTTCAGTCCAAGACACGCAGTTCATTTTACAAAGAGACTATCAGGTTCTAGGAAGGCAATAACACGAGGTGCGGGGCTCGAATCCGAGTGGAATTACCGTGCTGGATTTTTTACAGAGCCGGGGCTGAATCTGTAGTGCTTGTAATGTGTGGTGGATTCAGTATTTTTTTTATTGTTGGGAGCAGGGGAGGTATATATTAGTGCCGTTCTTCAGGCATTGATCTCAAATTTCTAAATGTAAAGATATTTCATTTGAAAATACGACTTTGGCCTCCTTCTATTTTTAGCTCTGTGCTACGCAGAGGTTCTCTTTGCATCTAATGGCCGAGTCAGATCTGGCCATTGTGCATCCAATAGGGTGGGCAACGAGAGTTTGCTCCGCAGCTCTAAATCGCGCTTAGGGCGTTGATCTCCAAATGCTGATCCACAACAACGCTGATCCAGGGCAACACTGATCAACGTTTCTTGCAATAGCTACCAAGAGCTGGGCACTTAATTTAATACATTTACTAACCAAGTTATGTGTATCCCACAACTAAACTTTATGTTCAGATGTAATATACTCAGCATACAATCATATGAGTTGTAGACACATCGTTTAACCCTATCGTTACAGAGAATGTAATTACCATTGTTCGATTCTACTTTGTCACATGTGAACACATACATGGATATAACCAGAAACACAATTTAAAGAATATCAGTGTTGATTTAAATCACAGAATCAAACATTCTGCCACCCGAGAGCGATGTGCCACACCTATCACAATTTATCTGAAAAAATAGCTCTCATTTCCAAAGAGATCGAATCTTACTTGCAATGAATTCAGGATTAAATCCCCAAATATCGAGTTTGCATGAAGCAGGGAATAAAACAACTTGCCTTTAACACTGTCTCCAGATCTCCAATGGGCCTTCACTCAACAGGCTTTGTTTTCAACGCAATCCATCTCGTTCATTCACCTTCCCGCTCTTGGCTCTTCCGGTTGCTTTTCTCGACGACATTACAATGCAGCTCCAGGTTTTATCTTCACACAGTGTTCGCGACAGCTACACTCTGGCACACTAAATCTCACCTCAGCTCTGATACCAATTGTTGAATAATCACACACCATTAACACACATAAAAACATACAGATTTATACCCAAACATAGTCATGGTGGAAAAGGCTTGAGCCTCACGAAAGTCCTCACATATTTTCTCATTATTAAAAGAATGTAATAATACAATTAAATAGATGAGGAGGTTGTCTCAAGATAGTGCGTCTATCTTGGACAACTTGGTTGAGATATTCTCTCAACCACACACACTAATCTAGGAGCTACCTAAACTAACTCCTAACTTAAAGGAACAACCAATCTAGAGAGTTAGGCATAAATTCGTAACTTTTAATATATAATTTATTTAATTTAGAGAGTTAGGCATAAATTCGTAACTTTCTAGAGAGTTAGTACAAATTTGTAACTTTTTAATATATAATTTATTTATTTTGGATTTATAATTTTTTGAATGAAAGAGGCAATATAGAACGAATGAGCCGAGCGCGTGCCTCCCTGCGCGTTCCTTGACCTAGCAGCCGACTGCTGGTCTCTTCCTTGCTGTGCGAGGCCTCCAGCCTCTGGCCTCCCATGGCCACTTTGAATGCCGCCTCGGAGGGCCCATTTGATCAGTCCAATGCAGATGCTTGTATTCAGTCTGCAGCTGATGCATTTTCCGCCTTAGTCAAATCTCTACAGCCTCAAAGATCTCGTCCTGCTCTGTCCAAATTTGTAAAGAAACTGGATGGGTTGCAAGAAGTTGGCCTTCCTCCTACGTTACCTCGAATGGTTGCTCTCTCTTTAGCAGAGCGGGGGCTCATCGGTCAGTTCACAAGCCTATGGCCTTCCCCAAAAATTGTTCAACGATGGATCGAAAGAAACTGGGCAGACAAAGTTAATGGTAAAATCTCCATTCGTTTCTGTGGGAAAGGTTATTATACGTTCCACTTCGAATCCAGAGCAGACAAGGATCTAATCTTCAGAAATGGGCCGTACTTCATGGACTCGCGTGGTCTGTATCTGAACAAATGGACTCCAGATTTCGATCCCGAGCTGGATGTCCCCAATGCTGTTCCAGTTTGGGTTCGTCTTCCGCATCTCCCGCTCCACTGCTGGGGAGATGACTCGGTTCGAGCCATCGGCAATGCTGTTGGAAAATACATTGATCGGTGTGAGCCAAAGGATAATATGCAGGCGTGTGCGCGGATATGCGTTGAAGTGGACCTCGGCAAGGGCCTCCCAGAAGCAATCAAACTAAAGGTGGACGATTGGACACATATTCAGCAACTAGACTACGAACAAATCCCTTTCAAATGCAAGGTATGTCACGAGTACGGCCATTTTTCCAATCGATGTTCTAAAATTGTTAATGTTGAACCTGCTCAACCAGAAGATCAATGGGAAACTGTAAAAAAGAAGAAGATTGCCCCTGGATTAAAAGCAACCTTTGAAGAGGCTCCTCCCAAATCTGCTCCTATCAAGCCTATTCCCCCTTCAGCTCCGCCCAAAGCCTCCTCCTCAGTTGTCCCTCCCCCCTCCTCTCCCCTTGGTCCACCCATCCTCCCCACCTCGGGACCTTCCTCTGACTCTCCCCTGATCTCTTCAAATCCCTTTGGCGCCCTCTCTCTCCTTGACAATGACCCTCTGATCCCCCTTGAAAATGACCCTCCCATCCCTTTTTCCCTTTCCCAATCCTCCCCCTCCCATTCCCTTGACCCCCCCCCCACCCCGAGCTACTAGAAGCACCTCGAAAGAGCATGGAATCAATCAAGAACCCCAAAAAAAAGGCCTTGGCAGGAAATCAAGTAAACAACAAAGGAACGAAAATGCTCAAAAAGACATCGCCATGGGAACTCAAACTCCCATAGAAACCTATATATTGGGACAAAACAGCAAAGAAACAATACATAAGGAGCAAGGGGGACGAGCATCCCTCCGAAACCCAAATACCCAATGATGAAAGTTATATCATGGAACTCTAGGGGACTAGGGCACCTCTCAAAAATTGCTGCCCTGAAAGACCTCACAGATCATGAAAAGCTAGGAATTGTAATGATTCAGGAAACAAAGCAAAGACTGCAAGAGATGACAAGAATTATAGAACAGTACAGGCATTATGAGGGACAAATATGTGAAGCAAGAGGAGCTTCTGGAGGTATCATCACAATGTGGAACAAAAATATTTGGAAATGCACTTCCAAAACTATCAATTCACATTGGATCAAAGTCACACTAGAAAAACATGCAGAGGATAAGCAAATAGTCATTTATAACATTTACGCTCCGAACCATTTCACAGATAAAGATCAATGCTGGGCCACACTACAAGAAGACATACAAGTTGAAGACAATAGAAATATCATAGTAGGGGGAGATCTAAATCTCATATTACACTCCAATGAAAAAAGAGGAGGCATCTTCTCGCATGATCCTTATAGAGAAAAGCTGGAAAACATCATGCAAGAGTGTGATTTGGTAGACATCATCCCAAAAAATAGGAGGTACACTTGGAACAATCGCAGGCTGGGCAGAGATAACATTCTGGAGCGCCTTGACAGAATTTTAGTAAATACTTCTTTCCTCTCTGATTTTTCCACTGCTCATGCTGATATTCTGTCATATTCAGCTTCTGATCACTACCCCATTAGCATTGTTTTGGAAGCACATGGTCCTTTGGGGCCTTTGCCTTTCAAATACAACTCTCTTTGGCGTAACAATCCTACTGTGGATCAGATTGTCCAAACAGCCTGGCATCACCATATAGAAGAATCACCGAGATATATTTGGGAATGCAAGCTGAAAAATACAAAACATGCCCTGAAGGATTGGGTGAAGCAGCATTACAAAGAACCAGAAGATGTCAAAGCTGAGCTAAAAAATAAACTGAAAGAAACTCATAGGAAAATCGAGGAAAATGGGCTATCCCAAGAGGACAAAGCATTAGAAAGTGATATATATTATCAGCTGTACCGGGTTAATAGAGAAGAAGAGCAGAAATGGAGAATCAAGTCAAGGCAGCTTTGGCTTCATGGAGGAGATAAAAATACAACCTTCTTCCATAAGCAAGCAACTGTCCGGAAAGTTAGAAATAATGTCACCATGATCAACAATGACGAAGGCTGCCCCCAAAAAACCCAAGAAGCCATCAAGCAAACTGCCTCAGCATATTACAGCACTCTCCTAACAGAGACTAAGGAAACTGAGGATTATTCCGACCTTCTACAGCATATGCCCAAAGGTATCAATGAGGATATTAATGCATATTTGGTTAAGGAGATCAATGAAGAAGAAATACTTGATGCCATCTGGGCTCTTCAACCAGATAAAGCACCAGGCCCAGATGGCTTCCCTATCTGTTTCTATAGAACCTACTGGGGATTAATAAAAAAAGATCTTGTCAAAATGATAAGATGGGTCCAACGAAAATGCAAAATTGGAGGATTCACTAATGCTACCCATCTCGCTCTTATCCCTAAAGAAAATCGACCTTTGACTTTCTCTCGTTTCCGCCCAATTTCTTTATGTAACTCATCATATAAAATTTTGACAAAAATCTTGGCCACGCGCCTAAAACCCATCCTCCCCAGTATCATATCTGAAAATCAAGGGGGCTTTTTGGCCAATAGACAAATTTCGGACTCCATCCTTCTCGTCCAAGAGGCTATTCACTCTAGTCAAACTCGAAATGAGAAGGGCTTCATCTTAAAGTTAGACTCAGCCAATGCCTTTGACCGTGTCAGACATTCCTTCCTTTTTGTTGTGCTTGAAAAAATGGGATTTGCCGAATCCTTTATTAGCCTTATCAAAGCCTGCATTACAGGGCCTTGGATTTCCCCTCTTTTAAATGGCAGACCTAGACCTTCATTCCAATCCTCTCGAGGCCTTAGACAAGGCTGCCCTCTCTCACCTTACCTCTTTATATTAATAGCTTAATCTTTTAGTAGAGCTCTGGATTACAATCGTCGCATGGGCCTCATCACCGGGATCAAATTTGATAATGGAGTAAAGAACATCAATCATTCTCAGTTTGTCGACAACACTCTTCTAATGGGGGGAGCTTCAAACATAATAGCCCGTCATTTTAAAACTCTCCTAGACAAATACATGAGCTACTCTGGAGGTCTGATAAATTATCTCAAGGGCTGTATTTATGGGTGGAACACTTTGGCACAAGTCCTCCATAGGATTGCTCGTACCCTTGAGGTTCCTTATAAGCTGAATTGGGAGCAATTTACTTACTTGGGCATGCCTGTGAGTGCCGGCAAGCTGAAAGCTACAGCCTGGGAAGTTATTATTGACAAAATGAAAAGGAAGATACAGCATTGGGGCACTTCTTGGCTTAACCCTGCAGGGTGCATAATTCTTTTGAAAGCAGGCCTCTCCTCCCTGCCCTTGTACTGTTTTACACTTTTACAAGCCCCTGCCAACCTTCATCTCAAAATGGATGCTCTCCTTCGTCATTTTCTTTGGCAAGGAGGGAGGAACGAAAAGAAAAAATATAACTTGGTAAACTGGAAACAGGTTACCCAGCCATGTGAGAATGGAGGGATGGGAATAAGATCATCTAAACCCCTAAACCTCGCCTTTGCTGGCAAGCTGGTTTGGAGACTCATAACTGGAAAGAATGCTTGGTGGAAATCTGTTCTTGAAAAAAAATACCTCAGTCACCCAAGGCACCAGCTCTTGGATCATGAGCTTCCCAACAGAGCATGTTCTAAGATCTGGAAAATGTGTAAAAAAGCTATAACATTTCTTGACCAACACACTTCCAAGGTTCCCAAAGGAGGCAACTATATAAGAATTGGAGAAGACAAAATAATGGGGCAACAACCCATAAGCCAACAGCTTGGTACTCAGCAGATTCTAGCTCTTTTCAACAGTGAAGGTATTCACACTCTGGATCAGATCTCTCAATGGGAAGCCCACTCCCACACCTGGAAAGGTTGGAGTTTTCCTCATATACCAGCAGTTGCAGAAAACAGTTTCAACAACCTGAAAACTCATCTTCATGGTTTAGCGCCCTCCAAACGCTACCTTGCTGATGATTTTCGATGGGATCCTTCAGGCACTATCTACACTATTAAGGCTGCTTATCATCAGATCTACACCAATGATTATCCCATGGCAATCTGGGCTCATTGGAGACTTGTGTGGAAGGCAGAAACTCTCCCAAAAATCAAATTCTTCTTATGGATCCTCTTAAAAGGGAAAACCCTCACTGTTGAGAACCTCAGAAAGCGAGGAATTATTGGACCATCTCGCTGCCCAAACTGCCGAAATGAAGAAGAGACAACCCAGCATCTATTTATAGATTGCCCTTTTGCATTAACCTGCTGGAAGGAAGCCTACCGGAGTCACAATCCACCCTGGGTGCCTGGCACTAGTATATTTGAAGTGATGCACATATGGAAAAAGAGTTACCCGTGGGGAAGAAAAGCAAACAATACAGCTCGAAGGGTATGGAATGCCCTGCCGTGCACACTTCTCTGGAACATCTGGCTAGCAAGAAACAGAATGATCTTCAAAGGCACAGAAACTAATGTCAGAAAGCTTTACAACAAAGCCTGGAATCTCAACTTGGAAACTCTAACCACAAAATGTCATGGGAATCTGAAGGTGCTGGACCTAACAGTTGAAGAAAGGAGTTACATAAGGCATATTCTGGACAGAAGCAGCATAGAACAAAAAAGAAAGGACCCCTATAGCAGAGACAGCCCCAGATGTAGCTGGAAAATCAGGATGAAAGATGAAGAGTTTGCTCGGTGGCTCAAGAACAGCAATGCCCATTATCTTTTTTTCGATGGAGCCTCCAAATCCAACCCAGGAGTGGCTGGGGCTGGAGTTTTCATCTGCAACGGTAATGGTGTTGTGTTATCTGAATATGAATGGGGTCTGGGCTATGCCTCAAACAACAGGGCTGAAGCTTTTTCCCTCCTTCAAGGTCTGCTACAGCTTCAGAAGCTTGGCATATCCAAGGCTAATATTATTGGAGACTCTGCCATTATCATTGGTCTAATGGCAAGCAAAATAAAACCCCAAAATCTGAGTTTGCAGCAAATTATTGAGCGATGTCACAATATCGACCAGCAAATGAAAGGCAATCTCTATTACCATGTCCTCAGATCACATAACAAAACTGCAGATAAATTGGCAAATAATGCTTGCTCTCATTCGGTTGGTCACCTTCGGTGCAATGGCACTGATCATTTCTCATTCTTACCATGATTAGGCCTTTTCCTCTTTGCAGATCCACCCCACAGCAGATTTCTGTTCGTGGCTTCCGAAGCTCTTTGCCCTGCCTCTCTGCGAATAATCAAAACCCTGCTTTCTACCCATTGGCATTGCCCTTCACTGAGTTAACCCCTTCAGCAGCAAACTCTGATTCTTATTAGATCTCCTCTTTAAATCCTTTAAAGATCTGCGCTCTCAGCAACTCCAACTTTCCGTACTCTTTTAAGTGTTCTTCTGCTCCTGTTGACCTCTTTTCTCCAACGTATAGGCCACAGGCGCACATTGCCCACGAATCAACGAAAGCAGCACCACTGCATGCCCAGATAGAGTGTCCCTGCCCCAATTTCAATCCTACTGCAACCTCGTATTCGCTTGGGTCCGCTTCACAGGAGATTTGGATAACAAGCCAAAGCACATCAAATAAAATCCTTTGGAGCTGGAAGAACGGCGCTACCTCTACCTCAATGGGCGGCCAACACGACACAACTGCCAAAGTTAAAAATGAAATGTAAAACCTGCTTTCTTCTATTACAGTTTGTTAAAGTTTACACAGTATCCCGCTTCTTTACAGCGACGGAAGCCAGATGTAATGCTGAAGCTAACACCAACTACATTTGCTGTTGGCGCTTCACACTCCAACATCACTATGTAAATCTGGAGATCTATCTCCTGCCTTTTTTCTTTTAAATACAAGCCAGCAACCGAATTTGTGAATTTTTTTTTTTTTTTTTATGAAAGAGGCTAATAGTTTGTTTATAGGATTGAAGACGAAGAAACTTCGATCCTTGTTGCAAAAGAACATTTGGAGTGATGTTGGTCGATTTGTTGCTTCACTCTTATTTGAGCCATAAACAAATTGTCCTTTAGTATGTGGAAACTGGCTTCTCTAGTGCGAAATGTGTGATACACTGCCTAAACCTTGGAAGCACTAGTAAATATGAAGTGATCGACAATGTTTTTTGGCCAAAAACCGCTTCATATCGGGTCATTTTGGGAAGCCATTGTGCCCATTGGTGTGGTTTTTCAAAGGCACAACATCTCAACTAGGTTTCTACGCCCTTGATAACTAATTTTTGAGGTGTTTTGTATTTGAGCGATGTTTGTTTAGAGGGTTGAAGACGAAGAAACACCTAAGCCTTGCTGCAAAAGAACATTTGGAGTGATGTTGTTCCACTCGTTGCTTTAGTCTATTTTGAGCCATAACCAAATTGTCCTTTAGCATGTGGAGAATTGCTTCTCTAGTGCAGAATGTGTGATCCACTGGCAAAATCATGGAAGCAATGGTAAATATGAAGTGACAGATAATAGTTTTTGGCCAAAAACTGCTTCATATCGGGTCATTTTGGTAGTTCCATGATAAGAGGTATTTTACCACCATTCTATGAGGGGAAGCCATTATGCCAATTAGTGTGTTTTTTCATAGGAACAACATCTCAAATAGGTTTCTAGGTTCGTGTTAACCACTTTCATTTTACCATTTGTTTGGGGGCAAAACTCATTTTTAGTTGGCTACCCTATAGTTTAAATAACTCATACCAAATATTTCTAATGAAAGTAGGAAACTGGTCTGAGGTAATAGAAGTGGGTAGGCCATGTAACTTAAAATTTTTATTAAGGATGACATGGGCAACTAATGAGGGGGTAAATGGATGTGGCAGGGCACAAAAATGAGCATATTTGGAGTGATGGTTGACTACCACCATGATCATAGATTTGTTGTCTGCCTTTAGAAGTCCAACTATAAAATCCATAACAATGTTAGCTCATATATATGTTGGCATTAGTAGTGGTTGCAATGTTCTTGGTATCTTTACTGTCTCCCCTTTGTTTCTTCGGAGGGTGTCACAAATTGCCACAAAATCCTAGATGTTAATTTTCATGCCCTACCAAGAGAACGAGCGCTTAGTTTATTCATATGTTCTATAAGATAAGATACGATAATTTTATTAATGTCCAAAGTATGACCATAAATAGGTCAATGGGACAGAAGGATACAACCAACACGAGTACAAACACAACTCCTAGAAATTCCAAAGCTAAATCTACTATGACTTGCTAAGGGAGAGTTATTTCTTAGAACAACATGTCCTTTATACTGCAATCAATCTAGTTGCCATGTATACCCTTTTGGAGGGTTGGGATCTTCTTGAAGCTTGTGGATGAGTTGAATGATATTGTCATTTTCTAACCTTCTGTTATGTTCTTCCTCAAGTCAACATGGAGTGAGTAAAGATAAGTCCAAGAGGGACCCATCCTCCCCAAATTGTTAGGATAAGGCATCAAGTTTTACTTTGTCTTTACCCTTCTTATAGATAATCTCATAATTATATCCTAGTAGCTTGGTGACCCACTTATGTTGCTTTGGTGAGGATAACCTTTGTCCAAGAAAATGCTTCTAGCTATGATGGTCAATCTTGATCTAGAAACATTGCCCTATGTGGTATGGACACTAGATACCTTGGACATCATCTCTTTCTCCTATGTGGATTTACTCAAATTGTGGTCACATAGTTTCTTATTAGTGAATGCCAAAGGGAAACCTTGCATTAATACCGATCTAAGACCTCTACTCGAGGCATCACATTCAAGACAAAAATTGTTGATTTATGGTAGCATCGGATGTGCTCTAGCCTTGTAACTTTGTATATAGGCTAAGACACATGTATTCCATAATACCCACAATTGGTTTTGGAAAATTCCACTTAGAGATGGTATCAGAGCTTATTCAAGCTAAAGTGCAGGAGAAACAAGGGTGAACCAGCAGATCAACGCAAGAGAGACTGGGATCTGCATAAGCAACAACAGACCCTCCCAGAGATTATGCTGTCCAAGTCAGGAGGGCAATCCAGCGCAGATAAGGCTCCCTCTGAGAGAGTTGAAAGCGGGGTAAGATTTTTCAATTGCAGATGAGGCAGCATAGCAAACCAGCATAGCTGAAGGACGCAGTCACTGCACAACAGTAAGAGCTGGTGCATAAAGTGTCAGAAAATTTCTGAAAAACACGGATTGGGGATTTCCTGATCTCAGAGAGTTTCTTACTCAAAGAAGCTCAGTTTCTCCTGTGCAGCAACAAAAGCAATGACTTACTCCAAAAGGAGTGCGTAAGTCTAGCTGAGCAGAGGGTTAGAGAAAGAAATTGACAGTTGAGGAGATGCCCAACAATGGACTACGTGACCAAGATAGATTGGAGGGTGCTTCCAACTATGTTATTTGGAAATCAAGGATTGAGTTTCTCCTTGATGAGCATGATCTAAAGGCCCTTGTTAAAAGCACAGTTGCAGAACCTTTGGATGCAGCACATCTGAGAGCATTCAAGAAGAATATGGCAAGAGCCAAGCGATTGATCCTAGATGGTGGGAAGGATCACATTGTACCTCACATAGCAACAAAGGGCACTGCTAGAGAAATGTGGGTAGGGCTGGAAAAGCTATAAGCACCACTTTCCGAGTTACCGGATGTAATATTCCTAATTTGCGACAGCAAATTGGAATATTCTATTTTGTTTAGTTTGCCGCCTATGGTTTATAAATAAATAAAAAAAGTGAGTAAAAAGGGTCTAAACTCACTTAAATGAAATAAGACATCCACTTAGTAGCACAACGTTGTGACTTAAGTGGGAGTCAAGGGGGGACCCAACACCATGTGGAGGAGGGGCCTATGTACACTCTAGAAGTTTCTCCAAGCTTCTGTGGAGATAAGGATGAAGATGTGGATAAGGATGAGGATGTGGAGGAGAGAGAGAGGCTACATTGGGTTTTGGAGGGAAACCAACACTATAAAAGATGGAGGAGCCTCCTCATTTGATTCATGCTTGGATTCTTAGATTATTGATTATTGAGTGAGACATTTGTCTTTCTTTGGCACGCTGGCTGTTTAGCCCGTCTGCTGCACTGTTTAGTGCACCGAGTGTCTCCGTGCGGAGATCTCACCCTTAGCCCTGGGGGACTTCGAGTGCCTGCTCGGGCAAGGTTATTTTCTTAGCATCATCCTCCAGGACAGCGTTATTGCTGCAACAGCGTAATACTGTGTTGTAGGGTGTTGTCGTGGTGACTTTACGACACCACCTCCTTCTCTTGTTTTTCAGAGGGAGAGTCTCTCTTTCCTTTGGAGGATCAGATTGGGAGATATTGGAGCTGATTTGCAGATCTTGGCATCAGGCCAACAGTTATTCTGCCCCTACTGCGCAGTCCCTCTCAGTTATTGCGTTATTTTCATGGTGCATCTACAGTGAGGGTTTGCCGATTGATTTGAGGGGAAGATCTCAAGTGTAAGGATCAGCCTTCCACTTTGGAGATCTATTGGAGGAGGTCTATTTCAGTTGCTCATCATCTTCAGCCTTCTCTGTTTGGTTTCAGTTTGGAGTTGCAGTAGCTGCCCAGCAACTCCGGCATTTTTGTCGTATTGTGTATTTCAGCCAATCCCTTGGAGGATTGAGTTATTCTTGCTTATAAGGGTTAGAGCTTTGCTCCCCTATTGTATTTGAGCTATATATTGTCATATCTATGTATTGGAGCAGCATTCTATCTTAGACTACGTTTTTCATAGCCTGGGGTTTATGCAGAAATAGCAGTGCTTTTCATGTTTATGTACATGTGTTGTGGAGGCTGGCATTTCTTCTCTTGAGAGGTTGTTTCTTCAATATTTGTACTCTCTCTTGCTGCTATATATATTATTGGCTATATATTCATCTTCTTGTCTCACATCTTCTGGAGAAAACGCTGAAAGGGTTTCTGCATCAATCTTTGTCTTGCGGCACCTCTATTTTGAGGGGTTTTTCTATATAAACTGCTGTTTAACCTTGCTGAAAGCCTATGCCTTGTTATCAAACTCATTCTCTGATTATTCATAGTGATTTTCATCTCATACCTTCATAAAATACGCTGCCCTTGCTTCAGCGAAATTCTGCATACTCAAAGTCTTGGGAAATCAGGGTTTTTCTTGACTAGTCGGGAAGGAGGAACTGTTTAACATAGAAAAACGCCTTTGTTTGAGCTGAAATTCGACATGGAAGTCCCTCTTGACCTATTCTAACATATTCCAGAACCTTGACCCGTCATTTTACGCAAATTTCCTTATTTACTCATTTTAAGGCCAAAATCCTCACTTTTCCCCACCTTTTTGCCCTTAAAAGCTGAGTAAAGGTTGCTGCTGCTATTTATTTTGGTTGCTGAACATTTTCAGAGATATTATATGATAGCTGAAGCCCTCATACCTGAGGAATGCGTTTTTCATGCATGATTTGCTGAAGAATCCATTATTGGGAATATTACAGTGGTATCAAAGCATAGTTCTGGCTCAGCCTGTGGAGCTAACTATCTATGGAAAATATGAGGATCTCAAAACAGTGTGGTCATGTACCCTTTGGAGATTATTTCCGAGAATGGAAGTCCATGGGGGAAGACTTCAAAGCAGCTTTGCCTTTCAAAGATTACTGTGAGCTCAGACTGGATGAAGGAGGAAGGTACTATGGTAACAGAGGAGTTTCTAGCATGCAGAGTTCAGATTTGCAGCGTACTACTGGGAGATCACCTCTTCCCATGCATGAGGGATCCACTAGTCCCTGTGAATCTAAGCCCAAGAAGACCAGAACAGTGAAAAAGGAGAGTTTATTCTTTTTCAGATCCAGAAAAGATGCATCCACTGTTGAGGAGGTCAAGAAGGTTGAAGAAAAAGAAGAGGAAGTACCATGCGCTTCCAATTCTAATCGAGAAGAAGAGATCACATCACCTCTTGAGGAGGCTTGTGAAAACGTTGTCACAGTCATGGAGGAGCAGCCACATGCATCAACAGTTGGGGCAGCCAACACTTTTGAGGATGGGACTCTTGCAGCTCTACAAGAAGTTCCAAATGCAGATCGAGAGCAGCTTGGTTGCACTGCGCTGTGCAACATGGATGAAGGGGAGGTCTCAAGGAGAGATCTCACTGGAGATGCACTTCGACACACTATGGGATGCAATGCTTTTCTTCCCTTCTCACAAGAGCAGATAGAAGATGGAGGACATCTTAGGATGGATAACATCTCTCATGCTTGTGTTGGACATCCTTTGAGCCATACACATCATGATGGGAGGTTTTTACCTACCACCTATTTGATTCTTGATAGGGTCTCATTGATCCTTGAGAAGTTTATATTTCAAAATCCCATGAAGTGCGAAGTCAGAAATTTGATTTGGGAGGATGGTATCCCTCATGGGAGGAGTACCAGGATGAGGAGAAGAAGGAGGCATCCACAAGTGATTGAGTGGATGGGGATGATGAGCAAGGAGCTAGGAGGCTACTTGCAGATCTGTGATACCAGGCAGCAGAAGGCTTGGCTGCGCTGGTTACTCTTGAGGGAGTTTGGCCATCACTTGTACTTGCAGATCTATGATACCGGGCAGCAGGAGGCTTGGCTGCGCTGGTTACTCTTGAAAGAGTTTGGCCATCACTTGGCAAACACTCTTCCTAAGAGTCGGAGGATGAAGGAAAGATGGCTGGATACTTGCATCATTGAGCAACATAGAGTATGGATGCATGGTGTTGATATGATACTCATATCATTCATTGTGTCTTCATCACATGATTGGTATGATGGAGGTATGGGGAGGCAACACAATGTCTTGTTGCTTGGTTTGTTTCTGGGAGAGCAAGGACAGATTTTCTTTCACACTTTGTATGATGTTGCAGGAGGAGGAGATGGCACTATCTCCTTGGTCTTTGATGATGATTGGGAAACACTTCCATCTTGGGAGGTATTTCATATTTGTTGCAGCATTATTAGAGGAGTCTTTGACAAGGAGCATGTCAAAGAACAGAGCTTTGTATTGACAGGAGCTTACTTGCATGAGCTCACAGCATTGTCACCTTGGAGCAGAGATTTATGGATGAAGTGTGCCCAGCAGAGATATGGTGGATCTATAATCCATAGGTCCCAGGATCACTTCATATTTGTTGCACTTGATGAACAAAGAGGAGGTAATGATGATAGAGATATCTATGGCATGTTTTTCTTGACTTGGGGTTCCAAGCATCTTCTTGCAGCAGATGGTTCAGTCTTCTTCATAGCATGCCAACACATTACGCAGAACTCATTCATGGATCCATGTACCATCTTACTTCCAGCATATGGTGAGGGATTTGTTTATACATTCATTGATTTGCACACTCATGCCATTCCTATGCAGTGCATTGCTTCACAAGAGGGCAAGCTTGTCATATTGCTCCATGAGTTTTATTGGGCCAATCTACATGATGGAGGCAGCCATCTCTTTTGTGGCCTTGGGCAAATGTTTTATCACTACATGTATGTTCATTTGCTGCACTATAGCATGTATCATATGGAGACATGCATGATTAACTATGTAAGAAGAAACATTTTGCCTTGTACTTTCATCAAGCAGCAACTTGTAAAACTGCGTTGTACTTGTTTGGGAAGCTGTTGGTACCTTCTTGCACCACATGAAACCTTCAACATTCTCTTCATATTATTGCTGATCATGTCTCCATTTGCTGATATAGATCAGATTTGTATGGGAGGCTTGATTATGAGGGAGACACATGAGCTGGATGTGTCTTTGAGTGGGAAAAATTCTCACATTTTCTGCACTACATGTTCTAATGGGAGCATGGGAGGAGGCATGGCCACCACTACTACATATGTGTTCTCTTTTGAGGTGGGCCATGAGATTGATATTCATCCATTGTATAGCCATGGGCAAGTGTTTGGTCTTATGTTGTTGTCATATTCAGCCATTTACTATCCATTAGTAGATGTGATGAATCTTGTACATTGCTTGCCATGTAATTTCCTGAAGTTGCAGTGGATGAGACTGCATTGTATCCTTGTGAGAGATTGTTTGCATTATGTATCCTCATGTAACACCTTCAGCAAACATCTCATTAGGATGACCCATGATGCACATGTCCTATTCTTCATGGATGAATTGTTTTGGGCCAGCCTGTTCTTCATTGTTGGAGGAACCTTCTTTGGAGGATTGTTCTTCACTTTTCCATTGGAGGGCAATGATTTTGCAGCCCAAGATCAGCATACACTCTACACTTGTCATGAGTGGAGAGAAGGACAACATGGGGTAAGCTATGATGCTTGCCAAGATCAGATTTTCAGCCCACCTTCATTACCGGAGCTTGAGGTGGAAGGAGATTTTCAGGAGTTGCCTTGTCGGGAGGTGGCTCATTTTGTTTGGATGATTGCTTGGGGATGGAGGATCCACATGAGGGAGTATATTCCAGACTCCATGCCTCGAATGGAGATTCTTCAGTTCCACCCTTGTAGTTGATTGGAGAGAGGTGATGAGTTGGTACACAGTTGATGGGCCAGCTTACACAGTCATAGATGCAGAGCAGCAACGGTCATGGTTTTCAGTCATAGCCAGAGGCAGTGAGCAGTCCGAGCCATGGGACTTGGGCTATTATTGGCCATGGTGGCAATGGGATCCAGGAGGATTACTGGTTGGCTGGTACCATGAGAGATCAGTTTGGGATCCTGGCATTGAGAGATCCTTTCATATCAGGGTGATACAGTGGCGCATCTGGGATCCAGGCACATTTTGCAGCATCGGTGGAGAGTTGTTTAGACAGTTGCTTGAGGGCAAGCAACATTTTGCCGGGGGGGACTGTAATATTCCTAATTTGCGACAGCAAATTGGAATATTCTATTTTGTTTAGTTTGCCGCCTATGGTTTGTAAATAAATAAAAAGTGAGTAAAGAGGGTCTAAACTCACTTAAATGAAATAAGACATCCACCTAGTAGCACAACGTTGTGACTTAAGTGGGAGTCAAGGGGGGACCCAACACCACGTGGAGGAGGGGGCCTATGTACTCTCTAGAAGTTTCTCCAAGCTTCTGCGCAGATAAGGATGAGAATGTGGATAAGGATGAGGATGTGGAGGAGAGAGAGAGGCTACATTGGGTTTTGGAGGGAAACCAACACTATAAAAGATGGAGGAGCCTCCTCATTTGATTCATGCTTGGATTCTTGGATTATTGATTATTGAGTGAGACATTTGTCTTTCTTTGGCACGCTGGTTGTTTAGCCCGTCTGCTGCACTATTTAGTGCAACCGAGTGTCTCCGTGCGGAGATCTCACCCTTAGCCCCGGGGGACTTCGAGTGCCTACTCGGGCAAGGTTATTTTCTTAGCATCATCCTCCAGGACAACGTTATTGCTGCAGCAGCGTAATACTGTGTTGTAGGGTGTTGCCGTGGTGACTTTGCGACACCACCTCCTTCTCTTGTTTTTCAGAGGGAGAGTCTCTCTTTCCTTTGGAGGATCAAATTGGGAGATATTGGAGCCGCAACGGAGTTGAGGGCATCGTGCCAATAGTTATTCTCGCTCTACTCGCCTCCCGCACCGTTATTTTCATGGTGTATCTACAGTGAGGGTTTGCCGGTTGATTTGAGGGGAAGATCTCAAGTGTAAGGATCAGCCTTCCACTTTGGAGATCTATTGGAGGAGGTCTATTTCAGTTGCTCATCATCTTCAGCCTTCTCTGTTTGGTTTCAGTTTGGAGTTGCAGTAGCTGCCCAGCAACTTCGGCATTTTTGTCGTATTGTGCATTTCAGCCAATCCCTTGGAGGATTGAGATATTTTTGCTTATAAGGGTTAGAGCTTTGCTCCCCTATTGTCTTTGAGCCATCTATTGTCATATCCATGTGTTGAAACTATTTTAGAGCAGCATTATATCATATACAACGTTTTTCTTAGTCTGGGGTTTATGCAGAGATAGCAGTGCTTTTCATGTTTATGTACATGTGTTGTGGAGGCTTGCATTTCTTCTCTTGAGAGGTTGTTTCTTCAATATTTGTACTCTCTCTTGCTGCTATATATATTATTGGCTATATATTCATCTTCTTGTCTCACATCTTCTGGAGAAAACGCTGAAAGGGTTTCTGCATCAATCTTTGTCTTGCGGCACCTCTATTTTGAGGGGTTTTTCTATATAAACTGTTGTTTAACCTTGCTGAAAGCCTATGCCTTGTTCTCAAACTCATTCTCTGATTATTCATAGTGATTTGCATCTCATACCTTCATAAAATACGCTGCCCTTGCTTCAGTAAAATTCTGCATACTCAAAGTCTTGGGAAATCAGGGTTTTTCTTGACTAGTCGGGAAGGAGGAACTGTTTAACATAGCAAAACGCCTTTGTTTGAGCTGAAATTCGACATGGAACCCCCTCTTGACCTATTCTAACATATTCCAGAACCTTGACCCGTCAATTTACGCAGATTTCCTTATTCACTCATTTTAGGGCCAAAATCCTCACTTTTCCCCACCTTTTTGCCCTTAAAAGCTGAGTAAAGGTTGTTGTTGCTATTTATTTTGGTTTCTGAACATTTTCAGAGATATTATATGATAGCTGAAGCCCTCATCCCTGAGGAATACATTTTTCAGGCATGATCCACTGAAGAATCCATTATTGAGAATATTACATCGTAATTACCTTATATTAATTTTAATAGAGAAACGAACTTACACATGCGTTCATACATGATTTCATATTGAGTGGGTTGTAGAATAAACCTGTGAGCTCAAAAAAATAATATTACTCAAGAAAAATAATATCTCTACAATTTTTTTAGTCGGTTAAAATTGCGACTTCACTTAACTTTTTAATGCCATTTATTTTTATTATTACAAGATAAGTTTTTAATGCTATTTATTTTTATTATTATTATATCCCATCTCATCGTCGGATTGTATGAATGTCTAGAACCAAATTAGAAATTAAAATAAAAAGTTGGATATACCTTTTCATTTATACATTACACAAAAAAATGCATCATGAGGAAGTGGGCATGGAATTTAATTGAGTTGGATAATCCGCTTGATACACATGGAGGATGGAGCTTATTTGATAAGATAGATGTAACTAAACCAGCAAGAATATTTTTGAAAATTTAGGTAAAATAGTGCAATAAGTAGCGGTCTAGATGAAAAACAGCTAATATGATTTTTCGCTTTTTTACATTTGCGTAAAGAAACATAATATCTATTTCCTTGATCCTATTGCTCGCGTTCCTTCGGTGGGTATAGATTCTAGAACCTACATCTATCTAACCGTTGGCCTCGGATGCTTTTATTTCAAATTCAGTTGTGATAAAGATGGAATGGATCCATTTTGTGTTCGTGCCTTTCTCTCGCTGAGGTTGTGAATTGCAAGAATGTCTGTGTGTTTCATTTGCAGCGCGGCCATGTTTTCATTCGGCGTCTGCTTTTGTTTTTCCTTCTCAATTTTCTTTTACTTTGTTTGTTTGTCTGATTTTGTTAAGTTTGTTTGTTTACCAGTTTGTTTACTCTGTTCAATGTTTCTTTTCTTTTACGTTTGTTTACCAGTTTTCTTTTTCTCTCGTCTCTGATATGATTTTCTTTGATGTTGTGTATTTTATATAGTGTATAGTTTAATTTTCATTGTTTTATTAATTTTATATTCCATTTACTTGAATTTCCTCAGCGTTTGTTCTGATGTAGCTGTTTAAATATCTGCGATCAAACTGTTGGAAAGGCAGAGGATTCAATCACACAATAACGCGAATATTTCACACATAAAAAATGAGCTGCGGCTCTTCTATTAATCTGAAACTCTCTTACTCTCTTTCTCTCTTTCACTCTTAAAACAATGAACCCGTGAAGGGTATTTAATCTAATTGACATGCACACACTGTCACTCATAACTGAACTTGATCAGCTTGCTTAACTCACTGTTTAACTCACTTACCAAATCTCACTGTAACTCAACTCAACTCATTCAGTTAACTATCTGTCTAACTTCTGCATGAGGAAGTAATTATATATTTTAACACTCCCCCTTAATTACGACCTCTAAACTAAAACATAACTCATGACAACTCAAACATTCCTGCTGGTCTATGTCTCAGCTAGGCTTACAACACCCAAGTTTCTTTTGTGAAACTCAAACAAATCTACTGCTAATGGCTTCGTAAAGATATCAGCCAATTGATCACTCATTCTACAAGGCTTCAAGTGAACTTCTCCATTGTTCACTAGTTCTCGAATAAAATGATATCCAGTATCAATATGCTTGCTCTTTTGATGAAACACACTATTCTTGGATAGTGCAATCGCTGATGTGTTGTCACAGTATATCGCTGTTGATCCTTGCTGTTTCTGCTTCAGTCCATCCAATACTCTTCTTAACCATACTGCTTGACATGCTGCTGAAGTTGCTGCTACATATTCTGCTTCTGCTGATGATAGTGTAACAATAGGCTTCTTCTTAGATGCCCATGCTATCACTCCTGAACCGAGATGGAAAACATAACCGGATGTGCTCTTCCGATCATCCAAACTTCCTGCAAAATCACTATCTGTATATCCAATCAATTCTTTCTTTTCTGTACTTGCATACATTATGCCATAATGTCTGGTTCCTGCTATGTATCTCATAATTCTTTTTCCAACACTCCAATGTGTGTCTTTTGGAGTCTCCATGAATCTGGAAATCAGACTCACTCCCTGCATAATATCTGGTCTTGTAGCTGTGAGATACATGAGGCTGCCAACCAATCTTTTGAATAGAGTTGGATTGACATCTACCCCTTCATCATCCTTACTCAACTTTGTACCTGTTGCAACTGGTGTAGGTACAGGTTTGGAATTATCCATCCTGAATCTTTTCAGCAAATCTGTTGCATACTTATTTTGACAAATAAAAATTCCTTTTTCAGATTGCTCAACTTCAATGCCAAGAAAATATTTCATGAGACCTAGATCTGTCATCTCAAATTCTTTCATCATGGCTGCTTTAAATTCATCTATTTCAAGATCACCTGTAAAAATCATATCATCAACATATAAACAAACTATCAAAATTTGTCCATGCTCATTTACCTTTGTGTATAAGGTAGGCTCAATGCTGCTTCTGCAAAATCCATTCTTGATCATATAACTGTCGATTCTGCTATACCATGCTCTAGGTGCTTGCTTCAGTCCATATAGCGCTTTCTTCAATCTGTAAACTTTGTCTTCTTGTCCTTCAACTTCATAACCTGGAGGCTGCTGCACATAAATTTCTTCTTCTAAAATTCCATTCAAGAAGGCTGATTTGACATCCATCTGATACACTTTCCACTTGTTCTGAGCTGCTGTCGCTAGAACTACTCTTACAGTATCCAATCTGGCGACCGGAGAAAAAGTTTCTCCAAAGTCTATTCCCAGTTGCTGCGAGAATCCTTTTACTACAAGTCTTGCTTTAAATCTATCAATCTCACCTTTCTCATTCACTTTGGTCTTGTATACCCACTTCACACCAATGAGATTTTTATCGTTTGGTAAATCAACCAAATCCCATGTATCATTCTTTTCAATTGAGTTCATCTCTTCATCCATGGCTTGCACCCAATTTTTATCTCTAATTGCTTCTTCAAACGAAGAAGGTTGGAATGCCAACAATGCAAAATTTGAACTAACATCCAAATCATCATAAATATCCTTCAAACTTCTCATCTTTTTCTTACTTGATTCGCTGCTTGGAGAATTTTGATCTGTGGATCTACTTGAAGATCCATGCTGCTCTGAAAATCTAGGAGTCCTTGCTGGTGTGACTCTGTTTGGTGTCTGCTCTTTTGGTTCTTGCTGCTCCCGTTCTTCTACATCATCATCCTCCATCAATGGTGTTTGAGCATCGGTTAGTGTGTCTATAGTACCATTCCATGACTCTTGTTCTTTGAACACAACATCTCTGCTAATGATTGTCTTCTTTGTGATAGGGTTATACAGTTTGTAAGCTTTTGATTGCTCACTATAACCAGTAAATATACATTTTTCACTTTGATCATCTAATTTGCCTCTTATCTACTTAGGCACATGTGCATAGGCTACACATCCAAAAACTCTGAAATGAGATACACTGCAAGACATACCTGACCATGCTTCTTCTGGAACTCTGTTCATCACGCTCTTTGTAGGAGATCTGTTTATCACATAAACAACACATGCAACTGCTTCTGCCCAATACTCGTTAGACAGGTGTCTTGATTTCAACATGCTCCTTGTCATGTTCATGATTGTTCGATTCTTCCTCTCTGCTACACCATTCTGTTGTGGTGTGTATCTAGTCGTAAACTGTCTTCTGATTCCATGTTGTTTGCAGTACTCATGGAATGCCTTCGAATCATATTCACCACGACGATCAGATCTTAATACCTTGATCTGTCGATCACTTTGGGTCTCTACCAAAGCTTTGAACTCTTTGAACTTTGTAAAAGTTTCAGACTTCTGCTTCAAAAAGTAAACCCATGTCTTCCTACTATAATCATCAATAAAGGTGAGGAAGTAACAACTTCCACCAATCGACTATGTCCTCATAGGTCCACACAAGTCGATATGCACCAATTCAAGTGGTTTCTTTGCTCTGTAAGAAACTCCTTTCGGAAAACTTTCACGGTGTTTCTTTCCCAAGATGCAACACTCATAAGTACTAGCAGGTTCTTTGTTGGGAGGTAAACCTCTGACCATCTGTTTCTGCTGCAACAGTCTTAAACCGGAAAAATGCAAGTGTCCAAACCGAAAGTTCCATAACCAGTATGCATCAGAACATGCAGTTGTAAAAGAACTAACATGATCATTGTAGTTCATAATGAGAGGAAAGAGTCTGTTCCTCGTCATCTGCACCTTTGCAATCAGCTGCTTGCTTGGGGATTTGTCGTAAATAACACACTGTTGCCCCTGAAAGATAACTTTGTATCCTTTCTGCGTCAGTTGACCAACACTAATCAAATTGTGTTTGAGTCCAGGGACATAGTATACCTCTGATATGGTCTTTGGCTCCCCCTGCTTGGTCACAATGTTGACCACTCCTTTGCCATCTACTGCCACAGTCTTGTCAGTCCCCAACTTGACCTCTGTCTGCACTGTGACATCCAAATTAGCAACCAAATCCTTGTTGCCTGTCATGTGGTTACTGCAACCGCTGTCTAATAGCCAGACCTTATCAAACGGTGCATGCATGGTGTTGCATGCTAGAAACATAGAGTCAGTATTTTCTGTACTAACATTAGCTCTCTGATTGCCTTGATCTGCAATCTTCTTCCTACAATCACGAGCAGAATGACCAAATCTATTGCAGTAAAAGCACGTTACCTTAGATTTGTCAGACCTTTGCTTGTTATGAAAGCTTCTGCTGCTGCTGCTTCCATGTTGATGCTCATGATCATCTCGGCCATCTCTGTGACCGCCATAGTTGCTGCCTCGTCCTCTGCCTCTTGATCGACCTTTGCCTCGACCTCTAGAAATATATACTTGACTTTGGAAGGCTGTTTCCAAAGTGGAATCCTTATTTCTGAATATCCTTGCTTCATGCGATAGAAGGATCCCATCAACTCATCAATTGTGAGTTTTTCCAAGTCCTTTGCTTCTTCTATGGCTGCTACCACAACATCAAATTTGGTAGACAGGGATCAAAGAACCTTCTCGATCACTGTTCGATCTTTAATATCTTCGCCATATATTTTTAACTGATTGACTACAGACATGACCCTATTCATGAAGGAATCAATGTCCTCTGTCTCCTTCATCTGCAGAACTTCGAAATCTCTCCTAGTATTCTGCAATTTAACAATATTCACTTTTTCCATACCTTGATAACTGGTCGCCAAGGTGTCCCATGCCTCCTTTGCTGACGAGGTTATCATGATCTTCTGGAACACGGCTTGATCTACTCCCTGCTGGATCAGAAGCAACGCTTGCGCATTCTTCCGCTTATCTTTCTTCCACTGTTCCCTCTCTGCATTACTGAGGGCTCGTTCTTCTGCATCATCATGAGGTTCTGCAAACCCATACTTGACATGATCCCAGACATCATGCACTTTTAGCATAGTCTCCATCTTAATGGCCCACACATCATAATCCTTCCCTGTGAAAGAAGGAATTTGTGGCTGGAAGCTGCTTGTAGCCATCTTTATTCAAACAAAAATTCACTGCTAAAACCCTAAAAAAAAATTGATATGCTTTGCAAAGCTCCAAAAAAAAATTTTATAATAAAAACCTAGGTTTTTTTTTTTTTTTTATTATATAAAGAATTTTTTATATAAAAAAGATCTTTATATAAAATATCCTTTCTTAAAAAAAACTTATTATAAAATATCCACCTTTCTTAAAGCCTTTTTATAATCTCCTTATGGAACGTCCCTTTTTAAAAACTACTTGTAAAAATCCTCACGTGCTTTTAAAAACCCTTTTTTTTATAAAGAATGCTTTATAAAAAAATCTTTTCATATGACTTTTACGAATAGTATGTATTGAAAAATCGTTGACTTTCAAGTCGTTAACGCAGCTAGCGTGCTAACGCACCTCCGGCACCCTTGTGCTAGCGTGATAACGCACCTCCCGATACACTTGTGTGCGTTAGTGCCTTAACGCACCGAAAACCACAGTATGCCCGCGTGCTTCAAAATTTGCAATCAGACATGGAGATTCTTGTTTAAAGATTTGCAATCAGACATGGAGTCTTGAAGGAGCCTAGGTAAATAACTAGAAACAACGTAAAGATTATGTTTAGTTTGTGGCAATCCTTTTGAAAGGGTTTGAAAAAATGTTTACACCAAGGACATGTAACTAGATCAGTTTTTGCAGTGAAATTACTTAAGATATTGTTCTAAGTAATTTTTATTTGCTCATATACCATATATTTCTTGTTTTCATGATGTTCTTGTTAAAATGTTATTAAATATACATTTCTCCTATACCAGAGGATGGCCTATCTAATTAAATTTATTTATATTTCTACACCAGCTGCAGAGGACAGGAATCGAGCGGAAGAGAGGCTACTAATTAAATTTATTTATATTTCTACACCAGCTGCAGAGGACAGGAATCGAGCGGAAGAGAGGCTACTGAATTGAAAATCTGAGTAACATTTCTTGTGGTGGACTAACATTTAGTGCAATTAAAAAACTGTGAGTAATTCTTCCTGTCCATTTAATTTCTTAGTATTTAAATTTGCGTTTAAAGATTTATTAGTTCTATATTTGAAATCAAATCATCCTAATATCAGTTCTATATTTGCGTTTAAAGATTTATTAGGTCTGATTTATTATTTCTATATTTAGAGATCAAATCATCCTAATATTAGAGATTGAAATTGATGTAGGAGATTATTAGATACTTCAAATCATATTCATCTTGAAGTTGACGCCCTGAATCTTGAAGAAGATAATCCTAATTTGTTTCTTCTTTTTATACTAAATGCAACGAGATTTAGGGTTTTTAACTAAATTCTTCAGAGGGAGGGAATATAAAGAGATTGTAAATTCTTACGGCGGAGAGAAGCTGACGTGTGTGGTTTTTTTACTAGATTCTCTAAGTAGGAAGGGATTCAGAGAGAATTTGTAAGTTGTGACCAGATTTAGGGTTTTCTAACTAAATTCTTCAGAGGGAGGGAATATAAAGAGATTGTAAATTCTTACGGCGGAGAGAAGCTGACGTGTGTGGTTTTTTTATTAAATTCTCGAAGTAGGAAGGGATTTAGAGAGATTTGGTAAGTTGTGACCAGATTTAGGGTTTTCTAACTAAATTCTTCAAAAGGAATGGATATAACAAGAGATTATAACTAAATTCTTGAAAAAGAAGAGATTATAACTAAATTATTCAAAAGGAAGGGATATAAGAAGAGATTATAAATTGTGACAGGGAGAGAAGAGAAGTTTTAAAAAATAGTTAAAAGAAAGCTAAAGCAAGTAGCATAGGAAAGCAACCAGGCATTTATTAAGCGAGTTTTTATTTGGTAATTTGTGCCACACACCGCCACAGCTAACTCCAAGAAAGTCGAATCGCAGGTAGGCTGAGTATGATGGATAAGTATGAACGGATTTAGCGACGTATATGGCCTGTTTGGTTTGCGAACTCCAAGAAAGTCGACTCGTGAGCAGTTTAGGAATAAATTTGGATCTTTAGGGGGAGCCAAGTGATACGGACAACAGCTGTTTAAGTTCTAGGGTTAACCTCGAAATTTAGGATTCTGATTAAAGCCACTTTATGAATTTGCCGCATTAAACTACACAGAATTAGCTGAATAGTTACTTGGCAAGTAATGGCAACCCTTAATTATTTTTCGCTCTCGTTCCATTTACAGCCTAAAGAAGACTCCAGCAAGAATAATGCCTTTTCGTCATTCTTTCATTGTAAGAGAGGTTGTGGATTATGATTAAAAAATTAAACGAACATCCCAAATTCCCAAATTACTCCTCTATTTTTATAGTAAGAAATCATCTTTGTTGAAATATTTATCTGTATTTATATTTATTTATATGTGGTTTATTATATGTGTATTGGTGAGTTATATTCAATTCAACGTATTGAGTTGAAATTATATAATATGAAATGAATATTTTTGTAAGTTTTTTTTTATACATAATTATTTATAATGTAAAATGAGATGCACTTTATTTTATTATATATTTATTTTTATTCTGTTTTAAATTATATAATATAAATAAAATTTATTTAGAAATATAATTGTCTTATGTAATTAAAATGTCTTAACTAAATATATATTTTTTATCTAAATATAAAAAAGAATGAAATTATATTTCTTTAAAATTTCATAAATGTATGAATAATTGTGTTTCATGATATATTTGTTACATGATATGATGTTGGCATTTATGTATATATGTATTTTTAGTTATAATGTGTATGTGCTTTTGTATGTTGTATTTTTTGCATACTTTTAAATGAAAGTAATTTTTAGTTGTTTATGTTATATCACAATGTGTTGATGCTAATTAAATGAAATAATTGTGTTGTAACATAATATAATGTTGAAACCTTTTTCATGTGTAATGTGTATGTGTTTATGTATCTATTTGTTTCTTTTGCATATTTTATATATGATAATATGTTTACTATTTCTTTGATGATATAATGATTGTGCTTTTTTAGGTAATATGATGATTTTTTTTTTAATTGATAGGATGTTTTTGTTTTCTGCATGATGTGGACTGTACATGTGAAATGATACAATAATGATAATAATGATGGGGAGAAAGAGAGATGGTGAGAGAGAGAGAGAGAGAGAGAGAGAGAGAGAATTTGTGTCTTTTTGTTTGAGAGAGAGGGAGGGAGGGGAGGGGGAGCGGGGAGGGGGATAGAGAGAGAGAGAGTGTGTGTGTGATAAAGAGAGGGAGGGAGGGAGGGAAGGAGGGAGGGGGTTGGGGGAGAGAGAGAGAGTGCGTGTGTGTGTGAGAAAGAGAGAGAGAGAGAGGGAGGGACATAGAGAGAGACAGTGGTAGAGAGAGAGAGAACGAGGGTGGGGGAAGGAGAGAGAGAGAGAGAGGGGAGGGGTGGGGGAGAGAGTTGGGGGGGGGGGGAAGAGATCTAGAGAGAGAGAGAGAGAGAGAGGTGGGAAAGGTAGACTGGGGGAGAGAGAGATAGGGTAGAAAGAGAGAAAGAGAGAGATAGGGGGAGGGAGAGAGAAAGAGAGAGAGGGGGAGAGATGGAGAGAGGGATAGAGAGCGAGAGAGCGACGGGGATAGAGAGAAAGAGGGAGGGAGGGGTAGAGAGAGATTTATAGAGAGAGAGAGAGAGAGGGAGGGGGGGAGAGAGAGGGGGCAGAGAGAGAGAGAGAGAGAGACAGAGAGAGAGGAAGAGAGAGTTAGGTGGCGATGAGAGAGAGAAAGAGGATGAGAGAGAGAAAATGGGGGGGAGAGAGAGAGAGAGAGAGAGAGAGAGAGAGAGAGTTAGGTGGCGATGAGAGGAGAGAAAGAGTATAGAGAGAGAGAGAAAATGGGGGGAGAGAGAGAGAGAGGGGTGGGGCACATAGTGAGGGGGGGAGAGAGAGTGTGAGTGAGAGTGAGTGGAGAGAGAGAGAGAGAGAGGGGGGGGAGAGATGGGAAGAGAGATAGGAAGAGATATGGAGAGCGAGAGAGCAAGGGGGAGAGATAGAGGGTGGTAGAGAGAGAGAGAGAGAGAGAGAGAGAGAGAGAGAGAGAGAGGTGGGTGGGAAAATGGGAGAGAGAAAGAGAGCAGACAGGGGGCAAGTGAGAGAGAGAGAGTTAGAGTGTGTATGTGTGTGTGAGAGAGAGAGAGAGAGAGTGAAGGTGATAGATGGGGAGAGGGATAGAGAGAGCGAGAGAACAATGGGGACAGAGAGAAGAGGACAGAGAGAGAGAGATGGGGAAGGGAGAAAGAGGGAGAGAGGAAGGGAGAGAGAGATAGAGAAGGGGGTGAGAGAGCTAGAGAAAGAGAGAGAAAGAGAGATAGAGAGAAGGGGGTGTGTGTGTGTGTGAGAGAGAGAGAGAGAGGGTGGGGGGAGAGAGAGAGATAGGGGGGAGGGAGAGAAAGAGAGAGAAATAGAGAGTGGGAGAGATGGAGAGAGGGATAGAGAGAGTGAGAGAGCGAGGGGGGAGAGAGACATAGAGGGGGAGAGAGAGAAAGAGAGAGAGATAGTGAGAGAGAGATAGATGGCGGGGGAGAGATAAATTAGGGGTGAGAGAGAGAGAGAGAGATAGGGGGCAAGAGAGAGAGATGGAGAAGGGGGGGAGAGAGAGAGAGCAGGGGGAAGAGAGAGAGAGAGAAAGAGATAACGGGTGGGAGAGGGAGATAGAGAGAGGAGGGGGAGGGAGATAGAGAGAGGGGGGGGGGGTAGGAGGGTACATTGAGAGGGGGACAGAGGGAGTGGGGGAGAGAGAGATGGGGGGAGAGAGAGAGGGGGTGTGTGAGAGAGAGAGAGAGAGAAGGGGGGGAGAGAGCTAGACAGTAACAAAGAGAGAGATAGATAGAGAGAGAGGGGGGGGGGATAGATCTAGAGAGAGACAGAGAGAGAGAGAGAGAGGTGGAGAGAGAGCTAAAGAGAGAGGGGGGTAGAGAGGGAAGTGGGCGAGGGGGTGCGAGATTGGGGGGTGGGGCGTGCGGTGAGAGAGAGAGAGAGAGAGAGAGAGATAGAGAGAAAGAGAGACGAAGATAAATGGGGCAGGAGGGTACAAAGAGAGGGTTGGGGAGAGAGAGAGAGAGAGAGTGGGAGGGAGGGATGGGGGCAGGAGGGTATAGAGAGAGGGAGAGAGAGAGGGGGGGTGGGTGAGAGAGAGGGGGGAAGAGAGGGAGAGGAAGAGAGAAAGGGAGAGTGAGAGAGGGGGGGGGGGCAGATGGATAGAGAAAGACAATGAGGGGGAGAGAGAGAGAACAGGGAGAGATCTAGAGAGTGAGAGAGTGGGAGAGTGACAGAGAGAGAGGGAGTAAGATAGATAGAGAGAGGGTGGGAGAGAGAGAGAGAGACAGAGAGAAACATAGAGAGAGAGAGGTCGGCGAGGTAGAGTGGGGGAGAGTGATAGGGGGGAAGAGAGAGAGAGAGGGGGGAGGAGAGAGAGAGGAGGGGGGAAGAGAGAGAGAGAGAGAGAGAGAGAGATATGGAGAGGGGAGAGAAAGAGAGGGGGGAAGAGAAGAGAGAGAGAGAGAGAGAGAGAGAGAGAGAGAGACAGAGAGCAAGCATGACAAAGAGACAGACATGGGTGGGTGAGTGAGAAAGGGGGAAGAGAGAGAGGGAGAGAGAGGGGAGGGGGAATAGGGAGAGAGAAAGATACAAAGGGGAAGAGACACAGAGGGAGAGAGAGTGAGAGAGATTATGTTTCAGTGTGTGACACAAAGATAGAGGGGAGAGAGAGAGAGAGACAAAGAGAGGGACAAAGTGAGGGGGAGACAAAGAGAGAGAGAGAGAGAGAAGGAGGGAGGAGAGAGAGGAACAGAGAGAAAATAGAGAGAGAGAGAGACGAAGGGGAGAGATACAGAGACAGAGATAGAGAGAGAGAGAGAGAGAGAGAGAGAGAGAGAGAGAGAGAAAGAGAGAGAGAGGGAGAGAGAGATAGGTAGGGGGAGATATAGGTTGGGGAGATAGAGAGAGTGGAAGAGAGAGAGAGAGGCAAAGACGGAGATAAAGAGAGAGGATGAGAGAGAGATAACGGGGGGGGGGGAGAGGGAGGGAGAGAGAGAGAGATAACGGGAGGCCTTGTCATGGAATTTTCTGCAAATACATGGAAAAACACCCAAAAACTCATAAATAACTTAGTAAATAGATTTCTAATGGATTTTCTTGTTTCCTTTCTTAATGTTGACTAGAAGACTCTATGAGAGCTATTACAATTGCAGTCACTAGGTAATACAAAGTATAATAGCAAATATTCTCTAGAATTACTTAGCATGTCATACTACAAAATACCCAAAAAATCACAAATCAGTAACTTAGTAAATAGAATTCTAATGGATTTTCTTGTTTCCTTCCTTAATGTTGACCATAAGACTCTATGAGAGCTATTATAATTGCAGTCACTAGGTAAGACAAAGTATAATAGCCTATATTCTCTAAATTTATTTAGCATGTCATAGTACAAAATAATTGTTTATATAAAATAGTAACATGTTTGGAAGCCCAACTATAGTTGGATGACACTTTATCTCCATACATGATCTAGATCGTGAAGGTATTCTTGCCATTTTCAATTTGGATT
Source organism: Pinus albicaulis (assembly GCA_034641835.2). Taxonomy (NCBI): domain Eukaryota; kingdom Viridiplantae; phylum Streptophyta; class Pinopsida; order Pinales; family Pinaceae; genus Pinus; species Pinus albicaulis. Next base: position 606,856,216 of record CM076572.1, read on the forward strand.
TGCTAGCCTCCATACATGATCTAGATCGTGGAGGTATTGTTGCCATTTCGAATTTGGATTTGCTGGCACTTTGAAGAGTTGATGACTCTTCCATGTTTTTTATATAAAATGTATTACATTAAACTAAAACTCTTGCACATGGTGGGAACATATTCTTTCATCATCTTTTTCTCTTCCACCATCATCTTCATTTATACTATTATGATGATTACAGCATATATTTTACCTTTCATTCTTGGACATTCACAAAGAGCATTGTATCCTTGAATGTTTAGGATGACCAAGTATGTAAAGACCAAGTATGGTTGTTTATAGGATTCTCTCAACATCTTTGTCTCTTCCACCATCATCATCATTTATATTATTATGATGATGTAAGAATATATTTTACTTGTCATCCATGGACTTTGGATGATGAGGTATGGTTGTAACAATTGATGTAATGTAAGTGTTAAAAGATTTAGAACTATATATATATATATATATATATATATATAATAATTAAATTTATTTTGTGTTTGATTTAGCCAATTATATTTAGGTGGAGTTTTATGAGGGTTATTGGATTTATAGGGTTATATTTTGTAAGTTGGTAAAGTTTCTAAACTTACCCTAGAGATACCAAATAAATTCACATTGTTAAGGGTTGGCATGGCCTCATATAAGTGTGATTCATGTAAAATTCAGTCATACTTTCCTATATCATAGGTTAATTCCACAAATCACAAATACTTTAACAAACAAGAAATCATAAAATTTATTTTAATTGAAAATTAATAAATTTAATATAAATATAAAATCAAATTATTAAGTGCATATATCAAAATAAAAATTCATTCAAAATTATGTATTTAAGGTAAAAGAATGTTTCACGTAGTATACAAACCATTTTTTGAGAGAAGATTAATATATAAAACATATTTTTAACATTTAATTTATTTTGATTTTAAATTTATATAAAATTAAAAGAACCAAATAATCTAAATATAAAATTAAAATTGGTACTCACAATGACACCTATATATGAGATGGAAGAATTACTTCCAACACAAACATTTTTAGAGTGCAAAATACAGTGTGTTATTTTTCATTGTTTAAATTGTATTTTTGAATGCTAAATAGCGTACATCCATGGACTTTGTATTTTTTCATTGTTTACTTGTCATCCATGGACTTTGGATGATGAGGTATGGTTGTAACAATTGATGTAATGTAAGTGTTAAAAGATTTAGAACTATATATATATATATATAATAATAATTAAATTTATTTTGTGTTTGATTTAGCCAATTATATTTAGGTGGAGTTTTATGAGGGTTATTGGATTTATAGGGTTATATTTTGTAAGTTGGTAAAGTTTCTAAACTTACCCTAGAAATACCAAATAAATTCACATTGTTAAGGGTTGGCATGGCCTCATATAAGTGTGATTCATGTAAAATTGAGTCATACTTTCCTATATCATAGGTTAATTCCACAAATCACAAATACTTTAACAAACAAGAAATAATAAAATTTATTTTAATTGAAAATTAATAAATTTAATATAAATATAAAATCAAATTATTAAGTGCATATATCAACATAAAAATTCATTCAAAAATTATGTATTTAACTTAAAAGAATGTTTCACGTAGTATACAAACCATTTTTTGAGAGAAGATTAATATATAAAACATATTTTTAACATTTAATTTATTTTGATTTTAAATTTATCAGAGGGAGGGAATATAAAGAGATTGTAAATTCTTACGGCGGAGAGAAGCTGACGTGTGTGGTTTTTTTATTAAATTCTCGAAGTAGGAAGGGATTTAGAGAGAATTGGTAAGTTGTGACCAGATTTAGGGTTTTCTAACTAAATTCTTCAAAAGGAATGGATATAACAAGAGATTATAACAAAATTCTTGAAAAAGAAGAGATTATAACTAAATTCTTCAAAAGGAAGGGATATAAGAAGAGATTATAAATTGTGACAGGGAGAGAAGAGAAGTTTTAAAAAATAGTTAAAAGAAAGCTAAAGCAAGTAGCATAGGAAAGCAACCAGCCATTTATTACGCGAGTTTTTATTTGGTAATTTGTGCCACACACCGCCACAGCTAACTCCAAGAAAGTCGAATCGTAGGTAGGCTGAGTATGATGGATAAGTATGAACGGATTTAGCGACGTATATGGCCTGTTTGGTTTGCGGACTCCAAGAAAGTCGACTCGTCAGCAGTTTAGGAATAAATTTGGTTCTTTAGGGGGAGCCAAGTGATACGGACAACAGGTGTTTAAGTTCTAGGGTTAACCTCGAAATTTAGGATTCTGATTAAAGCCACTTTATGAATTTGCTGCATTAAACTACACAGAATTAGCTGAACAGTTAGAGTAATGGCAACCCTTAATTATTTTTCGCTCTCGTTCCATTTACAGCCTAAAGAAGACTCCAGCAAGAATAATGCCCTTTCGTCATTCTTTCATTGTAAGGGTGGTTGTGGATTATGATTAAAAAATTAAACGAACATTCCAAATTCCCAAATTACTCCTCTATTTTTATAGTAAGAAATCATCTTTGTTGAAATATTTATCAGTATTTATATTTATTTATATGTGGTTTATTATATGTGTATTGGTGAGTTATATTCAATTCAACGTATTGATTTGAAATTATATAATATGAAATGAATATTTTTGTAAGTTTTTTTTTATACATATTTATTTATAATGTAAAATGAGATGCACTTTATTTTATTATATATTTATTTTTATTCTGTTTTAAATTATATAATATAAATAAAATTTATTTAGAAATATAATTGTCTTATGTAATTAAAATATCTTAACTAAATATATAATTTTTATCTAAATATAAAAAAGAATGAAATTATATTTCTTTAAAATTTCATAAATGTATGAATAATTGTGTTTCATGATATATTTGTTACATGATATGATGTTGGCATTTATGTATAGATGTATTTTTAGTTATAATGTGTATGTGCTTTTGTATGTTGTATTTTTGCATACTTTTAAATGAAAGTAATTTTTAGTTGTTTATGTTATATCACAATGTGTTGATGCTAATTAGATGAAATAATTGTGTTCTAACATAATATAATGTTGAAACCTTTTGCATGTGTAATGTGTATGTGTTTATGTATCTATTTGTTTCTTTTGCATATTTTATATATGATAATATGTTTACTATTTCTTTGATGATATAATGATTGTGCTTCTTTAGGTAGTATAAAGATTTTTTTAATGGATAAGATGTTTTTGCTTGTCAAAGATGATGTGGACTTATATGTGAAATGATAAGCAATAATGATAATAATGGATGGGGAGAGAGACAGAGAGAGAGAGAGAGAGAGAGAGAGAGAGAGAGAATGTATCTTTTTTGTTTGAGAGAGAGGGAGGGAGCGAGGGGGGGAGGGGGAGAGAGAGAGTGTGTGTGTGTGTGTGAGAGAGAGAGAGAGAAAGTGAGATACATAGAGAGAGGGGTAGAGAGAGACAGTGGTAGAGAGAGAGAGAGCGAGGGTGGGGGCAGGAGAGAGAGAGAGAGAGGGGAGGGGTGGAGGAGAGAGAGAGAGGGGAGGGGTGGAGGAGAGAGAGAGAGGGGAGGGGTGGGGGAGAGAGATGGGGGGGGGGAGAGATCTAGAGAGAGAGAGAGAGAGAGAGATGGGCAAGGTAGACTGGGGGAGAGAGCGATAGGGTAGAAAGAGAGAAAGAGAGAGATAGGGGGAGGGAGAGAGAAAGAGAGAGAGGGGGAGAGATGGAGAGAGGGATAGAGAGCGAGAGAGCGACGGGGAAAAAGAGAGAGAGGGAGGGAGGGTAGAGAGATATTTAGAGAGAGAGAGAGAGAGAGAGAGAGAGAGAGAGAGAGAGAGAGAGAGAGGGGGCAGAGAGAGAGAGAGAGAGAGAGAGAGAGAGAGAGTTAGGTGGCGATGAGAGAGACAAAGAGGATGAGAGAGAGAAAATGGGGGGGAGAGAGAGAGAGAGAGTGGGTGGGGGGGCACATAGTGGAGGGGGGGGGGGGGAGAGAGAGAGTGTGAGTGAGAGTGAGTGGAGAGAGAGAGAGAGAGAGGGGGGGGAGAGATGGGAAGAGAGATAGGAAGAGATATGGAGAGCGAGAGAGCAAGGGGGAGAGATAGAGGGTGGTAGAGAGAGAGAGAGAGAGAGAGAGAGAGAGAGAGAGAGAGAGGTGGGTGGGAAAATGGGAGAGAGAAAGAGAGCAGACAGGGGGCAAGTGAGAGAGAGAGAGTTAGAGTGTGTATGTGTGTGTGAGAGAGAGAGAGAGAGAGTGAAGGTGATAGATGGGGAGAGGGATAGAGAGAGCGAGAGAACAATGGGGACAGAGAGAAGAGGACAGAGAGAGAGAGATGGGGAAGGGAGAAAGAGGGAGAGAGGAAGGGAGAGAGAGAGAGAGAAGGGGGTGAGAGAGCTAGAGAAAGAGAGAGAAAGAGAGATAGAGAGAAGGGGGTGTGTGTGTGTGTGAGAGAGAGAGAGAGAGGGGGGGGGGAGAGAGAGAGATAGGGGGGAGGGAGAGAAAGAGAGAGAAATAGAGAGTGGGAGAGATGGAGAGAGGGATAGAGAGAGTGAGAGAGCGAGGGGGGAGAGAGACATAGAGGGGGAGAGAGAGAAAGAGAGAGAGATATTGAGAGAGAGATAGATGGCGGGGGAGAGATAAATTAGGGGTGAGAGAGAGAGAGAGAGATAGGGGGCAAGAGAGAGAGATGGAGAAGGGGGGGGGGAGAGAGAGAGCAGGGGGAATAGAGAGAGAGAGAGAGATAACGGGTGGGAGAGGGAGATAAAGAGAGGGGGGGGGGGGGACAGAGAAAGGGGGGGGGTAGGAGGGTACATTGAGAGGGGGAGAGAGAGAGTGGGGGAGAGAGAGAGGGGGTGAGAGAGAGAGAGAGAGAGAAGGGGGGGAGAGAGCTACACAGTAACAAAGAGAGAGATAGATAGAGAGAGAGAGGGGGGGGGGGAGATAGATCTAGAGAGAGAGAGAGAGAGAGGTGGAGAGAGAGAGCAGGGGGAATAGAGAGAGAGAGAGAGATAACGGGTGGGAGAGGGAGATAGAGAGAGGGGGGGGAGGGACAGAGAAAGGGGGGGGGTAGGAGGGTACATTTAGAGGGGAACAGAGAGAGTGGGGGAGAGAGAGATGGGGGGAGAGAGAGAGGGGGTGAGAGAGAGAGAGAGAGAGAAGGGGGGAGAGAGCTACACAAGAATAAAGAGAGAGATAGATAGAGAGAGAGAGGGGGAGGAGATAGATCAGAGAGAGAGAGAGAGAGAGGGAGAGAGACAGAGAGAGAAGGGGGTGGGAGAGGCGGGAAGAAAAGAGATTGGGGGGTGGGTGGGGTGGGGCTAAGCAAGGAATTGTAGAGAGAGAGAGAAAGAGAGACAAAGATAACAAGCAGGGAGGGTACAAAGAGAGTGTTGGGGAGAGAGAGAGAGAGAGAGAGAGAGAGAGAGAGAGAGAGAGTGGGAGGGAGGGATGGGGGCAGGAGGGTATAGAGAGAGGGAGAGAGAGAAGGGGGGTGGGAGAGAGAGAGGGGGAAAGAGAGGGAGAGGAAGAGAGAAAGGGAGAGTGAGAGAGTAGGGGGGGCAGATTGATAGGGAAAGACAACGAGGGGGAGAGAGAGAGAGCAGGGAGAGATATAGAGAGTGAGAGAGTGGGAGAGTGACAGAGAGAGAGGGAGTGAGATAGATAGAGAGAGATTGGGAGAGAGAGAGAGAGAGAGAGAGAAACGAAGAGAGAGAGAGGTCAGCGAGGTAGAGTGGAGGAGAGTGATAGGGGGGAAGAGAGAGAGAGGGGGGGGAGAGAGAGAGGAGGGGGGAGAGAGAGGCAGGGGGGAAGAGAGAGAGAGAGAGAGAGAGGGAGAGATATGGAGAGGGGAGAGAAAGAGAGGGGGGAAGAGAAGAGAGAGAGAGAGAGAGAGAGGGGGGAGAGAGAGAGGAGGGGGGAGAGAGAGGCAGGGGGGAAGAGAGAGAGAGAGAGAGAGAGAGAGTGAGAGAAAGAGAGAGAGAGAGAGAAAGCATGACAAAGAGAGAGAGAGAGAGAGATAGGGGGGGGGGGGGGGAGAGAGATGGGGGAGAGAGATAGGTAAGAGTCAGGGAGGGGGAAGAGAGAGAGAGGGAGAGAGAGGAGGGGGAATAGGGAGAGAGAAAGATACAAAGGGGAAGAGACACAGAGGGAGAGAGAGTGAGAGAGATTATGTTTCAGTTGGGTGGGTGACACAAAGATAGAGGGAGAGAGAGAGAGAGACAAAGAGAGGGACAAAGTGAGGGGAGACAAAGAGAGAGAGAGAGAGAGAGAGAGAGAGAAGGAGGGGGAGGAGAGAGAGGAACAGAGAGAAAATAGAGAGAGAGAGAGAGAGAGAGAGAGAGAGAGAGAGAGACGATGGGGAGAGATACACAGAGACAGAGATAGAGAGAGAAGGAGGGAGGAGAGAGAGGAACAGAGAGAAAATAGAGAGAGATAGAGAGAAGGAGGGAGGAGAGAGAGGAACAGAGAGAAAATAGAGAGAGAGAGAGAGAGAGAGAGACGAAGGGGAGAGATACAGAGACAGAGATAGAGAGAGAGAGAGAGAGAGAAAGAGAGAGAGAGGGAGACAGAGAGATAGGTAGGGGGAGATATAGGTTGGGGAGATAGAGAGAGTGGAAGAGAGAGAGAGAGGCAAAGACAGAGATAAAGAGAGAGGATGAGAGAGAGATAACGGGGGGAGGGAGAGAGAGAGAGATAACGGGAGGCCTTGTCATAGAATTTTCTGCAAATACATGCAAAAACACCCAAAAACTCATAAATAACTTAGTAAATAGATTTCTAATGGATTTTCTTGTTTCCTTTCTTAATGTTGACTAGAAGACTCTATGAGAGCTATTACAATTGCAGTCACTAGGTAATACAAAGTATAATAGCAGATATTCTCTAGAATTACTTAGCATGTCATACTACAAAAATACCCAAAAAATCACAGATCAGTAACTTAGTAAATAGAATTCTAATGGATTTTCTTGTTTCCTTCCTTAATGTTGACGAGAAGACTCTATGAGAGCTATTATAATTGCAGTCACTAGGTAAGACAAAGTATAATAGCCTATATTCTCTAAATTTCTTTAGCATACATCATACTACAAAATAATTGTTTATATAAAATAGTAACATGTTTGGAAGCCCAACAATAGTTGGATGACACTTTATCCCCATACATGATCTAGATCATGGAGCTATTCTTGCCATTTTCAATTTGGATTTGCTAGCCTCCATACATGATCTAGATCGTGGAGGTATTGTTGCCATTTCGAATTTGGATTTGCTTGCACTTTGAAGAGTTGATGACTCTTACATGTTTTTCATATAAAATGTATTACATTAAACTAAAACTCTTGCACATGGTGGGAACATATTCTTTCAACATCTTTTTCTCTTCCACCATCATCTTCATTTATACTATTATGATGATTAGAGCATATATTTTACCTTTCATTCTTGGACATTCACAAAGAGCATTGTATCCTTGAATGTTTAGGATGACCAAGTATGTAAAGACCAAGTATGGTTGTTTATAGGATTCTCTCAACATCTTTGTCTCTTCCACCATCATAATCATTTATATTATTATGATGATGTAAGAATATATTTTACTTGTCATCCATGGACTTTGGATGATGAGGTATGGTTGTAACAATTGATGTAATGTAAGTGTTAAAAGATTTAGAAAGAGAGAGAGATATATGTATATTGGTGAGTTATATTCAATTCAACGTATTGATTTGAAATTATATAATATGAAATGAATATTTTTGTAAGTTTTTTTTTATACATAATTATTTATAATGTAAAACGAGATGCACTTTATTTTATTATATATTTATTTCTATTCTATTTTAAATTATATAATATAAATAAAATTTATTTAGAAATATAATTGTCTTATGTATTTAAAATATCTTAACTAAATATATATTTTTTATCTAAATATAAAGAGATAAAATTATATTTTTGTAATTTTATAAATGTAAAGGAATATTGTGTTTCATGATATATTTGTTACATGATATGATGTTGGCATTTATGTATAGATGTATTTTTAGTTATAATGTGTATGTGTGCTTTTGTATGTTGTATTTTTTGCATACTTTTAAATGAAAGTAATTTTTTAGTTGTTTATGTTATATCACAATGTGTTGATGCTAATTAGATAAAATAATTGTGTTGTAACATAATATAATGTTGAAACCTTTTGCATGTGTAATGTGTATGTGTTTATGTATCTATTTTTTTCTTTTGCATATTTTATATATGATAATATGTTTACTATTTATTTGATGATATAATGATTGTGCATTTTTAGGTAATATGATGATTTTTTTTTAATTGATAAGATGTTTTTGTTTGCTGCATGATGTGGACTGTACATGTGAAATGATACAATAATGATAATAATGATGGGGAGAAAGAGAGATGGTGAGAGAGAGAGAGAGAGAATGTGTGTCTTTTTGTTTGAGAGAGAGGGAGGGAGCGAGGGGGG